>CM068585.1:2765967-3965967 GCA_035048485.1 Pteria penguin | reverse complement strand
TAGACATTGAAGACAGCCCAGTGATATACAGATAGACATTGAAGACACCCCTGTAATATACTGATAGACATTGAAGACAGCCCTGTAATATACTGATAGACATTGAAGACACACCTGTAATACACTGATAGACATTGATGACAGCCCTGTAATATATTGATAGACATTGAAGACAACCCTGTAATATACTGATAGACATTGAAGACAGCCCTGTAATATACTGATAGACATTGAAGACAGCCCTGTAATATGCTGATAGACATTGAAGACACACCTGTAATACACTGATAGACATTGATGACAGCCTTGTAATATACTGATAGACATTGATGACAGCCCTGTAATACTGATAATCAATGAAGACAGCCATGAAATATGCTGATATACATTGAAGACAGCCCTATTATATATTGAGAGACATCGATGACACCCCCGTTATATACTAATAAGCATTAAAGACACACCCGTAATATACTGATAGACATCACAGGCACCCCTGTAATACACTGATAGACATTGAAAACAGCCTTGTAATATGCTGATAGACGTGAGGACACACCTGTAATATACTGATAGACATTGAAGTCGGACCTGTTATACACTGGTAGACATTGAAAACAGCCCTGTAATATGCTGATAGACATTGAAGTCAGACCTGTAATATATTGATAGGCATTAAAGACACACCCGTAATATACTGATAGACTTTGATGAAACCCCTGTAATACACTGATAGACATTGAAGTCAAACCTGTAATATATTGATAGACATTGAAGGCACACCTGTAATATACTGATAGATATTGGAGACACATCTGTAATATACAAAAAGACGTCGAAGACAGTCCTGTAATACACTGATAATCATTTAAGACAGCCCTGTAATATACTGATAGACATTGAAGACAGCCCTGTAATACACTGATAATCATTTAAGACAGCCCTGTAATATACTGATAGACATTGAAGACAGCCCTGTAATACA
This sequence comes from Pteria penguin, assembly GCA_035048485.1. NCBI lineage: Eukaryota > Metazoa > Mollusca > Bivalvia > Pterioida > Pteriidae > Pteria > Pteria penguin. The sequence continues at coordinate 3,964,982 of CM068585.1, read as the reverse complement.
CTGATAGACATATAAGACAGCCCTGTAATTTACTGATAGACATTGAAGACAGCCCTGTAATATACTGATAGACATTAAAGACAGGCCTGTAATATACTGATAGACATTGAAGACAGTCCTGAAATACAATGATAGACATTGAAGTTAGACCTGTAATATACTGATAGACATTGAAGGCAGACCTGTAATATACTGATAGACATTGAAGGCAGACCTGTTATATACTGGTAGACATTGAAGACAGCCCTGTAATACACTGATAGATATTGGAGACACATCTGTAATATACCAAAAGACATTGAAGACAGTCCTGTAATACTGATAATCAATGAAGACAGCCTTGTAATATACTGATAATCATTTAAGACAGCCCTGTAATATACTGATAGACATTGAAGACAGCTCTGTAATACACTGATAGACATATAAGACAGCCCTGTAATATACTGATAGACATTGAAGACAGCCCTGTAATACACTGATAGACATATAAGACAGCCCTGTAATATACTGATAGACAATGATGACAGCCCTGTAATATACTGATAGACATTGAAGACAGCCCTGTAATACACTGATAGACATATAAGACAACCCTGTAATATACTGATAGACAATGATGACAGCCCTGTAATATACTGATAGACATTGAAGACACATCTGTAATATACCAAAAGACATTGAAGACAGTCCTGTAATACTGATAATCAATGACGACAGCCCTGTAATATACTGACAAACATTGAAGACAGCCCTGTAATATACTGATAGACATTAATGACACCCCTGTGATATACTGATAGACATTGAAGACAGCCATGTAATATACTGATAGACATTGAAGACAGCCCTGTAATATACAGATAGACATTGAAGACAGACCTGTAATATACAGATAGACATTGAAGACAGCCCTTTAATATACTGATAGACATTGAATACAGACCTGTGATATACTGAGAGACATTGAAGACAGCTCTGTAATACACTGATAGACATATAAGACAGCCCTGTAATATACTGATAGACATTGAAGACAGCCCTGTAATACACTGATAGACATATAAGACAGCCCTGTAATATACTGATAGACAATGATGACAGCCCTGTAATATACTGATAGACATTGAAGACACATCTGTAATATACCAAAAGACAATGAAGACAGTCCTGTAATACTGATAATCAATGAAGACAGCCTTGTAATATACTGATAATCATTTAAGACAGCCCTGTAATATACTGATAGACATTGAAGACAGCTCTGTAATACACTGATAGACATATAAAACAGTCCTGTAATATACTGATAGACATTGATGACAGCCCTGTAATATACTGATAGACATTAATGACACCCCTGTAATATACTGACAAACATTGAAGACAGCCATGTAATATACAGATAGACATTGAAGACAGCCCTGTGATATACTGATAGACATTTAAGACAGCCCTGTAATATACTGATAGACATTGATGACACCCCTGTAATATACTGACAAACATTGAAGACAGCCATGTAATATACAGATAGACATTGAAGACAGCCCTGTGATATACTGATAGACATTGAAGACAGCCCTGTAATATACAGATAGACATTGAAGACAGACCTGTAATATACAGATAGACATTGGAGACATCCCTTTAATATACTGATAGACATTGAATACAGACCTGTGATATACTTATAGACGTTGAAGACAGTCCTCTTATAATGTACTGTGAAACAGTGAAGGCAGCCACTACAGTGATGAAACAGTATACATGTACTGACAAACATTAAAGATTCATTTTTATACGCTTGGGGCCATTTGTTCGAAACTTTAACCACTGGTTAAGCTAACTGTTTGTTAAATGTCATCTGACTATATCTTTGAATTGAGAAGACTTAGAGTCAAAGTATGTGTACTGTTTTGTAGCATATGTAGTCAGAATTGTAATGTAATTTAGATCTTGATACGGAAATTTTAAAAATTAGATTAATTGTCTGTTAAACTTTAACCACTGGTTAGCTTAATCAGTGGTTAAAGTTCCAAACAACTGGCCCATGTTGTATATTGGATTACCATCATACTCATTACGAGAAGGCAATGTGTCATGTCCTTGAACCAAAGTCATATTTGCAAGGTCAATGTCACAGCACTCAAGATTGGTAAATCATTGTCTGGGCCATATCTTTTTTCCAAGTAAATGGATTTAACTAATATTTTTAGAATTGTTGCAAAGCTCCAAAGCATAATTCATGACCTTCACCAAGGTCATATCTGCAAAGTCAAGGTCAGAGTGCCCATGGTGGATAAATCTTTGTCCAGGCCATACATTTATACCCCTTGCATGGACTGGAATACTATTTCTGAGAATTGTTGCCCAGGGCACAAGGGTATGTCATGACATTAAACCATGGTCATATTTGCAAGGTCAAAGTCGCAGTGCTCATGTTTCCTACTTCACTTTTAGCAACGGGTGTATTATGCAACATTAGGTATTGTTCTTGTTTTATTCCACAAATTATTTCAAAAGATTAAGACAAAACAGCTGGTGAAGTTAACCCATGGATATGTTTGGTATAACAACATGAATGTAAAGCTGGAATCCATAGTAAAACATTCATGCAAATATTTCATGACAACAAGCTTATTGGTTGATATATTGCTCACCTAAGCACAACAATTGCCTGTTTAAGGATAATCGGAGATGCATGTATTCCTTTGCTAATTTTGTTTTTCACATTCAATAAAACTGTAAACCTTGCTTTTCTACATTAAATAAATCATGGTGACGATACTAAAATATGTAAAAAATATTAATTTAGAATTCTTTTTTCTGTAGTTTTTAAAAAATCTTTAAACTCTTGTTTTGGTGTAAAATGAACAAAAACATCATTTGCCTTTAGTAGGGTTTGAACCACTTCCCTTCAGCATGCCAAAACTGGCCTATATCAAAATGAGAAAAAGTCATAGAGTACCAACAAGTTAAACTTAGACATGAAACGTTCAAACAGCCTTTCAAATACATATTTATTAATAAAAGAAGGCAAATGAATGTTTCTGACTTCTTTAATGTACCATATATATGAAGAAAACGACACAAAAATGTGAGAAAACCACCACATTGGTAATTTCCTTTTTCTTATTTTTTATTTATTTTATTTGTTTTATTTCTTATTGAGTGCTGCAAAAAACGTGTTTTGGTGTAAAAAGAAATGAAAAAATGTTTTGCTTCCAGCTGGTTTGAACCATTAACCTTCAGCATGCTAGAATTGGCCTGTAGGTATCAGAAATAGAAAATATTGTATACATACAAATTTATAAAAAATGATCACATGACACTTTCAAATAATGTTTGAACATATACTTTCAAATACATGTAAGCAAATACATGCAGATGCTTTATAGCATAATAAAGCATCTATTCCCCCACCTTTTCTCAATCTTGAAAAATCTGTCAAAAATGCAAGAAGAAATGATTTCAGAGTATTCCTATTCTTTCCAATTACATTTATACCAATAAATAAGTTAAAATGCACAAAATCAATTCATTATAATTATCTTACAAGGAGAAAACTTTAGAAATTACTTGAAAATAGGAGAAAGTGATTAGGATAAAAGTGTCAATAAGTTGATTTTATAATGGAACCAAATATTTCTTAAGACAACCTTCGAGATCAATCTGATGCATTGGGTTTAGTGATCAATGCAGCTGGTCTAACGAAAAAGTCTGTCAAAGGAGGGTATCCTCTGAGCCTATGTTGTCCTTCCCTGGATCCACCCCTTGACAGATCTGGTCAAAACAGCAACAATTGTAGGGCACCTTGAGTACTTCCTCCATGACGAGTTTCATCAAAATCCCTTCAGTTCTGAATAAGAAGCTGAAAATATGAAAAGTTGTGGATGACACCAGATACACAGATGAAGGGCAACAGACAGCGCACTATAAAAATAGCTCACATGAGCCTCCTCTGGCTCAGGTGAGCTGATAACATGACATATATCACTATGTTGAAGATTTATTATACATTTGTAATAAATGAACACAGAATTGATGTAGTGGAAATCCCATAACATTGAAGTAGTCTCCCTTGATTCCCTTAATTAAAGTGCCACCTACTGCTTGAATACCATATCCACCAGCTTTGTCCCTGCAAAATAAAAATATTGCACCTTACCATATTACCTTATTGTCTTAACAGGAGGTCTCAAAAGAACACCATGTTGCATAATATGTGTAATTTTAGAGTAGCAACTTTCTATAACCATGAAGCCGAAATTGGCCTATATTGAGCACAATTTGGTCATTCACAAATAAATGACTACTTGATGAAACATTTATATTCCCCTGCCTATTGTATTTTTGATAACTAACAAAAGACTGCAATAAATAAATCAAGACAAAACCAAGACCTCCTTTTGCAGTCTTATATAATTCTTTGACAAAAGCATTCCTTTAATAACATACAGCAATTAAAAGCATCATAAATCAACCATAAGGAAAATATATATATGAAATGCTTTCTTGCATTAAAATGACATAGCCTGATAGTAAGTCAGAGATGAATATGATATTATCATTGGGAGTGAAATTCAAACAGCAACACTTCTTCACACATACTTATATATCACTCTAATGCATTCTGTTTGTCTCTGTATGCAGCAGTTCTGAAAGTAAGTTTGACAATGGAGGGTACCATCTAAGATTTACTTTCGGCTATGGTGGTGCCACCTGTTGACAAATCTGGCAGAAACCAACTACACTTGTAGGGGACTTATAGTACTTTATTCCTATTCAGTTTCATCAAAATTCTACCTTTTTTGCAATCTGAAAAAATTCACAAATACCATAAAAAAAATTTAGAATTTTGTCAAATTCTTTCTAAAAAAATCATTCCTTTACTATATTCTAGCTAAAATAAGCAATTCAAATCATCAAAAGTCACCATAGGGTAAATATTGATGGCAACCATACTATTTTGCATGAAAATGTTAAAGTCTGAAAAGATGTTAAAAATGTAAAAACAAACTGAGCAAACTTGAAACATACATCCTTCGAGATCACTCAGATGCCATTAGCTTTATTATCCATACAGTGGTTTTAGCAAAGATTTTCAAAGAGGGGTGCCCTTTGAGACCTATTTTTAGCCATGGAAGTGCCCCCTGTCAATAGATTTTGACAAAATGAACAAAATGAACCTATAGTACTTCATGTATATCAAGTTTCATTAAAATCCATAAAGTGGCTTTAAACAAGATGTTGAAAATGTTAAAAGTTTACAGACAGACATACAGATGAACAACAGGGGATCAGAAAGCTCACTCGAGTTTTCAGCTCAGGTGAACTAAAAAATAACAATAACCAACAAGCTGTGTTTGTGAAACACTTATGCCTCCTGTAGAAACAAAGTCCAAAAAAGTTATTTTTAGCATGAAGGTCATTGTCAAGGTCAAAAGGTCATCGACTTTGGTGTCATTTGAAAGGGCTTTAAAAGTTGAGTATGCATGTCAAATATGAAGTCTCTACCCCTCACAGTGCAAAAGTTATAGCCAAGGTTATAGTTGACAACAGACAGAAAAAAAGATAAACAAACACACAGGACAAAAACAAATGTACCCGATCTTTCGATCCAAGGGCATAAAATTTGGATTTCAGATTGGAACCAAAAAAACTCAACACTTCTTTAGACATCCTTTCAGATCACTGTAATATATCTGGTTTGATGACCTACACTGCTGGTCTAAGGAAGAAATTTGTCAAATGAGGCTTACCCTATTAAGCATATGTTGCTCCACACTGGATCCATCCCTACACAGATTTTATAGAAAACAGCAACATTTGTAAGGGACCTTGAGTACTTTGTACCTACCCTTTTGAGCATATGTTGCTCCACCCTGGATACATCCCTACACAGATCTTATAGAAAACAGCAACATTTGTAAGGGACCTTGAATACTTCATGCCTACCCTATTGAGCATATGTTGCTCCATCCTGGCTATATCCCTTCACAGATCTGATAGAAAACAGCAACATTTGTAAGGGACCTTGAGTACTTCGTGCCTACCCTATTGAGCATATGTTGCTCCATCCTGGCTACATCCCTACACAGATCTGATAGAAAACAGCAACATTTGTAAGAGACCTTGAGTACTTAGTGCCTACCCTATTGAGCATATGTTGCTCCACCCTGGATACATCCCTACACAGATCTGATAGAAAACAACAACATTAGTAAGGGACCTTGAGTACTTCATACTCACCAAGTTTCTCACCAACTTTCACTAAAATCTTTTGACTAGTTTGAAGGAGAAATCTATCAAAGTCAATTATATGTATTACAAACTAATAGTATATTGCAGTATATTCTCCACTTCCTTCTACAACACTCAGATACAATTCATTTTTAAATTCATACATCCCCACTGAAGAAGATTTTCTACCAAATAATAACATCTTCAAATAAAACACTGAATTTAATTAGAAAACTTCATCTCATCTTCATTAAAAGTGACCTTTGCCCATAGATCATAACCTAAGTACCATAGGTACCATAGATCATAACCTAAGTACCATAGATCATAACCTAGGTACCTTAGATCATAGCCTAAGTACCATAGATCATAACCTAAGTACCATAGATCATAACCTAGGTACCAAAGATCATAACCAAAGTACCATAGATCATAACCTAAGTACAATACATCAAAACCTAAGTACCATAGATCTATAATCAAATCTCACTACACCAGGTAATCTATTGCATTCACTGAAATTCCTGTACAGCACAACAGCCAAGTACCATACAACAGATATACTTCTGAAGTCAAGTAAACAACTGATGACAAAAGTAATTCCAATATTGCACAATATGCCTGACTCTTACTTTCTGGATAATAACTTTCTACAAAGGGTAAAAATAACAGTTACTACAGGGCAATAACACTTACTACAGGGCAATAACACTTACTAAAGGGCAAGAACATTTGTAAGTGGGGTCAATTGTTATAAAAGATTAAACTTTATCTATAAGACCTAAGCCTGTGTAGATCAATGGACGAGGTGTTTGACTTGTGACTGAGAGGTCCTAGCTTCGACTCCCACCATGGGCACACTAGTGTCCTGTCTTACAGATGAGACAGTAAAAACTTGTGACCTGTGCCACAGCGGGAGTGGCACGTTAATGATCCCTCACTGCTTTGGATGGGTGTGTTTGAAATGTGTAAATTTCTATACAATGCATCAGGCAGATGTCATCACTGTATATGTGGACATGTAATTTTGGAGTGACATAAAACAATAATCAATCAGTCAATTTGTAAGACCTGATAGTGTACACACAACTGATTGTAACTTGAATATTTAAAACTACAACTGAGAAAAATCTGGAAAACTGACTTTTGTCTAGGGGTAATAACTCTTGAAGAATGGTATTAAAAATGATAAAAAGCCTCAAATTCATATTTAGGACTTCATATCTAGGACTTCATATTTAAGACTTCATATTTAGGACTTCATATGTAGCACAAACATCTTGTTTTACTTCAATATCACCCCAGCATGGTGGGAAAAATTTCCGTAACAATAATTTTAATCAAAAGGCAATAACTCTTGTAAAATGGGGTCATTTCTGACAACAGTTTAACTTATATAGGATCTCATACTAAACAAATTATACATGTACTTTATATCTGAAAGCATGTGCTTAATTTTCCACAATTTTCATCACAGAGCAAATACTTTTCTAAAATGTGGTCAACTGCAAAAAAAGTCGAACTTCATATGTAGGATCTCATACTTACTAAACATACATACCAAGTTTCACTTTACTTTCTCAAAGTATGAGAAAATCTTTCCAGAATTCTGATTTTTATCAAAGGGCAATAACTCTTGTAAACTGGGTCAATTGCCACAAAAGTACTTCTTATGAAGGACCCTGTTTTTAACATACACACTAAGTTTTACTTTAATATCTCAAAGCATGCTCCAAAACTTTTTGGAATAAATAGCTTCAGAGAGACCTCACCATCTTCTCATACATTCTCCCCAACGATGGGTGTATAGAATGTCAAAAACAAGATTGAAGTTTGAATTCCTCTCAAGTGCTTCTCTGTATAGAAGTTACTGGGTACGTACATGGATTCACCAGTGTTGACATAAGACTGTATGATTTCCCTGGATAGTTCTGCCATAAAGACCTCTGTTTTCTCAACAAACTCTGTGACAGTAAAACTTCCTTCTTCTTGTTTACCAGTAAACACTACAATTATATTTACAAATTGTGATTAAATGGTGTTGTATGAAACATTCCTCAGTAGTTACTGATCAAATAAAAAGATTCTACATCTAAATAATGAGGAATAAACATTCTATCAAATTACAAAGATTTCAAAAGGTTAGTTCTGTTACCCGGTAATATAAGTTAAAAAGACACAAGAATTTGCAATGCAAGCAAAGTGAGTTCTTTTGAATATGTTTACAACCTCTTTTAAGGAGTTACCTTTCTTCCATACAGAAAATCATTCTACTCTTAAGACAATGAATTACCTGCAATGACCACCAATTTCACAATTTTTTTCCCCCGACTTGGTGACAAAGAGTCAATCTCTTCATTCCAGCTTGACTATGCTGGAATTCTCTGCATAACTACTCCCGAAATGATCCATGCTGGTATGGCATAAATCCCAAAACTCAGCACAAAATTTTAAACAAGACCAATGTGAGAAGTGGACATGTGGTCCTTCCATGTTGCTATGCTCCACAGGTGACACAACAAAAGGACTACAGGCAGAATGGTTCTATGGCATGTCCATACTGGTGTAAAATGTATCATACAAATGAAGTTTGTTTGAATGCTTATGCGTCAGAAGAGGACTGGCACCACACCTATACTCACTTGTTAAGGACTTAGAGGCTACTGTCACCACATCTGTACTCATCTGTGAAGGACTTAGGGGCTACTGTCACCACACCTGTACTCATCAGTGAAGGATTTAGGGGCTACTGTCATCACATCTGTACTCATCTGTGAAGGACTTAGAGGCTACTGTAACCACACCTGTACTCATATGTGAAGGACTTAGGGACTACTGTCACCACACCTGTACTCACCAGTGAAGGGCTTAAGGGCTTATGTCACTGCACCTGTACTCAGCTATGAAGGACCTAAGGGTTTCTGTCACCACACTTGTACTCACCTGTGAATGACTTAGGGCTACTGTCACCACACCTGTACTCACATGTGAAGGATTTAGGAGCTACTGTCACCACACCTGTACTCATCTGTGAACAACTTAGGGGCTACTGTCACCACACCTGTACTCATATGTGAAGGACTTAGGGGCTACTGCCATCACACCTGTACTCACCTATGAAGGGCTTAAGGACTTATGTCACTGCACCTGTACTCAGCTATGAAAGACTTAGGGGCTACTGTCACCACACCTGTACTCACCTGTGAATGACTTAAGGGCTATGGTCACCACACCTGTACTCACCTGTGAACAACTTAGGGGCTACTGTCACCACCCCTGTACTTGGCTATGGAGGATTTAGGGACTACTGTCACCACATCTGTACTCATCTGTGAAGGACTTAGGAGCTACTGTGACCACACCTGTACTCATCTATGAAGGACTAAGGGGCTACTGTCTCCACACCTGTACCCATATGTGAAGGGCTTAGGGGCTACTGTCACCACACCACTACTCACCTGATAAGGACATAGAGGCTACTGTCACCACACCTAAACTCACCTGTGAAGGGCTTAATGGGTTACTTTCACCACACAACTGTACTTACTTATGGAGGACTTACACACTACATACACCACACTTGTACTCATCACAGGAGAACATGGGCTACTAATACCACACCTGTATTCACCATACTGGGACTGGGACTACTAATATCACACCTGTACTCACAGATGGAGGACTTTAGGACTACATACACCACACCTGTACTCATCAGAGGATAGCATGGGCTACTATTATCACATCTGTATTCACCATAGTGGGACCGGGACTACTAATGTCACTTAGGACTTAGGGGTTACTAACAACAGAGTTGTACTCACTTATTCTAGTTACTTAGTACTTATGGGCTACTAACACCACAATTGTAAGGAGTGAGTCATACTAAAACCAGGACTGTACTCACCTGTGGAGGACTCAGGGGTACAAACACCACACCTGTACTTACCTATGGAGGACTAAGGACTAACAAGATACTTGTACTCACCTACTAAAAGCTTAGGGGCTACTAACACCACATCTGTAAAGGAGTGAGGAATAAGAGCACCAAGACTGTATTCACCTGTGAAGGACTTAAAGGTACTAACAACACACCTGTAAAGGACTGACGGATATTAACACCACATGTGTGGAGGACTGAGTTATACTAACACCACACCTGTACTCACTTGTGGAGGACTGAGGGATACCAACACTGCACTTGTTCTTATGGAGGACTGAGGAGATACTAACACCACACCTATACCCACCTGTGGAGCACTGAGGGGTTACTAACACCACATCTGTAAAACCTTACTAAAGGACTGAGTGATACTAACACCATGACTACATGTACTCACTAGAGGAGGACAGAGGGGCTAGTAACACCACACCTGTACTCACTTGTGGAGGACTGAGGGATACCAACACTGCACTTGTTCTTATGGAGGACTGAGGAGATACTAACACCACGTACACCTATACCCACCTGTGGAGGACAGAGGGGCTACTAAAACCACATCTGTAAAACCTTACTAAAGGACTGAGTGATACTAACACCATGACTACATGTACTCACTAGAGGAGGACAGAGGGGCTAGTAACACCATACCTGTACTCACTTGTGGAGGACTGAGGGATACCAACACTGCACTTGTTCTTATGGAGGACTGAGGAGATACTAACACCACACCTATACCCACCTGTGGAGGACTGAGGGGTTACTAACACCACATCTGTAAAACCTTACTTAAGGACTGAGTGATACTAACACCATGACTGTACTCACCTGAGGAGGACAGAGGGGCTATAACACCATACCTGTGGAGGACAGAGGGGCTAATAACACAATACCTGGACTCACCAGAGGAGGACTTAGGGGCCACTAACACCACACCTGTACACACAAAATGACTGCAACCACTAAACCTGAAATCAAACGATTGGTTTATTTATAATGACACTTGTTATATCTTTCCATGATATTTTTTGTAGTTTTTTGAGTGCGTAATTAAAAATAATGAAAATCATTCAAGTTTATGTTTTTATCATTATTTTATCTATGTAATGTATTTCATAACTAAGAATTAGTAATGTTTGAGATAATATAGATTGAGATGCTTCAAAGCCACAATTACTAAGTAACTCCAATAGGAATGTAACGTCATTAACGGTTTGTGTGTAATACTTGACCTTAACTGGTTACAGATAAATAAAAGGACTGCCCACTCTATTCACAGATGTTTGGCCGTTTGACATTTATCAAATGAGATGAACGATAACATTGTGCATTTCACTTGATAAAGGGCAAGTGGCCTAAAATGTGTGAATATACCTTTAGCTTGTTTTGAAATACGCCCCACAGATTTAATAGTCAGTTTAAATATTCATCCCAGAGGTAATTACTTTGTTTGCTTAACACTTATCTTGAGACATCAATTTAATATCATACTTTTACATGGTACAATCTGAGATTGAGTAATTAATGTACATGTAAGATGAAAATATGGTAGAAAATAAACAATGGGGTTTAAAAATTAGTTTGAATCATCAAGAAATTCAACTTATCTGACTTCAATTTACAGGAATAAAAATATCTTAAAATAAAAAAACAATGCATCTGGGGCTTTGAAATCAGCTCAAGCTAAGGAGTTTGAGTTAACGAGTCAACTTCAATAAAAAACCTCTGCTTAATATCCCTGGTATACTTGATTGCTCAAAATTAAAGGTTTTACTACAACCACTATTGTTACCCATGCATTTAGTCACTATTGTTACCCATGCATTCAGTCACTATTGTTATCCATGCATTTAGTCACTATTGCTACCCATGCATTCAGTCACTATTGCTACCCATGCATTCAGTCATTATTGCTACCCATGCATTCAATCACTATTGCTACCCATGCATTCAGTCATTATTGTTACCCATGCATTCAGTCACTATTGTTACCCATGCATTTAGTCACTATTGCTACCCATGCATTCAGTCACTATTGTTACCCATGCATTCAGTCACTTTTGCTACCCATGCATTCAGTCACTATTATTTGCCACTATTGCTACCCATGCATTCAGTCACTATTGTTACCCATGCATTTTGTCACTATTGATACCCATGCATTCAGCCACTATTGCTACCCATGCATTCAGTCATTATTGTTACCCATGCATTCAGCCACTTTTGCTACCCATGCATTCAGTTACTATTGCTACCCATGCATTCAGTCACTATTATTTGTCACTATTGCTATCCATGCATTCAGTCACTATTGTTACCCATGCATTTTGTCACTATTGATACCCATGCATTTAGTCACCATTGTTACCCATGCATTTAGTCACTATTGTTGTTTGATTTTATCTGGACAGGTATACAGCCATACAGGGACAATGTATACATGCACAACTCAGAGTAACTAACAGACTGAAAGGCTTTTATTACCTCTTGTCTTGGTTTGTTACATTTCATATCTGGTACAAATGGAAAAGTCAGCTTCTTAAGTACCTATTAGGTGCATGTAATCCTATAAAGTCCTACATTAAAGAGAAAATTCAGCTAATATTCAATTTTACAATGATAATGAATTTCAGCTGTTAAATTACTTACGTTTTAATCATGTCAAAGGCATTTTCTTTACTAGATGGTTTCTCAAACAATACTCCATCCTGAATAATCACTGTGTCAGCCGCAATGACTAAATCTGCTGAATTCTATGTAGATACAAGATTAATTTGAATCAAAATATGAACCAAATAAATGAATTTATAATTCAGCTTTGGGTAACATTATAACTAGGTACATTTGTATAAACAGTCATGCTATGATATATCATGGTGATATCTTAACCCTCTCCCCACCCACTTTTAAGGTGCAGCTCTAGTAAAGGTAAGTCAACTGTTACCATAGTGATAGTTAAACTTAATTTGACATGAAGAAATCTAATCCTCACATTGAAACTCCACAGTAAGTTTCCTATAAATATCTGTGAATATGAAAAAGTCCAGCTAACTGAAATTCTGCAAAGGGCATTAACTATGGCAAAAGTAGGTCAAATACGACCAAAGTCAAACTTGACAAGTGACTCCTAAAAATGAAGCTCCACAGCAAGTTTTATATCAATATCTGTAAAGATGACAGACAGACAGATGAATTGGATACGGTGGAAATCTAAGAGTACCCTTCAGTTTTACTGGTGGAGACCACACCACATTTCTTGTCCTGATGATTTTTTTTCACAACAAAATTGGGGCAAGCAAACCAAATAATCATTATATTTGATTTTACAAATTATGAATTAGCAAGTAGCAAGCAAGTCTAATAAAATAATGTTTTACACTCATGATATTGTAGAAAGCTTGTCTTCTAGTGTCCATGGACAATAACACAGGGACTTCATCAACAAGACCACTGAATATTGGTAATTAGTTAAGCTGTATAATACCTGAAAGGTAATTTACTTCAGAGATCCAAAGAATTCACATACAGTATGTCTCTGAGTGTTAAATCTAGCATACTACTACCAGTACAGACTTCAGGAACAAGGTCACATACAGTATGTCTCTGAGTGTTAAATCTAGCATACTACTACCAGTACAGACTTCAGGAACGAGATCACATACAGGGTGTCTGTAAGTGTTTCACATACAGCATGTCTCTGAGTGTTAAATCTAGAATACTACTACCAGTACAGACTTCAGGAACGAGGTCACATACACCATGTCTGTGAGTGTTAAATCTAGCATACTACTACCATTATAGACTTCAGGAATGAGGTCACATACAGCATGTCTCTGAGTGTTAAATCTAGCATACTACTACCAGTACAGTCTTCAGGAACGAGGTCACATACAGTATGTCTCTGAGTGTTAAATCTAGCATACTACTACCAGTATAGACTTCAGGAATGAGATCACATACAGGGTGTCTGTAAGTGTTTCACATACAGCATGTCTCTGAGTGTTAAATCTAGAATGCTACTACCAGTACAGACTTCAGGAACGAGGTCACATACAGCATGTCTGTGAGTGTTAAATCTAGCATACTACTACCAGTACAGACTGCAGGAACGAGGTCACATACAGTATGTCTGTGAGTGTTAAATCTAGCATACTACTACCAGTACAGACTTCAGGAACGAGGTCACATACAGCATGTCTCTGAGTTTTAAATCTAGCATACTACTACCAGTAAAGACTTCAGGAACGAGGTCACATACAGCATGTCTCTGAGTGTTAAATCTAGCATGCTACTACCAGTACAGACTTCAGGAACGAGATCACAGACTTCAGGCACGAGATCACATACAGCATGTCTGTGAGTGTTAAATCTAGCATACTACTACCAGTACAGACTTCAGGAACGAGATCACATACAGCGTGTCTGTAAATGTTTCACATACAGGATGTCTTTAAGTGTTAAATCTAGCATACTGCTACTAGTACAGACTTCAGGAACGAGATCACATACAGCATGTCTCTGAGTGTTAAATCTAGCATACTACTACCAGTACAGACTTCAGGAACGAGATCACAATACAGCATGTCTCTGAGTGTTAAATCTAGCATACTACTACCAGTACAGACATCAGGAACGAGGTCACATACAGGATGTCTTTGAGTGTTAAATCTAGCATACTACTACCAGTACAGACTGCAGGAACGAGGTCACATACAGCATGTCTCTGAGTGTTAAATCTAGCATACTACTACCAGTACAGACTTCAGGAAGGAGATCACATACAGCATGTCTCTGAGTGTTAAATCTAGCATACTACTACCAGTACAGATTTCAGGAATGAGGTCACATACAGCATGTCTCTGAGTGTTAAATCTAGCATACTACTACCAGTACAGACATCAGGAACGAGGTCACATACAGCATGTCTCTGAGTGTTAAATCTAGCATACTACTACCAGTACAGACTGCAGGAACGAGAACACATACAGTATGTCTGTGAGTGTTAAATCTAGGATACTACTACCAGTACAGACTTCAGGAATGAGGTCACATACAGCATGTCTGTGAGTGTTAAATCTAGGATACTACTACCAGTACAGACTTCAGGAACGAGGTCACATACAGCATGTCTGTGAGTGTTAAATCTAGCATACTACTACCAGTACAGACTTCAGGAACGAGGTCACATACAGCATGTCTGTGAGTGTTAAATCTAGCATACTACTACTAGGACAGACTTCAGGAACGAGATCACATACAGCATGTCTGTGAGTGTTAAATCTAGCATACTACTACCAGTACAGACTTCAGGAACGAGGTCACATACAGCATGTCTGTAAGTGTTAAATCTAGCATACTACTACCAGTACAGACTTCAGGAACGGGACCCAATACAGCATGTCTTTGAGTGTTGAATCTAGCACACTACTACCAGTACAGACTTCAGGAACGAGATCACATACAGCATGTCTGTGAGTGTTAAATCTAGCATACTACTACCAGTACAGACTTCAGGAACGAGATCACAGACTTCAGGCACGAGATCACATACAGCATGTCTGTGAGTGTTAAATCTAGCATACTGCTACCAGTACAGACTTCAGGAACGAGATCACATACAGCATGTCTCTGAGTGTTAAATCTAGCATACTACTACCAGTACAGACTTCAGGAACGAGATCACATACAGGGTGTCTGTAAGTGTTTCACTTACAGGATGTCTTTAAGTGTTAAATCTAGAATACTACTACCAGCAGAGACTTCAGGAACAAGATCACATACAACATGTCTCTGAGTGTTAAATCTAGCATACTTCTAACAGTACAGACTTCAGGAACGAGGTCACATACAGTATGTCTCTGAGTGTTAAATCTAGCATACATTTACCATTACAGACTTCAGGAACGAGGTCACATACAGTATGTCTCTGAGTGTTAAATCTAGCATACTACTACCAGTACAGACTTCAGGAACGAGGTCACATACAGCATGTCTCTGAGTGTTAAATCTAGAATACTACTACCAGGACAGACTTCAGGAACGAGATCACATACAGCATGTCTGTGAGTGTTAAATCTAGCATACTACTACCAGTACAGACTTCAGGAACGAGGTCACATACAGCATGTCTCTGAGTGTTAAATCTAGCATACTACTACCAGTACAGACTTCAGGAACGAGGTCACATACAGCATGTCTCTGAGTGTTAAATCTAGCATCCTACTACCAGTACAGACTTCAGGAACGATGTCACATACAGCATGTCTCTGAGTGTTAAATCTAGCATACTACTACCAGTACAGACTTCAGGAACGAGTCACATACAGTATGTCTCTGAGTGTTTCACATACACCATGTCTCTGAGTGTTAAATCTAGCATACTACTACCATTATAGACTTCAGGAATGAGGTCACATACAGCATGTCTCTGAGTGTTAAATCTAGCATACTACTACCAGTACAGACTTCAGGAACGAGGTCACATACAGCATGTCTGTGAGCGTTAAATCTAGCACACTACTACCAGTACAGACTTCAGGAACGAGGTCACATACAGCATGTCTGTGAGCGTTAAATCTAGCACACTACTACCAGTACAGACTTCAGGAACGAGGTCACATACAGCGTGTCTGTGAGCGTTAAATCTAGCACACTACTACCAGTACAGACTTCAGGAACGAGGTCACATACAGCATGTCTGTGAGCGTTAAATCTATCATACTACTACCAGTAAAGACTTCAGGAACGAGGTCACATACAGCATATCTCTGAGCGTTAAATCTAGCATACTACTACCAGTACAGACTTCAGGAACGAGATCACATACAGCATGTCTCTGAGTGTTAAATCTAGCATACTACTACCAGTACAGACTTCAGGAACGAGATCAGATACAGCATGTCTCTGAGTGTTAAATCTAGCATACTACTACCAGTACAGACTTCAGGAACGAGGTCACATACAGCATATCTCTGAGTGTTAAATCTAGCACACTGCTACCAGTACAGACTTCAGGAACGAGATCACACATATTTCACACAGTGGATACAGCCATAAAGTATGGCATAAAGTATGGCATAAAGTTGATATGCAAGATCATGATTACTGATTGACTCTTTTGACTCGTGCTTTTATACACACCATTCTTTTGTTCTCCAGTGGGGCAGAAAATCTAGCCAAGTTTAGAATGATAGATTTGGTAAGTGACTAAATGTAAAGCATGAATAAGTATTTGTGATCTTACATATTTACGGTGAAAAATTAAAAGATGACCTTAAATTTGTAACTTGTGAATATTTGAGGTAAAAAATAATTACCAAATGCCTGAAATCCTGTTTTGTAACACTACAATGTGACTGTGAACTAGTTGGCATCTAGTTCTGACCTTTAACATTATATATACTTTACATTATCAAAATGCTATGGGACAGATAATTGAGTATACATACATGTATATTAGAAACAAGATCATCCATTGGTTCTATGGATGCTTCCCAATAAATGCTAGCTCCAACAGGGTTAATTTACACCACACTTCTCCTTAATGAGATCTATCTACCTAAGAAGTTTCATGTCGATACTTGTCATATTTTTTGTATTATGCCCTTGACAAAATTATGACAGATGGACAAACGGACAAAGCAGTGAATGTATGCTCTCCTTAGGGAAGTATAAAAATAGGGCCGGTACAGAAAGCATTTTGATCAACACATTAAACAAGACCCCCCAAAAAAAATCAACCAAAAGAAAAATAATAATAAAATATAACAAACAGAAAAAAAACCACAGGAAAGTGTCAATGTGTTTCATGGCATACAATTATGTTTTGATTTTTTTAGACTAACTGTGAGTTCATGTTTTGTCTCCAGTCAATTGTTTTGTTTTCTATGGATAAATTATGTGGTCATGTTTTGTATCCAGTCACTAGTCATGCAAAGGAAGTAGGGGCATGCAATATTACAAGTATACTGCTATGGTATTTCCACTGGCGGTAATTAGAGGTTACCATGTGAGTGTTTTACAAAAACTGACAGGGTATCAGCTAATACCCTGTCAGAAATTGAGTTTCAATGTGATATTGAAATGGATATTTGTGACAGGGTATTCGCCAATACCCTGTCAGTTATAGTAAGACACTTGCATGGTAACCTTATTCTTATGTTTTGACCTGAAAAAAGCTTACACATATTAGTTTTGAGTAAAGTCGTCAATGATGTTGCCAAGGGACGTGTGATGTCACAGCAAAACTGCGGTGAAAGATGAATATCCTTGCAGTTTTTGAAACAGTTTTACTAATCAGAATGCATGTGGCAAACAGAGTGCATTAGAATATATTGCTATATCTGCTATACTTTTAGAGGTCATAATAAGATAATAAGGGTTTACAATTATAATCTAAGAAGTCCACCGTACCAAACATAATGAAACTCTTAGGCATACAGGAAATGGCGGAAAAACCAATATTGGACAGAAATTAAGGAAAGACATGGAATGCATGATATAGATGTTATCATGCTGCTTACATGAAATGCATTTTTGACACAAAATCTACACAAAATCCTGATTTTTACAATGTTACAGTACTTGTAGTTGCAGCTCAGCAATATACCACAATATCCTTCTGAAACATTGCAATACAGCCCAATATGATTTAGCCTGGGAAATACCCACTGAACTCAAAAGGTAGCTCTTTGTATTGTTATTACAAATGCAAAGAAACTTCCAACTTGACAATAAATTTTGTGAGTTGGACTTTGGGGTCTTCTGCCAAGAAAAAGGGAAGATACAGTAAAATGAAATGCAAACCTGTGTGGCATGAAGTCTTTGTGCTACTTCCAGAGCTTTGCATTTTGCTGTCTCTCTAGCATAGTCTGAAGGGTCATTAAATGATGATTTGTCTAAGTTTTCGATAAAAGTAGAGGACGTCACATCAAAATTCAGGCCCTGTAATTGAAATCATAATTTATGATTTTAGCAGTAAATGCTTATAATAAATTTTACTGTCAATGTCAAGATTGATACTGCTGTCAATATTGGTTGGAGTATTTATTAATCTGTGCATAGGTTTCAGTACCTAAATATAAAACAAAGAACTAAATCATAAATAACGTAATGAGTCCCCCAAAGGTAAGTTATAGTATAAAATAATCACAAAACACTCTTCCTCCACAAATTATCGGCCCTTGGCCTTTATCAAGTGCAAACAAATACAGTGAAGAAATCTATGTGAAATCCATTACTGCCGGAAACATGGCCCAGCGCAAATACACAAAGTATAAGGCAATGATGTCATTGTAGAAAACATGTGTGAAACAATGTAACGTTTATGCACTGATATAAATACTATAAACTGTTATAGTATGCATGAAAATAGTTTAGTATAGTTTATAGTTTTAGATAATGATAATAATTAGAATATATAATATATATAAAAAATCTATCATATAGATAGTTTTTGAATGCTTAAAATTTAACTGGAGTTACTTCCCTTTTACATTTGGCATGAATATGCAGCAAAAACTACAGCTTCACCTCCAAAATGACGGAAACGGGATGTAACTCTGATTAAATTTCATCCATTTGAAATCTATGTTTTCTCTGCGATAAAGAATTATAAATGAATGTGGTGGCCCTAACATGTCAACTGAAAACATCAAAACAGGAATAATAAGCCAGGTAAGGGTACATCAAAACAGGAATAAGCCAGGTAAGGGTACATCAAAACAAGAATAAGCAGGGTACTATTATGGTACATCAAAATAGGAATAAGCTGGGTAAGGGTACATTATTTTCGTTACACTTGCTAATGCTGTAGTGTATGGGTCTGCTTTAAACATTGTTAAATACACTTTCAAAAAAAAATTGAATGGCATGCATGGCCCAGTAATGGCTAATATTATATTTAAAGGGGTTTCATTAATCTCTTTTGAGATTCTTGCACGTGGCCGTTTTATCATGCAGTAAACGGCAGCATGATAAAACGGCCGCGTGCAAGAATCTCAAAAGAGATTAGGGATTTATTTGATGAATAGATTTTAAATTTACAATATTTTCTAAGATTTGCTTCCTTCTGGGTGACCCACTAGCTAGGACAATTTTTTGGGCATTCAGGTGATGTAATATAGGTTGCAACATCGTTCTGTGTTACTTGTTTACAATTTATCAAAAATACGCTTTACAATAAACGTACAGCAGACTGGGACTTTATAAACAACTCTTACAATGTTTGTTCGTAAAAAAGTATATTCGTAAGACAAATTCTGAACCAGATGTAAGATGTAACAAGAACCCGATAAACATAAACTGAATGTGACTACTGAAGATGTTAAAACAAACAAAGTATTCTTGTTGGACCTTATAAAAAACTGATATAATAACACTACAGGAGTACTAGTTGGAGTATTTCATAACAAGATGGCTGTGTATAAGACAAAGGTGATATAGTGTCATGGCATAGACCTAGAGGGAAAGGATTGGATGGAATATATATATATGTATATAAAAGTAAAAGTAAATCATCATCGAGTAGCTTGATCTATATCCCAGTACAATTTCGGAGACTTCATCAAAATGGCCCGTATATATATATATATATATATATATATATATATATATATATATATATATATATATATATATATATATATATATATATATATATATATATATATATATATATAATCCCGGATGAAGGAGGCCAGCTTTTACGGGCCATTTTGATGAAGTCTCCGAAATTGTACTGGGATATAGATAAAGCTACTCGATGATGCTTATGGGTGACCGTACACAGAGATGGCAACATGAAAAGGAACAAATTACTGCATTTGACCATGAAAGAACTGAAACTGTATTTAATAGATAACTACCCCATGAAACCGACTTCTCATCACTATAACAATCAACTTCATTCGCAAATGGACTATATCATAACAACAAACAAACTCATGTAGGAAAGTCATTCATGAAAATCAAGCCTTAAAAACCCCATCCCAGGATGACTAAGGAGTATGTTCCTCATGCATAGCTCTGTCCTTAGACTGATTCTTTGGCTCACTTTCCCGTCAACTTTTAACTCTGTTCTTCAAATATTTATTTCTTTAATTATATTTATTTATTTATTTATTTATTTACATTAGCTTATATCCGTAAAAGCTCAAAAAAGAACTAGAAAACAAAAACGTAAGCAGATGTGACTCCGCTGAATTTACACTGGACAAAATTACCACAGCAATAAATGACGGACCAAAAACTTGTGTCATTAGTAAAGGAAACAACAACAACAAAAACAACAACAACAACAACAACAACAACAACAACAACAACAACAACAACGACCCCCCCCCCCAAAAAAAACCCCAAACAAAACACAAATTAATACCAAAAACAACTCTGTACATGATGAAAAGACATAAAAAACTTTATTGTAAAATAAAAGCAAATCAATACCAAGAACGAAGAACGAACTATACCCCTGTGTAGATCGCCCGTATAAACCGACCTGGTGTTGTGGCGTAGATCACCCCCGTATAGATCCAATGTATAAACAGACCTGTGTTGTGGCGTAGATCACCCCTATGATTCCCCTGGGTAAGGCGACCTGGTGTTGTTGCGTAGATCATCCCCGTATAGATCCACCGTATAAACCGACCTGGTGTTGTGGCACAGATCACCCCTATAGATCCCCTGGATAAACCGACCTGGTGTTGTGGCGTAGATCACCCCCGTATAGATTGTCCGGATAAACCGACCTGGTGATGTGGCATAGATCACCCCCGTATAGATTGCTCTGATAAACCGACCTGGTGTCGTGGCGTAGATCACCCTCGTATAGATTGCTCTGATAAACCGACCTGGTGTTGTAGCATAGATCACCCCGTATAGATCGCCTGGATAAACCGACCTGGTGTTGTGGCATAGATCACCATGATAGATCCTCCGGGTAAACCGTACATAGTATATAGTATCCCATCTTGAAAGGGGAAATTCTATGTGTACGGAATATTCCCTCTTCAGTGTCAAAAGAGATTTTCCCCCTATAAAAGATATATTATTACATATTTAGATATTGTGTTAATGTATTAGTATTTATTATTATTATTATTATTATTATTATTATTATTATTATTATTATTATTACTATCATTATCAATGGTAGTAGTAGTAATAGCAGTAGTTGTATTATTATTATTATTATTTGTATTATTGATATCATTATTACGTCCACGTGCTTTTCTCAGGTTCTGTAAAGATATATACAATGTAAATGAAATCATAGAAAGATTTTATTGTTCTAGTAAACGCACACATTTTCCGTAAGACATTATCATTGACACTATTCCTTGTAGAGTTAATACGCGTCTTAGTAACAGATGCCTAGGAGATATTCAGTTTTTACTTTCCGATTGTAAAAAGGAACAATGGAGAAAGTTTAATGAGATTCATCGCCAATTTCCTCTAGACAATATAAAAAGAAAATTCTACTTTGCCTTGAAATGTAAATAAATAAACAAAATGGCTACTATCAATGTTATAAAAAGTGACAACCATATATTAAAATTTGAAATTCTTCCTGTGTTTAAAAATCTGTGGAAAAAAGCACCACCACCAACAGCAAAGATGGAAATTGGAAAATGGAGCGGAGAGAGATCTACATAAAAATACTCATGAAAGAAAATCTAATATTTTTTTTTATAATAAAACGTTAAAATGTTTGAACGTTAAAAGGTAAATTCATGTTTGCTCGAGACAGGATGATAAAGAAAATGTATGATTTCAGGTTATTTCATATTTATTTTCCTGAAGGAGATAACACAATCAATTTTAACTAGTGCTTAGCTAGTGCGTATTCGTTTCAATTGGGAAATTAGCTATTGTACAGGACTTGTACAGTTTACCTCTATCTACAGCACTTAAGAGTGTTTTGTAGCTTCCTGAAAATAAAGATTACACTTAAGAAAGTTTTCAATCTTTATTTCTCGACGACACAACTGCAAGTGATCGATGCACTGACCAGAGGAAAAAGCGCAGTGGTGTCAGGAGATGATTTACACCAGGTCGTTTTCTTCGTGGAACAAATCTTTACTGGTTCGTTCTCTTACGTGGTGATCTTACATCTTAGTCTAAGTTATTTAGGGGAGGGGGGGGGGGGGTTCCAATCTTGGACGGTTTATACTGGGGAATGATCTATGCGGGTAATAATTAAAATATTCCCGCCTTTTAGTAGAAATTATTTTTCTATGTGTTATCATATTGACAAATGGCATTAATCACGTGATGCGTGAGTAGTCATTGTGGTCAGTTAAAGAAATAATCCTTCTGGGCTCATGCGTCATACAGTCAAGTTTCACTTGATTTACGTTTTATAAATAGATTTTTCATTTTCTTTATTCTATAATATATATTTTGAAGTGGAGTACGTCTGTCACTGGAGTCGACCTACATTACATGACGATAGTGCGGAATGACGTCGACCTATATATTACATGACGATAGTGCAGAATGACGTCGACCTACATTACATGACGATAGTGCGGAATGACGTCGACCTACATTACATGACGATAGTGCGGAATGACGTCGGCCTACATTACATGACGATAGTGTGGAATGACATCGAACTACATTACATGACGATAGTGCGGTATGACGTCGACCTATATTACATGACGATAGTGCGGAATGACGTTGACCTACATTACATGACGATAGTGTGGAATGACGTCGACCTACATTACATGACGAAAGTGCGGAATGACGTCGGCCTACATTACATGACGATAGTGCAGAATGACGTTGACCTACATTACATGACGATAGTGCGGAATGACGTCGGCCTACATTACATGACGATAGTCATATAATGACATCGCTACAGATACAAGTTTCCATGGCAATTTTGGGTGAAATAAACATAATTGCTTTTTCCGGCTTTTCCTCGGGCGGTTATGATTATTATTGGATCACTTTATTGGTTATTGCAATTAAAGTTTGAATTAATTTCATGTAATGCGTAGATTGCAAAAGAAATTTATGTTTTTATTGTAAATAGCTGCTATATACATGCATGAATATATATGCATAAACATGTATAAAAATTACCGGCAATGGTTTGTTGCGGACTACGGCCAAAATTCATTTTAGAGTTTTGTTTTCATTTTGATTATGATAGAGATATTGGAAAGAAGTAGAGCAGAGAAAAGTCTATGCTACAGCACCGGGACACTTCTTTCACGAGCCAAACATTTAACCCATTGATCTGGCTCCCATTTATACATACCAGCATCTTCATCTGACTATGTTTAACGTCTTCCTACCTAACGGATCATTATACACAAAGCTTAAGACTACAATAAGGTCAAATCTGTAAACAATCTACTTATAACAGCTTATTATGACAGTGTCACATCAGAGCAACTCAATCGAAATTATCTCAATGGCTTTAATCCGTGGGTGTGTTCAGTGCAGCCAATGAAAACAGTTGAACTTTGAACTCGACCTTGTTCCACATGTTGGTACAATGCTTATTTACTGACGCCTGTTTTATATTTAAAGTTTTTCAATACACATTGAGTGCATCGTACGAACAACGAGGACTGTGGAATTCAAACCAATAATGGCTGAAAGTTCTCCGATTCCAGGTTTGTTTTGTCATGATTTGTCCGTGCTCAGCCTGAGCGCCTATGATAGATACAGAATGAGTAATAATAATCGTTACTTGTTATAAATATTACGTATATGAGCGGTAGATCGTTAAATTTTACCACGTTCGGACCATGAATTCTATAGGAAATTTTGTTGCTCATTGTTCTCTTAAATGTCAGAGGCGGTTTTTGTCATACAGCTGAATCAGATGTCCCTTGTCCTTTGAACAGAGACATTCCGCAAAACGCGAATACGCTCGTAATAATACAAGTCTTCTTATAAGTAGTTTCTATTTACTGGGTTTACTTAACATTCGATCTGCTTGAAAACTTTACACACACAACACGGGTGAACCTAGAAATTCATGGATAACAAAGGCTGGGGGTTGTGTCACCCTTTTGTGATCAAACTTGAAAAGCTGGGGTTCCATATATAAAACAGAACCAAATTCATCCTGAAACCTCTATGGACTCGTTTGATGGTTGTATTCACAATTTTAGACAAACCAATATTGATTATTTATGATGATTTTTCTTTCTGGGCACTATTTTTTCTGTAATCCTGGATCTGGGACCGAGCCAGTATATCGCATTGTGGCGCTTAATACACTTGTAACATTCATTCAATGATTGTGCTTGAGTACTTTCTTTCTTCATCTTTGTATACATGTATTAAGAAGAGATGGCTATAAGATTTCTGCTATCGACAGCACTTGCTGGATTCAGAATTTAGAAAAGCTGACCTGACGTCCAGCAAGACAACACAGTTTGTCAGATTGAATACAGAACTACAGTAAATGGATAAAGGAGTCCATCCGACAGTAAACTAGAATTAGTGAGCGTTACTGTCTGTTGTTGCTTCTCACGAAATGTTGACAATGAATTTATGTTATGTAATTTTGGTCCCAGACCTTAATGTTAGGGCCAGGAAAAGGCACGTTCTATATTTTCCCCTATATACATCCACTGCACGCGATTATCCTCCCATATTGTTTAAAGTTCACAGTCAGCACAGAATTGTACAAAAATGAGTACGGATGAACACAGCGAAGTCGGTTTTAAAGCTGTTTTTAACTTACAATTCTAATGAATTTTTGTTTTATACATCATTATTATTTACGAAGATGAACAAAGCAAACGTCTTCATTGTAGTGTAAACGTCTTCATTGTAGTGTAAAGTTGAGAATCATTCAGGTATAATCTACATATTTCAAGTTAATTGCTTCATGTAATCCAATCAGGTCGTCGAAGAAATTATCTGAAATTCGAATGTGCCATTGGCGTGAGGAACTGAATCAATTGAAATGAACATTTGATGAAACAGTACAGCAATATTACATACATGACAACGATGATAGCCATTTAAAAATCTTTAAATGAATGTAATCCATCATTTTCGTAGCAATTTGATTAAACATGACAAAATGAACCTCCTATGACATCTACCATGACAACTGTGAACCTCCTATGACATCTACCATGACAACTGTGAACCTCCTATGACATCAAACATGACAACTGTGAACCTCCTATGACATCAAACATGACAACTGTGAACCTCCTATGACATCAAACATGACAATTGTGAACCTCCTATGACATCAAACATGACAACAGTGAACCTCCTATGACATCTACCATGACAACTGTGAACCTCCTATGACATCTACCATGACAACTGTGAACCTCCTATGACATCAAACTTGACAACTGTGAACCTAATATGACATCAAACATGCCAACAGTGAACCTCATATGACATTTACCATAGCAGCAATGAACCTTCTATGACATCAAACATAACAGCAATGAACCTTCTATGACATCAAACATAACAGCAGTGAACCTTCTATGACATCAAACATAACAGCAATGAACCTTCTATGACATTAAACATAACAGCAATGAACCTTCTATGACATCAAACATAACAGCAATGAACCTTCTATGACATCGAACATAACAGCAATGAATATCACGATGACAACCTTTAAATATCTAAACGTTCACTGATTTCGCGATGATGAAACACTCCCAAATATATATTTATATATATGTAAAAGACAAATACTCACAATAGGCTGTTCATTCATTTTGTTTACAGAATACAAGTAGCGACAGGAAATAAAAATTGATTGGTTTTATGTAATTTATTATTTTCATAGCGATCTTGATTAAACATGACAAAAATGATCTTCCTATGACATCTAACAAACGCTTGTTAAGCTATAGTGATACAGTATGAATATCACGATGGCAGTATTAAAAGTACTTAAATGCGATGATGAAGCATGTAAAAGATACGTGCTCACAGTATGCTGTTTCATTCATTTTTTCAGAATTACAAGCAGCGACAAATGACTTGAAATTAAGTGACGATAGTGATGTGGGAGATAACGGTGAGTTTACGTGAAGTTTTTAGGACAGGTAGGAAAATGAAGAACTTTCATGACTGGTAACAACCATTTGCGTATGTAACTCCCCAGAGTCTAATGCCATTCAGTATAGGTGGGCATATGTAACTCCTTTGGGTATAATGACATTCAGTATAGATGGGCATATGTAACTCCTTAGGGTCTAATGACAATGAGTATAGATGGGCATATGTAACTCCCCAGAGTCTAATGCCATTCAGTATAGGTGGGCATATGTAACTCCCCAGAGTCTAATGCCATTCAGTATAGGTGGGCATATGTAACTCCTTGGGGTATAATGCCATTCAGTATAGGTGGGCATATGTAACTCCTTGGGGTATAATGCCATTCAGTATAGGTGGGCATATGTAACTCCTTAGGGTATAATGACATTCAGTATAGGTGGGCATATGTAACTCCTTAGGGTATAATGACATTCAGTATTGATGGGCATATGTAACTCCTTAGGGTATAATGACATTCAGTATTGATGGGCATATGTAACTCCTTAGGGTCTAATGACAATGAGTATAGATGGGCATATGTAACTCCCTAGGGGCTAATGGCATTCAGTATAGGTGGGCATATGTAACTCCTTAGGGTATAATGACATTCAGTATTGATGGGCATATGTAACTCCTTAGGGTCTAATGACAATGAGTATAGATGGGCATATGTAACTCCCTAGGGTTTAACGACATTCATTTTAGCTGGGCATATATAACTTCCTAGGGGCTGATGACATTCAGTAAGGGTTGGCATATGTAACTCCCTAGGGTCTAATGACAATGAGTATAGATGGGCATATGTAACTCCCTAGGGTTTAACGACATTCATTTTAGCTGGGCATATGTAACTCCCTAGGGGCTGATGACATTCAGTAAGGGTTGACATATGTAACTTAACTCCTGTGTTAACTTGCCATTTTGTTGGGTCGAATATTATGCAAATTATAAGTGGATCCAGCTTGATATATTGTTGCAAGCTCTGCATTATCATCACAACGGCACAACGGTGTGAATGTGAACTTTGTGGCAATTTGTTTACAGATAAATATATTGCATGATGTTTGTAGTTGTTACGTGACGTACAACCTACGTGACATATGGTATTAATATTATCTATAACTTTGGTTTAAAATCTGACAAATTATTAAATCTGCAAGAAATATTATCATATTCTATAGTGTTACGGCATCATACGGTAACCGAGCTACACAAACACGAAGAAAGTTACAATCGTATCCTAAACTTTAGATTCGTTTAAAATGCCATAGGCAGGTGCCATGCAACTTCTATAATATACCTTAACGATACCGATAACCTAAAGGTACATGACGACCCATGTATTTTCCTGATTTCTATATGATTAGGTTTACATATATGTCATAAATATAGTATGGTAAAATATGTGTCATTCATGTTAAATTCATCATTTGCTTTCATATGTATGTATGTATGTGTGTATGTATGTATTGGCATGTACGTACGTAGTTTTGTATATATTTGGTTCTCTCCTTCTCTTCTTCATAATATATATTGCACTTATAAATAATTGTTATATAATATACAGTTTTATTACCTAATTTATTGTGTGGTTAATAATTAATATAGCGTTATGACATCATTTGTGAAGAAGCCGGAAGTAAACAAGTGACTTACTTTTGCGACGTCACTTGCGCGCTTTAGTCAATTAGGTAATAATAACTTATCGCACCTAATTGCCTTGACTCATTTATTATACTTGTATATCTATTGATCATCGTGCAGAGGAAATAAAGATTGATTGATTTTATGTAATCCATCATATTCATAGCGATCTTGATTAAACATAACAAAAATGATCTTCGTATGACATCTAACAAACGCTTGTTAAGCTGTAGTGTTATATGATGCAGTATGAATATCACGATGGCAGTATTAAAAGTACTTAAATGCGATGATGAAGCATGTAAAAGATACGTGCTCTCAGTATGCTGTTTCATTCATTTTTTTCAGAATTACAAGCAGCGACAAATGACTTGAAATTTAGTGACGATAGTGATGTGGGAGATAACGGTGAGTTTACGTGAAGTTTTCAGGACAGGTAGGAAAATGAAGAACTTTCATGACTGGTAACAACCATTGTATATATATATATATATATATATATATATATATATATATATATATATATATATATAGATATATATATATATCTATATATATATATCTATATCTATATATATATATATATATATATATATAAATATATATTGGCGGTTGGCTCTCCGCTTGAACATACTCTTGTGTCATTAATAGATATTTGCGTTCATTGTAGTAGAATTTTATTTTACCAAAAATAGATATACTGGCCATTTTATCTGGTTAGTCCTTTTCTTCGGAATGTATACAGGGTCCGGCGTCATAAACTGAGAATATACTTAAGTCATTAATTCATATTCTTCTTTTCATGAATGAATTAATGACTGGGATTTGGATTTTATTTAGTTTTATTCTGTTGATGAATAGAATTAAACCATTCTGCATGAGAATTTATTTGAACGTTTGATGATGGAATAAATTAATATGAAATATTTGACTTAAGTATATTCTCAGTTTATGGCACCGTGCCCAGATCCATATGTATGTGTTCCCTCTTCACAGAATGTTCTCACTCTATGGTGGAATGCCCCTCCCATAATAAACATTTACTGAATCCGCTTCTGAGTGGAAATTAAGACACACCAAAGCGGGAATAAAAGATATCATTAGAAATGATAATGATAAACTGATAGTTTGTTATATATACTATAATAATAATAACGGAATAAAATGCTATGATCTATAAACATAATTACTTTCCAACTACAGAAATGGAAGACGACAAAAGAAAGGATCATCCTCCTCTGAACTATCGCGAGTATTTGAAGGTAATTATGAGGATAAGGTATGAGGATAAGGTATGACGGTAAGGTATGAGGGTAAGTTATGAGTATGAGGTTGGAGGGTAAGGTATGAGGATAAGGTTGGAGGATACAGTATGAGGGTAAGGTATGATGATAAGGTTGGAGGGTAAGATATGTGGGTAAGGTATGAGGATAAGGCATTAGGATAAAGTTGGAGGACAAGGTATGAGGATAAAGTTGAAGGGTAAGGTATGAGGATAAGGTATTAGGATAAGGTTGAAGGTAAGGTATGTGGGTAAGGTATGAGGATACGGTTGGAAGGTAAGGTATGAGGATAAGGTTGGAGGGTAAGGTATGTGGGTAAGGTATGAGGATAAGGTATGAGGATAAGGTATTAGTATAAGGTTAGAGGATAAGGTATGAGGATAAGGTTGGAGGGTAAGGTATGATGATAAGGTTGGAATTGACTGAGATTGTGCTGTGTGTGTGTGGGGGGGGGAGTAAATTGAGATTAGATATATTAAATGATGTTGGTAGTTGTCACTAACTCATACAGCTCTATGAGAAACATGTAAAGTACGATGAGGCTGAGAACAAATGTGTGAATGTGTTTGAAGGTGTGTGTGTGTGTGTGTGTGTGTGTGTGTGTCTGTGTGTGTGTGTGATTTATTAATTCTTTCTTTTTTCTGCTCTTTAAGGTCTCGAAATATGGATATGGATTGTTTTTTATGTACCCTACATATACAGTTAGGAATTTTCAGTGTTGATCACGGAGTGTCCCACTTCAATATAATCATTCTGTTGTTGTGATATTGTAAAGGTGTGAGATTTTCTATACATTTGTACATTAATGTGTAAAGTGTTGTAAGGTTTTGTATCTCTGTATGGTCTTGGCATTCGTGGCGGTTGAAGCTAACCAGATAATAGACGTTTTTTCTACCTGGAAACATGGCCTCACTTCTAACAGGAGACACTTACTCCTGCCGGATGCTTGTTCTCACTTTTGGCAGGAGACACTTACTCCTGCCGGATGCTGGTTCTCACTTCCGACAGGAGACACTTACATGCTTGTTCTCACTTCCGACAGGAGACACTTACATGCTTGGTCTCACTTCCGACAGGAGACACTTACATGCTTGGTCTCACTTCCGACAGGAGACACTTACATGCTTGGTCTCACTTCTGACAGGAGACCCTTACTCCTGCTGGATGCTTGGTCTACTTCAGACAGGAGACGCTTACTCCTGCCGAATGCTTGGTCTACTCCTGCCGAATGCTTGGTCTACTTCTGACAGGAGACACTTACATGCTTGTTCTCACTTCCGACAGGAGACACTTACATGCTTGGTCTCACTTCTGACAGGAGACACTTACATGCTTGGTCTCACTTCTGACAGGAGACCCTTACTCCTGCTGGATGCTTGGTCTACTTCAGACAGGAGACGCTTACTCCTGCCGAATGCTTGGTCTACTCCTGCCGAATGCTTGGTCTACTTCTGACAGGAGACACTTACATGCTTGGTCTCACTTCTGACAGGAGACACTTACATGCTTGGTCTCACTTCTGACAGGAGACCCTTACTCCTGCTGGATGCTTGGTCTACTTCGGACAGGAGACAGTTACTCCTGCCGGATGCTTGGTCTACTTCTGACAGGGGACGCTTACTCCTGCCGAATGCTTGGTCTACTCCTGACAGGAGACGCTTACTCCTACCGAATGCTTGGTCTACTTCTGACAGGAGACACTTACATGCTTGGTCTCACTTCTGACAGGAGACCCTTACTCCTGCCGGATTTTTGGTCTACTTCAGACAGGAGACACTTACTCCTGCCGAATGCTTGGTCTCACTTCTGACAGGAGACCCTTACTCCTGACGGATGCTTGGTCTACTTCTGACAGGAGACGCTAACTCCTGCCGGATGCTTGGTACACTTCTGACAGGAGACGCTTACTCCTGCCGAATGCTTGGTCTCACTTCTGACAGGAGACGCTTACTCCTTCGGGGCACCTGATCACACCTGGCAGGAGGCGCTTACTCCTTCGGGGCACCTGGTCACACCTCTGACAGGAGACGCTTACTATCTCCAAGTACTTGGTCTCATCTCTGACAGGAGACGCTTACTCCCACAGGGCACATGGTCACACCTCTAACAGGAGACGCGTATTGCTTCGGGGCACATGGTCACACCTCTGACAGGAGATGCGTATTGCTTCGGGGCACATGGTCACACCTCTGACAGGAGACGCGTATTACTTCGGGGCACATGGTCACACCTCTGACAGGAGACGTTTATTCCCACAGGGCACATGGTCACACCTCTGACAGGAGACGCGTATTACTTCGGGGCACATGGTCACACCTCTGACAGAAGACGCCTACTCCTTTGGGACACCTGCTCTCACCTCTGACAGGAGACGCTTACTCCTTCGGGGCACATGGTCTCACCTCTGACAGGAGACACTTACTCCTTCGGGGCACATGGTCTCACCTCTGACAGGAGACGCTTACTCCTTCGGGGCACATGGTCACACCTCTGACAGGAGACGCTTACTCCTGCCAGTTACTTCTTTTTGCCTTTGGTTTTCAGGGGTATATCCATGGTGATAAATTGTTGTGACTAGATAACACAAGCTCCAGCTACCTCCACATTTTACATTGCAGTTGCAGTCTTTGCTGAAATGTCAAGTAATGACCAGTGAGGAGTCCGGTAAACCAGTCCATGATGAACACCTCTTTATCATTACGCATCAAGGTATGTAGATACATCAAGGTATGTAGATATATCAAGGTATGTAGATACATCAAGGTATGTAGATACATCAAGGTATGTAGATACATCAAGGTATGTAGATACATCGAGATACATCAAGGTATGTAGATACATCAAGGTATGTAGATACATCGAGGTATGTAGATACATCAAGGTATGTAGATGCATCGAGATACATCAAGGTATGTAGATACATCAAGGTATGTAGATACATCAAGGTATGTAGATACATCAAGGTATGTAGATACATCGAGATACATCAAGGTATGTAGATACATCGAGATACATCAAGGTATGTAGATACATCAAGGTATGTAGATACATCGAGATACATCAAGGTATGTAGATACATCAAGGTATGTAGATACATCAAGGTATGTAGATACATCGAGGTATGTAGATACATCAAGGTATGTAGATACATCGAGGTATGTAGATACATCGAGGTATGTAGATACATCAAGGTATGTAGATACATCGAGGTATGTAGATACATCGAGGTATGTAGATACATCGAGGTATGTAGATACATCAAGGTATGTAGATACATCAAGGTATGTAGATACACCAAGTTTGATTTACTATAACGTCGTATTTAGCCCATATCACCCTAAAATCTGGTAAATTATTATTCACAAAATGCGCTGAAGTGCATGATTTTAATTCCAAGTGACATTTACTCAGAATCAAAACTTTCGGATTCCGTCCTTCACGCAAAAATAGACAGAAGAGGTAGAACATGCTTGGAAAACACTGGCTTCGTGATTCCCTTTCCTGATGTGTGACTGTGGCACTCTCTATATAGTGTGTTATTATTACCCTGTCCTGATGTGTGACTGTGACACTCTCTATACTGTGTTATTATTACTCTGTCCTGATATGTGACTGTGACACTCTCTATATAGTGTTATTATTACCCTGTCCTGATGTGTGACTCTGACACTCTCTATATAGTGTTATTATTACCCTGTCCTGATGTGTGACTGTGACACTCTCTATATAGTGTTATTATTACCCTGTCCTGATGTGTGACTCTGACACTCTCTATATAGTGTTATTATTACCCTGTCCTGATGTGTGACTGTGACACTCTCTATATAGTGTTATTATTACCTTGTCCTGATGTGTGACTGTGACACTCTCTATATAGTGTTATTATTACCTTGTCCTTATGTGTGACTATGACACTCTCTATGCTGTGTTATTATTACCCTGTCATGATGTGTGACTGTGACACTCTCTATATAGTGTTATTATTACCCTGTCCTGATGTGTAATTGTGGCACTCTCTATATAGTGTTATTATTACCCTGTCCTGATGTGTGACTGTGACACTCTCTATATAGTGTTATTATTACCCTGTCCTGATCTGTGACTGTGACACTCTCTATATAGTGTTATTATTACCCTGTCCTGATATGTGACTGTGACACTCTCTATACTGTGTTATTATTACTCTGTCCTGATATGTGACTGTAACACTCTCTATACTGTGTTATTATTACCCTGCCCTGATATGTGACTGTGACACTCTCTATATAGTGTTATTATTACCCTGTCCTGATGTGTGACTGTGACACTCTCTATATAGTGTTATTATTACCCTGTCCTGAAGTGTGACTGTGATACTCTCTATACTGTGTTATTATTACCCTGTCCTGATGTGTGGCTGTGACACTCTCTATACTGTGTTGTTATTACCCTGCCGTGATGTGTGACTCTGACACTCTCTATATAGTGTAATTATTACCCTGCCCTGATGTGTGACTCTGACACTCTCTATATAGTGTAATTATTACCCTGCCCTGATGTGTGACTCTGACACTCTCTATATAGTGTTATTATTACCGTGTCCTGATGTGTGACTCTGACACTATATAGTGTTATCATTACCCTGTCCTGATTCGTGACTATGACACTCTCTATACTGTGTTATTATCACCCTGTTCTGATGTGTGACTGTGACACTCTATACTGTGTTATTATTACTCTGTCCTGATCTGTGACTCTGACACTCTCTATATAGTGTTATTATTACCCTGTCCTGATGTGTGACTGTGACACTATATAGTGTTATTATTACCCTGCCCTGATGTGCGACTGTGGCACTCTCTATGCTCTGTTAATATTACACTGTCCTGATGTGTGACTCTGACACTCTCTATATAGTGTTATTATTACCCTGTCCTGATGTGTGACTCTGACACTCTCTATATAGTGTTATTATTACCTTGTCCTGATGTGTGACTGTGACACTCTCTATATAGTGTTATTATTACCCTGTCCTGATGTGTGACTGTTACACTCTCTATACTATGTTATTATTACCCTGTCCTGATGTGTGACTGTGACACTCTCTATATAGTGTTGGTATTACCCTGTCCTGATGTGTGACTGTGACACTCTCTATACTGTGTTATTATTACCCTGTCCTGATCTGTGACTGTGACATTCTCTATACTGTGTTATTATTACCCTGTCCTGATGTGTGACTGTGACACTCTCTATACTGTGTTATTATTACCCTGTCCTGATGTGTGACTCTGACACTCTCTATATAGTGTTATTATTACCCTGCCCTGATGTGTGACTGTGACACTCTCTATATAGTGTTATTATTACCTTGTTCTGATATGTGACTGTGACACTCTCTATATAGTGTTATTATTACCTTGTCCTGATTTGTGACTCTGACACTATATAGTGTTATTATTACCCTGTGACACTCTCTATATAGTGTTATTATTACCCTGTCCTGATGTGTGACTGTGACACTCTCTATATAGTGTAATTATTACCCTGCCCTGATGTGTGACTCTGACACTCTGTATATAGTGTTATTATTACCCTGTCCTAATCTGTGACTGTGACATTCTCTATACTGTGATATTATTACCTTGTCCTGATGTGTGACTGTGACACTATATAGTGTTATTATTACCCTGCCCTGATGTGTGACTGTGACACTCTCTATGCTGTGTTATTCTTACCCTGTCCTTATGTGTGACTGTGACACTCTCTATATAGTATTATTATTACCCTGTCTTGATGTGTGACTGTGACACTATCTATATAGTGTTAGTATTAGCCTGTCCTGATTTGTGACTGTGACACTCTCTATATAGTGATATTATTACCTTGTCCTGATGTATGACTATGACACTCTCTATACTGTGTTATTATTACCCTGTCCTGATCTGTGACTGTGACATTCTCTATACTGTGTTATTATTACCCTGTCCTGATGTGTGACTCTGACACTCTCTATATAGTGTTATTATTACCTTGTCCTGATGTGTGACTGTGACACTCTCTATATAGTGTTATTATTACCCTGTCCTGATGTGTGACTGTGGCACTCTCTATATAGTGTGATTATTACCTTGTCCTGATGTGTGACTGTGACACTCTCTATATAGTGTTATTATTACCCTGTCCTGATGTGTGACTGGGACACTCTCTATATAGTGTTATTATTACCCTGTCCTGATGTGTGACTGTGACACTCTCTATACTGTGTTATTATTACTCTGTCCTGATGTGTGACTGTGACACTCTCTATGCTGTGTTATTCTTACCCTGTCCTTATGTGTGACTGTGACACTCTCTATATAGTATTATTATTACCCTGTCTTGATGTGTGACTGTGACACTATCTATATAGTGTTAGTATTAGCCTGTCCTGATTTGTGACTGTGACACTCTCTATATAGTGTTATTATTACCTTGTCCTGATGTATGACTATGACACTCTCTATACTGTGTTATTATTACCCTGTCCTGATCTGTGACTGTGACATTCTCTATACTGTGTTATTATTACCCTGTCCTGATGTGTGACTCTGACACTCTCTATATAGTGTTATTATTACCTTGTCCTGATGTGTGACTGTGACACTCTCTATATAGTGTTATTATTACCCTGTCCTGATGTGTGACTGTGGCACTCTCTATATAGTGTGATTATTACCTTGTCCTGATGTGTGACTGTGACACTCTCTATATAGTGCTATTATTACCATGTCCTGATGTGTGACTGGGACACTCTCTATATAGTGTTATTATTACCCTGTCCTGATGTGTGACTGTGACACTCTCTATACTGTGTTATTATTACTCTGTCCTGATGTGTGACTGTGACACTCTATACTGTGTTATTATTACTCTGTCCTGATATGTGACTGTGACACTCTCTATACTGTGTTATTCTTACCCTGTCCTGATCTGTGACTGTGACACTCTCTATATAGTGTTATTATTACTCTGTCCGAATGTGTGACTGGGACACTTTCTATATTGTGTTATTATTACCCTGTCCTGATGTGTGACTGTGACACTCTCTATACTGTGTTATTATTACCCTGTCCTGATATGTGACTGTGACACTCCCTATACTGTGTTATTATTACTCTGTCCTGATATGTGACTGTGACACTCTCTATACTGTGTTATTATTACCCTGCCCTGATGTGTGACTGTGACACCCTCTATATAGTGTTATTATTACCCTGTCCTGATGTGTGACTGTGACACTCTATACTGTGTTATTATTACTCTGTCCTGATATGTGACTGTGACACTCTCTATACTGTGTTATTCTTACCCTGTCCTGATCTGTGACTGTGACACTCTCTATATAGTGTTATTATTACTCTGTCCGAATGTGTGACTGGGACACTTTCTATATTGTGTTATTATTACCCTGTCCTGGTGTGTGACTGTGACACTCTCTATACTGTGTTATTATTACCCTGTCCTGATATGTGACTGTGACACTCCCTATACTGTGTTATTATTACTCTGTCCTGATATGTGACTGTGACACTCTCTATACTGTGTTATTATTACCCTGCCCTGATGTGTGACTGTGACACCCTCTATATAGTGTTATTATTACCCTGTCCTGATGTGTGACTGTGACACTCCCTATACTGTGTTATTATTACTCTGTCCTGATATGTGACTGTGACATTCTCTATACTGTGTTATTATTACCCTGCCCTGATGTGTGACTCTGACACTCTCTATGTAGTGTTATTATTACCCTGTCCTGAAGTGTGACTGTGATACTCTCTATACTGTGTTATTATTACCTTGTCCTGATGTGTGACTGTGGCACTCTCTATATAGTGTTATTATTACCCTGTCCTGATCTGTGACTGTGACACTCTCTATATAGTGTTTTTATTACCCTGTCCTGATGTGTAATTGTGGCACTCTCTATATAGTGTTATTATTACCCTGTCCTGATGTGTGACTGTGGCACTCTCTATATAGTGTTATTATTACCCTGTCCTGATGTGTGACTGTGACACTCTCTATACTGTGTTATTATTACCCTGTCCTGATCTGTGACTGTGACACTCTCTATATAGTGTTATTATTACTCTGTCCTTATGTGTGACTGTGACACTCTCTATATAGTGTTATTATTACCCTGTCCTGATCTGTGACTCTGACAATCTCTATATAATGTTATTATTACCATGCCCTGATCTGTGACTGTGACACTCTCTATATAGTGTTATTATTACCCTGCCCTGATGTGTGACTGTGACACTCTCTATGCTGTGTTATTATTAATATGTCCTCATGTGCAACTGTGACACTCTCTATATAGTGTTATTATTACCCTGTCTTGATGTGTGACTGTGACACTATCTATATAGTGTTATTATTACCCTGTCCTGATTTGTGACTGTGACACTCTCTATATAGTGTTATTATTACCTGTCCTGATGTGTGACTATGACACTCTCTATACTGTGTTATTATTACCCTGTCCTGATCTGTGACTGTGACATTCTCTATACTGTGTTATTATTACCCTGTCCTGATGTGTGACTGTGACACTCTCTATACTGTGTTATTATTACCTTGTCCTGATGTGTGACTGTGACACTCTCTATATAGTGTTATTATTACCCTGTCCTGATGTGTGACTGTGACACTCTCTATATAGTGTTATTATTACCCTGTCCTGATCTGTGACTGTGACATTCTCTATACTGTGTTATTATTACCCTGTCATGATGTGTGACTGTGACACTCTCTATACTGTGTTATTATTACCTTGTCCTGATGTGTGACTGTGACACTCTCTATATAGTGTAATTATTACCCTGCCCTGATGTGTGACTCTGATACTCTCTATATAGTGTTATTACTACCCTGTCCTGATGTGTGACTGTGGCACTCTCTATATAGTGTGATTATTACCCTGTCCTGATGTGTGACTGTGACACTCTCTATACTGTGTTATTATTACCTTGTTCTGATGTGTGACTGTGACACTCTCTATATAGTGCTATTATTACCCTGTCCTGATGTGTGACTGTGACACTCTCTATATAGTGTTATTATTACCCTGTCCTGATGTGTGACTGTGACACTCTCTATACTGTGTTATTATTACCCTGTCCTGATATGTGACTGTGACACTCTCTATACTGTGTTATTATTACTCTGTCCTGATATGTGACTGTGACACTCTCTATACTGTGTTATTATTACCCTGTCCTGATGTGTGACTGTGACACTATATAGTGTTATTATTACCTTGTCCTGATGTGTGACTGTGACACTCTCTATACTGTGTTATTATTACCTTGTTCTGATGTGTGACTGTGACACTCCATACTGTGTTATTATTACCCTGTCCTGATGTGTGACTGTGACACTCTCTATATAGTGTTATTATTACCCTGTCCTGATGTGTGACTATGACACTCTCTATACTGTGTTATTATTACCCTGTCCTGATCTGTGACTGTGACATTCTCTATACTGTGTTATTATTACCCTGTCCTGATGTGTGACTGTGACACTCTCTATGTAGTGTTATTATTACCTTGTCCTGATGTGTGACTGTGACACTCTCTATATAGTGTTATTATTACCCTGTCCTGATGTGTAATTGTGACACTCTCTACATAGTGTTATTATTACCTTGTCCTGATGTGTGACTGTGACACTCTCTATACTGTGTTATTATTACCCTGTCCTGATGTGTGACTCTGACACTCTCTATATAGTGTTATTATTACCTTGTCCTGATGTGTGACTCTGACACTCTCTATATAGTGTTATTATTACCTTGTCCTGATGTGTGACTGTGACACTCTCTATATAGTGTTATTATTACCCTGTCCTGATGTGTGACTCTGACACTCTCTATATAGTGTTATTATTACCCTGTCCTGATGTGTGACTGTGACTCTCTATACTGTGTTATTATTACCCTGTCCTGATCTGTGACTGTGACATGCTCTATACTGTGTTATTATTACCCTGTCATGATGTGTGACTGTGACACTCTCTATACTGTGTTATTATTACCTTGTCCTGATGTGTGACTGTGACACTCTCTATATAGTGTAATTATTACCCTGCCCTGATGTGTGACTCTGATACTCTCTATATAGTGTTATTACTACCCTGTCCTGATGTGTGACTGTGGCACTCTCTATATAGTGTGATTATTACCCTGTCATGATGTGTGACTGTGACACTCTCTATACTGTGTTATTATTACCTTGTTCTGATGTGTGACTGTGACACTCTCTATACTGTGTTATTATTACCCTGTCCTGATATGTGACTGTGACACTCTCTATATAGTGTTATTATTACCCTGTCCTGATGTGTGACTCTGACACTCTCTATAGAGTGTTATTATTACCCTGTCCTGATGTGTGACTGTGACACTCTCTATATAGTGTTATTATTACCTTGTCCTGATGTGTGACTGTGATACTCTCTATACTGTGTTATTATTACTCTGTCCTGATATGTGACTGTAACACTCTCTATACTGTGTTATTA
Source organism: Pteria penguin (assembly GCA_035048485.1). NCBI lineage: Eukaryota > Metazoa > Mollusca > Bivalvia > Pterioida > Pteriidae > Pteria > Pteria penguin. The sequence continues at coordinate 3,924,260 of CM068585.1, read as the reverse complement.
TTACCCTGTCCTGATCTGTGACTGTGACACTCTCTATATAGTGTTATTATTACCCTGTCCTGATGTGTGACTGTGACACTCTCTATATAGTGTTATTATTACCCTGTCCTGATCTGTGACTGTGACACTCTCTATATAGTGTTATTATTACCCTGCCCTGATGTGTGACTGACACTCTCTATGCTGTTTTATTCTTAATCTGTCCTCAAGTGCAACTGTGACACTCTCTATATAGTGTTATTATTACCCTGTCTTGATGTGTGACTGTGACACTATCTATATAGTGTTATTATTACCCTGTCCTGATTTGTGACTGTGACACTCTCTATATAGTGTTGGTATTACCCTGTCCTGATGTGTGACTATGACACTCTCTATACTGTGTTATTATTAACCTGTCCCGATCTGTGACTGTGACTTTCTCTATATAGTGTTATTATTACTCTGTCCTTATGTGTGACTGTGACACTCTCTATATAGTGTTATTATTACCCTGTCCTGATGTGTAATTGTGGCACTCTCTATATAGTGTTATTATTACCCTGTCCTGATGTGTGACTCTGACACTCTCTATATAGTGTTATTATTACCTTGTCCTGATGTGTGACTGTGACACTCTCTATATAGTGTTATTATTACCCTGTCCTGATGTGTGACTGGGACACTCTCTATATAGTGTTATTATTACCCTGTCCTGAAGTGTGACTGTGACACTCTCTATACTGTGTTATTCTTACCCTGTCCTGATCTGTGACTGTGACACTCTCTATATAGTGTTATTATTACTCTGTCCGAATGTGTGACTGGGACACATTCTATATTGTGTTATTATTACCCTGTCCTGATGTGTGACTGTGACACTCTCTATGCTGTTATTATTAATCTGTCTTGATGTGTGACTGTGGCACTCCCTATATAGTGTTAGTATTAGTATTAGCCTGTCCTGATGTTTGATTGTGACACTCTCTATATAGTGTTATTATTACCCTGTCCTGATGTGTGACTGTGACACTCTCTATATAGTGTTATTATTACCCTGTCCTGATGTGTGACTGTGACACTCTCTATACTGTGTTATTATTACCCTGTCCTGATGTGTGACTGTGACACTCTCTATATTGTGTTATTATTACCCTGTCCTGATGTGTGACTGTGACACTCTCTATATAGTGTTATTATTACCCTGTCCTGATGTGTGACTGTGACACTCTCTATATAGTGTTATTATTACCCTGTCCTGAAGTGTGACTGTGACACTCTCTATACTGTGTTATTATTACCCTGTCCTGATGTGTGACTGTGACACTCTCTATATAGTGTTATTATTACCCTGTCCTGATGTGTGACTGTGACAGACTCGATACTGTGTTATTATTACCCTGTCCTGATGTGTGACTGTGACACTCTCTATACTGTGTTATTATTACCCTGTCCTGATGTGTGACTGTGACACTCTCTATACTGTGTTATTATTACTCTGTCCTGATGTGTGACTGTGACACTCTCTATATAGTGTTATTATTACCCTGTCCTGATGTGTGACTGTGACACTCTCTATACTGTGTTATTATTACCCTGTCCTGATGTGTGACTGTGACACTCTCTATATAGTGTTATTATTACCCTGTCCTGATGTGTGACTGTGGCACTCTCTATATAGTGTGTTATTATTACCCTGTCCTGATGTGTGACTGTGGCACTCTCTATATAGTGTGATTATTACCCTGTCCTGATGTGTGACTTTGACACTCTCTATATTGTGTTATTATTACCCTGTCCTGATGTGTGACTGTGACACTCTCTATATAGTGTTATTATTACTCTGTCCTGATGTGTGACTGTGACACTCTCTATATAGTGTTATTATTACCCTGTCCTGATGTGTGACTCTGACACTCTCTATATAGTGTTATTATTACCCTGTCCTGATGTGTGACTGTGACACTCTCTATATAGTGTTATTATTACCCTGTCCTGATGTGTGACTGTGACACTCTCTATATAGTGTTATTATTACCCTGTCCTGATGTGTGACTGTGACACTCTCTATACTGTGTTATTATTACCCTGTCCTGATGTGTGACTGTGGCACTCTCTATATAGTGTGATTATTACCCTGTCCTGATGTGTGACTTTGACACTCTCTATATTGTGTTATTATTACCCTGTCCTGATGTGTGACTGTGACACTCTCTATATAGTGTTATTATTACTCTGTCCTGATGTGTGACTGTGACACTCTCTATATAGTGTTATTATTACCCTGTCCTGATGTGTGACCCTGACACTCTCTATATAGTGTTATTATTACCCTCTCCTGATGTGTGACTGTGACACTCTGTATATAGTGTTATTATTACCCTGTCCTGATGTGTGACTGTGGCACTCTCTATATAGTGTGTTATTATTACCCTGTCCTGATGTGTGACTGTGACACTCTCTATACTGTGTTATTATTACCCTGTCCTGATGTGTGACTGTGACACTCTCTATACTGTGTTATTATTACCCTGTCCTGATGTGTGACTCTGACACTCTCTATATAGTGTTATTATTACCCTGTCCTGATATGTGACTGTGACACTCTCTATATAGTGTTATTATTACCCTGCCCTGATGTGTGACTCTGATATTCTCTATATAGTGTTATTACTACCCTGTCCTGATGTGTGACTGTGGCACTCTCTATATAGTGTGATTATTACCCTGTCATGATGTGTGACTGTGACACTCTCTATACTGTGTTATTATTACCCTGTCCTGATCTGTGACTCTGACACTCTCTATATAGTGTTATTATTACCTTGTTCCGATGTGTGACTGTGACACTCTCTATATAGTGTTATTATTACCCTGTCCTGATGTGTGACTGTGACACTCTCTATACTGTGTTATTATTACTCTGTCCTGATATGTGACTGTGACACTCTCTATATAGTGTTATTATTACCCTGTCCTGATGTGTGACTGTGACACTCTCTATATAGTGTTATTATTACCCTGTCCTGATGTGTGACTGTGACACTCTCTATGCTGTGTTATTATTACCCTGTCCTTATGTGTGACTGTGACACTCTCTATATAGTGTTATTATTACCCTGTCCTGATGTGTAATTGTGGCACTCTCTATATAGTGTTATTATTACCCTGTCCTGATGTGTGACTCTGACACTCTCTATATAGTGTTATTATTACCTTGTCCTGATGTGTGACTGTGACACTCTCTATATAGTGTTATTATTACCCTGTCCTGATGTGTGACTGTGACACTCTCTATATAGTGTTATTATTACCCTGTCCTGAAGTGTGACTGTGACACTCTCTATACTGTGTTATTCTTACCCTGTCATGATATGTGACTGTGACACTCTCTATACTGTGTTATTATTACCCTGTCCTGATGTGTGACTCTGACACTCTTTATATAATGTTATTATTACCCTGACGTTAGCTAGGTTATGACAGTCATGTCGGATGACGTTAGCTTGGTTATAACAGTGATGTTGGAGGACGTTAGCTTAATTATGACAGTCATGTCGGATGACGATGGCTAGGTTATGACAGTCATGTCGGATGACATTAGCTAGGTTGTGACAGTCATGTCGGATGACGTTAGCTAGGTTATAACCGTCATGTCGGATGACGTTAGCTAGGTTATAACCGTCATGTCGGATGACGTTAGCTAGGTTATGACACTCATGTCGGATGACGTCAGCTTGGTTATGACACTCATGTCGGATGATGTTAGCTAGGTTAGGACCGTCATGTCGGATGATTTTAGCTAGGTTATGACAGTCACGTCGGATGACGTTAGCTAGGTTATGACACTCATGTCGGATGATGTTAGTTAGGTTATGACAGTGATGTCGGATGATGTTAGCTAGGTTATGACAGTCATGTCGGATGACGTTAGCTAGGTGATGACAGTCATGTCGGATGACGTTAGGTAGGTTAGGACCGTCATGCCGGATGATGTTAGCTAGGTTATGACCGTCATGTCGGATGATGTTAGCTAGGTTATGACAGTGATGTGTTATGACGTTAGCTAGGTTATGACAGTCATGTCGGATGAAGTTAGCTAGGTTATGACCGTCATGTCGGATGACGTTAGCTAGGTTATGACAGTGATGTGTGATGACGTTAGCTAGGTTATGACAGTCATGTCGGATGACGTTAGCTAGGTTATGACAGTGATGTGTTATGACGTTAGCTAGGTTATGACAGTCACGTCGGATGACGTTAGCTAGGTAATGACAGTCATGTCGGATGACGTTAGCTAGGTTATGACCGTCATGTCGGATGACTCTAGCCAGGTTATGACAGTGATGTCGGATGACTTTAGCGAGGTTATGACAGTGATGTCGGATGCCGTTAGCTAGGTTATGACAGTCATGTCGGATGATGTTAGCTAGGTTATGACAGTGATGTGTGATGACGTTAGCTAGGTTATGACAGTCATGTCGGATGAAGTTAGCTAGGTTATGACAGTCATGTCGGATGAAGTTAGCTAGGTTATGACAGTCATGTCGGATGAAGTTAGCTAGGTTATGACCGTCATGTCGGATGACGTTAGCTAGGTTATGACAGTGATGTTGGATGACGTTAGCTAGGTTATGACAGTCATGTCGGATGACGTTAGCTAGGTTATGACAGTGATGTTGGATGACGTTAGCTAGGTTATGACAGTCATGTCGGATGACGTTAGCTAGGATGACGTTAGCTAGGTTATAACAGTAATGTCGGCAGACGTTAGCTAGGATGACCTTAGCTAGGTTATAAAAGTAATGTCGGATGACGTTAGTTAGGATGACGTTAGCTAGGTTATGACCGTCATGTCGGATGACGTTAGCATGATTATGACACTCATGTCGGATGACGTCAGCTTGGTTATGACACTCATGTCGGGTGACGTTAGCTAGGATATGACAGTCATGCTGGATGACGTTAGCTAGGTTATGACAGTCATGTCAGATGACGTTAGCTAGTTTATGACAGTCATGTCGGATGATGTTAGCTAGACGAGAGATGCTTACTTCTCTGAGGCATCAGGGTTCGGCGCCATAAACTGAGAAAATATTTTTCAAATTCTTCTGTTCATCAAGGAATGAATAATGGGATTTGGACTTTTTCTGTTTTATTCTATTCATAAATAGAATTTAACCATTCTGCATGACAATTAGTTTGCACGTGACAGTGGGATAAATGAAAAATGATATAAATGACTGAGGTATTTTCTCAGTTTCTGTGCGGATCACGTCTGAAATTCAGGAACCGTGAATGTCCACAGTCATGTGCTGGCGTGAGAGCGAATCTCACTTTACACCAGTCAGTTTCGTATTTTACATAAACAAGGCATGAAATGTAGTGGTATCAATGTGCCAGTTGACCCTGATTTGAGTCATTTAAGCGTTTTGGCTACCCTAAATACTGTTCGGGATGAAAAATCCCAGGCTTCTGAGTGCTTCCGAAGGTACATCTTTTTGATTGAAATTTGATTTATGGACTATCTATTGACAAGTAACAGTACTGAAATTGATTTAATGAGTCAATATTTTTCATGTCAAGGGTTAAAGTATTTTCAGCCAAAAAAATAAAATAAATTCTAATATTCACAAGCTTTTTGCAAAGTAGATTGAAATCCTCACTTCCGCGTGACATGAATAAGAAGCACTAAAATTTAACAAATATTCGGCCACCTGGCCTTTTTCAAGAGGTTTAATGGTAAACAGAATCTATCTCAAGTACAATCCTGGTTAACTAGTAGAAACATTGAACAGAAATGGAAAAATAAAAATGAAATAAAAACCATTTTAAACCACTTGAAAAAGGTCAGGTGGCAGAAAATTTGAGGAATTTGAGTGCTTCTTGTTATCTATATTAGGGTTTTGTGTTCGTCCTTATATTATGTCTCACTATATTATAGAAATAAGAAAAGAGAATAAGACAAACGTTTATAAATGGTAGGATTTATTTTATCGAGAAGACCAGCTTCTGTGCTTTGATGCTTACAGCCACTGATGTCCTTATTAAGCATGCAGTAGGAATGATGGTAATGCTTTTTGTACCATGATTGCATCAAGTTTCTTTAAATATATTAGATTCGCTTATATATTTTATTCTTTGTATCTAATTGTTGCATTAAACGTAATACGGGAAATTAATGCAGATATATTGCCTTCCAGCCTACGAGTTATGGTTCAAGCAGATTATATTTGAAGTGGATTCCATAAGAAATCTGTTTATGATGCCCGTAAGTACGACAAAAACCCGGAGCGAAAAGTTGGGAGAATTTGTGACGCTAGGTTCTTTATTTTATAGTTTTTTTACGTTAAGTACTTTTTTATAAGTTTTTTACGTTAGGTACTTTTTATAGATTTTTACGTAAGGTACTTTTTATAGATTTTTACGTAAGGTACTTTTTATGGGTTTTTACGTAAGGTACTTTTTATGGGTTTTTACGTAAGGTACTTTTTATGGGTTTTTACGTTAGTTAATTTTTTTAATAGTTTTTTACTTTAGGTACTTTAAGTTATAGTACACGATCAGTATCGATTGCTTCAAGTCTTTCTAGTGTATCGTACAGCACAATTGGAAGTACAGAAGAAATACTTTGGTAATATTGACATCATGACCTGATATCAACCGGATGGACCTTGTATTTTATAATTATGCACCCAGTCCTGCATCCAAACAAGTTATGAAGGTATAAGCTCTAGAGGACCCCCTACTCTGTCCACTCGTCAGGTAAGCTCTAGAGGACCCCCTACTCTGTCCACTCGCCAGGTAAGCTCTAGAGGACCCCCTATTCTGTCCATTCGTCAGGTAAGCTCTAGAGGATCTCCTACTCTGTCCACTCGTCAGGTAAGCTCTAGAGGATCCCTTACTCTGTCCACTCGTCAGGTAAGCTATCGAGGATCCCCTACTCTGTCCACTCGTCAGGTAAGCTCTAGAGATCCCCTACTCTGTCCACTCGTCAGGTAAGCTCTAGAGGACCCCCTACTCTGTCCACTCGTCAGGTAAGCTCTCTTGGATTACCTACTCTGTCCACTCGTCAGGTAAGCTCTCGAGGATCCACTGCTCTGTCCACTCGTCAGTGTAAGCTCTAGAGGATCCCCTACTCTGTCTACTCGTCAGTGTAACCTCTCGAGGATCCCCTACTCTGTCCACTCGTCAGGTAAGCTCTAGAAGACCCCCTACTCTGTCCACTCGTCAGGTAAGCTCTAGAGGATCCCCTACTCTGTCCACTCGTCAGGTAAGCTCTAGAGGATCCCCTACTCTGTCCACTCGTCAGGTAAGCTCTAGAGGATCCCCTACTCTGTCCACTCGTCAGGTAAGCTCTAGAGGATCTCCTACTCTGTCCACTCGTCAGGTAAGCTCTAGAGGACCCCCTACTCTGTCTACTCGCCAGGTAAGATCTAGAGGATCCCCTACTCTGTCCACTGGTTTGGTAAGCTCTACAGGATCCCTTACTCTGTCCACTCGTCAGGTAAGCTCTCGAGGACCCCCTACTCTGTCCACTCGTCAGTGAAAGCTCCAGAGGATCCCCTACTCTGTCCACTCGTCAGGTAAGCTCTAGAGGATCCCCTACTCTGTCCACTCGTCAGGTAAGCTCTCGAGGATCCCCTACTCTGTCCACTCGTCAGGTAAGCTCTAGAGGATCCCCTACTCTGTCCATTCGTCAGTGTAAGCTCTAGAGGATCCCCTACTCTGTCCACTCGTCAGGTAAGCTCTAGAGGACCCCCTACTCTGTCCACTCGTCAGGTAGCTCTAGAGGATCCCCTACTCTGTCCACTCGTCAGGTAAGCTCTCGAGGATCCCCTACTCTTTCCACTCGTTAGGTAAGCTCTCGAGGATCCCCTACTTTGTCCACTCGTCAGGTAAGCTCTAGAGGACCCCCTACTCTGTCCACTCGTCAGGTAAGCTCTACAGGATCCCTTACTCTGTCCACTCGTCAGGTAAGCTCTCGAGGACCCCCTACTCTGTCCACTCGTCAGGTAAGCTCTCGAGGATCCCCTATTCTGTCCACTCGTCAGGTAAGCTCTAGAGGACTCCCTACTCTGTCCACTCGTCAGGTAAGCTCTAGAGGATCCCCTATTCTGTCCACTCGTCAGGTAAGCTCTAGAGGACTCCCTACTCTGTCCACTCGTCAGGTAAGCTCTCGAGGATCCCCTATTCTGTCCACTCGTCAGGTAAGCTCTAGAGGATCCCCTACTCTGTCCACTCGTCAGGTAAGCTCTCGAGGATCCCCTATTCTGTCCACTCGTCAGGTAAGCTCTAGAGGACCCCCTACTCTGTCCACTGGTCAGTGTAAGTTGTTTATGAAAATGTAGCGTATATGTCGGTCAAGTGCATTTGCTCCTAATAAGTGAAATGAATATGAAAATAAGAAAAATCAATATAGTAAACCTGTCAATACGCAAAACAGTTGTTGATGGTTTGGAGGATTGAAACAGCTGGTGAAAGTTGTGCGTATGAATTGTGTAATACAAACACATCGTATATATAACATAACGTGTAAGATGTGTGTGTGTTGTTCACTCTTGATTCTTGATTGATGTGTAGATTGGTTCTGTACAGAAGATATTTTTGTAGCTTTAGTAATATAAATGTCAAAGCCCCTGTACCTGTTGTTTTGTTGAGATGATGGAAAAGTGAGAACGCCATTAACGTAACGAACGTTATTTACTATTAGAAGGGATACCATTGTGTTTCCACCTTCAATAGTGACCGACCGTTATATTTACAGAATTAAGACACAAGTTTTCAATATAGCACAAGGCATGGCATTTTTTTTACCACGATAGTCTCATTTGCGCAGTTTTAATAACACATGTATTTCACTCCAGATGAGATCGATGAGCTTTTCATTCCAGTCACTAACGAAGTTTTAAGGAAATTATTAATTTTATCTGTCATGCTTGTGGGAAATAACAGGAGTAATGAGAAGGTTGGAAAACGCCGGGGGGGGGGGGGGGGGGGGATAATGTCCTGCTGTGAGAGTTCAGGGTTCAGGTTTTCAGCATATGAGTATTACTAAGGCGTTACTACTGAGTATCATTTCCTTTCGTACATAGTCCCAAAAACATTAATATTGACATTTATTTATCAGTGTTGTATTGCTGTTTAAAATGATTTTAACATACATCATGGTAGAAAAGTGTTTGGAAAAAAATTAAAAAAATGATATTAAAGCTTTTTGCTGCATATCTGATTGTGTCAGGAGATGAAATGTTGTTGTATGAATGCACTACTACAAAACCTGAGAGTGAGGTCATAGGGGTCAATATATATATTGACAGATATTTTAAGATTGGTGTATGCAATATTTTCTGCAGAAGAAGAAATGACAGAACTTATGTGATATAATAACATACATAAATCTCAGAAAAAATAAGCATTGGGAATTTAATGATTTCTTATTTTACAAAGGACCCCCCCTCTCAAAAAGAAGAAAACCCCCAAAGATTTGTAGTCTGGTCATTTCTACTTCTCTTTTGTCACTTATTGTACTCTGTATCATCCCGACTCTTCTTTCCGGTTCTCTCCCTCAATCGTGATAAAGACTATCGGAATTCGTGGACTGGAACATATAGCACTTTCCATCCATCCGTCCGAGACTATTGTATTACCGGAACATATGACACGGTCCATCCATCTGTCCGAGACTTGTATTCCCGGAACATATGACACGGTCCATCCATCCGTCCGAGACTTTTGTATTCCCTGAACATATGACACGGTCCATCCATCTGTCCGAGACTTGTATTCCCGGAACATATGACACAGTCCATCCATTCGTCCGAGACTATTGTAGTCCCGGAACATATGACACGGTCCATCCATCTGTCCGAGACTTGTATTCCCGGAACATATGACGTTGTTCATCTATCCGTCCGAGACTATTGTATTCCCGAAACATATGACACGGTCCATCCATCCGTCCGAGACTTGTATTCCCGGAACATATGACACGGTCCATCCATCTGTCCGAGACTAATGTATTCCCGGAACATATAACACGGTCCATCCATCTGTCCGAGACTATTGTATTCCCGGAACATATGACATGGTCCATCCATCTGTCCGAGACTTGTATTCCCGGAACATATGACACGGTCCATCCATCCGTCCGAGACTATTGTATTCCCGGAACATATGACACGGTCCATCCATCCGTCCGAGACTATTGTATTCCCGGAACATATGACACGGTCCATCCATCCGTCCGAGACTATTGTATTCCTGGAGCATATGACACGGTCCATCCATCTGTCCGAGACTTGTATTCCCGGAACATATGACGTTGTTCATCCATCCGTCCGAGACTATTGTATTCCCGGAACATATAACGTTGTTCATCCATTCGTCCGAGACTATCGTATTCCAGGAGCATATGACACTGCCCGGAACATATGGCACTGTCCATACATCCGTCGGAGACTATTGTACTCCCGGAACATATTACACTGTCCATCCATCCGTACGGGACTATTAGATTCCCGGAACGTTTCGGCGTGCATTGAGATATTGAAGTGAAACTTTATGTATATGATCAGAATGAGATTCTACATGTAAAGTGTGACTTCACTTTTAGCTATAATTGATATGATCTTACAGGTGTTATTGTCTTCTGATGAAAATCAATATTCGGGGAAAATTTCGGTAGAGCTTTGAGATGTTGAAACTTAGTGTCTGTGTTAAGAGTGATATGTTGAACTCAAAGTTCGACCTTTTTGGTAATTAACCTTAATATACAACAGTTATTGCCCTTTGATGAGAATTTAGGATTTAGTTTTCTGGAAAATTTTTGGCCATGTTAGGTATTATGAGATAAAAGTAAGCTTTTGTCATAATTGACCCCTTTGTACAAGTTGAATTCTCCCTTAGTAATTGCTATTTTCACCCTTTCTCGAAAGTTCCTGTCTAAATATAAAGCGACGGGTGTATTGTACAACGTAGGCAGTACACAATGTCCCAAATACTCATGCATTTCATGTTTTGTATTTTAGTCACCCACCAATTCTTCTATTTGCAATCGGCCTCGGCCGATTGTATATTAAGAAAGTAAATTCGCTTTGAGAGCGCATGCGCAAACTCCATTAGCGTGGAATGATGGGTAATAATCTAGTAATAAGAAACAATATCAGCACATAATTCTGCTGTAAATATTGAGATTTCTAGAAATAAATCTTATAAAATGTTCACAATTAAAAAAAAAAAGATTTGCTCTCTACAAAAACCAACTTATTTCCGAATATTAACGATAACATCCGAGAGACTTTCCTAAAAAGGAGGAGAGGCGCGGCTACTTTCCTAATACGGAAAAAATGAGGCGTGGCTTTAGCAATTTTAGCGGGAAAATTTACAACTGCGCATAAAAAGATGGTTTCAAAAACAAGTACATGTAATTCCAATTTACATAAAGCCATTTGGCTTTGTGACCAACAGCTTGAAGATTTAATGCTATTCCGATTGCAGCCTAAGCTTTTTAAAGAACTACGCTTGTCTAAACTTAGACAGATTTTCTTCCCCGCTGGAGAACAATAGTATGGTGTTTATAAAAGCACGAATCAAAACGGTCAAATACTAATTACGATCTTGCGTATTGCTATTGTTCAATTTGTCATTATGTCATTGTTTCTTTTTCAGTTTGTAGATGAGAGCAAGACATTGCAGATTCTGAACAGACTTCAGAGAGTTGTCTTAATCCTAAAGGTACATATTCATACTGTACAATTTTCACCTAAAGGTTTCATTAGTAGTATGCATGCTCGAGACCCCTCGCTGTTCATTGTCAGTGTCCTTGGTGGTGAGAGACAGACCCCTGGCTGTTCACTGTCAGTATGCTTGGTAGCGAGTGACAGACCCCTGGCTGGTCATTGTCAGTATGCTTGATGGTGAGTGACAGACCCCTGGCTGGTCATTGTCAGTATGCTTGGTGGTGAGTGACAGACCCCTGGCTGGTCATTGTCAGTATGCTTGGTGGTGAGTGACAGACCCCTGACTAAACATTGTCAGAATGTTTGGTGGAGAGAGACAGATTGTCATTGTGCTTGATGGCGAGTGACAGACATCTGGCTTTACATTGTCACAGTGGATGATGACAGGTGTCACATTTCTGACTGTCAATACTCAGCATACTTGACAGGCGTAGGTGACAGATTCCAGGCTTAATGGTAATCCTGTCTCTATATAAGTGAAAACTTTATAATCATCACACACAATAGAGAGGAATATATAGGTACCAATCACAGACATAACGCACCATGTTATAGAAATCATCACAGTCTTATACCAATATGCTACAGATAATTGATAATTGTAATATGTTGATACTTTCAGCTTCTGGCAGATCAGTTTATGATACTTGAGACCATGACACCGCTGGACTTTCTGGAATTTAGGTATGCCGACGACTTTGCTCATTTCATGTCCCGGTATGGAGCATTTAGTCTTTGATCTATCTGTGTCTATCTGTGTGTCTGTATGTCTGAGGAACCTGTTCTACATGAGTTATTCCAAGTTGATCATCCCGCTATGAGCAGCTAGGGATCTTCTTCATGTGTCGCCATTACAATCTGACATAACTGGCCATGTGGTCGGCCCCATTACATCTGACATAACTGGCCATGTGGTCGTCGCCATTACAATCTGACATAACTGGCCATGTGGTCGGCGCCATTACAATCTGACATAAATGACCATGTGGTCGGCGCCATTACAATCTGACATAACTGACCATGTGGTCGGCCCCATTACAATCTGACATAACTGGCCATGTGGTCGGCGCCATTACAATCTGACATAACTGACCATGTGGTCGGCCATTACAATCTGAAATAACTGGCCATGTGATAGTCGCTATTACAATCTGACATAATTGGCCATGTGGTCGGCCATTACAATCTGACATAACTGGCCATGTGGTCGGCCCCATTACAATCTGACATAACTGGCCATGTGGTCGGCGCCATTTCAATCTGACATAACTGACCATGTGGTCGGCCCCATTACATCTGACATAACTGGCCATGTGGTCGGCCCCATTACAATCTGACATAACTGACCATGTGGTCGGCCCCATTACAATCTGACATAACTGGTCATGTGGTCGGCGCCATTACAATCTGACATAACTGGCCATGTGGTCGGCCATTACAATCTGAAATAACTGGCCATGTGGTAGTCGCTATTACAATCTGACATAACTGGCCATGTGGTCGGCCATTACAATCTGACATAACTGACCATGTGGTCGGCCCCATTACAATCTGACATAACTGGCCATGTGGTCGGCGCCATTACAATCTGACATAACTGGCCATGTGGTCGGCCATTACAATCTGAAATAACTGGCCATGTGGTAGTCGCTATTACAATCTGACATAACTGGCCATGTGGTCGGCCATTACAATCTGACATAACTGGCCATGTGGTCGTCGCCATTACAATCTGACATAACTGGCCATGTGGTAGTCGCTATTACAATCTGACATAACTGGCCATGTGGTCGGCCATTACAATCTGACATAACTGGCCATGTGGTCGGCCCCATTACAATCTGACATAACTGGCCATGTGGTCGGCGCCATTACAATCTGACATAACTGACCATGTGGTCGGCCATTACAATCTGACATAACTGGCCATGTGGTCGGCCCCATTACATCTGACATAACTGGCCATGTGGTCGTCGCCATTACAATCTGACATAACTGGCCATGTGGTCGGCGCCATTACAATCTGACATAAATGACCATGTGGTCGGCGCCATTACAATCTGACATAACTGACCATGTGGTCGGCCTTATTACAATCTGACATAACTGGCCATGTGGTCGGCGCCATTACAATCTGACATAACTGACCATGTGGTCGGCCATTACAATCTGAAATAACTGGCCATGTGATAGTCGCTATTACAATCTGACATAATTGGCCATGTGGTCGGCCATTACAATCTGACATAACTGGCCATGCGGTCGGCCCCATTACAATCTGACATAACTGGCCATGTGGTCGGCGCCATTTCAATCTGACATAACTGACCATGTGGTCGGCCCCATTACATCTGACATAACTGGCCATGTGGTCGGCCCCATTACATCTGACATAACTGGCCATGTGGTCGTCGCCATTACAATCTGACATAACTGGCCATGTGGTCGGCGCCATTACAATCTGACATAAATGACCATGTGGTCGGCGCCATTACAATCTGACATAACTGACCATGTGGTCGGCCCCATTACAATCTGACATAACTGGCCATGTGGTCGTCGCCATTACAATCTGACATAACTGGCCATGTGGTCGGCGCCATTACAATCTGACATAACTGGCCATGTGGTCGGCCCCATTACAATCTGACATAACTGGCCATGTGGTCGTCGCCATTACAATCTGACATAACTGGCCATGTGGTCGGCGCCATTACAATCTGACATAAATGACCTTGTGGTCGGCGCCATTACAATCTGACATAACTGGCCATGTGGTCGGCCCCATTACAATCTGACATAACTGGCCATGTGGTCGGCGCCATTTCAATCTGACATAACTGACCATGTGGTCGGCCCCATTACAATCTGACATAACTGGCCATGTGGTCGGCCCCATTACATCTGACATAACTGGCCATGTGGTCGTCGCCATTACAATCTGACATAACTGGCCATGTGGTCGGCGCCATTACAATCTGACATAAATGACCTTGTGGTCGGCGCCATTACAATCTGACATAACTGACCATGTGGTCGGCCCCATTACAATCTGACATAACTGGCCATGTGGTCGGTGCCATTACAATCTGACATAACTGGCCATGTGGTCGGCCATTACAATCTGAAATAACTGGCCATGTGGTAGTCGCTATTACAATCTGACATAACTGGCCATGTGGTCGTCGCCATTACAATCTGACATAACTGGCCATGTGGTCGGCGCCATTACAATCTAACATAAATGACCTTGTGGTCGGCGCCATTACAATCTGACATAACTGACCATGTGGTCGGCCCCATTACAATCTGACATAACTGGCCATGTGGTCGGCGCCATTACAATCTGACATAACTGGCCATGTGGTCGGCCATTACAATCTGAAATAACTGGCCATGTGGTAGTCGCTATTACAATCTGACATAACTGACCATGTGGTCGGCCCCATTACAATCTGACATAACTGGCCATGTGGTCGGCCCCATTACAATCTGACATAACTGACCATGTGGTCGGCGCCATTACAATCTGACATAACTGGCCATGTGGTCGTCGCCATTACAATCTGACATAACTGGCCATGTGGTCGGCCCCATTACAATCTGACATAACTGGCCATGTGGTCGGCCCCATTACAATCTGACATAACTGGCCATGTGGTCGGCTCCATTACAATCTGGCATAACTGGCGATGTGGTCGGCCATTACAATCTGACATAACTGGACATGTGGTCGGCCCCATTTGTGTCCACAATCTGCCGTCAAACTCAACACCCATTTGACTATGACGCGCCTACCGTCACATAGATGTTAACAATGAATATCAAGCGACGATCACATGATTTTGATTATAATTTCAGAAATCACCTTGCAACAGCTTCAGGATTCCAGAGTTTACAATTCCGATTGATCGAAAATAAACTTGGGGTGAAAGAGGTAAAAGGCACTATGTCAAGTAATCGTATGACCAACGTAGTATTATCTTTCTTCTGCTCTAAACACAAAACATCAAGAATGTAAGAGAATAATGACCAGAATGACTTATTCATCTTTTCATTTCATTGTTTACAACTTGCCTCGTATATATATATATATATATATATATATATATATATATATATATATATATATATATATATATATATATATATATATATATATATTTGGGTAGGATAATAGGATAACCAGCCTTAATGTATTTGTGTTTGGCTAGGATAATAGGATAACCAGCCTTAATGTATTTGTGTTTGGGTAGGATAAAGTATAACCATCCTTAATGTATTTATGTTTGGGTAGGATAATAGGATAACTAGCCTTAATGTATTTGTGTTTGGCTAGGATAATAGGATAAAGTATAACCATCCTTAATGTATTTGTGTTTGGGTAGGATAAAGTATAACCATCCTTAATGTATTTATGTTTGGGTAGGATAATAGGATAACTAGCCTTAATGTATTTGTGTTTGGCTAGGATAATAGGATAAAGTATAACCATCCTTAATGTATTTGTGTTTGGGTAGGATAAAGTATAACCATCCTTAATGTATTTGTGTTTGGCTAGGATAATAGGATAAAGTATAACCAGCAGCATTACCAGAAAGTTTTCAATGACACAGAATCCATGGCGATGTTAGCAGACTCCATTACTAGTCCCTCTCTCCTGAGTCTTCTGGAGGTAATGACATTTCACTATAAAATTAGTAGACGTAGTGGGAGTGTATCACGTGGGCTTGTGATTACTAGAGGTTATGACATTTCATTATATGATTAGTAGACGTAGTGGGAGTGTATCACGTGGGCATGTGACTACTAGAGGTTATGACATTTCA
Source organism: Pteria penguin (assembly GCA_035048485.1). NCBI lineage: Eukaryota > Metazoa > Mollusca > Bivalvia > Pterioida > Pteriidae > Pteria > Pteria penguin. The sequence continues at coordinate 3,907,711 of CM068585.1, read as the reverse complement.
TTATATGATTAGTAGACGTAGTGGGGGTGTATCACGTGGGCATGTGACTACTAGAGGTTATGACATTTCATTATATGATTAGTATACGTAGTGGGGGTGTATCACGTGGGCTTGTGACTACTACAGGTGATGACATTTCGTTATATGATTAGTATAATTAGTGGGAGTGTATCATGTTGGCTTGTGACTACTAGAGGTTATGAAATGTCATTATAAGATTAGTATACGTAGTTGGAGCATATCACGTGGGCCTGTGACAACTGGGGGTTATGACAGTTCATTCTGAGATTAGTATATGTAGTGGAAGTGTATCGTGTTTTACTTGGGACTACTAGAAGTAATGACATTTCATTATAAGATTAGTTGATGTAGTGGGAGTGTATCACATGGGCTTGTGACTACTAGAGGTTATGACATTTCATTATAAGATTAGTATACTAGTGGGGTGTATCACGTGAGCTTGTGGCTACTAGAGGTAATGACATTTCATTATATGATTAGTAGACGTAGTGGGGTGTATCACGTAGGCTTGTGACTACTAGAGGTAATGACATTTCATTATAAGATTAGTATACGTAGTGGGAGTGTATCACGTGAGCTTGTGACTACTAGAGGTAATGACATTTCATTATAAGATTAGTAGACGTAGTGGGAGTGTATCATATGGGCTTGTGACTACTAGAGGTAATGACATTTCATTATAAGATTAGTAGACGTAGTGGAAGTGTATCACGTGGGCTTGTGACTACTAGAGGTTATGACATGTCATTATAAGATTAGTTGATGTAGTGGGAGTATATCACGTGGGCATGTGACTACTAGAGGTGTTGACATTTCGTTATATGATTAGTATAATAAGTGGGAGTGTATCATGTGGGCTTGTGACTACTAGAGGTTATGACATGTCATTATAAGATTAGTAGACGTAGTGGGAGTGTATCATATGGGCTTGTGACTACTAGAGGTAATGACATTTCATTATAAGATTAGTAGACGTAGTGGGAGTGTATCACGTGGGCTTGTGACTACTAGAGGTTATGACATGTCATTATAAGATTAGTTGATGTAGTGGGAGTGTATCACGTGGGCATGTGACTACTAGAGGTGATGACATTTCGTTATATGATTAGTATAATTAGTGGGAGTGTATCACGTGGGCTTGTGACTACTAGAGGTTATGACATTTCATTATAAGATTAGTATACTAGTGGGGTGTATCACGTGAGCTTGTGGCTACTAGAGGTAATGACATTTCATTATATGATTAGTAGACGTAGTGGGGTGTATCACGTGGGCTTGTGACTACTAGAGGTTATGACATTTCATTATAAGATTAGTAGACGTAGTGGGAGTGTATCATATGGGCTTGTGACTACTAGAGGTAATGACATTTCATTATATGATTAGCAGACGTAGTGGGGTGTATCACGTAGGCTTGTGAAAACTAGAGGTAATGACATTTCATTATATGATTAGTATACTTACTGGGAGTGTATCATGTGGGCTTGTGACTACTAGAGGTTATGACATGTCATTATAAGATTACCGGTAGTATACATAGTTGGAGCATATCACGTGGGCCTGTGACAACTGGGGGTTATGACAGTTCATTCTGAGATTAGTATACGTAGTGGGGGTGTATCACGTGGGCTGGTGACTACTAGAGGTAATTGCATTTCATTATATGATTAGTAGACGTAGTGGGGGTGTATCATGTGGGCTTGTGACTACTAGAGGTAATGACATTTCATTATAAGATTAGTTGACGTAGTGGGAGTGTATCACGTGGGCTTGTGACTTGTGGTTGAAGGAAAACCCAGAGGAGTAAAATAGTTTTGAAGAATTTTAATTTATGGAATTTATTTGATGATATATAAATGTATAGGTTATAATATAAAAGATCTGTTAAAATCAATATTTTGCATGGTAAAGAAATGGCTGGAGCGTACTCCTGGACTGGAGAGGAACGACTTTAAGTTCTGGCAGCTGTATCAATCCTCGGTCAACCGATGGCTGGATGACTCTATATACCAACCATATCTGGTACGTCAATTATTGTATGTGTAGTGTTTGAGGATGTCAATTATTGTATGTGTAGTGTTTGAGGATGTCATTTATTGTATGTGTAGTGTTTGAGGACGTCATTTATTGTATGTGTAGTGTTTGAGGACTTCCTGTCATCGTCTGCATTAATCGACTTGGTACGATTATTCAGTTACTTACCTCAAATCTTATGTATGTAAATTTACAATTTGTGACGGAATCAGAAGGAATCAGATGTACTTATTGGATGTACCTAATAGATGTACTGAATCTACTCTTGTTTCCACCGAGGTACACATAGATGTACTGAATCTACTCTTGTCTTCACCAAGGTACACATAGATGTACTGAATCTATTCTTGTCTCCACCAAGGTACACACTTTGTTCTGTATATCTTGACCCTTTGTAGAATTCTTTTGTTTTAACTGTGAGTAAAACCATATGAAAAGCTTGACTATGTTGATAAAGGTAGGTCTTGATTATTCAATTGATAATTTAATACGTTTATTTTGAGGCCTTGCAAAATTTAGCGTGATATGATATATTTCGTTCGTCGTTTCCTATCTGTATGTCCTCTATAATCTATCTCAGTAACGCCAAACTGTTTTTTACATTATTCTTTATACCTAGAACTCACTGAATGAATAAATGTAACCTTTTTAAATTGTTGCAGAAAGAGAAAGATCCAAAGATTAAGGAAACACTCATGGCAGAATATCAAAAACAAAAGGTGAAAAACAGATATGTAGATCTTTACATACATACAGAACTTCATTTTCTCGAATTTTCAAGATGTTACTATGGAGGGCTTATCAACATTCCTATGATCAAATTGTTGATTCAGCGTTTGATATTGTAATGGTTTCATATGCAAGTGTTCTATTGTCATGGTTACATAGAGCATCGCATGGTTTAGTTAATAGCGAAATGTTGTCATATGGTCATGATCGCATGAGGCATCGCATGGTTTAGTTGATGGCGAAATGTTGTCATATTGTCATAGTTACATAGAGCATCGCATGGTTTAGTTGATGGCGTAATGTTGTCATATTGTCATGGTTACATAGAGCATCGCATGGTTTAGTTGATGGCAAAATGTTGTCATATTGTCATGATTGCAAGGGGCATCGCATGGTTTAGTTGATGGCGAAATGTTGTCATAGTGCATCGTCCGGCGTCTGTCACCCGTCCTTAAATTTTTCACATTTTCATCTTCTCACAGCTGAAGAGAATTTAATTGAACTTAGTGGGGATAAATTAATCTTAGTCATCTACAGGTGTTATGGTTTTTCGGCCTGAACAGTTAAAGGGCAAACCCGGGGCAGAGTGATATAGGCTCTAGAGGGTACCCTACTTTAACAAACTCCTCGACGATGTAGTTCTTCAAACTGAATGCATCACAGGCACCTTAAGGTTGTGACAAGACGTATCGTTGATTTTGGCTCCAATCTGAAATACAATTTTTGACGTCTTTTTGGAGTTTGTCATTTTTGCCTATTTTCGATAATTTCTTAGTTTTTCTCCTCACAGATTTTGTTTTTCTAATTGATTCTTTTGTAACAGGTGTGCAGGGAAGTAAATGGAATAGAAAAGTAAATATTTTTAAGATTTTATTTCTTTTTAAGATTTATAAAAGGGAGGAAGGGGAATGTGCTATTAAAGCTGTACAACCTATGTTCGCTAGTGCAGTGTATATTATAGGTAAATTTATTCTAAATTGTTTTGATTTTATATATAAGCCTAAAAATATTTTAAAAAGGACCCTTGCAAATCTTGTGATCAAATTCGTCGTATTAAGTGAGATATTAAGTGAGATATGGCTGTCTAAAACGCGATGTTTGTAAATAGAATGTTTACAACCAACTTATCACGTGATCTAATTCGGAAGCCGCCACATCAAAGACACTGATGGAGGGCGAGGTAAATAAACTTGACAAGTAACTTTAAAAATCTGCATTCAAGTCTGCTAAAGTTAGTATTTACTGAAATCGTTTTCTTTTGGAGTTTACATTCATCATATTTGTTTTGATAAAACTGCGCATGCGCGAAGTCAGGTTATAATTGTATTTATGGAATACCCACTTTAATTACGAAGTTACGAAGTTTATGCCAATATGTAGCTGAAGCTGTAGACCACACTTCCCCTTCTCCAGTAAAAACAGAAGGATTGCTCTCCTGTACAAGGCCATGGTCCTGTCATCAGTCTGTTTCGGACAAGAGTGTGCTTTATGTTTCTGTGTCGTGGTCCTGTCATCAGTCTGTTTCGGACAATAGCGTGCTTTATGTTCCTGTGTCGTGCTCTTGTCATCAATCTTTTTCGGACAAAAGTGTTCTTTATGTTTCTGTGTCGTGGTCCTGTCATCAGTCTGTTCTGAACAATAGTGTTCTTTATGTTTCTGTGTCGTGATCCTGTCATCAGTCTGTTTCGGACTATAGCGTTCTTTATGTTCCTGTGTCGTGGTCCTGTCATCAGTCTGTTTCGGACAATAGCATTCTTTATGTTCCTGTGTCGTGGTCCTGTCATTAGTCTGTTTCGGACAATAGCATTCTTTATGTTCCTGTGTCGTGTTCTTGTCATCAGTCTGTTTCGGACAATAGTGTTCTTTATGTTCCTGTGTCGTGGTCCTATCATCAGTCTGTTTCGGACAATAGCGTTCTTTATGTTCCTGTGTCGTGGCCCTGTAATCAGTCTGTTTCGGACAATATCGTTCTTTATGTTCCTATGTCGCAATAGTGTTCTTTATGTTCCTGTGTCTTGGTTCTGTCATCAGTTTGTTTTGGACAATAGTGTTCTTTATGTTCCTGTGTCATGGTCCTGTCATCAGTTTGTTTCGGACAATAGTGTTCTTTGTGTTCCTGTGTCGTGGTCCTGTCATCTGTGTCTTGGTCCTGTCATCAGTCTGTTCTGGATAATAGTGTTCTTTGTTTCTGTGTCGTGGTCCTGTCAGCAGTCTGTTCTGGACAATAGTGCTCTTTATGTTCCTGTGTCGTGGTCCTGTCATTAGTCTGTTCTGGATAATAGTGTTCTTTATGTTCCTTTGTCGTGGTCCTGTCATCAGTCTGTTCTGGATAATAGTGTTCTTTATGTTCCTGTGTCGTTTTCCTGTCATCAGTCTGTTCTGGACAATAGTGTTCTTTGTTTCTGTGTCGTGGTCTTGTCATCAGTCTGTTCTGGACAATAGTGTTCTTTATGTTCCTGTGTCGTGATCCTGTCATCAGTCTGTTTCGGACAATAGCATTCTTTATGTTCCTGTGTCGTGGTCCTGTCATTAGTCTGTTTCGGACAATAGCATTCTTTATGTTCCTGTGTCGTGTTCTTGTCATCAGTCTGTTTCGGACAATAGCGTTCTTTATGTTCCTGTGTCGTGGCCCTGTAATCAGTCTGTTTCGGACAATATCGTTCTTTATGTTCCTATGTCGCAATAGTGTTCTTTATGTTCCTGTGTCATGGTCCTGTCATCAGTTTGTTTTGGACAATAGTGTTCTTTATGTTCCTGTGTCATGGTCCTGTCATCAGTTTGTTTCGGACAATAGTGTTCTTTGTGTTCCTGTGTCGTGGTCCTGTCATCTGTGTCTTGGTCCTGTCATCAGTCTGTTCTGGATAATAGTGTTCTTTGTTCCTGTGTCATGGTCCTGTCAGCAGTCTGTTCTGGACAATAGTGCTCTTTATGTTCCTGTGTCGTGGTCCTGTCATCAGTCTGTTCTGGACAATAGTGTTCTTTATGTTCCTGTGTCGTGGTCCTGTCATCAGTCTGTTCTGGACAATAGTGTTCTTTGTTTCTGTGTCGTGGTCTTGTCATCAGTCTGTTCTGGACAATAGTGTTCTTTATGTTCCTGTGTCGTGATCCTGTCATCAGTCTGTTCTGGACAATAGTGTTCTTAATGTTCCTGTGTCATGGTCATCATAAAACATCCTACTACCCTTCATAAATGAACCCAACATTACATGACAGTCAAATGGACCAAATATTACATGACAATCAAATGAACCAAACATTACATGACATTCAAATGAACCCAATATTACATGACAGTCAAATGAACCCAACATTACATGACAGTCAAATGAACCAAATATTACATGACAGTCAAATGGACCAAAAATTACATGAAAGTCAAATGGACCAAACATTACATGACAGTCAAATGAACCCAACATTACATGACAGTCAAATGAACCCAACATTACATGACAGTCAAATGAACCAAACATTATATGCCATTCAAATGAACCAAACATTACATGACAGTCAAATGAACCCAACATTACATGACAGTCAAATGAACCAAACATTACATGACACTCAAATGAACCAAACATTACATGACAATCAAATGAACCAAACATTACATGACAGTCAAATGAACCCAATATTACATGACAGTCAGATGAACCCAACATTACATGACAGTCAAATGAACCAAACATTACATGACAGTCAAATGAACCCAACATTACATGACAGTCAAATGGACCAAACATTACATGAAAGTCAAATGGACCAAACATTACATGACAGTCAAATGGACCAAACATTACATGACAGTCAAATGAACCCAACATTACATGACAGTCAAATGAACCCAACATTATATGCCATTCAAATGAACCAAACATTACATGGCAGTTAAATGGACCAAACATTACATGACAGTCAAATGGACCAAACATTACATGACAGTCAAATGAACCCAACATTACATGACAGTCAAATGAACCAAACATTACATGACAGTCAAATGAACCCAACATTATATGCCATTCAAATGAACCAAACATTACATGACAGTCAAATGGACCAAACATTACATGACAGTCAAATGAACCCAACATTACATGACAATCAAATGAACCCAACATTACATGACATTCAAATGAACCCAACATTACATGACAGTCAAATGAACCCAACATTACATGACAGTCAAATGAACCCAACATTATATGCCATTCAAATGAACCAAACATTACATGACAGTCAAATGGACCAAACATTACATGACAGTCAAATGAACCAAACAGTACATGACAGTCAAATGAACCCAACATTACATGACATTCAAATGAACCAAACATTACATGACAATCAAATGAACCAAACATTACATGACAGTCAAATGAACCAAACATTACATGACATTCAAATGAACCAAACATTACATGACATTCAAATGAACCAAACATTACATGACAGTCAAATGGACCAAATATTACATTACAATCAAATTGACCAAATATTACATGACAGTCAAATGGACCAAACATTACATGACAGTCAAATGGACCAAACATTACATGACAGTCAGATGGACCAAACATTACATGACAGTCAAATGGACCAAATATTACATGACAGTCAAATGGACCAATCATTACATGACAGTCAAATGAACCAAACATTACATGACAGTCAAATGGACCAAACATTACATGACAGTCAAATGAACCAAACAGTACATGACAGTCAAATGAACCCAACATTACATGACATTCAAATGAACCAAACATTACATGACAATCAAATGAACCAAACATTACATGACAGTCAAATGAACCAAACATTACATGACATTCAAATGAACCAAACATTACATGACATTCAAATGAACCAAACATTACATGACAGTCAAATGGACCAAATATTACATTACAATCAAATTGACCAAATATTACATGACAGTCAAATGGACCAAACATTACATGACAGTCAAATGGACCAAACATTACATGACAGTCAGATGGACCAAACATTACATGACAGTCAAATGGACCAAATATTACATGACAGTCAAATGGACCAATCATTACATGACAGTCAAATGAACCAAACATTACATGACAGTCAAATGGACCAAATATTACATGACAATCAAATGGACCAAACATAACATGACAGTCAAATGGACCAAACATTACATGACAGTCAAATGGACCAAACATTACATGACAGTCAAATGGACGAAACATTTCATGACAGTCAAATGAACGAAACATTACATGACAATCAAATGGACCAAACATTACATGACAGTCAAATGGACCAAACATTACATGACAGTGAAATGAACCAAACATTACATGTCAGTCAAATGAACCAAACATTACATGACAGTCAAATGGACCAAACATTACATGAAAGTCAAATGGACCAAACATTACAAGACAGTCAAATGGACCAAACATTACAAGACAGTCAGATGGACCAAACATTACATGACAGTCAAATGACCCAAACGTTTCATGACAGTCAAATGAATCAAACATTACATGACAGCCAAATGGACCAAACATTACATGACAGTCAAATGGACCAAACATTACATGACAGTCAAATGACCGAAACATTTCATGACAGTCAAATGAACCAAACATTACATGACAGTCAAATGGACCAAACATTACATGACAGTCAAATTGACCAAATATTACATGACAGTCAAATGGACCAAACATTACATGACAGTCAAATGGACCAAACATTACATGACAGTCAAATGAACCAAACATTACATGACAGTCAAATGAACCAAACATTACATGACAGTCAAATGGACCAAACATTACATGACAGTCAAATGGAGTTTTTGTTTACATTTTGCAGGACAGCTTTGATACCATTTTTGATCCAGAGAAACACAAAGTATTTCTAGAAAGAGGTAAGAGAATATGACATTTCCTACTGAGATGGGTTTTACATGTATGGTTTATTATTTAAAACCCCATCGGAATTATTTCAACTACAGTTGTAATGACCGATATTGCATACGGGTGGAGAAACAGAAGTCATCGACTTCCAATAGCTACACTACCAAAACGTTACATGTGCCCCTACCGTATACCATGTATCAATGTTACTCCTATTCCACAGTGCACTCTTTATGTAATGTCAAAAGCACGGAAGACCCACCAGTGTCGAAGGTGTGTTGTGTACGGTTGGGAAGACCTACAAATGCATCTGCCGAAGGCTGGTGGTACACTGCCGGGAAGACCCACCAGTGTTTCTGTTAAATGTTGGTGGTACACTGCTGGGAAGACCCACCAGTGTTTCTGTTAAATGTTGGTGGTACACTGCCGGGAAGACCCACCAGTGTTTCTGTTAAATGTTGGTGGCACACTGCCGGGAAGACCCACCGGGAAGACCCACCAGTGTTTCTATGAAATGTTGGTGGTACACTGCCGGGAAGACTCACCAGTGTATTTGTCGAAGGTTGGTGATATACCGCCGGGAAATCCCACCAGTGTATCTGTCCAAGATGTGTTGTTTACCGTTGGGAAGATCCACCAGTCATTTCGAATCCAGTTTTATCACTGCTGATAAGGGATGTATATCCGATACACTTACACAATATATATTTGTTCTCCTAACAGTTGTAAGCCGTAAAACGTGGAAGTACGTTATACTTATGTAATAGCGTGCTGTATAGATCATTACGCTTATTGTTTTTAAGGTTCTTTATTGGTGTACAATGATATAAAACCCTGTAACATATAAATAATATTTACATAGATGACTTCATTACACGTATTATAATAATTCAATAAAATCAAGGTGAATGATATAATCACTTTAGATGATAATAACACAAATATATCAATGATACATCTTAAACAGTGTCACTACAAGAAAGATAACTCTTGTAGTATAATAACTGAAAAGAATCTATATTATTTCATACATGTAATATTAATAAACAATTAAAATCATATTTGAAATAACGTAATCACCTGTTTGTGGAACAAGGTACTCCACTTTACGAAGAGAGTCTTATTTAGCTGTAGATCTATTTACTACATGTTACTGAAATATTCAAAAACCATAATACAATAAGACTGAAATACTATGAATCATAAACATTTAAGTAAAATATGAACAAGGTAATATTTGAAAGAGTCATTATAATGAAAATAATCCATTCTCACATATGATATTTATTTAAATGAAAACTTGATATTAATGTGTTAGGCAATACATGCAACTTACTTTATATAAGCTTGCGTAAATCCATAACAGTCATGCACGTACAGTGCATTATACTGATGAGGGTTATATACCCGTAACACATGTACAGTACATTATACTGATGAGGGTTGTATACCCGTAACACGTGTACAGTACATTATAGTGATGAGGGTTGTATACCCATAACACGTATACAGTACATTATACTGATGAGGGTTGTATACCCGTAACACGTGTACAGTACATTATACTGATGAGGGTTGTATACCCGTAACATGTGTACAGTACATTATACTGATGAGGGTTGTATACCCGTAACATGTGTACAGTACATTATACTGATGAGGGTTGTATGCCCGCAATACGTGTACAGTACATTATACTGGTGAGGGTTGTATACCCGTAACATGTGTACAGTACATTATACTGATGAGGGTTGTATACCCGTAACATGTGTACAGTACATTATACTGATGAGGGTTGTATGCCCGCAATACGTGTACAGTACATTATACTGGTGAGGGTTGTATACCCGTAACACGTGCACAGTACATTATACTGATGAGGGTTGTATACCCGTAACACATGTACAGTACATTATACTGATGAGGGTTGTATACCCGTAACATGTGTACAGTACATTATACTGGTGAGGATTGTATACCCGTAACACATGTACAGTACATTATACTGATGAGGGTTGTATACCCGTAACATGTGTACAGTACATTGTATTGATGAGGGTTGTATACCCGTAACATGTGTACAGTACATTATACTGATGAGGGTTGTATACCCGTAACATGTGTACAGTACATTATACTGATGAGGGTTGTATACCCGTAACATGTGTACAGTACATTATACTGATGAGGGTTGTATGCCCGCAATACGTGTACAGTACATTATACTGATGAGGGTTGTATACCCGTAACACATGTACAGTACATTATACTGGTGAGGGTTGTATACCCGTAACACGTGCACAGTACATTATACTGATGAGGGTTGTATACCCGTAACATGTGTACAGTACATTATACTGATGAGGGTTGCATACCTGTAACACATGTACAGTACATTATACTGATGAGGGTTGTATACCCGTAACATGTGTACAGTACATTATACTGGTGAGGATTGTATACCCGTAACACATGTACAGTACATTATACTGATGAGGGTTGTATACCCGTAACATGTGTACAGTACATTGTATTGATGAGGGTTGTATACCCGTAACATGTGTACAGTACATTATACTGATGAGGGTTGTATACCCGTAACATGTGTACAGTACATTATACTGATGAGGGTTGTATACCCGTAACATGTGTACAGTACATTATACTGATGAGGGTTGTATACCCGTAACACATGTACAGTACATTATGCTGATGAGGGCTGTATACCCGTAACACATGTACAGTACATTATACTGATGAGGGTTGTATACCCGTAACATGTGTACAGTACATTGTATTGATGAGGGTTGTATACCCGTAACATGTGTACAGTACATTATACTGATGAGGGTTGTATACCCGTAACATGTGTACAGTACATTATACTGATGAGGGTTGTATACCCGTAACACATGTACAGTACATTATACTGATGAGGGTTGTATACCCGTAACACGTATACAGTACATTATACTGATGAGGGTTGTATACCCGTAACATGTGTACAGTACATTATACTGATGAGGGTTGTATACCCGTAACACATGTACAGTACATTATAGTGATGAGGGTTGTATACCCGTAACACATGTACAGTACATTATACTGATGAGGGTTGTATACCCGTAACACATGTACAGTACATTATAGTGATGAGGGTTGTATACCCGTAACACATGTACAGTACATTATACTGATGAGGGTTGTATACCCGTAACACATGTACAGTACATTATACTGATGAGGGTTGTATACCCGTAACACGTGTACAGTACATTATACTGATGAGGGTTGTATACCCGTAACATGTGTACAGTACATTGTATTGATGAGGGTTGTATACCCGTAACATGTGTACAGTACATTGTATTGATGAGGGTTGTATACCCGTAACATGTGTACAGTACATTGTATTGATGAGGGTTGTATACCCGTAACACGTGTACAGTACATTGTATTGATGAGGGTTGTATACCCGTAACACATGTACAGTACATTGTATTGATGAGGGTTGTACATCCATAACACGTGTACGGTAGATCATGTGTTAAATTAAAATGTAAACCGCTTATTACCGTGGTTTGATACATTTGTAAGTCAGCGCCGTACATTTACATTTAACAAATATACATTTTGTGCACATATCTTAGAAGGATTTGTTAATAACTTACAAATAATGATTTCACACACAGTCATCTTCTATTTGCAGGGGAGCGCAGGTTGAGTCATAAAGCGTTTCAGGGTGCAATTATGATCTCATTGTACCGAGACGAGCCTCGTTTTCATCAGCCATTCCAGGTTTTGACTCTACTCATGGATATCGACTCTCTGATGACGAAATGGAGATGTAAGTTATTATCCTCCTCTATGACGAAATGGAGATGTAAGTTATTATCCTCCTCTATGACGAAATGGAGATGTAAGTTATTATCCTCCTCTATATATGCGCATCAAGTATTTCTAGGTTCCATTTGGCTTGCTAGGTATAAAAAGAGAAGAGCCAGGAAAAGTGGCCATATTGTCAGAAGAATTATGGGATAGGTTGATGGGTCATGAGACATAGTGTACTATTTTTCTTAAGATTTGCTTTTTAGACGAGGACATAATTTTGTCAACGACTTTTACGATGGGGTCATTTGGATGTTGACTTGATATTTTCTCTTTCTTCAAATCTACGCCAAGATATAGTACGGAGAATGCATCTTATTTTGCGTTCACTATCAACATAGAAGTAGATATTGCGATTAGTAAAATTCAAATAGTTACTATTTATATACGAATGCATGTTCTTTGATATGACGATGTACTCAAAACGATGTTCACTAGGAGACTACACAGTGTTACAATTCTGTGTAAGAATACAAATTATGCATCTTAGCCAGATGGCGCTGCGGATCTTTTTAATCGTCTGTGATGTGAATGCTATATTTAGATTGGATCAGCGATAAATATCGAAATTCAGCCAGATAGTGTATGCTCATTTCAGTACTTCAGGATATGGTTTAGCTCTATCAGTCTATCGTCCAGTCGTGCAGTAATGTTTTGTTTGCAGACCTGAAGGGTCTGAGGTACATTTCTGTCCGACATTGTGGCCAACAATTACCAGTATATCACTAAGAGTTTCTGATATTTTACGATAGATATAATGATATGTGTTACAATAAAAGTTTGACAAAATTTATTATTTTTAAACTTGGACCAATATTGGTAAATGTACCCGTTTATATGTACTATAAGTACTTTGGCTGATTACCCGATTAGCATGCGAGACTTCATTCCGGCATCAAGAGGACCACATGTCCTTCATGTTTAACATTAAGCAAGGGGTCGGTGATGATAATTCATCTACGACTTTTCTTCAAACGGTAGTACACAGACTAATCTAAAGACTGTTTAAAATTTGTATGTAGGTTTATTGTGAATACAACCCAGTCTGGATGATACAGACGATCATCTGTCTCACCGGATACAGAGACAAACTTCTGAATGATGATCTCTTATCAGTAATTAAAAGACAGATGAACGGAAATTATCCAAAATGCATTTACTAGTAAAAACGGAGGCCGCAAATTCAAATATATACTTGTAAGCCATGATAAAACTTACTTTGTCAGAGAAAATTCTGATTCCAAAAATAAATACATGTACCGGTATACTGAAACAGATGTCATCCAAATGTTGAACTTTCTTATCGATAACATTAAATGGAATGTACGGGTCATTTCACTGAAAGGTAGTGGTCATTTACGAGGGGAAAACTACACGCCAATGCCACTCCAGGTATTCTTTTCCCGAGGACTGGGATATCTACCACTCCAACAATCATTGGTCAAATACAAACACACATCTTACGCGTATAGAGTGTTCCCATACAGCCCTGTTTTCCTCAAATTAGCTAGAGTTATCTCCCTCATTGGAGTACAACTCTCGGGCTTTATCCATCAATGCTCATATAAAACTGCTTAATTTAACTTAATTTTATGTAATAATCGCATTGCATATCTAAATGTTTTACAGAAAATTTTCAACTCATTGAATATATTTACTGATTAATTAAGACTGAAGTCCCGAAATCTACCCTGATAAATAGTTAAATTCTCAGAAATTTAATGAAGTTTACATGGAAGAGATAGAAAAAGTCCGAGAGTTGTACTCCAACATGGCTGCTAATGCTAGTAGTGTGACATCACATGGGCAAACTCTATACGGTACACGGTACTTTTTATACAAAAGTAATTTTAAACAACAAGTACGAATTGCTTTTTACACTCGTTCTATATACATGTATTTGCTTATTGTATATACCAATTTGACCCTCTAGAAAGTGTTCCGCCAGGACACCCGAAATCCCGGCAACTAAACTTGTGTCCCGGACTATATGGTTGTCACGTGATCACAAGACCATGGGGGAAAAAAACCAAAACTCGACAGCCGCTTGCATTATTTACCTGAGCGTGTATCCCTCTTCCATGTTTTGATAGTAATCAATTATAGTAATAATGAAATAAGAAGCAAAGTAATTAACTGATTAACATACTTTTCACAGGTCATTAATGAACTTTTAAATTAACGTTTTATGTAGTGCTGCTTTTACTTTTTTTTTTAGAAAAAATGTACATTTACCTTTAATAAAGTTTCATCATAACTATCATTTAAGGATTATCTGTCTTTGAAGCCTTATGTACCTCCAGGCTCGAGTCGATACAGAGAGAATGAGTGTGCGTGCATGTCTTTTAAGTGATCTATTTGGTATTTAAATTCGCCGAGATAAATTTTCGCGGTACGAAACTTACCGCGAAAGTAAATACACAGCGAATGATTCTACTTATACAGTACGTTATTCCAGAGCATGTTCAAATTACACTGACCTTGTTCTGAGGGCTAAGCGACTTTCAGATAAGCTACTCAACCAGGGTTACATAAGTGCTAGACTAGCAACGTCACTGAGGAAGTGCTATGGTCGTTACGAGGCTCTTATTATACAATATGATATCTCGTTATCCAGACTTTTAAATGATATTCTGTACTGAGACCGATTCCAATCATTTTACACAGATTTGACACCTTTTGTACTAGAAGGTTACTACTTTGACTTCTCTATATATGAATATATATGGAATTTACACGATTTGACTCTTTATGTTGGGTAAATGTGACGTGTGTTTCTAGCAAGCAAGAGATGCTCACCCTTCCCGGGCACCTGATCCCACTCCATCAAGGGGGTTCACATATGCTGTTCGAGTAGACATTTTTCGTTGTTTTCTATTTGGTTTTCATTTTCACCGATTTTGTATGTCCTTTCGATTCATGAGTTTTGGACTTATGGTTTGGATTTATCCATCATCTTTACATCTGAATGACTCAGACTCTCTCTGGGTGATAAAGACATTCATATGTTCCACCAGAGACAAGAGACAAACATTTGTATGATTCAGACTACAAATCCACGTCTTCATGGACTGGCTATAATATCTACAAGCAATGGGTGTGTATCGTTTTATGTTAAACTTAACTTTATTTTGTTTTAGACAATCACGTGATGATGGTACAGCGCATGATCGGAAGTAAAATTGGTACAGGTGGATCATCTGGTTACCATTATCTAAGGTCCACCATTAGGTATGTACTTATAGTCAGTCTATATACAGTATAAATCAGTAGCCGTATATCTATAAGAGACTTATTTGAATATTTTGCTAAGGACAAGTATAAAAGATTTTGCAATTTTTGAATAATTCCCGGGCCACTCAGCTTTTGTAAGGATCTCATAGATCAAATGGACAAAACGTCTGCCATGAAACTGGCTGTACATAATCTCTGTTATTATTATTATTATTATTATTATTATTATTATTATTATTATCATCATTATTATTATTATTATTTGTTGTTGTTGTTGTTGTTTTTACAGTGATCGCTATAAGGTATTTCTAGACTTATTTAATCTTTCAACTTTCCTGATACCACGTGATTACATTACACCTTTGTCTAAACCAATGAAACGCACGCTGAGCATTCTGTCCACGGAGAGTGGTATAGAGGAAAATTATCCAGAAAACAATGGCGCTGACCAGTCGCCGGCGGAGTCTGTGTCGTTCACAGTATAAGACCTAGTGTTGCTGAGACATTAAAGTTTTTAATTACTTTCGACACAGAAGGTATATGAGTTGTGTCTCTAGTTACTGCGGGCGATCCTTGTTATGTATCATGATGTGCAAGTCCTCTTAGATAAAACTGGAAAGTGCCATATGTTGCATGTTTTATGGAACACATATGTATATGGAGAAAGTTTGACGTGAATATTATTAATATTCATAAATATTATATATCGTGATGATGGGAACGAGTAGGACAAATGATGAAGTGACCATTATCCATGAATTGTTGCATTGTACAATTATGAGGAATTTTGAATTGCATTTGTCATTTTATACATATTGTGGAACGGAGAGTAGATTAAACACTGTTGTGGGATTTTACAACACTTCTGTGTATTTTTACTATATATAATGATGTAACATACACCCTACCTGTTAACGGGGATTTTTTTGTTTGTTTGTTTTGTTTTGTTTTTTTTTCTACATTTTAACTTTTACTTTAATCTTTTTTTATCTACATTTTAGAATGAGATTTTTTTTCAAAGAAAATATATTTTATAAACAATTGAAGATGATGGAATTTATATACATGAACAGTTGATGGGAATAATTTTATAACAGAATTAAATAGGTGAAAATTTCTTACTTACCAGTAACTTTCGTCTATAGACTACTCCACTTGGAGCGTACTAATATGAGAACTATATTCCGGTGTCCGGATGAACATCGTTGTAGATGATTGTTATAACGTTTACTACATTGTTCTGGTATTGTATATGAACATCGTTGTAGATGATTGTTATAACGTTTACTACATCGTTCTGGTATTGTATATGAACATCGTTGTAGATGATTGTTATAACGTTTACTACATTGTTCTGGTATTGTATATGAACATCATTGTAGATGATTGTTATAACGTTTACTACATCGTTCTGGTATTGTATATGAACATCGTTGTAGATGATTGTTATAACGTTTACTACATTGTTCTGGTATTGTATATGAACATCGTTGTAGATGATTGTTATAACGTTTACTACATCGTTCTGGTATTGTATATGAACATCGTTGTAGATGATTGTTATAAAGTTTACTACATCGTTCTGTATTGTATATGAACATCCTTGTAGATGATTGTTATAACGTTTACTACATTGTTCTGGTATTGTATATGAACATCGTTGTAGATGATTGTTATAACGTTTACTACATTGTTCTGGTATTGTATATGAACATCATTGTAGATGATTGTTATAACGTTTACTACATTGTTCTGGTATTGTATATGAACATCGTTGTAGATGATTGTTATAACGTTTACTACATCGTTCTGGTATTGTATATGAACATCGTTGTAGATGATTGTTATAACGTTTACTACATTGTTCTGTATTGTATATGAACATCGTTGTAGATGATTGTTATAACGTTTACTACATTGTTCTGTATTGTATATGAACATCGTTGTAGATGATTGTTATAACGTTTACTACATCGTTCTGGTATTGTATATGAACATCGTTGTAGATGATTGTTATAACGTTTACTACATTGTTCTGGTATTGTATATGAACATCATTGTAGATGATTGTTATAACGTTTACTACATCGTTCTGGTATTGTATATGAACATCGTTGTAGATGATTGTTATAACGTTTACTACATTGTTCTGGTATTGTATATGAACATCGTTGTAGATGATTGTTATAAAGTTTACTACATCGTTCTGTATTGTATATGAACATCCTTGTAGATGATTGTTATAAAGTTTACTACATCGTTCTGTATTGTATATGAACATCCTTGTAGATGATTGTTATAAAGTTTACTACATCGTTCTGGTATTGTATATGAACATCCTTGTAGATGATTGTTATAACGTTTACTACATCGTTCTGGTATTGTATATGAACATCGTTGTAGATGATTGTTATAACGTTTACTACATTGTTCTGGTATTGTATATGAACATCATTGTAGATGATTGTTATAACGTTTACTACATTGTTCTGTATTGTATATGAACATCGTTGTAGATGATTGTTATAACGTTTACTACATCGTTCTGGTATTGTATATGAACATCGTTGTAGATGATTGTTATAACGTTTACTACATTGTTCTGTATTGTATATGAACATCGTTGTAGATGATTGTTATAACGTTTACTACATTGTTCTGTATTGTATATGAACATCGTTGTAGATGATTGTTATAACGTTTACTACATCGTTCTGGTATTGTATATGAACATCGTTGTAGATGATTGTTATAACGTTTACTACATTGTTCTGGTATTGTATATGAACATCATTGTAGATGATTGTTATAACGTTTACTACATCGTTCTGGTATTGTATATGAACATCGTTGTAGATGATTGTTATAACGTTTACTACATTGTTCTGGTATTGTATATGAACATCGTTGTAGATGATTGTTATAAAGTTTACTACATCGTTCTGTATTGTATATGAACATCCTTGTAGATGATTGTTATAAAGTTTACTACATCGTTCTGTATTGTATATGAACATCCTTGTAGATGATTGTTATAACGTTTACTACATCGTTCTGGTATTGTATATGAACGTCGTTGTAGATGATTGTTATAACGTTTACTACATTGTTCTGGTATTGTATATGAACATCGTTGTAGATGATTGTTATAAAGTTTACTACATCGTTCTGTATTGTATATGAACGTCGTTGTAGATGATTGTTATAACGTTTACTACATCGTTCTGGTATTGTATATGAACGTCGTTGTAGATGATTGTTATAACGTTTACTACATTGTTCTGGTATTGTATATGAACGTCGTTGTAGATGATTGTTATAACGTTTACTACATTGTTCTGGTATTGTATATGAACGTCGTTGTAGATGATTCTTATAACGTTTACTACATCGTTCTGGTATTGTATATGAACATCGTTGTAGATGATTGTTATAACGTTTACTACATCGTTCTGGTATTGTATATGAACATCGTTGTAGATGATTGTTATAACGTTTACTACATCGTTCTGGTATTGTATATGAACATCGTTGTAGATGATTGTTATAACGTTTACTACATCGTTCTGGTATTGTATATGAACTTCGTTGTAGATGATTGTTATAACGTTTACTACATTGTTCTGGTATTGTATATGAACTTCATTGTAGATGATTGTTAT
Source organism: Pteria penguin (assembly GCA_035048485.1). Classification (NCBI taxonomy): domain Eukaryota; kingdom Metazoa; phylum Mollusca; class Bivalvia; order Pterioida; family Pteriidae; genus Pteria; species Pteria penguin. The sequence continues at coordinate 3,888,237 of CM068585.1, read as the reverse complement.
AACGTTTACTACATCGTTCTGGTATTGTATATGAACATCGTTGTAGATGATTGTTATAACGTTTACTACATTGTTCTGTATTGTATATGAACATAACTGTAGATGATTGTTATAACGTTTACTACATTGTTCTGGTATTGTATATGAACGTCGTTGTAGATGATTGTTATAACGTTTACTACATTGTTCTGGTATTGTATATGAACATCGTTGTAGATGATTGTTATAACGTTTACTACATCGTTCTGGTATTGTATATGAACATCGTTGTAGATGATTGTTATAACGTTTACTACATCGTTCTGATATTGTATATGAACATCGTTGTAGATGATTGTTATAACGTTTACTACATTGTTCTGTATTGTATATGAACATCGTTGTAGATGATTGTTATAACGTTTACTACATCGTTCTGGTATTGTATATGAACATCGTTGTAGATGATTGTTATAACGTTTACTACATCGTTCTGGTATTGTATATGAACATCGTTGTAGATGATTGTTATAACGTTTACTACATCGTTCTGGTATTGTATATGAACTTCGTTGTAGATGATTGTTATAACGTTTACTACATTGTTCTGGTATTGTATATGAACATCGTTGTAGATAATTGTTATAACGTTTACTACATCGTTCTGGTATTGTATATGAACATAACTGTAGATGATTGTTATAACGTTTACTACATTGTTCTGGTATTGTATATGAACATCGTTGTAGATGATTGTTATAACGTTTACTACATTGTTCTGGTATTGTATATGAACATCGTTGTAGATGATTGTTATAACGTTTACTACATTGTTCTGTATTGTATATGAACATAACTGTAGATGATTGTTATAACGTTTACTACATCGTTCTGGTATTGTATATGAACTTCGTTGTAGATGATTGTTATAACGTTTACTACATTGTTCTGGTATTGTATATGAACATCGTTGTAGATGATTGTTATAACGTTTACTACATCGTTCTGGTATTGTATATGAACATCGTTGTAGATGATTGTTATAACGTTTACTGCATCGTTCTGGTATTGTATATGAACTTCGTTGTAGATGATTGTTATAACGTTTACTACATTGTTCTGGTATTGTATATGAACATCGTTGTAGATGATTGTTATAACGTTTACTACATCGTTCTGGTATTGTGTATGAACATCGTTGTAGATGATTGTTATAACGTTTACTACATTGTTCTGGTATTGTATATGAACATCGTTGTAGATGATTGTTATAACGTTTACTACATTGTTCTGGTATTGTATATGAACATCGTTGTAGATGATTGTTATAACGTTTACTACATCGTTCTGGTATTGTATATGAACATCGTTGTAGATGATTGTTATAACGTTTACTACATTGTTCTGGTATTGTATATGAACATCGTTGTAGATGATTGTTATAACGTTTACTACATCGTTCTGATATTGTATATGAACATCGTTGTAGATGATTGTTATAACGTTTACTACATTGTTCTGGTATTGTATATGAACGTCGTTGTAGATAATTGTTATAACGTTTACTACATTTTTATGACATCAATTTGTATATGTACAGTTTCATAAGATATTGCATTTGCTCAATTTGAATCTCATTATATTGTAAATATACATCGACCAAGTAATAATAAAAAAAAAATTACAGAAGCCTTATCTTCTTATACAAATTAGTATGATGTGAATCTTTTTCTCATGAGCACACAGACATTGACATCTTTCCATTAAGATAATTTATGGGAGCCTGCTGAACTGGATCCAGAGCTTTCTTAGCGAACGCAGCCAGAGAGTAATAATAGACGGCCATATTTCATCCTCCGCCCCAGTTACATCCGGGGTACCCCAGGGATCAGTCTTGGTCTCCTTCCTCTTTCTTCTGTACATCATTGACCTTCCAGAGATAGTCAACTACACAAGAAGATTATTCGCGTATGACAGCCTCCTTTACAGGAAAATCGAAACTGCAGAAGACCCATCTCCACTACAAGAAGATCTACAGAAGCTAGAGCAGTGGGGACAAGAATGGCATATGTCATTTAATCCTTCCAAGTGTGAAGTGATACGAATCACAAGAAAGCGTAACGTCATCAACGCTACCTACTCCATCCATGGTAAGTGCTAGCATCTATGAAGAAAGGGATATACCTGGGTGTCACTATTTCTGACAAACTCACCTGGAATGACCATGTGGACTCCATAGCCAAGAAAGCAAACAATAGCCTAAGCTTTCTACGTAGGAATATTTCCACTGGATACTATAGCCCAATGTTATAAGACGCTAGTCCGACCAATTCTGGAATATGCATCCCCAGCATGGGATCCACACACTACAAATAACATAAACAACATTGAAAAAAGTAAAGAAAAGGGCAGTCAGATTTGTCACCGGGGACTACAAGCCCATCAGTAGTTCCAGTGATATGATCAAAAACCTTGGGTTGCCTACACTGCAGCAGAAATGTGATGTCAAACTGATCATTATATACCGCATTACCTACATCCTTATTAACATATCTCCACCCAACCAACCTCACAATCCGGTGACATACTCTGTGCTATTTAATCCCTTACTGCAAAACTGACAGCTACTGGCACTTCTTCCCGTCAGGCATATGTTTGCAGAACCAGCAGCCAAAACACCTAATCATGATTACATGTACAAACCTAGAGTGCTTCAAGGCAGGGTTCATCACAACATCGTAATAAGTCGCCATGTTTTTAAATTCACCTTTTTAGTTGCTTCTAACACCACCATGTTCGCAATACATGGTCACCAGTAAATAGTTCACAGTGCGACAATGCCTTATGGGTCCTGCACTTCACATGAAAAAGAAGAATACAGGCGCTGAACGTTCAGTCGGAGAGTTAATCCGGACTAAGCTTAGTCTCTACTTTAGGCCGCTTGACTAACTCTAGTCTCGGATTAAGTGAAGTCAGAAACTTAGGCCTGCTCTAAGACATGCCTAAAATTAGGACTAAGTTATCCTGATTACCAAATGGCCGCTATTTTGTATAGTTATCATATAAACAATGCAAATAATACACAGACAGCGAATTTTTCTATATACAAAATACATTGTTGTTTTTCAATGGCAACGAATTGATTTCCAAATTCCCCGTGAATCTATTATTCAAGTGACGGAAGAAATTCGGAAACAATAGACCCTTTCATGTTAACTGCAGGTCACAGGCAACATTCAGATATATTTACGTAAATTCGGTCAATTCTGTACAGTAGAGTACAGCAAATTCTAGGAGTTATTCCCCATTGTCATAAATCATATATGCACGTTTTATAGAAAGAACTGTAAACTTACCTTTGGTGTATTATGATTCCATATAATAAGTGTATGTCACTATGCCATCAAAAGTTTTTGGATCAGAATAAATATCTCCAACAAATACAAGATCTTAATTCTAAATTAAACACATTTCGGATTTTCCCAGATCTGACACTTACAACACAGGGTAAAGCTACTGAAGGACGATTTTCTTATTTTTTTTCTTATTTTGAAGCATGTCAACCCCGAAGTTTGCTTTCATACTTTTCAAAAGTGAAATTAAAAAAAAGAAGCATAACAGACGGAAATTATCGACTATTATGACAGATTTTTGTATAAACTTTAGACAGAAGCGATCAATTTGTGATGAAATCCCCCACCCCTGTCCCCCATTGTCTTTGAAGCATCGGTCGAGCGCTTGGCTTGTGGTGCAGTTTGATTCATGGAATTTGTCACAATGTTGGTTACTGCCTTCATTTGATATTTTGTAAATGACTGTTAACTTCAATTTAAATAGGGGCATGCTTGGTGTAATGGTAAAGCGCTTGGCTTGCGGCGTCGACGATCGGGGTTCGATTCCTGGGTTGCGCCACTACGTTTAAGAGGTTGGTTATCTCCTGCTTCCATGTCGCGATATAACTTAAAAAAAATGTTGAAAGCGACGTAAAACACCAATCACCCATTCAATCCATCCAGTTTAAATAAACTCCTAACTTAATGATTTATGGAGAGCTCGGTATTTTCCACTATCGGTCAAAGTAAAATATAATAGATTAGAGGTTGATGGTTGGTTGAATAGTGTTTTACGTCGCTTTTCAGTTATATCGCGAAATGGAAAAAAAGTTTACCAACCTCTTAAACATAGTGGCACAACTCGGGCATCGAACCTGGATCGCCGGGCTGCAAGTCAAACACTCAACCACTACATCCAGTCTGCTCTTAGATTACTGATTGAATGTTAACTATGTCAAAATACATTGTATTCAAAATTTATATATACCTTAAAAATGATCTCTTTCTAAATGTTTTACGACTAGATATAATCAAGGACTTATAAACGTTGAAAGTATTATAGGTAGCTTTAGATAATTGATAAATCTAGTATTTTTGGTAGCCTATATCATTATATGGATGGTACATACTATTTTGATGATAATTGGTTTTCAACAGATGTAAATTTAAAATGTACAATATTTTCAATTGACAATGTAACGTCTTTTCCCCAATTTTGGAAGGTGAATCCCTTTCCATACTATTTACCGAAATAACAATTTTATTAAAAAGAGCTGAAGCCGTTCGTATTTGAGGGAGGTATCATTTCCCAGTCTGTCCATTTAAAGGCAGATCGTTGTGAAATTGCATCTGCAAGTATTTTGTTTTCATGATTCATCGTCTGTCCAGATACATTTGCGAACATTTTTATTCTTTGCACTGTTGTCACTGTTTCTTTTCATTTTTATTTTACAAACAGACGACGTGTTTACAAAGTGAAAGTTGTTGGTGCGCACGCGTAGTACCCGTAACTAAGGACTAAGATAGTCGGACTAGCTAGCCTCATTCTTAGTCAGACTAGCTACTTAGTACCTCGCTTGGGCTCTTTCATCAATCGGAATGTAGTCCAGACTAAGACTTACACTAATTATCCTAGTCAGGACTAAGTCAAAATCTTATGCTGCTTGATGAAATAGCGTCCTGGTTCGGACTTCATTGCTACAATTAGTTTGAGCTATGATATGTGCCTTGTGACCTTTAACAGGAGCAGATCCAGCACATTATGAGAGGGGATTGGTTGGTTGGTTGATTGATGTTTATCGTCGCTTTTAACATTTCCCCGGCTATTTCGCTACATGGAAATAGGAGGTTACCAATCTATTAAGCATAGTGGCGCAATCCGGGAATAGAACCCGGATCGTCTGCGCCAAAAGCCAAGCGCTTAACCTCTATACCAAGCTTGTCCCTGGAAAGGGGTTCTGTAGTAATAAAACATAGTACTTAGAAGAGGCACAGGGTTGGAAGGAAGGAAAATTAGACAGCATGCAGGGGGAAGATACGAGAGAGGAAATGGTTGGAGAGAAAATAGGGAAAGTGTTTAGAGGACGGAGGCAGGAAATGATGGTTGGGAAGAGGAGACAAAGAAATGAAGAGAGACAGATATCCCCTCTCCACACCTCATAATAATTTCAAGGGTAATTTTGTTCAGTAGAAGACAGAAAGACTGTTGGTTAGAATGAGAAAGGTACGAAGAAAGATGTTGAGAACTATACCCATATCCGGGGTTGGAAAAAGCAAAAGGTCCTATCGAGGGCAGACAAATCCTCCTAATTTATTATGTGTTTCTCTTATTTAGATACTATGGAAACAGTAAGTCTTAAATATCATTATTCTTTTCGAAAAGTCATGGAATATTTTAAAACAATTTTATAAAAGTCTCAAAAGTTTATACTTAAATACAATCTGACCACAATTCACTCTCTATGACTAAATTTTATACTATTTATAAGTATCTCGCACATCAATTAACATCTACAGTTTTTTCTATCTATACCCTATTCTCGACTTCCGCCAATGTTTACCTTTTCTAAGTTTACAAAAATACGAAATGTGAGGTAAATTTGTATATTGGTTAAAAGTAGTATACATACCCGGTACGGGCGAAAATCGAGTGTCCTAGACCCCGTGTACGTAAAACTAAGCACATAATCAATGTCACGGAGTATGTGACTATCAGCCAATGTGGAATCACGAAATTACGTAACAACGAGACTGTTACTTGTCACAAACCACGAAAATGAGTCCAACGAAAAAAAAAAAACTTTTACTGATTGGCTTCGATGTGTTGTTCTAATGACTAGTTAACAATCTAAAGAGTTCCTGGAGAGGAATATGGTGCGTTGATCAGTAGTTAGGTAATAGGTATTTATAGCCAGTTAATAGGGACATGGTACTTTGCCCAGTAGTTAGGAATATGGTGCTTTGATCAGTAGTTAGGTAATAGGTATTTATAGCCAGTTAATAGGGACATGGTACTTTGCCCAGTAGTTAGGAATATGGTGCGTTGATCAGTAGGTAGGTAATAGGTATTTATAGCCAGTTAATAGGGACATGGTACTTTGCCCAGTAGTTAGGAATATGGTGCGTTGATCAGTAGTTAGGTAATAGGTATTTATAGCCAGTTAATAGGGACATGGTACTTTGCCCAGTAGTTAGGAATATGGTGCTTTGATCAGTAGTTAGGTAATAGGTATTTATAGCCAGTTAATAGGGACATGGTACTTTGCCCAGTAGTTAGGAATATGGTGCGTTGATCAGTAGTTAGGTAATAGGTATTTATAGCCAGTTAATAGGGACATGGTACTTTGCCCAGTAGTTAGGAATATGGTGCGTTGATCAGTAGTTAGGTAATAGGTATTTATAGCCCTGTAAATAGGGAGATGGTACTTTGCCCAGTAGTTAGGAATATGGTGCTTTGATCAGTAGGTAGGTAATAGGTATTTATAGCCAGTTAATAGGGACATGGTACTTTGCCCAGTAGTTAGGAATATGGTGCTTTGATCAGTAGGTAGGTAATAGGTATTTATAGCCAGTTAATAGGGACATGGTACTTTGCCCAGTAGTTAGGAATATGGTGCTTTGATAGTAGTTAGGTAATAGGTATCTATAGCCAGTTAATAGGGACATGGTACTTTGCCCAGTAGTTAGGAATATGGTGCTTTGATCAGTAGTTAGGTAATAGGTATTTATAGCCAGTTAATATGGACATGGTACTTTGCCCAGTAGTTAGTTAGGAATAGGTAGGTAATAGGCTTATAGCCAGTTAATAGGGGCATGGTACTTTGCCAGTAGTTAGGAATATGGTTGATCAGTAGTTAGGTAATAGGTATTTATAGCCAGTTAAATAGGGACATGGTATTTTTTGCCCAAGTGTTTAGGAATGGTGCGTTTTGATCAGTAGTAGGTAATAGGTATTTTCCCAGTTAATAGGGACATGGTACTTTGCCCAGTAGTTAGGAATATGGTGCTTTGATCAGTAGGTAGGTAATAGGTATTTAGAGCCAGTTAATAGGGACATGGTACTTTTGCCAGTAGTTAGGAATATGGTGCGTTGATCTGTAGTTAGGTAATGAGAATGTATTTGAACAGTAGTTGCCAGTTAATTAGGGACATGGCACTTTTGCCCGTAGGTAGGAATATGGTCTTTTTCACGAGTAGTCAGGTAATAGGTATTTAGAGCCATTTAATAAGACATAGATACTTTTGGACCAGTTGTTGGAATATGGTGCGTTGATCAGTAGTTAGGTAATAAGGTATTTAAGTAGCCCTAAAAATCTTTTGGGAGATGTACTTTGCCCAGTAGTTAGGAATATGGTACTTTGAGTCAGTCGGTTAGGTAATAGTATTTATAGCCAGTTAGGGAAAGTGGTACTTTGACCAGTAATTGAGTTATATGGTGCTTTGACCAGTAGTTAGGTAATAGGTACATTTATAGCCAGTTAATAGGAAAGAGGTACTTTGCCCAGTAGTTAGGAATAAGAAAGTGCTTTGACCAGTAGTTAGGAATAGAGTATCTATAGCCAGTTAATAGGGACATGGTACTTTGCCAGTAAGTTAGGAATATGGTGCTTTGATCAGTAGTTAGTAATAAGTGTATTGTATAGCCAGTTAATATGGACATGGTACTTGTGCCCAGTAGTTAGAGATAGGTGTTTTGATCAGTAGTAGGTAATAGGTATTTATAGCCAGTTAATAGGGACATGGTACTTTGCAGTAGTTAGGAATATGGTGCGTTGTGTTCAGTAGTTAGAGATAAGGTATTTATAGCCAGTTAATAGGGACATGGTACTTTGCTCAGTAGTTAGGAATAAGGTGCTTTTGATCAGTAGTTAGGTAATAGGTATTTATAGCTCAGTAATTAGAGATGGTACTTTGTTCAGTAGTTAGAGATAAGGTGGTGCTTTGATCAGTAGGTAGGGTAATAAGGTAATTAGAGCCAGTTAATAGGGACATGGTTTGTGCCCAGTAGTTAGGAATATGGTGTTGTCAGTATTAGGTAGATAAGTATGTTTTGTTCAGTTAGTTAGGGACAGGTATTTTGCCCAGTAGTTAGAGATATGGTGTTGTGATCAGTAGTTAGAGATAATAGGTATTTAGTGCCAGTTAATAGGGATAATGTGTACTGTGTTCAGTAGGTTAGAGAATAAGGTGCGTTGTGCTCAGTAGTTAGGTAGATAGGTATTTATAGCCCTGTAAATAGAGATAAGGTGTTTTGCCCAGTAGTTAGGATTATGGTGCTTTGATCAGTAGGTAGGTAATAGGTATTTAGAGCCAGTTAATAGGGACATGGTACTTTGCCTAGTAGTTAGGAATATGGTGCTTTGATCAGTAGGTAGGTAATAGGTATTTAGAGCCAGTTAATAGGGACATGGTATTTTTTCAAGTGTTTAGGAATTAGACAGTTTTATCCAGTGTGTAGAAATCAAGTCTTTTCGCTAGTAAATAAGTCACAAAGAAGGTACATTTGGTAAGGTTTGTATCAGTAGTTGAGAGGTAAGGTACTTTTCGCTCAGTAGTTAAGTAAAGATAAGGTTTTACTAGTAGTAATGGAGAATGTACATTTGAACAGTAGTTGCTTATTAGGAAGAAGGTACCTCTTTCTCGTAGGTAATGTAAATGACTTTTTCACGAGTAGTCAGGAGTGATGTACTTTTGACCAGTAATTAAGAATAAGATATTTTGGACCAGTTGTTGGAATTAGGTATCAGGAATAAGGTTATTTGTGTTCAGTAGTTAGAGATAAGGTGTTGTGCTCAGTAGTTAGAGATAAGGTGTTTTGTTCAGTAGTTAGAGATAAGGTGTTGTGCTCAGTAATTAGAGATGAGGTCCATTTGTGTTGGAAAGTAGAGATAAGGTGTTTGTTGACCAGTAGTTAGAGATAAGGTGTTGTAAAGTTCAGTTGTAAGAGATAAGGTCCATTGTGTTCAGTAGTTGAGACAAGGTGTTGTGCTCAGTAGTTGGAGAGATAAGGTACATTGTGACCAGTAGTTAGAGATAAGTACATTGTGCTCAGTAGTTAGGAAAGAGGTCCATTTGACCAGTAGTTGGAAATGAGGTACATTTGACCAGTAGTTGGAAATGAGGTACATTTGACCAGTAGTTAGGAATGACGTACATTTTGTAAAAGTAGTTAGGAAAGAGGTCCATTTGACCAGTAGTTGGAAATGAGGTACATTTGACCAGTAGTTGTGAGTGTTTGACCAGTAGTTAGACGTAAGGTGTTGTGCTCAAGTTTAAAGATAAGGTGTTGTGTTCAGTAGTTAGAGACAAGGTGTTGTGCTCAGTAGTTAGAGATAAGGTGTTTTGCTCAGTAGTTAGAGGTAAGGTGTTGTGCTGAGTAGTTAGAGATAATGTGTTGTGCTCAGTAGTTAGAGATAAGGTGTTGTACTCAGTAGTTAGAGGTAAGGTGTAGTGCTCAGTAGTTAGAGATAAGGTGTTGTGCTCAGTAGTTAAAGATAAGGTGTTGTGCTCAGTAGTTAGAGATAAGGTGTTGTGCTCAGTAGTTAGAGGTAAAGTGTTGTGTTCAGTAGTTAGAAATAAGGTGTTGTGTCCAGTAGTTAGAGATAAGGTGTTGTGTTAGAGATAAGGTGTTGTGTTCAGTAGTTAGAGATAAGGTGTTGTGTTCAGTAGTTAGAGATAAGGTGTTTTGTTCAGTAGTTAGAGATAAGGTGTTGTGTTCAGTAGTTAGAGATAAGGTGTTGTGTTCAGTAGTTAGAGATAAGGTGTTGTGCTCAGTAGTTAGAGATAAGGTGTTGTGCTCAGTAGTTAGAGGTAAGGTGTTGTGCTCAGTAGTTAGAGATAAGGTGTTGTGCTCAGTAGTTAGAGATAAGGTATTGTGCTCAGTAGTTAGAGATAAGGTGTTTTGTTCAGTAGTTAGAGATAAGGTGTTGTACTCAGTAGTTATAGGTAAGGTGTAGTGCTCAGTAGTTAGAGATAAGGTGTTGTACTCAGTAGTTAGAGGTAAGGTGTAGTGCTCAGTAGTTAGAGATAAGGTGTTGTGCTTAGTAGTTAGACGTAAGGTGTTGTGCTCAGTAGTTAAAGATAAGGTGTTGTGCTCAGTAGTTAGAGACAAGGTGTTGTGCTCAGTAGTTAGAGATAAGGTGTTGTGCTCAGTAGTTAGAGATAAGGTGTTGTGCTCAGTAGTTAGAGGTAAAGTGTTGTGCTCAGTAGTTAGAGATAAGGTGTTGTGCTTAGTAGTTAGAGATAAGGTGTTGTGCTCAGTAGTTAGAGGTAAGGTGTAGTGGTCAGTAGTTAGAGATAAGGTGTTGTGCTCAGTAGTTAGAGGTAAAGTGTTGTGCTCAGTAGTTAGAGGCAAGGTGTTGTGCTCAGTAGTTAGAGATAAGGTGTTGTGCTCAGTAGTTAGAGGTAAGGTGTTGTGCTCAGTAGTTAGAGGTAAAGTGTTGTGTTCAGTAGTTAGAGATAAGGTGTTGTGCTCAGTAGTCAGAGATAAGGTGTTGTGCTCAGTAGTTAGAGATAATGTGTTGTGTTCAGTAGTTAGAGATGAGGTGTTGTGTTTAGTAGTTAGAGATAAGGTGTTTTGTTCAGTAGTTAGAGATAAGGTGCTGTGTTCAGTAGTTAGAGATAAAGTGTTGTGTTCAGTAGTTAGAGATAACCTGTTGTGCTCAGTAGTTAGAGATAAGATGTTGTGCTCAGTAGTTAGAGGTAAGGTGTAGTGCTCAGTAGTTAGAGATAAGGTGTTGTGCTCAGTAGTTAGAGATAAGGTGTTTTGTTCAGTAGTTAGAGATAAGGTGTTGTGTTCAGTAGTTAGAGATAAGGTGTTGTGTTCAGTAGTTAGAGATAAGGTGTTGTGCTCAGTAGTTAGAGATAAGGTGTTGTGTTCAGTAGTTAGAGATAAGGTGTTGTGCTCAGTAGTTAGAGATAAGGTGTTGTGTTCAGTAGTTAGAGATAAGGTGTAGTGCTCAGTAGTTAGAGATAAGGTGTTGTGCTCAGTAGTTAGAGATAAGGTGTTGTGCTCAGTAGTTAGAGATAAGGTGTTGTGCTCAGTAATTAGGAATATGGTACTTTTCACCAGAACTGAGTACAATGCATATAGAGGCATTTGACACTGAAGAGTATCGTGTATTGTGATGGACGTTATAAACATTTACAAACATGATATTGCGAACTTACTCTGAGGGTGCGAGTTTAAATATTAAACAGGGAATTATGGGATTGCATGCATGATATGTGCGGAGTCAATGTTAGATAGAGGACATAGTAATTTTTACCCACACAACGCTCACCATACTTTAAGATTTTTCAAATACACATACGATGAATAGAATCTTTATTGGATAAATTCCCGTAAAACCTGAAATTTAACACCACTTAAGCGACAAAATCAAATATATATTGAAATGCGTTTGGCGGCCTTTGTATCCTTTGAAACATTTTCTCTCTCCTTTACAACCGGTTGATACCTGTGCAATATAACTTGGAGGTTCACAGGTTCATCATCGCTCAGGTGTGCGCTTTACCTGTAGAGGTAGGGATCGGCGACAGACTTAGTTTGTTTTATTAATGGTGGAGAATATTTACAATCGTAGGAATCATAAAGAAAACACAAGGTACGAGATACTCAATTCAAATAAAATCGTCATATTGTTAATTTCACAACATTATCGTGAAATCTAATATTACAAGTTCTAGTGCAATAAATTGATGTAAATAAATCATAAACGTTTGAAAGAGAGAGTTATCTTAAGATAGACATTGTTTATCTAGGTGTGCCCAATTCTTTATATTTATGATATGTTAAAGTGCGCATAATGCTTCGTGCATGTAGCAATACATGGGTACTGAGTGGGGGGGGGGGGGGGTTGTTTTGTTTATTTCTTATTGTTGTTTTTTTTATTTCATTTTGAGGCATATTCGGATTCACATATGTAAGATCCAAGGATATACGGATAAAAAAAAATAATGAGAAAGAATAGATCTGAACTTATAGTTTTCTTTCAACGATTAATTGAACGTTCTGACAATGGTGTATGCAGACAATTTCTTTCCCTATGTCCCCGTGATCCACGCGTGAACGTTCTGACAATGGTGTATGCAGACAATTTCTTTCCCTATGTCTCCGTGATCTACGCGTGAACGTTCTGACGATGGTGTATGCAGACAATCTCTTTCCCTATGTCTCCGTGATCCACACGTGAACGTTCTGACAATGGTGTATGCAGACAATATCTTTCCCTATGTCTCCGTTATCCACGCGTGAACGTTCTGACAATGGGGTATGCAGACAATCTCTTTCCCTATGTTGTCGTGATCAACGCGTGAACGTTCTGACAATGATGTATGCAGACAATATCTTTCCCTATGTCTCCGTGATCCACGCGTGGCGTGAACGTTCTGACAATGGTGTATGCAGACAATATCTTTCCCTATGTCTCCGTGATCCACGCGTGAACGTTCTGACGATGGTGTATGCAGACAATCTCTTTCCCTATGTCTCCGTGATCCACGCGTGAACGTTCTGACAATGGTGTATGCAGACAATCTCTTTCCCTATGTCTCCGTGTTCCACGCGTGAACGTTCTGACAATGGTGTATGCAGACAATTTCTTTCCCTATGTCTCCGTGATCAACGCGTGAACGTTCTGACAATGGTGTATGCAGACAATCTCTTTCCCTATGTCTCCGTGATCCACGCGTGAACGTTCTGACGATGGTGTATGCAGATAATATCTTTCCCTATGTCTCCGTGATCCACGCGTGAACGTTCTGACAATGGGGTATGCAGACAGTTTCTTTCCCTATGTCTCCGTTATCAACGCGTGAACGTTCTGACGATGGTGTATGCAGACAATCTCTTTCCCTATGTCTCCGTCATCCACGCGTGAACGTTCTGACAATGGTGTATGCAGACAATCTCTTTCCCCATGTTTCCGTGACCCACGCGTGAACGTTCTGACAATGGCGTATGCAGACAATATCTTTCCCCATGTCTCCGTCATCCACGCGTGAACGTTCTGACAGTGGTGTAAACGGACGATCTCTTTACCCATGTCTCCGTGATCCACGTGTGTCACCTTAGTACTCTTGCTATACACAGACTATCACCTAAGTACTCTTGCTATAGCCAAAATGTTACCTTTAGCACTCTTGCTACAGACAAACTGACACCTTTTGTATTCTTGTTATGGCCAAACTGTGACTAAAAGCAACTTCAACACTCATGCTATGACCAAACTGTGACCACCACCTTTAGCACGCTTGGTAATTAAACCAATAATGAACGTGGGCGGATCTTTTGTTAGTAGATTTTTGCCAAGGCAAGAGGTCGAACCATCAAAACACTTAAAATCATTATTTTCGGTAAGATCTTTCTTTACAGGTAAGCCTTCCCTCCACATTGTCATTGATTTGGGTACCATGTTTAAGTTCTTGTTGCACAGAACACACTCCATAAGACTAACATTCATAAAATGACAATCATACCCAAAATAATGAACACTCTCAAAATGATGGAGATACTCAAATGACGAACATACTGAAAATAACGAACGAACTCTAAATAACAAACATATTAAATGATGGAGATACTCAAAATGATGAACATACTCCAAGTAACAAAAATACTCAAGACGATGAAGATACTCAAAATGGCCAACATACTTAAAATGATGAACATGCTCAAAATGATGAATTTACACAAAAGATGAACATACTCAAAGTGACGAACGTACTCAAAATGATGAATATACTCCAAATGACGAACATACTCAAAATGACAGACAAGCTCAAAATTATGCAAATACTCAAGTTGATGAATATACTCCAAATGATGATCACACACGAAATGACGAAATCAAGATGAAGATACTCAGACTGATGAACATACACAAAAAGATGAAAATAGTTACCATGTTGAACATACTCCAAATGACGAACATACTTAAAATGACGAACATACTCAGACTGATGAATTTATACAGAGTGACGAACATAGACAAACTGATGAACACAAACAAAATGATGAACATACTCCAAAAGACGAACATACTCAGAATGACGGACATACATGATAAACATATAGCCGACTCTAACACAATCTGAAACTCGCCAAACTTCGATGTTTGTCTGTGGAATCGTTACTTAAAATAAAGAATGATACGAATAAAATGACAGCGCTCCGGATACAAAGGATAGTTTGAGTAAGATTTCAGTTTAAAGAGTTCCAATGAATACAAATCTTTCATTTGATCCGCCAAGCTAAATTCACATCAACGCACAATCTTTTGGTTCCCTCTCCCGACATTAAATGACGGTAGTTTTACGAGATAATAAAGAGCTAGTCAAGGTCATCGGAAAGTTTAATGTCTGTATTTTATGTGACGATTTTGTCGAATACGAGGCAAAATCTGGCCAAGATTTTATTCCATTGTTAACCAAATGAAAAAAAAAAAAAGAATGGCACAACCATTAAGTGAAGTGAAGACTTCGTTATCATAAATGGCACTAAACAGATGAAAACTTTGATTTAGCGGGTATTTATACAAACTGTTGGGTGTTTGTTCACCTACAAGGTCAGACGACGTTTTAAACTCGTTTTGGTAGTATACCCACATTTGAATGCACCTTGTGTGCATTGAACTGATGGACCCATGCACACGCTTAATACTGGTTTTCTTTGTACAGCCCATTTCCTTCCTTCCTTTATTCATCCCAGTGCCGAACTTTAATTCTAACATTAAAGGATTGATTTATTTCATGTTTATTCAGTGCTTCTCAACATTGATTTGAAAGTCTACTTTACGACAATGAATCTAAGATATAAGTCCACTATACGACAATGATTCTAAGATACAAGTCTACTTAACGGCAATGATTCTAAGATAAAGTCCACTTTACGACAATGATTCTAAGATATAAGTCTGCTTTACGACAATGATTCTAAGATATGTCCATTTTACGACAATGATTCTAAGATGTAAGCCGGACTAGACTGAACTTTCTCCTTGTTTCATATTTTGGAGCAGGCACGACTGTCATTAGATAAAGTGTGTTTGAATCAGGAACCTTGGAAATAGCAGCCCTTTTCACAAAAAACTTACGACCAACATTTCTCTTAGGTCAATCAATCAATCAATCAATCAATCAATTAATCAGTCAGTCAGTCAGTCAGTCAGTCAGTCAGTCAATCAATAATATGAATCAATCTTATGTCTCCAATACATCTTGATAAAGATAGGAATAAGTATATAAAGTATGACTTTACAAATTATATAATCTGTATGAAATGTCAGGTTTTTTCTTATGAAAATATACATGTATCGTTGAAAGTATTCACAGCTACAGGTTCCGCCATTAAATCACGATGGAAATTCTCATTGATATGTATGTAGATTTATACAAACGATTTAAAAGATATTGGATCTCTGCACACATAATTTTAAGATATTGGATCTCTGCACACGTATTTATAAGGCATTGGATCTCTGCACACATATTTATAAGGCAGTGGATCTCTGCACACATATTTATAAGGTAAAAGCAAAAACAAATAGTTCTGATAAATCCAGTATCCACAGATCAGAAAAAAGGGGATAGGACAGTGACAAAATATGAGTGACGACAAAGAAAATTCTACTCAGATCAGTTAAACCAATAAAAAATGTCTTTGACATCACATGACTAAAACTTAAACTGATCAGTCTCGTGATTAATAAATATTGAAAACATAAATTTATGAATGAAAATAAATCGCCCTGTTACAAATTTATTATAATAATAGATAACAACATTTGACTTGTGCTATATGTGTATATATTTCTAGATGTCTACTAGAGTGTTTTTGCTCCTCCTAACAATACTGGGTGCCAGCATAGCTGAAGTGTTCGAATGGGCCATTCTGATGATGGATAAAGAGAGAGCGACACTGACGTGTAACGACGATTATGGCCCTCATCAAATTAATACAAGCCTCGCTTCCGATTATGTCCTGAAATGGAAGTTGCCAACTAACGTCGTTCTGGATAGCAACCATAATGACTCCATGTTTGCTGTGAAAAAAGGTCAAAATGAAATACAAGGATACGTGCTGGAAGTGAAAAGTTTTGAAGAAAAGTATGCCGGTGTTTACGTATGCATGGTCGAAGACAATATTCATAATAATACATTTAAGATCTTGAAAGGTATAAATATTCATACTCGAAAATACCCAAGTCTAACAGCAAAATACGAATACAACATTATTTTGGCAGTGGTAAGCACTTTGGTCTTCATGGTATTGACCACAGGAGCCTGTCTTGTACACAGGTTCCGTTGGCTGCCAGAGGAAGAAAAAGCCCAACGAAAATCGAAAGAGATTACTATGAAAGATATCGGACATGATAACAATATTATGGTGGAAGTCCCCTCCAAGTCGGGAGCGGAAAACCTCAAATCAGCGGAAGGAGGCGGTGCATACGAAAATCTGGTCGCTAAGTCCGACTCTACACAGCTGTAAGAAACCGGGTGATCAAGTGACAAAATTCCGAAGATTAAATGCATAATAGATATACTAAATCTCATAAGAGATATAGAAGATAACAATGTTGTAGAAATATTATTAATCAGAAGTATTTACACACCAAAATCACATACTCGCTTAGAGGATAGAAATATTGGGGTACTTGGCAGGATAATACATTGAACAACATACTAGTATTTATATAGCTATTACCGTGCTTAAAATAACTGTCATTAATTCTTCACTATATAGTGATGTGTTCAATTCTTTTGACAGTTTACATCTTGACCATGTAGTTATCCCTTCAACACATGTAAACAGATTTTGGTTTTTTTTTTGTTTTTATAATTTTGGCAATTCTTATGAGGGCCATTTTGAAAGGATAAAGATTCAGAAATAAATTTAGCTGGAGTTATCTTTCTTTCCATATACATGTACTGATAATATGGTGAGCCCTTTTTAAAAACTATATTAAAAAGTACCTCTGTCCGAGTACCGAAATTTTAATTCACAAACGACTTGAAACTGAATGACACAATGTTATCAGCAATGTACCAATAGTATATCATCAGGTATTTGATATGTCATCACAGTCCCAAACTGTCATGACAAACATATGTTGAATTAATGTGAACTTGTAATGTATGTTTATTTGCTTATCATATATGATTATTATTTTTTCCTCACTGATACCGAATACCGTATATATGAATATGAAATGTATATTGATTAAATACATAAATTCTATGCTGTTAGAGTGATGAATGTAAGCAATATCACTTCTGAATAAGAATCCTACTATTTGACATATGAAATACATAATCACTGTTATGGTGTATAAGATAAAAGCATTGTTCTATATCTTATGCATTCGATCCCCTGTGGTGCCAACACCACAGACCGTAAGGTGTGTTATGGTGTATAAGATGAAAGCATTGTTCTATATCTTATGCATTCGATCCCCTGTGGTGCCAACACCCTGGACCGTAAGGTGTGTTATGGTGTATAAGATGAAAGCATTGTTCTATATCTTATGCATTCGATCCCCTGTGGTGCCAACACCACAGACCGTAAGGTGTGTTATGGTGTATAAGATGAAAGCATTGTTCTATATCTTATGCATTCGATCCCCTGTGGTGCCAACACCCCGGACCGTAAGGTGTGTTATGGTGTATAAGATGAAAGCATTGTTCTATATCTTATGCATTCGATCCCCTGTGGTGCCAACACCCCGGACCGTAAGGTGTGTTATGGTGTATAAGATGAAAGCATTGTTCTATATCTTATGCATTCGATCCCCTGTGGTGCCAACACCCCAGACCGTAAGGTGTGTTATGGTGTATAAGATGAAAGCATTGTTCTATATCTTATGCATTCGATCCCCTGTGGTGCCAACACCCCAGACCGTAAGGTGTGTTATGGTGTATAAGATGAAAGCATTGTTCTATATCTTATGTTCGATCCCCTGTGGTGCCAACACAACAGACCGTAAGGTGTGTTATGGTGTATAAGATGAAAGCATTGTTCTATATCTTATGCATTCGATCCCCTGTGGTGCCAACACAACAGACCGTAAGGTGTGTTATGGTGTATAAGATGAAAGCATTGTTCTATATCTTATGCATTCGATCCCCTGTGGTGCCAACACCCCGGACCGTAAGGTGTGTTATGGTGTATAAGATGAAAGCATTGTTCTATATCTTATGCATTCGATCCCCTGTGGTGCCAACACCCCGGACCGTAAGGTGTGTTATGGTGTATAAGATGAAAGCATTGTTCTATATCTTATGCATTCGATCCCCTGTGGTGCCAACACCACAGACCGTAAGGTGTGTTATGGTGTATAAGATGAAAGCATTGTTCTATATCTTATGCATTCGATCCCCTGTGGTGCCAACACCACAGACCGTAAGGTGTGTTATGGTGTATAAGATGAAAGCATTGTTCTATATCTTATGCATTCGATCCCCTGTGGTGCCAACACCCCAGACCGTAAGATGTGCTATGGTGTATAAGATGAAAGCATTGTTCTATATTTTATGCATTCGATCCCCTGTGGTGCCAACACAACAGACTGTAAGGTGTGTTATGGTGTATAAGATGAAAGCATTGTTCTATATCTTATGCATTCGATCCCCTGTGGTGCCAACACCCCGGACCGTAAGGTGTGTTATGGTGTATAAGATGAAAGCATTGTTCTATATCTTATGCATTCGATCCCCTGTGGTGCCAACACAACAGACTGTAAGGTGTGTTATGGTGTATTAGATGAAAGCATTGTTCTATATTTTATGCATTCGATCCCCTGTGGTGCCAACACAACAGACCGTAAGGTGTGTTATGGTGCATAAGATGGAAGCATTGTTCTATATTTTATGCATTCGATCCCCTGTGGTGCCAACACCCCAGACCGTTAGGTGTGTTATGGTGTATATGATGAAAGCATTGTTCTATATCTTATGCATTCGATCCCTTGTGGTGCCAACACCCCAGACCGTAAGGTGTGTTATGGTGTATAAGATGAAAGCATTGTTCTATATCTTATGCATTCGATCCCCTGTGGTGCCAACACCCCAGACCGTTAGGTCCAATAGTTAACTAACGTGACCACATAAGGCCGTCAGATACAGTGGTTTGGTACAGTGTTCAACTAACTTTAGGCACAGTGGTTAACTAAGGTTAGATGCAATGTTTAACTATAACGTTAGTGCAATGGCTAAATAACATTTGGTACATTAGTTAATTAATATGATCACTTTATGAAGATAGATAGAGTGGTTATTGAACGTGATCACATCAGACCGTCAGGTTCAGTGGTTAACTAACGTGATCAACTTAGGCCGTCAAGTACAGTGGCTCAATAGCTTTAGGCACAATAGATAACTAACATTATGAATAGTGGTTTACTAACGTGATCATGTTAGACCGTTAAGTACAGTGTTTAACTAACGTGATCATGTTAGGCCGTCAGGTACAGTGGTTAACTAACGTGATCATGTTAAGGCGTTAGGTACACTAGTTAAATAACGTTAGATACAGTGGTTAACTACCGTTATATACAGTGATTAACTAACGTGATCATGTAAGGGCATTAGGTACAGTGGTTAACTGACTTAGGTACAGTGTTAACTAACGTGATCACGTGAGACCGTCAGGTACAGTGGTTAACTAACGTGATCACGTGAGACCGTCAGGTACAGTGGTTAACTAATGTGATCACGCCAGGCCGTTAGGTACAGTGATTAACTGACGTGATAACGTTAAGATATTAGGTACAGTAGTTTACTGACGTGGTCATGTTAGGCCGTTAGGTACAGTGGTCAACTAACGTGCTTACGTCAAGCCGTTAGGTACAATGATTAACTAAAGCGATCATGTTAGGCCGTTAGGTACAGTGGTTAATTGTCATTTGTACCCCAATATTCCCCTGGCAAAAGTCAAATGCAACATTTCTTAGACTGCAGTCCATATTGCAATACGTAATTAGCTTACTGGATATAAGTCGGCAGTTTGACCCCATGATCCGTATTTGCTAGTATCATGTGTAACCTTTGTGTTGATTGTGGCGACTTAATTAAAGGGACCTGGTTCGAGACTGTACAATTATAGCATGAAAAGGATAAATCACGATAATATCTTACTTTTTCTGCATTGCATAAATTATAAACTTTGTGTTAAATGCAAAATTTTAAACTAAAATCCCTCAATGTTTTCGTAGAATAAAGGTAATTAAGTCGAATTAAATTCGGTTGGTCTCAATTATCCAAATCAAGCGATGCTCCGCCCATAATCATGCGCATGCGCGGATATTCACAGTAGAACAATGGTTTACATGGAGGAATACGATCACGGGAAAAAGCAAAAGTGCGGTGGAAATAACACAGACTCCGAGCCCCCTCCCCCCCCCCCCCCCCCTTACACACACACACACACAAAAGAAAAGTGAAAATCGGGTAAAGCTCGAGTTTAATTGTCACGTGATTTCCTCTGACCGTCCTCATCAATATTCAAAGAGTTGGCGTGGTTATGTTGTAAATTTAAAACGGGCATATCTCGTTAACGACATCGACTTTGGTAACGATACTTTTTACACAATCGATTGCCGTTTAAGAAATCCGTTTGCATTTTTTACATACTTTTCCCGACTTCGATCAGACTATGCTCCTTTAATTAACAGAACATACAAATGTACTGCACTGTAATCTGAGTTACTTTAATTTTCTGAATAGTTTGATTTAAGTCACTTTTGCAGGCTGTGTATATTTAATAACACGCTGTTAATGCAAAGGACATATTTGTATACATATTTATATGTCTCTTTTTCTTTTTGAGACTTGCAGAGTATTTTTTTCTTGAACATATTTTTCCAATTTACTCAGCAATTTCTCCAACATTTCTCTGATATCTTGAAAAACTGTTTAGTAATGTCGGCGATCGCTGAATTCAGAACACTATTTTAATTCTACGGTGATATGTTAATCAAAATAATGCCGTACACGGCTTTGTGAACAAGGCCCACGTATCATCAAAGATGATATTGCTTAAACCATGCAAAGTTTTAAATCATTAATTAATGCAATGGAAAAGTTACCAGCATTATGAATTGGTAAATATTTATTTTTAGAATTATTAATGTCATTTCCATTATGTGGCGGATCGAGAAGTTTGTGAGGGAAAAGAATGAGGGGGGGGGGGTGTTGAGGATAAATCAGCAACTTTGAATAAACAGAGCTTTCTTTTGTCAAAATCCGGCATCCCAGATATAAAATTCTACATAAATCTTATTATGCCACTGTCCTCCGAGAGCCATACTTGTAAAATGACCTATACTAGATCTAGTACCAACTCGGCCATTCCTATTTTTGAAAATACATATACATGTATGTGTTCATGATAATTAATCTGACAAACTAAGATGCGTCGACAAGATGATTTTTCACTAAAAAAAGAAAAAAAAAAAAGAAAGAAAGAAAGAAAAAAAAAACGATATAAGAAACACTTTGTGGTCGATAAGGATGTTTCTATTTCCAATTCCACGGATGAACTCAGATAACAGTTCCGCTTTACATTCGTCAAATGATCTGACTAATCGCGGCAATGTTTTATACCAGTAACAACTTTACACAAAATGAAAGAATAATTGAATTTGGATTATCTGTAATTAAAACACTCGTTTTTATAAACAATAAACGATATTCACAGTAATAACAATATGCCCTCATTAACCTCCATTTTGTTCTTGGAATCGCTGGAAATCCGCCATGGACGCCGTACTGGAAAGTGGTTAATACATAAAACTCTGAAAATAAGGTTAGGAGAATTTTTAAAAATGTCAACTTGCAATCAGATTTATTTTAGGAAGTATTTAAGGAATGAAAAATCGATTTGTCATCACAAAATCTTCTCCAAAATACTTTGCAATGGAGATATAAGGGATGGATGTCTTACTGTTGGTGTTCATGGAATATTAATCCAGCAGGTCACGCGCAAATTCTCTAAGAACCGCTTCGTGGTTTATGGAATTTGCACGTGATATGTTGGCTTCAGTTTCCGTGAACACTAACAATAATTAAGACACCCATTACTAGTATTATTTTACAGAGAAAGTATATTTCGAAGAGGATTTTCTTCTTCACTTGAAAGTGCCTTAGTGGCTAATAAACTCATTAATACTCATTAACTATGACCCACAAGCCAAGGACTTATATATCTATGTTAGTTAGGTCCCTGCACAAACTTACGGTGCAGCGCCGACGATCCGGATTCGATTCCCGGGTAGCACCACTACGTTTAAGAAATTGGTAACCTCCTGATTCTATGTCGCGATATAACTGAAATATTGTTGAAAGCGAAGTAAAACACCAATCAACCAACCAACCACAAACTTACGGTAAAGAAAAAGTAGAAACGAATTTCGAATTTGACGGGTTTATTCCGTCTATTATCAGGCCGTTCGAAGGGGATGTTGACCTTATAGTATTTAACTTTAAGGGTTATTCATCCTTAAGAAAATTCTAGTGAAAAATACGTGCTTTTTCAAAAAGTGTTTTTATGTGAGGAACATATAAGACACAAATCATTTGGTGGTGTTAAAATACCTATATTTATTTTCATTTGAGTAAGAAATCAAAATTATGGAGTCTTTGCATGCTTTTAAAATTCATATTTGGTAATTTCTGAGCCATACGTTGGTTGGTTGATTGCTGTGTCATTTGATAACTACAGCTGTTTTACGTCGCTTTCAACAATATTTCAGTTATATCACGACATGGAAGCAGGAGGTACTGAGTCATACATATCATCTATTAGATTGCATTGCATATCCAATTTTATGTAAATCAGCAGATTATAAACACTTCTTATTTGTAGTATAATATCTTTCCTTCATGGTTCAGTATCAATTTTAGAATCCTTTATATATGTAATGAGAGAAAAGGCGGTCTTGCATCACTGGTTGCTAAAATTATCCCCGTCCAAATGCATTAATGGTGAAATTTAGAGTGCTGATAATGTAAAAATATGTGCAAATCTCATTTTCTTGATCTATTTTCATTCTACAATACCATATGTACTTAATGATTAAAAGAAACTTGCATATATATCCAGGTTAGATTTCGTGCATATTAAGATTTGATTACCCTACCCAAATCATTGTAAAACATTGAAAGGACAGCTCCTATAGAGATGAGTTGTATGTGTGGTTCATAATGTTACGCTGCACTCTATCTACAATATCAGATGTTTCTTTGAACATAAATATTTTTATATAACCATGGTAAATATAAAAATAAAAGAACACCGCCCTCTTATTGTGACATGGAATTGATGCAAACAACTTAAATGATTTGGTAAGTTATAATAAATCAGAAATATGTTTAGGACCTATAGTTTTCCATTATTTTGTCACAAATACGTGTATATTGGTCCTGAAAATGCCGTCATCTGGGGTGGAGACAGAGAAGTCGTTCATCGAACACCATCAGCAAGTCTCTCGTTATGTGGCTTTTTGTTGAAGCAGAAAAGAGACCGTTACATAGTCTGATCTTGAACAATTGCACAAATAAAAATTTTCATGAATTAATTTCTAGAGGACGGGAATCAAACAAATAAAGAAATAGTAGGAAGACAGAACAATTTAAGCGCGTTTGAAGAACTGCCATAATTGTATTGGGCTTTATTTGAAATAAACTAATCTACAACAAAGATATCGAGAAATATCCTCCATATTGATTATTGACGTCACGTATCCACTTAGAGAATGATTAATGACAGTAAGAACTCTTACAGAAATATGACTTACGTGATTCCTTCCAAAGTTTAAAGTGATTCATCTCACACTATTTCAGGCTGTTTTTCTCAAAGTGTATGGAGTTCACCTTCCTTTGCCCTTTCTCAGAAAAGGCCATGATAAATTGAAAACAAACTAAAAGGAGACGATATGTGGCCCAAAGAGTGCAAATACTTTTATCTCTCCCTATTTATGGCGGTTTACGCATTTAAGTTCTTATTCATGTCTGTCTCGGACGTTTTCAATTAAGCAAACACAGTAGCAGTACATGGCCATATACTCGGCCTTTATCGCTATTGACACACACAGGAATATTCATCAGACACAAGACACTTAAACTTGTCTATCTGAAATGAAATCAAGGTTTCACGAACTTTTGAAAGATACAGTGTTGGTAGCCGCCTGTTTCCATCCCTGTAACAATATTGTTTAATAAGGATGTATGTATGTAAACGAAATATTGCTCATGAAGTTTCAGACAGATTTTATAAAAAGCGCTCCAGCAAAGATATATATAAACTGTATATAATAAACTGTATGTAATAAACTGTATACAATAAAATTGGTCTTTTTCAAGGACAATTCCCACAGTGTATTTTAAACTCGCTTTATAATTATTGTCAGGAATAAAATCTTACCATAAATACCGATAGGACAAAAATTATGATAAATAGAAATGGAAAAGGGGGGGGGGGGCGGGGAGTGAAAGAAAACGAGAGATGGGTGTATAACAATGGAAAGGGGGGGAGGGACGGGGAGTGAAAGAAAACGAGAGAAGGGTGTATAACAATTGTGAACTGGAATTTGTAAATGACTTGGCCTACTATACATAATTACAATGGTAAATTAACAAAAACACAACAGCAGCTAGTAGATCAGGGAAGAAAAACGCTTTTTAGTACGAATAGTAAACAGAATAAATTATTTCAATATCAGGACAAAATGTTTAATTTTCGATATGTTCGTAAACGGTATTATTTCAATTGCATGAGAGGTGTGGGGGTATTCATAAGGGTAATGATATAGAAAAATGTTTTGTAAAACAGTTCTTGGTCTAAATAGAAACGTTAACAATAAACTTGTGTATTTTGAATTGGGTTCCATGTTATATATTCAGGGAAATGAAAGTAACAAAGTATTGGCTAAATTTATGAAAAGTAGAAAACTGTATTCAAAATCCTGTTGCGAAGATATATGATTAATGACAATGATAAATGGATTGAAGATATGGTAAATGACAATGATAAATGGACTGAAAATATGGTAAATGACAATGATAAATGGATTGAAGATATGGTTTATGACAATGATAAATGGATTGAAGATATGGTAAATTAACAATGATAAATGGATTGAAGATATGGTAAATGACAATGATAAATAGACTGAAGATATTGTAAATGACAATGATAAATGGACTGAAGATATGGTAAATGACAATGATAAATGGACTGAAGATATGGTAAATGACAATGATAAATGGGCTAAAGATATGGTAAATGACAATGATAAAAGGACTGAAGATATGGTAAATGACAATGATAAATGGACTGTAGATATAGTTAATGACAATGATAAATGGATTGAAGATATGGTAAATGACAATGATAAATGGATTGAACATATGGTAAATGACAATGATAAAAGGACTGAAGATATGGTAAATGACAGTGATAAATGGATTGAAGATATGATAAATGACAATGATAAATGGATTGAAGATATGGTAAATGACAATGATAAATGGACTGAAGATATAGTAAATGACAATGATAAATGGACTGAAGATATGGTAAATGACAGTGATAAATGGATTGAAGATATGGTAAATGAGAATGATAAATAGACTGAAGATATTGTAAATGACAATGATAAATGGATTGAAGATATGGTAAATGATAATGATAAATGGACTGAAGATATGGTAAATGACAATGATAATTGGACTGAAAATATGGTAAATGACAATGATAAATGGATTGAAGATATGGTAAATGACAATGATAAATGGATTGAAGATATGGTAAATGACACTGATAAATGGATTGAAGATATGGTAAATGACAATGATTAATGGATTGAACATATGGTAAATGACAATGACAAATGGATTGAACATATGGTAAATGACAATGACAAATGGACTGAAAATATGGTAAATGACAATGATAAATGGATTGAAGATATGGTTAATGACAGTGATAAAAGGACTGAAGATATGGTAAATGACAATTATAAATGGATTGAAGATATGGTTAATGACAGTGATTAAAGGACTGAAGATATGGTAAATGACAATTATAAATGGATTGAACATATGGTAAATGACAATGATAAATGGATTGAACAGATGGTAAATGACAATGATAAAAGGGCTGAAGATATGGTTTATGACAAAGATAATTGGACTGAAAATATGGTAAATGACAATGATAAATGGATTGAAGATATGGTAAATGACAATTATAAATGGATTGAAGATATGGAAAATGACAATGATAAAAGGACTGAAGATACGGTAAATGACAATGATAATTGGACTGAAAATATGGTTAATGACAATGATAAATGGATTGAAGATATGGTAAATGACAATGATAAATGGACTGAAGATATAGTAAATGACAATGATAAATGGATTGAAGATATGGTAAATGACAATGATAAATGGACTGTAGATATGGTAAATGACAATGATAAATGGATTGAAGATATACTAAATGACAATGATAAATGGACTGAAGATATGGTAAATGACAATGATAAATGGATTGAAGATATGGTAAATGACAATGATAAATGGATTGAAGATATGGTAAATGACAATGATAAATGGATTGAAGATACGGTAAATGACAATGTTAAATGGACTGAAGATATGGTAAATGACAATGATAAAAGGACTGAAGATATGGTAAATGACAATGATAAATTGACTGTAGATATGGTAAATGACAATGATAAATGGATTGAAGATATGGTAAATGACAATGATAATTGGACTGAAAATATTGTAAATGACAATGATAAATGGATTGAAGATATGGTAAATGACAATGATAAATAGATTGAAGATACGGTAAATGACAATGATTAATGGACTAAAGATATTATAAATGACAATGATAAATGGATTGAACATATGGTAAATGACAATGATAAATGGATTGAACATATGGTAAATGACAATGATAATTGGATTGAAGATATGGTAAATGACACTGATAAATGGATGGAAGATATGGTAAATGACAATGATAAATGGATTGAAGATATGGTAAATGACAATGATAAATGGACTGAAGATATAGTAAATGACAATGATAAATGGATTGAAGATATGGTAAATGACAATGATAAATGGATTGAAGATATGGTAAATGACAATGATAATTGGACTGAAGATATTGTAAATGAAAATGATAAATGAATTGAAGATATGGTAAATGACAATGATAAATGGACTGAAAATATGGTAAATGACAATGATAAATGGATTGAAGATATGGTTTATGACAATGATAAATGGATTGAAGATATGGTAAATGACAATGATAAATGGATTGAAGATATGGTAAATGACAATGATAAATAGACTGAAGATATTGTAAATGACAATGATAAATGGACTGAAGATATGGTAAATGACAATGATAAATGGACTGAAGATATGGTAAATGACAATGATAAATGGGCTAAAGATATGGTAAATGACAATGATAAAAGGACTGAAGATATGGTAAATGACAATGATAAATGGACTGTAGATATAGTTAATGACAATGATAAATGGATTGAAGATATGGTAAATGACAATGATAAATGGATTGAACATATGGTAAATGACAATGATAAAAGGACATAAGATATGGTAAATGACAGTGATAAACGGATTGAAGATATGATAAATGACAATGATAAATGGATTGAAGATATGGTAAATGACAATGATAAATGGACTGAAGATATAGTAAATGACAATGATAAATGGACTGAAGATATGGTAAATGACAGTGATAAATGGATTGAAGATATGGTAAATGAGAATGATAAATAGACTGAAGATATTGTAAAGGAAAATTATAAATGGATTGAAGATATGGTAAATGACAATGATAAATGGACTGAAGATATGGTAAATGACAATGATAATTGGACTGAAAATATGGTAAATGACAATGATAAATGGATTGAAGATATGGTAAATGACAATGATAAATGGATTGAAGATATGGTAAATGACAATGATAAATGGATTGAAGATATGGTAAATGACAATGATTAATGGATTGAACATATGGTAAATGACAATGACAAATGGATTGAACATATAGTAAATGACAATGACAAATGGACTGAAAATATGGTAAATGACAATGATAAATGGATTGAAGATATGGTTAATGACAGTGATAAAAGGACTGAAGATATGGTAAATGACAATTATAAATGGATTGAACATATGGTAAATGACAATGATAAATGGATTGAACATATGGTAAATGACAATGATAAAAGGACTGAAGATATGGTTTATGACAATGGTAATTGGACTGAAAATATGGTAAATGACAATGATAAATGGATTGAAGATATGGTAAATGACAATGATAAATGGATTGAAGATATGGTAAATGACAATGATAAATGGATTGAAGATATGGTAAATGACAATGATTAATGGATTGAAGATATGGTTAATGACAATGATAAATGGATTGAAGATATGGTAAATGACAATGATAAATGGATTGAAGATATGATTAATGACAATGATAAATGGACTGAAGATATGGTTTATGACAACGATAAATGGATTGAAGATATGGTTAATGACAATGATAAATGGACTGAAGATATGATTAATGACAATGATAAATAGACTGAAGATATGGTAAATGACAATGATAAATGGGCTGAAGATATGATAAATGACAATGATAAATGGATTGAAGATATGGTAAATGACAGTGATAAATGGACTGAAGATATGGTAAATGACAATGATAAATGGATTGAAGATATGGTAAATGACAATGATAAATGGACTGAAGATATGGTAAATGACAATGAGAAATGGACTGAAGATATGGTAAATAACAATGATAAATGGACTGAAGATATGGTTAATGACAATGATAATTGGACTGAAGATATGGTAAATGACAATGATAAGTGGACTGAAGATATGGTAAATGACAATGATAAATGGACTGAAGATATGGTAAATGACAATGATAAATGGACTGAAGATATGGTAAATGACAATGATAAATGGACTGAAGATATGGTAAATGACAATGATAAATGGATTGAAGATATGGTAAATGACAATGATAAATGGATTGAAGATATGGTAAATGACAATGATAAATGGATTGAAGATATGGTAAATGACAATGATAAATGGATTGAAGATATGGTAAATGACAATGATAAATGGACTGAAGATATGGTAAATGACAATGATAAATGGATTGAAGATATGGTAAATGACAATGATAAATGGATTGAAGATATGGTAAATGACAATGATAAATGGATTGAAGATATGGTAAATGACAATGATAAATGGATTGAAGATATGGTAAATGACAATGATAAATGGATTGAAGATATGGTAAATGACAATGATAAATGGATTGAAGATATGGTAAATGACAATGATAAATGGATTGAAGATATGGTAAATGACAATGATAAATGGATTGAAGATATGGTAAATGACAATGATAAATGGATTGAAGATATGGTAAATGACACTGATAATTGGACCTGAAATGGATATGGTAAATGAGAATGATAAATGGATTGAAGATATGGTAAATGACAATGATAATATGGATTGAAGATTGGTAAATGACAATGATAAATTGGATTTGAAGATATGGTAATGACATGATAAATGGATTGAAGATATGGTTAATGACAATGATAAATGGATTGAAGATATGGTAAATGACAATGATAAATGGATTGAAGATATGATTAATGACAATGATAAATGGACTGACGATATGGTTTATGACAATGATAAATGGATTGAAGATATGGTTAATGACAATGATAAATGGATTGAAGATATGATTAATTACAATGATAAATGGATTGAAGATATGGTAAATGACAATGATAAATGGACTGAAGATATGGTAAATGACAATGATAAATGGACTGAAGATATGGTAAATGACAATGATAAATGGATTGAAGATATGGTAAATGACAATGATAAATGGACTGAAGATATGGTAAATGACAATGATAAATGGACTGAAGATATGGTAAATGACAATGATAAATGGATTGAAGATATGGTAAATGACAATGATAAATGGACTGAAGATATGGTAAATGACAATGATAAATGGATTGAAGATATGGTAAATGACAATGATAAATGGACTGAAGATATGGTAAATGACAATGATAAATGGACTGAAGATATGGTAAATGACAATGATAAATGGACTGAAGATGTGGTAAATGACAATGATAAATGGATTGAAGATGTGGTAAATGACAATGATAAATGGACTGAAGATATGGTAAATGACAATGATAAATGGACTGAAGATATGGTAAATGACAATGATAAATGGACTGAAGATATGGTAAATGACAATGATAAATGGACTGAAGATATGGTAAATGACAATGATAAATGGATTGAAGATATGGTAAATGACAATGATAAATGGACTGAAGATATGGTAAATGACAATGATAAATGGACTGAAGATGTGGTAAATGACAATGATAAATGGATTGAAGATATGGTAAATGACAATGATAAATGGACTGAAGATATGGTAAATGACAATGATAAATGGATTGAAGATATGGTAAATGACAATGATAAATGGACTGAAGATATGGTAAATGACAATGATAAATGGACTGAAGATATGGTAAATGACAATGATAAATGGACTGAAGATATGGTAAATGACAATGATAAATGGATTGAAGATATGGTAAATGACAATGATAAATGGATTGAAGATATGGTAAATGACAATGATAAATGGATTGAAGATATGGTAAATGACAATGATAAATGGACTGAAGATATGGTAAATGACAATGATAAATGGACTGAAGATATGGTAAATGACAATGATAAATGGATTGAAGATATGGTAAATGACAATGATAAATGGATTGAAGATATGGTAAATGACAATGATAAATGGATTGAAGATATGGTAAATGACAATGATAAATGGATTGAAGATATGGTAAATGACAATGATAAATGGATTGAAGATATGGTAAATGACAATGATAAATGGATTGAAGATATGGTAAATGACAATGATAAATGGATTGAAGATATGGTAAATGACAATGATAAATGATTGAAGATATGGTAAATGACAATGATAAATGGATTGAAGATATGGTAAATGACAATGATAAATGGATTGAAGATATGGTAAATGACAATGATAAATGGATTGAAGATATGGTAAATGACAATGATAAATGGATTGAAGATATGGTAAATGACAATGATAAATGGATTGAAGATATGGTAAATGACAATGATAAATGGATTGAAGATATGGTAAATGACAATGATAAATGGATTGAAGATATGGTAAATGACAATGATAAATGGATTGAAGATATGGTAAATGACAATGATAACTGGATTGAAGATATCAGAGTGGAATTGGGATTGGGATTAAGCTTTTTATGACGATTTTCACGAAAATGGTGCTTTCATGATAATAAAAACAGAGAATCAAAGAGATTTTATTCAAGAAATAAGACCAGAAATCGATGTCATAGCGAAAAGTAACTTTTAGTTTAGATTGGAGAAATGATAAATAAATCTAGAGT
This sequence comes from Pteria penguin, assembly GCA_035048485.1. NCBI lineage: Eukaryota > Metazoa > Mollusca > Bivalvia > Pterioida > Pteriidae > Pteria > Pteria penguin. The sequence continues at coordinate 3,856,298 of CM068585.1, read as the reverse complement.
CTCTGGACGTAACCTTAGCATAGAAAATGGAAGATACCAATATGTCAATAAAAAATGGAAGATATCTATATGTCAATAGAAAATGGAAGATACCCATATGTCAATAGAAAATGGAAGATATCTATATGTCAATAGAAAATGGAAGATACCAAAATGTCAATAGAAAATGGAAGATACCAATATGTCAACAGAAAATGGAAGATACCAATATGTCAATAGAATATGGAAGATACCAATATGTCAATAGAAAATGGAAGATATCTATATGTCAATAGAAAATGAAAGAAATCTATATGTCACTAGAAAATGGAAGATATCTATATGTCACTAGAAAATGGAAGATATCTATATGTCACGAGAAAATGGAAGATTTCTACATGTCAACAGAAATGAGCGTAAATGTTTATTATGTAATATGGATGATGGAGGATGAATATTATTTTATACTTCAATGTCCAGTTTATGAAACAGTAAGAAAACAGTGTATCAAAAGCTATCACAATCGTGTTTTTAAGTTAATTCGATTAATTAATATTGAATATATTAATATTGTCTTTTTCTAACTTTAAATTTTTGTTATTTAAAGTGAACACATTACTATACATATGCTCACTTTAAATAACAAAAAATTTAAGTTAGCAAAAGACAATATTAAGGAGTTAAGGGGTTGGGAAAATTCTTGGTAGGAACTAGTAATATTTGTGACGAATTATCTGCAAATGGACCTTAAAGTGTAAAGTGTTATTCATTAGATTGTTAAGGCGTACCACTGTTATATGTCTACTGCTTTTATTAATTAATTACATGTATATTTGCACTAAAAGTTAAAAAGCAAGAAATACAACAATATACATTTGTAACTGTAATTATATTCTATATATCTTTCGATATACGGAATAAAATAAACTGAAACAAAAAATGTATATGTATAAAAGAAAAAGGATTGTAGTTTCTCTCTCTCTTGCGAACCCGAAACTAACTGTGCTTTTGAAATAAAAGTGTGTTTACATCAACCAACATTATAATGCCATTATAGTACTAAGCAAGACCTCGTTAATGAAATACCGTAAATGTTGATAAAAGTTATTTTCTCGCATTCTAAGTCATAGAATGAAGTGCTACATATACTTCTATTAGATACGCATGTCAATGATTCACTTCTATTAGATACGTATGTCAATGATTCACTTCTATTAAATACGTATGTCAATGATTTACTTCTATTAAATACGCATGTCAATGATTTACTTCTATTAAATACGCATGTCAATGATTTACTTCTATTAAATACGTATGTCAATGATTCACTTCTATTAAATACGTATGTCAATCATTCACTTCTATTAAATACGCATGTCAATGATTCACTTCTATTAGATACGTATGTCAATGATTCACTTCTATTAAATACGTATGTCAATGATTTACTTCTATTAAATACGCATGTCAATGATTTACTTCTATTAAATACGCATGTCAATGATTTACTTCTATTAAATACGTATGTCAATGATTCACTTCTATTAAATACGTATGTCAATCATTCACTTCTATTAAATACGCATGTCAATGATTTACTTCTATTAAATATGTATGTCAATGATTCACTTCTATTAAATACGCATGTCAATGATTTACTTCTATTAAATACGCATGTCAATGATTTACTTCTATTAAATACGTATGTCAATGATTCACTTCTATTAAATACGTATGTCAATCATTCACTTCTATTAAATACGCATGTCAATGATTTACTTCTATTAAATATGTATGTCAATGATTCACTTCTATTAAATACGTATGTCAATCATTCACTTCTATTAAATACGCATGTCATTGATTTACTTCTATTAAATATGTATGTCAATGATTCACTTCTATTAAATACGCATGTCAATGATTCACTTCTATTAAATACGCATGTCAATGATTTACTTCTAGTAAATACGCATGTCATTGATTTACTTCTATTAAATACGTATGTCAATAATTCACTTCTATTAAATACGCATGTCAATGATTTACTTCTATTAAATACGTATGTCAATGATTTACTTCTATTAAACACGTATGTCAATGATTTACTTCTATTAAATACGTATGTCAATGATTTACTTCTATTAAACACGTATGTCAATGATTTATTTCTATTAAATACGTATGTCAATGATTCACTTCTATTAAATACGTATGTCAATGATTTACTTCTATTAAATACGCATGTCAATGATTTACTTCTATTAAACACGTATGTCAATGATTTACTTCTATTAAATACGTATGTCAATGATTTACTTCTATTAAACACGTATGTCAATGATTTACTTCTATTAAATACGTATGTCAATGATTCACTTCTATTAAATACGTATGTCAATGATTTACTTCTATTAAATACGCATGTCAATGATTTACTTCTAGTTAATACGCATGTCATTGATTTACTTCTATTAAATACGCATGTCAATGATTTACTTCTATTAAATACGCATGTCAATGATTCACTTCTATTAAATACGCATGTCAATAATTCACTTCTATTAAATACGCATGTCAATGATTTACTTCTATTAAATACGTATGTCAATGATTCACTTCTATTAAATACGTATGTCAATGATTTACTTCTATTAAATACGCATGTCAATGATTTACTTCTATTAAATACGTATGTCAATGATTTACTTCTATTAAACACGTATGTCAATGATTTACTTCTATTAAATACGCATGTCATTGATTTACTTCTATTAAATACGTATGTCAATGATTTACTTCTATTAAATACGTATGTCAATGATTTACTTCTATTAAATACGCATGTCAATGATTTACTTCTATTAAATACGCATGTCAATGATTTACTTCTATTAAATACGCATGTCAATGATTTACTTCTATTAAACACGTATGTCAATGATTCACTTCTATTAAATACGCTGGTCAATGATTTACTTCTATTAAATACGCATGTCAATGATTTACTTCTATTAAATACGTATGTCAATGATTCACTTCTATTAAATACGTATGTCAATGATTTACTTCTATTAAATACGTATGTCAATGATTTACTTCTATTAAATACGTATGTCAATGATTTACTTCTATTAAATACGCATGTCAATGATTTACTTCTATTAAATACGCATGTCAATGATTTACTTCTATTAAATACGCATGTCAATGATTTACTTCTATTAAATACGCATGTCAATGATTTACTTCTATTAAATACGCATGTCAATGATTTCCTTCTATTAAATACGTATGTCAATGATTTACTTCTATTAAATACGCATGTCAATGAGATACATCTATTAAATACGCATGTCAATGATTTACTTCTAGCAAATACGCATGTCAATAATTCACTTCTATTAAATATGCATGTCATTGATTTACTTCTATTAAATACGCATTCCAATGATTTACTTTTATTAAATACGCATGTCAATGAGATACATCTATTAAATACGCATGTCAATGATTTACTTCTATTAAATACGTATGTCAATGATTTACTTCTATTAAACACGTATGATAATGATTTACTTCTATTAAATACGTATGTCAATGATTTACTTCTAGTTAATACGCATGTCAATGATTTACTTCTAGTTAATACGCATGTCAATGATTTACTTCTAGTTAATACGCATGTCAATGATTTACTTCTAGTTAATACGCATGTCAATGATTTACTTCTAGTTAATACGCATGTCAATGATTTACTTCTATTAAATACGCATGTCAATGATTTACTTTTATTAAATACGCATGTCAATGAGATACATCTATTAAATACGCATGTCAATAATTCACTTCTATTAAATAAGCATGTCAATGATTTACTTCTATTAAATACGCATGTCAATGATTTACTTCTAGTTAATACGTATGTCAATGATTTACTTCTATTAAATACGCATGTCAATGATTTACTTCTATTAAATACGTATGTCAATGATTTACTTCTATTAAATACGCATGTCAATGATTCACTTCTATTAAATACGTATGTCAATGATTTACTTCTATTAAATACGCATGTCAATGATTTACTTCTATTAAATACGCATGTCAATGATTTACTTCTATTAAATACGTATGTCAATGATTTACTTCTATTAAATACGCATGTCAATGATTTACTTCTAGTTAATACGTATGTCAATGATTTACTTCTATTAAATACGCATGTCAATGATTTACTTCTATTAAATACGCATGTCAATGATTCACTTCTATTAAATACGTATGTCAATGATTTACTTCTATTAAATACGCATGTCAATGATTTACTTCTATTAAATACGCATGTCAATGATTTACTTCTATTAAATACGCATGTCAATGATTTACTTCTAGTTAATACGCATGTCAATGATTTACTTCTATTAAATACGTATGTCAATGATTTACTTCTATTAAATACGTATGTCAATGATTTACTTCTATTAAATACGTATGTCAATGATTTACTTCTATTAAATACGTATGTCAATGATTTACTTCTAGTTAATACGCATGTCAATGATTTACTTCTATTAAATACGTATGTCAATGATTTACTTCTATTAAATACGTATGTCAATGATTTACTTCTAGTTAATACGCATGTCAATGATTTACTTCTATTAAATACGCATGTCAATGATTTACTTCTAGTTAATACGCATGTCATTGATTTACTTCTATTAAATACGCATGTCAATGACTTACTTTTATTTCAATATAATACTTCAAGCAGGAAGTCTAAATACATTAATCTTATACGTATTTGAGACCGTGGATGTTGAGCTATCTCTTACACACAATGAGCCATGATTGGATATTATGTAACAGTACAACTGTTGATACAGGTACTTTGAACCAGAGGGGTGAATTATGTTGTATCCCTATGTAAAGAAGTTGCTGTAATAAACCACCTTTGATGCGCAATGCGCAACATGAAATATATCAGTTACACATTGCGGGCTTTAGATTACGTTATTTACATAAAACGTCTTCAATAAAGTATACAAAATAGTCAAAGGGTCATTAAATTGAACTTGTATATTTTTCTGTTGAAAATCTGAAATCTGAAGTGTCCAAAAATATCTTAAAATTTAAACCATAATTATGATTTCCTACATATCAAGTCATTTTAAGCAGTAAATGGGGAAATCCAACTTATATTTGTTAAAATACTGTCTGTTGTTCTCACTCGAAAATGGGCGTGAATAGATTTTCTTAAACTGAAAAAGGATGGGGAATTGACATGGACATATATGTACTATTGTATACACAGGAATCGGCCATTTAATTGGCTACATGACTACGCAATAATTGATCAAAACAAGGGGACTTTCAGCATTTCAGATTTTTTTTTGCATAGCCCGTCTACCTTGTTTAACTGGACAGACCGAGAATGCATTATTCAGATCTGACCTTCAAATCCTTCACGTGAGAGCTCTTCTCCTTATTCAGACCCAAGTGTGATGCCTGGGTCAGTATAACAATACACAGCCAAGTGTGATGCCTGGGTCAGTATAACAATACATAGCCAAGCGTGATGCCTGGGTCAGTATAACAATACATAGCCAAGTGTGATGCCTGGGTCAGTATAACAATACATAGCCAAGTGTGATGCCTGGGTCAGTATAACAATACATAGCCAAGCGTGATGCCTGGGTCAGTATAACAATACATAGCCAAGCGTGATGCCTGGGTCAGTATAACAATACATAGCCAAATGTGATGCCTGGGTCAGTATAACAATACATAGCCAAGCGTGATGCCTGGGTCAGTATAACAATACATAGCCAAGCGTGATGCCTGGGTCAGTATAACAATACATAGCCAAGCGTGATGCCTGGGTCAGTATAACAATACATAGCCAAGTGTGATGCCTGGGTCAGTATAACAATACCAAGCCAAGTGTGATGCCTGGGTCAGTATAACAAGACATAACCAAGTGTGATGCCTGGGTCAGTATAACAAGACATAACCAAGTGTGATGCCTGGGTCAGTATAACAATACATAGCCAAGCGTGATGCCTGAGTCAGTATAACAATACATAGCCAATTGTGATGCCTGTGTCAGTATAACAAGACATAGCCAAGTGTGATGCCTGGGTCAGTATAACAATACATAGCCAAGTGTGATGCCAGGGTCAGTATAACAATACATAGCCAAGTGTGATGCCTGGGTCAGCATAACAATACATAGCCAAGCGTGATGCCTGGGTCAGTATAACAATACATAGCCAAGCGTGATGCCAGGGTCAGTATAACAATACATAGCATAGCGTGATGCCTGGGTCAGTATAACAATACCTAGCCAAGTGTGATGCCTGGGTTAGTATAACAATACATAGCCAAGTGTGATGGCTGGCTCACTATAACAATACATAGCCAAGTGTGATGCCAGGGTCAGTATAACAATACATAGCCAAGCGTGATGCCTGGGTCAGTATAACAATACATAGCCAAGTGTGATGCCTGGGTCAGTATAACAATACATAGCCAAGCATGATGCCTGGGTCAGTATAACAATACATAGCCAAGCGTGATGCCAGGGTCAGTATAACAATACATAGCCAAGCGTGATGCCTGGGTCAGTATAACAATACCTAGCCAAGTGTGATGCCTGGGTCAGTATAACAATACATAGCCAAGCGTGATGCCTGGGTCAGTATAACAATACCTAGCCAAGTGTGATGCCTGGGTCAGTATAACAATACATAGCCAAGCGTGATGCCTGGGTCAGTATAACAATACATAGCCAAGTGTGATGCCTGGGTCAGTATAACAATACATAGCCAAGCGTGATGCTTGGGTCAGTATAACAATACATAGCCAAGCGTGATGCCTGGGTCAGTATAACAAGACATAGCCAAGTGTGATGCCTGTGTCAGTATAACAAGACATAGCCAAGCGTTATGCCTGAGTCAGTATAACAATACATTGCCAAGCGTGATGCCAGGGTCAGTATAACAATACATAGCCAAGCGTGATGCCTGGGTTAGTATAACAATACATAGCCAAGCGTGATGCCTGGGTCAGTATAACAATACATAGCCAAGTGTGATGCCTGGGTCAGTATAACAATACATAGCCAAGTGTGATGCCTGGGTCAGTATAACAATACATAGCCAAGTGTGATGCCTGGGTCAGTATAACAATACCTAGCCAAGTGTGATGCCTGGGTCACTATAACAATACATAGCCAAGTGTGATGCCTGGGTCAGTATAACAATACCTAGCCAAGTGTGATGCCTGGGTCAGTATAACAATACATAGCTAAGTATGGACATCCAATAGGGAATCTCAATATGGCGTACAATGCTTTATAATATTGTTTCTCTTTATAATTGTATCGATATCGCTAATAATGTTTGGAATTTTAAACGGCATCATTTCATTGTAATTAATATTCATATCACCTTCATCGTGTACGTTACTTCATGTTTTATGTACAATGTAATGCTTTAGAGATCAAAGAGGCAGTGAGTGACCAACCTCGGGGGAGAATTGATTTTGGTGAGTTCTGTTTTGGGGTGATCCATCTTGGTTATTTTTTGTGATAGCTTTACTTTTCACATGCATCTTAGCAAATTGCCCTTCTGAAGTTTGACTGATCACATGGACAATTGATTCCATGGTGTATTTACATTCCAATGTTGTTTCACTGATTTTTACCTAAATTGATGGGATGATGAAAAAAGGAACCTGATGTTTGATCCATTCCAGTTAAGTTTGTATATGAGTGTAATCTATTGTGCCTCGAGCTGTGTTTGAATCTGTATTACATTATAGACAATAATGATGTGTGGAAAGGACTGCTGTGAGGTCAATTAGTGGGCGCCACTACCACAGAGGCACTTTTCTCAGTCAACTGGTCTCAGAGACCATATGTTTTAGCAATTACCCGTTTTATAAGTTAAACCTGTCCTTGTGATCACTTGATATTTGATCAAACAAGCCATAACGGTCACCTGTATCGAGCAGTGACTTGTTTTACAACCAACTGTGATAACGGTCACCTGTATTGAGCAGTCACCTGTTTTACAACCAACTGTGATAACGGTCACCTGTATTGAGCAGTCACCTGTTTTACAATCAAACTGTGATAACTGTCACCTGTATTGAGCAGTCACCTGTTTTACAACCAACTGTGATGACGGTCACCTGTATTGAGCAGTCACCTGTTTTACAATCAAGCTGTGATAATGGTCACCTGTATTGAGCAGTCACCTGTTTTATATTAAAGCTGTGATAATGGTCACCCATATTAAGCAGTCACATGTTTTACAATTAAGTTGTGATAACGGTTACCTATGTTAAACAGTACCTGTTTTACAATCAACCTGTGATAAAAGTCACCTGTGTTAAGCAGTCAACTGTCTTACAATCAACCTGTGATAACGCTAAGCTGTATTAAGCAGTTACCTGCTTTACAATCAACCTGTGAAAACGGTCACTTCCACCGTGCAATATCTCGTCATATACAGTAGAAATCTGTCAATAGTCACCTGTCTAACATAGTAAGCCCTGCCAATGCTAATCTGAATGAAATGTTATCTAAAAGTATCCCATGTATGGCGAGGAACTCAATGGATAGATGTTCTTAAAAGTGCACGAGTTGCTGTAACTAAGTAGAATTAATCAATGTAAAATGACGATAAAGTGAACCATAAATCCGGGTAGATCCCAAAAGCTACAAAAGAAAAAAGAGGAGTTACCGGCTCACTTATGTGGCAGAAGTCACCATGGAGCTATACAATACACGAATATGAATAATATAATAGAACATTTAACACATTACAAAAATATTTGATTGTAGTGCAATTACGATACCGACTTAGGACGGTCATTTAATTTGACAAAAGCCAAACGAATGGTGTGGTTAACCGGTTTACAAGATACATTACTCCTTTGAACTTTGAGGGAACAACATTTTCATTTTAAGATGAGGGGACGGGGGGGGGGGGGGGGGGGGATAGGGAGCAGGGAGTCTTTGGAAAAATCCGGCTGGTAATGTAGAAAAAATTTTCCGGCTCACAAAAGTTTTCTGCACCCCTCCCTCTCTATAATCAAAAGGTTGCTCCCTTAGTAAGCGACAGATATTCTACTGTGCACTTATGATAATTGTAAAGATAAAGAATAAACACCCAAATAAAACCGGAGTATCAGTTAAAGCCCTGTTCTTCTTCGTCCATGTTTTATGATTTACAGATTTCGTCATCATTTATAGTGAATTCTAGAAACATCGACAAATTTTCTCGAAGAAGAAGGCCACTAGAATTCATAATTTTAAATATTCAGCCATTTCTCATCATGATGATATTGTGATCGATGTATCGTACAGCAACTAAATCATGTCACATGGAAATTGCATGCCACTAGTAAATCTCAAGCTGGAAATAAAATACACATCTATTAGTAACACATCACATTTAGCCCAATTTTTATTGTTTTATACTGATGTTTGGTAAATATTCCTAATTTACTGTTATTTATATAAATACCAGTAAAAAGAATTCCAACAGCAAAATATAAATATGTTGAAAGCCATGATACATGTATAACAACTTAACTACTTGACACGCCAAGATTTATCTCCACTCAGTCAAATTATAGCTTTGTGGTAGATATACAAAAATGATCAATAATTTAACCAATCTGATTAAAACCATATCTTTATTCCGCTTCTCTGTTTGGTCCATTGCGTATTTGGGACAAACAGAGAAGCGGAATAAAGGTATGGTTTTAATCAGATTGTAATTTAACTAAAACGAAAACAAAACAAAATGATTTTCCAGTGAATTGATATCTGTGCTATGTATATAGTAAATGACATAGTATATGTTTACAAAGTAACTGTGGCGGCAGCAGTGAAAAATGTCTCAGAAGTTTATGACAGAAAACGATAGATACTAACTCTCTATGAGTATCTGGTCTTTCTACCTATTGGGGGTTCACTATTTCTTGAGTAAACGCTTTAGTTTGTTTTCTACTAGGTTTATCTTTTAACTGATTTTGTATGTTTCCCGGTTACCTGATTTTGTATGCCTTCTGTTCCCTGGTTTTTTTATGCTTTCCATTCCCCGATTTTGTATGCCCTTCGGATACCTGATTTTGTATGCCCTTCGGATCCCTGATTTTGTATGCCCTTCGGTTCCCTGATTTTGTATGCCCTTCATTTAATGAATTTCTGACTACTGAGTTGGTTTTACTTATCATTTATCACATCATCAGATATGGCTAATAACATAATAGTCATTGTCGAAGCTGGTGTGGCTCAGCGGATGAGGTGTTCGGAAGACCCCGAGTTCGACTCCCGACGTGGACATACCCGGTACCAATGTTTTATCTTTCAGATTAGAGGCCTCGTGTCACGGTAGGTGTGACACGTAAAAGATCCCAGATTATGTGGAGAAGGAAACCACGAGGAGCAAGCTGTCTTATATATGTGTATAAATTTATCGTACAATAACAGATCCTGTAAGGGATACGTAAGGATCGCGGATTAATACATCCTACCTACGTATGTGTGGTGGAATACCGATCTCAGGATTGAAAAACGAGACAAACTCAAATTTTTATGCCATGTATTCAACTGTCAGAATTCATACCATTAAGTCGCCATTAGAGGACAAAGAGTTGTTTTAAATAGATAAAATCAATTCTGTATTAAGATGAATATATGTTTTATTTAGTATCAATAATATTGAGTGTTCAATGACTTGCGAATGAAATGAATATAGCAATAGTGATTATACTGTTAATGAAAGTCACGAAGCAAAACGATAACAGGTCAATACTGTCTGAAACATCATTCCACGAGTATGACACTTTTTCTGCTTCATCCGTCTCTTGTACTTTTTCGCCTTTCGCACAATCTGGAGCAACATGAACCACTTTGTTTTTTCTTCTACAAGTTTTACAACGAATGATATTGGCCAATCTGATGATACCTTTGAATACACAGTTAAGCTCCACGTCATTTCTATGACGAAATCTCAGTTGTAATGAAGATATTACTAAAGCAAATACACTGAGAAATACCTCAGTCACGATAAAGACGCTTACAATAGCAGTGTGGTCAGAATTAGTGGGTAACTGATCACTTACAATGGTCAGAAAGACAACAAAGGACAGAAACACGGTCACTGCAAACCCAATCTTTTCTCCTGCATCAGCCGGGATTATAAAGACCACAGTCGTGATTAAGCCTAAAATCACGATTGGAAGCAATATGTTTAGTATATAGAATGTAGGTTTCCGTTTCAGGTTTAGCCGGTAAGTAACTATATTGTCAGCAATATTGAAATGACTTGACTGTATAGTCCAAATGCCGTTCCCAGTAACCGATAACGTGAAGTCCGTTTCCGAAAAACGTACCTCCCCTTCCGGGTAACTCCATATTGTAAATTGAATATCACAAGTTTGTTTGTCAAACGGGAAATACGTCATATCGATGTCGCACTTTGTGGTAAATATCTCATACGGCTTCCATCCTACAGTGCCGTCAAGTCGAATCGTTACATAATAGAAGGAGCCGCCTAATTCTCTGATTTTACCGTTTCCGTTCGATAATACAACATCCGGTTTCCACACAAGATCCTGCGACACATACATATAATAAACAGTTTTTGTGGGTGTCCATTGTAAATTTACGTCATTCCAGGTCACCGACAGATATCCTGAGGTGGTCAGAGTTCCTTCGATCTCATCAATGTCATTAATGGCTTGCAGATTGTATGATAATGCTACAGATACGCTTTGTGACTGGTCCGCAATGGGTCGAATATATTTGTTGTAATCGGTGAATAAACTGTTGTAGATACTGGAAGTGTCGTTGTAAGTTTGTGCACGAACGCTAAGCAATAAAGAAATACAGATTCCTAGATTAATTATACTGAGGTCTTCAAGTGTCCATTCCATATTACCGTTCTTTTACATATTAACAGTATGCCAAATGCCCATCACGATGTCTAAATCTACTATTGATTGAAGCAGAAGTTAACACACTACTAGTGATTTAAATATACATTCCACTTTATAACTCACATTGGTGGACAGCAGAAAAATAACTTGTAAACAGAAAAAAGGATTTAACAAACTGCCCCTCTCTCTTTAAATTTCTCTTTTTGGCAGGCATACAATATATACGTGACGAAGTACAATGCAGGTTTTTAAAGTTCACTCATGATTTATGCTTTAAGGCATTATAAGTGTATAAGTAGTTAGTATCGTGTCAAGATGTCGTCAGGGAGTACCATCGTGTCGTAATGTCGTCAGGGAGTATCACCGTGTCAAGACGTCGTCAGGGAGTACCATCGTGTCGTAATGTCGTCAGAGAGTATCATCGTGTCAACATGTCGTCAGGGGGTATCATTGTGTCGTGATGTCGTCAGGGAGTATCATCGTGTGGTAATGCCGTGAGGGAGTATCATCGTGTCAAGATGTCGTCAGGGAGTATCATCGTGTCAAGATGTCGTCAGGGAGTATCATCGTGTCAAGATGTCGTCAGGGGGTATCATCGTGTCGTGATGTCGTCAGGGAGTTTCATCGTGTGGTAATGCCGTCAGGGAGTATCATCGTGTGGTAATGCCGTCAGGGAGTATCATCGTGTCAAGATGTCATCAGGAAGTATCATTATGTCGTTATGTCGCCAGGGAGTATCATCATGTCAAAATGTAGTTAGGGGGAATGGTGTCTTAATGTGATAGATACGGAAACGTTTTGGTGCCTGGTGTTGTTGTGTTGTAAGTAGGTATCATGACAAAAACAAAATTGACTTGCCGAGATCAATAAAATTTGATGACGTAATGAAGCCGAAAAGTTGCCGTAAACTGTCCTTAAACGAGTTCTTTTTGGGCAACTTGTCATTTATAAAACAGATAGTTCATTTTCTTTTTGTCAATATAATTTTATGCGATTTTCCTCATGTCAATTTTAAATTAAATTGTTGTAATAAAGTCGCCTTTCCATGAAAATCAAGAAATATTGACATCATTTTTGTTGGATTAAACATGCTACTAACGAGAATTTTATGTCGAGTTGTTGTTTTGAAAATAACAATTCGAGATTTCGCAAGTCAATTTTTCTTCGAAATCGAGTTATCAAACTCGCATTTGTATGAAAATCTCGAACTAATGACTTTTTTGAAGTCGACATGATGCGAAAAAGTAATACTTACTGGTATTCTTTTTGACGACCATTGTTTATATGCTGAATATCCTGTATAAATGAAGCCGGTGTGGCTAAGTGGATTACTGGATAAGGTGCTCGGCCCGTGATCGAGAGGTCCCGGTCTCGGCAAGTAAACGTTATTTTTGTTTTTGTATGAAAATCTCGAAATAATGACTTTGCTGAAGTCGACATGATGCGAAAAAGTAATACTTACAGATATTCTTTTTGACGACCATTATTTATATGCTGTATATCCTGTATAAATGTAATTCCATGATAGATATGCTTGCCAGAATTTATTCCCTCATAATTAAACTCGTTAAAGGGCAGTTTACGGTTACTTTTTGACTTCATTCCGTCATCAAGTTTTATTAATCTCGGCAAGTCAATTTTATTTTTGTCATGATACCTACCTACAACACAACAACACCAGGCACAAAAAACGTGTCCGTAAAAGAGACATCATCGTGTCGTGATGTCGCCAGGGGTATCATCGTGTCGTTGTGTCGTCAGGGGTGGTTATCATCGTGTCGTGATGTTGTCAGGGGGGTATCATCGTATCGTGATGTTGTCAGGGGTATCATCGTGTCGTGATGTCGTCAGGGAGTATCATCGTGTCGTGATGTCGTCAGGGAGGTATCATCGTATCGTGATGTCGTCAGGGGGGTATCATCGTATCGTGATGTCGTCAGGGGGGTATCATCGTGTCGTGATGTTGTCAGGGGTATCATCTTGTCGTGCTGTTGTCAGGGGTATCATCTTGTCGTGATGTTGTCAGGGGTATCATCGTATCGTGATGTCGTCAGGGGTATCATCGTGTCGTGATGTCGTCAGGGGGGTATCATCGTGTCGTGATGTTGTCAGGGGGTATCATCGTGTCGTGATGTTGTCAGGGGTATCATCGTGTCGTGATGTTGTCACGGATATCATCGTGTCGTGTGGTTGTCACGGGTATCATCGTATCGTAATATCGTTAGGGGTACCGGTATCATCGTGTCGTGATGTCGTCAGGGGGGGAATCATCGTGTCGTGATGTCGTCAGAGGGGTTTTATCATGTCGTGATGCTGTCAGGGGTATCATCGCGTCGTGATGTTGTCAGGGGTATCATCGAGTCGTGATGTCGTCAGGGGCATCATCGTGTCGTAATGTCGTCAGGGGGGAATCATCGTGTCGTGATGTCGTCAGAGGGGTTCTATCATGTCGTGATGCTGTCAGGGGTATCATGGCGTCGTGATGTTGTCAGGGGTATCATCGTGTCGTGATGTCGTCAGGGGCATCATCGTGTCGTAATGTCGTCAGGGGGTATCATCGTGTCGTGATGTCGTCAGAGGGGTTCTATCATGTCGTGATGCTGTCAGGGGTATCATCGCGTCGTGATGTTGTCAGGGGTATCATCGTGTCGTGATGTCGTCAGGGGCATAATCGTGTCGTAATGTCGTCAGGGGGTATCATCGTGTCATGATGTTGTGAAGAGACATCATCGTGTCGTGATGTTTTCATTGGGTGTCATCGTGTCGTGATGACGTCAGGGGGTATCATCGTGTTGTGGTGTTGGGAAGGGGTATCATCGTATCGTCATGTCGTAAAGGGTATCATCGTTTCGTGGTGTTATCAGGGGGGGGGGGTATCATCATCATTTTGGTTATCGAATTATTATACAAAAAGATACTTACAATCGATGGGATACTAATGACCAAATAAATACATTATGTATATGTTCAGAAAGTATCCCGGTATTGTCATCATAAGGGGACTTCCATTTGATTTCATGCTTAGTTCTGTCTTTTCGGCCACTTGGTTTCATTCTGCTTTTGAAATATCTATGTATCCTTAGAATTCCAATTATTCGACCATAAGCATCACTGAAGAGACATAAGTTTTCGAAATGCGCATCTGCTGCACAAAATTATAAATTATATATTTCTTATATTTAATCTATAGGAAAGGGGAAAGGGCGGGGGGGGTCTGATTGGCAAGTTTTGTGAAGTCAGATAATTTATCATCATACATTTACAGGAAACAATATA
Source organism: Pteria penguin (assembly GCA_035048485.1). NCBI lineage: Eukaryota > Metazoa > Mollusca > Bivalvia > Pterioida > Pteriidae > Pteria > Pteria penguin. The sequence goes on along the minus strand of CM068585.1, from coordinate 3,841,082 downwards.
TATATTCAAGCTGACCAGAGGCAGATTAACATTCCCTTCAGTTTCTTCAAATTCGTGTTCACAAAAGTTTAAGGTCATATTGCACTTACTCAGTTTTAGGATAGATTTGCTTCAAAACTGAACTAGTTTCTTCTTGTGGTGTATCATAGACACATATAGTGACGTCTGATGTGGTTACCAAATGAAATTTGGAGTGTGTTCATTTCAAATTCCTTTATTGACTGATTCAGACATTTTTTATTGTCATAAACAGGCAGGATTAACACATTACTCAATATTTTCTTTTCTGACGAATGTTATCTCTTCATACTTGAAATAAAATATATTGGATACATAATCACCTGAATATAGCAAAGAAATTGGAACCTTTCAATATAAACCTTTTTGAGAGAAGACAAAGAAAATCTGTATTTGCATTATTCCTGGCCATCCTGCAGCATTATTTATAACTAAATTAGAGTTAATTATCTTGTCATCTACTGTATTTGATTTGAAGAACTCTTAAGTACAGAGATATGGAAGTTTTGTGAGCCGGCTATGTCATTGAAATAAATTTTGTAGCATGGATAATATTACAATATTAGTAAGTATATTAAATATGGGTAACTTCGGAAGGGAATTAAGTCTGTAAAGTGATTATTAAAGCGCACCAAAGAAGTTGAGCTGGACATGTGTATTGACCACCCTGTGTTGGTAATGCCCTGCAAGTGTATTTTCCTTTGTTGTGATGTAGATGTCTTATAATAGCCTTTTTCCTATCTTAAATTAAACTTCGGTGATCTTAAAAAGTGCAGATCGAATGGATCCAGATGGTCATAGTACAGTCAGCAATAATCTTCATTGATCTATATCGTGTATAAATTGAAGAAGCGTGCAGATTTTCTTTTTGAAAATACTTTTCATCACATCTTCAACACCAGCTAAGGTTAGATTATTTATTTTCTTGCTGTTGGAGGACAGAAATAATAAAGAAGCTGCTATTAAGATTTCAAACAACCATATAATACAACACACTGTTGAACATGAATCAGCCGCTACTGACATTTCATTGAATCTTTCAAAAATACAACACACTATTCAACATAAAATGAACACGCCATACAACCTAAGAATACAACATACTACTCAACATAAAATGAACATTCCATACCACCTTAAAATACAATATACTACTCAACATGAAATGAACACTCCATACAAGCTTAAAATACAACACACAACTTAACATGAAATAGAAGACATTTTCACTTCATCACTTTCTTGTGTCAACAAGATACAACACACTATTTAACATACAACAACTGCCATTAACACTTATGATACAACAGACGACCCAACATGAAATGAACACTCCATACAACCTCAAAATACAACATAATACTCAACATGAAATGAACACTCCATACAACCTTAAAATACAACATACTACTCAGCATGAAATGAACACGCCATACAACCTTAAAACACAACATAATACTCAACATGAAATGAACACGCCATACAACCTTAAATACAACATAATACTCAACATGAAATGAACACTCCATACAACCTTAAAATACAACATACTACTCAACATGAAATGAACACGCCATACAACCTTAAATACAACATACTACTCAACATGAAATGAACACTCCATACTACCTTAAAATACAACATAATACTCAACATGAAATGAACACGCCATACAACCTTAAAATACAACATAATACTCAACATGAACACTCCATACAACCTTAAAATACAACACACACTACTCAACATGAAATGAACACTCCATACAACCTTAAAATACAACATACTACTCAACATGAAATGAACACGCCATACAACCTTAAAATACAATATAATACTCAACATGAACACTCCATACAACCTTAAAATACAACACATACTACTCAACATGAAATGAACACTCCATACTACCTTAAAATACAACATACTACTCAACATGAAATGAACATTCCATACAACCTTAAAATACAACATAATACTCAACATGAACACTCCATACAACCTTAAAATACAACACACACACTACTCAACATGAAATGAACACTCCATACAACCTTAAAATACAGCATACTCAATATACTACTCAACTTGAAATAGCTGCTATTAACACTTCATACTACTTTAAAATACAACACACTATTCAACATGGAACAACTGCTTATAACACTCCATGCAACTTTAAAATACAACACACAACATGAAAAGGTGTAATAGAAAAATGCAAAATACTATGAATATTAACTTCATCATTGTAAGAGTCTTTTACATACATGTACTTGATATTACTTTTTATCAAATTTGAAAACATAAAGTGTTTTCCGTTTATAGTGAAATACATGTTGTTCCATATACTTTGTTGAAAAAAACCATGTTATCTTTTTACTGTTTAAGTTGCAATATTGATTACATTCATTTAAATCACAGAATATGTCTCTGCTCTCCAAAGGCAATAAACGGTTAGCATCTAGGTTTATCTTAATATACATACAGTATATCAACTGTGTTTTGTCGAGTAACAGCCCTATTTAAAGATAGCCTCCACTTCATATATCCAAAGGAACTCGAGATAAACGGTATCTTGTGTTTCATACCTAGATACACTCCTGTCATTAGTGATGATGTTTCGATAGTTACCTGTCTTTATGACACACGTGACGACGATTTCAGTTTCATTATTACCACCTATTACAACTTGTACGCTAGGCCAGGACATGTTCTAAATACGAAGGAGAGAGCCAGGCTTCTTGTCACGAAACTACTTTCACAAAGATACAATGCATATTGAGAAATTTTAACTTAGGTAGTTCTATGGTCGATATAGGGATCTGGTGCATTTTGAGAGCCCCCTTTTAAGAATGTTTACTGACATTTTGGGATGTGGTCATACAAACTACCCATCTCTCTTCAAAATGATAAAACACCAAGCACCACGCTTCAGACACTTGTACCAACAAACATAGGACAGGCAACACAAAGACATCTCAGGACAAGCAACCACATACAGGTTCCATTTTCTCGCTCCAACAGACATCAAAATTAATTTCTTCCAAAACCTATTCAAGATTGGAACTCACTGCCAGAGGAAGTTAAATTGTTAAATTCAGTAAACTCTTTCAAAACATATTTGGATAAAGACAGAACAGCAATCCCAAAATATTACTCTGTTGGTGAGAGAAAATACCAAATATTACACACACGTCTTAGACTTGGATGCAGCTCTCTGGACTCCGACCTCTTCCAAAACCATATTTCTGATTCCAGTTTATGTCAATGTGGACAATAAGAAACTGTCCATCATTATCTCTTAATATGTCATCTCTATGCCAATACAAGGGCAAATACAATCTTTAGTCTGCCCTTCAGTTTAAACTTAGAGATCTTATTGAGAGGTTGCTCCCTTTATAGTGATGAAGTCAACACAACAATATTTGAGACTGTTCATAGATTTATAAAAGATAGCAATAGATTTTCATAATCAACTGATCATTTATTAACCTCACGCTTTCCATACATTTACCGTGCTTCTTACTTTTTCACATATTTTTGGTTCCATTTTTCTTATTAGTATATTAATTACTCTTCATTCAAAGTGTGCATGTGTTAAATTTAACCTTATACATACAAATCATTATCATACCATTATTTTCTTTTTTTTCTTCTTTTCTTCTATCATGTTTACAAAGTGGTCTAAATTGTATTTGTTTTTCTTGCTAACATCTTTTTGGCCATTGTATCTGTTCTATATTGAAATTTACATGTTCCTGAAGAGAGCTTTATATAAGTCATTGTACTTGTTGCTCAATCCAGAATTATATATACTATATTTATAATTGTCTTGAAAATTACACAATAAATAATAATAATAATAATAATAATAATAATAATAATAATAATACAATAATTTGTATAGCGCCCTATATCAATAAGCTCTAAAGCGCTTTACAAGTATGAGTAAAACACATAAAATACATAAAAACATATAAAAATATATAAAAAGATGCCTTACACAGTTTTTTTTTATAGTGTTCTTGTAAAATAATAACCAGTCATAGACTAAAATTCACAAAACGAAAGCCTTTTTAAAAAGATAAGTCTTTAGTCCCTTTTTAAAAGCAGGTATCGAACTGGCCTTTCTGAGAGTTTCCGGTATCTCGTTCCAGAGGGATGCAGCAGCTTTATCGAATCTCCGCTCACCGTAGGTTTGGGTTCGAGTCCTAGGTATTTCAAGCTGTAGCATTGATTCAGACCGCAGAACACGACCTGGTCTGTATAGTTGGACAAGTTCAGCGATGTATCTAGGAGCGGAATTGTTAAGGGCTTTGAATACAACAAGATTTTGTATTGAATCCTGTACTGTATTGGTAACCAATGTAAGCCAGCGAGTACGGGAGTAATGTGCTCTGATCTTCGTGTTCGCGTGATAAGACGAACTGCTGTATTTTGAATTTTTTGCAGTTTGACTAACGAAGACTTGTTGATGCCATATAAGACTGTATTGCTGTAGTCAAGTCTTGATGTCACATGCGCATTTATGAGAGTCTTGCACGCATCATCTGTGATGTAATTGCGGATTCGGCCAATGCTTCGTATGTGCATGTAACACGTACGCGAAATGGCGTTAACTTGCTTTTCCATGGAAAGCGTCCGGTCGAAAAATACTCCCAGGTTTTTCACTGCTGACGTCTCGCTGACAACACAATCACCGAAAGAGATGGAAAATTCGGATAAACTATGTATTTGATGTTTAGGAGCGAAAACCATGAGTTCTGTTTTGTCTTGATTCAGTTTCAAGAGATTGGCGTTCATCCATTCTCTGATATCATTGAGACAGACTATGAGTTTTGATGAAACTTCGCTCCAGTCACTGCGCGGTTTAACTGTCATATAGAGTTGAGTGTCGTCAGCATAAACGTGGTATTCCATATTATGCCGTTTACAGATCTCACTGATTGGCTTGGAAAAAAGGCAGTAGAATTTGGGCCCAAGTACCGAACCTAGGGGCACTCCGACAGATAGTGATCGGGAATCGGATAATGTGGAGCCGATTGCAACTCGTTGCTCTCTGTCCTTAAAATAAGATCGTATCCATGACAACACAGTCCCTTTTATGCCGTAGGTATGTTCAAGTCGGTGAAATAGCAACGTGTGATCTATAACGTCGAAAGCGGCAGATAGGTCAAGCATGACCAGTACAGCGCGGTGATTATTGTCCAGTGCAGTAGCAATATCATTCTGTACTTTAATTAGGGCTGTCTCGGTAGAATGATTCGACCTGTATGCCGATTGTAGATTATCGTGAAGGTTATTGATGTTTAAATGATCATCTATCCTCCTGGACACAACCTTCTCCACGAGTTTTGAGATAAACGGCAGATTAGACACTGGGCGGTAGTTCTTAAGGATTTCCTTGTCCAACCCGGGCTTTTTTAGTAACGGCTTTACGATAGCCTGTTTGAAAACACCGGGAACTACAGCGACTTGTAATGATTTGTTGATGATCATGGTTATCGTTGGCAATAAGGAGTCCATGCATTTCTTGAAGATGTCAGTAGGGATGGGATCAAGTTGACAAAACTTTGACGGCGATTGAATAAGAATCTTCCTAACCTCATCAGAAGACACTGAGGCGAAGTCAAATAATGGATCACCAACAAAACCAATGTCCTCTGTAAAGGCGTCAATGGAATGACTGTTGTTCGCATTAGATTCGCAGAGCATTCTCCGGATGGTGTCAATTTTACCCATGAAAAAGTCTGAGAATCTATTTGACAGTTCAGACTCACTCTCACTAGACGGAAGCGATGGCTCGGTTGTATTGCCCATCAAGTTATTTGCCAGACCATGCAGTTTCCTCGGATTGTTTCTGTATTCAGATATTTTCATAGAGAAATAATCGGTCTTACTTTGGGTCAACATCTTGTTATATAATTGACATTTGTCTATGTAAATTTGATGATGTACAGAAAGCTGCGATTGTCGCCAAGTACGTTCGGCCTTTCGGCGGTTTCGTTTTGCAACTCGTAGTTCATCCGAGTACCATTCGGTATTAGGTCTCAATACAATGCATTTTGTTTATAACGGTGCGTGTTAATCTAACAATCCACGAAGTTCGCTATTGTAGCCTTCAACAATATCATCCACAGAAACAACATTATGCAGTTTCGACAAGGCTGACTGTGTATCATCATTTAGATCACTCAGAACGATGTCACGGTTTTTCCGATATGTAACGGTTTTGCGTTGTTTGGGAGGCCTGCCGATACCCAGGGTTGTATATATCCCGAAGTGGTCACACAGAGAGTTACCACGTGAACCACCAAGATATTGATGGTCTATAATGGGAACGGATCGCAAAATGCTGCTATTATCTCGTGTTATCATCACATCCAGGGTATGGCCGCCGCGATGCGTTGGTCCAACCACGTGTTGTTTCAAACCGTGTTCCTCAAGTGAATTAATGAATTTCTTCGAGTTAGGGTCCTCCGTTTTATCAAGATGGAAATTTAGGTCACCGGTAATTACTAGCTCATCCGACAGAACCACATGATGGTTAAGATAATCGGCCCATTCCTCGAGGAATTTTGAAGTCGTAAATTGACGACTCGGTGGAGGGCGATAGACGACGCATACATGTACCCGCGAATTTCTAAATTGTATAGTACATTCCAGATGTTCAAATTGTTTAACAGAAATGGTTGAATCCATATGTTTCACATTGAGGTTCTTGTTATATAGCAGTGCCACGCCCCCACCCTGTCGGTCAGTCCTTGGTATTTGGTAGATATCGTAGCCAATAGGTACAATTTCACTCATGATTGAATTGTATATCACTTCCAAGCCATGTTTCGGTTATGGCAATGACATCTATACAGTTTGATACGATATGGTCACTGATAGCCAGCGCCTTGTTTCTTACTGATCGACTATTCAAAGTATAGAATGTCAATGGATTGATGATATCTGAGACTGTTACAGGGACTTGTATCAAGAAATCTTGACTTCGGAACCCATCATTGGACTTTAGAGTTTGATGTTCCGTAATCCTAGTGGGGATGCTATACGTTTCTTCTTTATCACGACAGGTAATAAGATTGTTTGTGTTAATACAAGTTTGCTTACAGTGTACATACCGTTCTTGTTTCCCGGTTATAACCTTAACTTTTCTCCTTAACCGTCTCCCTGCTTTGGTTCCGCGCTTGGCTCGTGACACCAAAAACCGCTGTGAGTAACAATTCATTACCTGCCTGATCGGAAAACACATTGTACATGTACTACCTGTCTATTTACACTTCACGGTCGATTGATTTTCTTGCACATAAAATTACTTTGATATCTCTTCTAAAAATTCACTTTTCAGTACTATCTTCTGTAAAAATATCCTTTGGTATTATATAAAAGTCCACACCAAAAATCGAAATTGCACACCATGTATATTAGGTTAAAAATCACAAAGTAACGGGAGCGGAAGCAGCCATGTCATAGCGCTAACACACTACCACAGTTGACCACTGAAATACTGTTTAAACCAACTACCCAACTTAAACATTTTTTATACTTAGTTGGACATTATATGTAAACATACAGACATATGTTCATATGCATTTCAAACACTGGAAATTCAGTTTAATTGGATTTCATACCGTGAATGGGATACATTGATTTAGTGTCCTTGTCTCCTTCATGTGCTTGCTCATGTGTGTATATATGTATTTAATTTCTTAACTTGAAAATTTGCTACAGGACGTTTGCGGCGGGTGTTGAATGCAGACAGGGCACACTTACTCCGGGGCACCTGGTCTCGACTCGATTTAATTGATGTTCGCATTTATCTGAATATGACACTACATACGATGTTGTCCTTTAATTTCATGGATAAGATATGGTTAATCCTTCGGTACTTCTTCGTTATTTACTTGTAGAATAAAGATAGTGATCTCAAAACATTAAAGTCACTTTTTCCAGTTTTCAAATACTTGTTTTCAATAGATAATTCAAATCAATATCATATTCTTTACAAACACTGTCAATAAAATATCGAAAATAACATCTTTTTAATGCTTTGATTTTTATATCTTTGTCAATAAGATTTAGTTCACTTTCTGAAATATGACCTATTAAAGTATTTCTTTTATTTTTCTCCTGGGTTTTCCATAGAAATAAAAATAAGTTAAGGTGGTTTCTTTAATAAATCATCACCAGAAATTTGAAGCATTGCAGCTATAAATACAAGTTTTGATTTTGCTGAGTTCAAGATACATGTTTTCAAAAAACAGTTAATTTTCTTCTTTTCCAGGAATCAAAATGTTTTTGCACATCATTAGTTTTAGTTCATTTATTGGCATAGCATTCACATTTATTATGTCGAAGGTAAATACCAAGAACTTTGATACAGTTAGTTGTTATTTTCACACCAAACAGTTCGGCATATAACTAGTTTAAACTACCTAATAGGATACACATATATTAAACGAGTACTAGTATTCTTTTCTTTGTATCTCCCTTTGATGTAGGCGGGTTGATCTAGACTTGCACGTTTATCTATGCATTTCCTTTTCGCAAAGATGAAAGCAATAATTTTATAATCGTTGTTACTTAAGCTAATAGGTCGGTAATTTTAATAATGTTTTCTATCTCCCTTCTTGTGAAATAATCGTATTACAGCACTTTTTAGGAAAAAAAATTACATGTATCATTTCCGAAAATTTGTTAAGGGCTTTATGAAATAAAGTATGTAGCTCCTTCCAAAAACTTGATAAAATTCATATGGATTACTGTTCATTACCGGCGATTGATTAGTTTTCATTTCTTTTACAGCATTTCCATATTTATTGATTGAAGGGAATAAATCACTAAACGACTTTTGTGATATTTTCTGTCGACAAGTATGTTTCAATACTAACATCTTTTGTGTCCAAGGATTTATATAATTGTTCATAAAAATTACACATTTTACACAATATTTCATTATCTATTTTTAAACTTTATTATTTACGACATTTGTATCTCAAATACGTTCAATAAGTTTGTGTTTTATTACTTATATTCTTTAAGCTACACTGATATTAATATAAAACATAGATGTATGAAGAGTCGCTTTATAATTATTGTCAGGAATCTTACTGTAAACACGGATAAGACTAATATTATGATATTTAGAAATGGGGAGGGGGGATGAAAGAAAATGAGAGATGGATGTATAACAAATTGTGAACTGGAAATTGTAAATGAGTTTAATTATCTTGGCTTACTACTTAACTACTTTGGTAAATTTACAAAAACACAACAGCAGCTAGCTGATCAAGGAAGAAAAGCGCTCTTTATTATCAATAGTAAACTGAATAACTTCTTCTTCAATAAAATGTTCAATTTTTGATGCGTACTTAAACAGTATTCTTTCATATGCATCAGAGGTGTGGGGTTTTCACAAAGGTAATGATATAAAAAAGGACATTTCATGTTTTGTGAAAGACTTCTTGGTCTGAAGAGAAACATTAGCAACAAACTTGTGTATTTCAAACTGGGTAGATTCCCATGTTATGTATTCAGAAAAATGAAAGTAATGAAATATTGGCTAAAATTAAGAAAACACAGAGAATTGTATTATAAAAACCTGTTACCAATATATGGTAAATGAAAATGATAAATGGATTGAAGGTATCAGAGCTGAATTGGATGGATTGGGATTGAGTTTTTTATGATACAATAATTTGGACAAAAAGTGTGCTTCTATGATAATAAAACAGAGAATTAAAGATATTTTTATTCAAGAAATAAGGTCAGAAATCGATGTCATGGCGAAGAGTAATTTGTATAAGTACATGTATATTGTAAAAAATCGCTGCCTTCAGTTTAATCTTACAAAATCACTACTGTCAAAATTCTAGAAATGATAACTAAATTTAGAATCCCTGTACACTACCTTAACATAGGAAATGGGAGATATTTACATGTCAACAGAAATGAGCGGAAATGTGTATTATGTAATATGAATGAGATAGAAAATGAATATCATCTTAAACTTCAATGTCCAGTTTATGAAACAGTAAGAAAACAGTATAGAAAAAGGTATTATCGTCGTAATAGCAGTGTTTTTAAGTTAATTCAATTACTCATTACTGAAAGTATTAAAGAGTTAAGGGGGCTGGGAAAATACTTGGTAGAAGCTATTCGTGACGAATTATCTCCAAATGGACCTTGAAGTCTAAATGTCATTCATTATATTGTTAGTTATACCACTGATATATGCCTACTTTTTTTGTTAATTAATTACATGTATATTTGCACTAATTCTGAAAAAAGCAAGAAATTAAACTGTATACATTTGTAACTGTAATTGTATGTGTGATAAATATAACAAAATTATCATAACTCAAGTCGTCACTTCAAAGGGTAGAACTATGTAAAGCTTTACATAATCACATATATAATTACTAACCATGAGTTATGAATATAGGAAACAAAATGTCGCTGCGTAATTGTGAATTTTGCTTTAGACATGCATCGCATCACTTACTCCATACTGTACAACGGAAGTGCCCATAAGCTGTGAAAAATATTTTTATTTACGGTATTTGTCTCTCAGATACATTCAATAATTGCTTTTCCGAGAATGAAAGGTTTCTTTAATGTGTAAACGTTTGGTCGATCAAGATAAATATGCCACTTGTCATTAACGAATGAGAAAAGAATGGGCCCGGGGTAGTAATGTAATCGACCATCAATTTCAGACCGATTCTTCCTTCTCTGTCTCTGTTTCATTTTCTTGGATATGAAAGAGCAAAAAGCAATTTCAGTATGGAACAAAGTTGACGGAAGAGTTTGACCAAATAGAGAAAATATGTTCAGTGAGAAGAAAGCAATTGAAATGTTTCTGGAGGCTATACATTTCCTCTCGTCGGCGAAATTGAATAATAACCAGAACAATGGGGTCATGGTCATTGATTAACTCTATTATTTAAAGGGCCTCGGTCATCAAGTTTGATACAACGTGCACTGCGTACAATAATTCTGGTGCTGAGTAACGTAGAATCAGTAACGGGTAACTACACCACCGCACGGGTATCTACACCACCGCACGGGTAACCACACCATTGGACTGGTAACTACACCACCACACGTGTATCTATACCACCGCATGGGTAACCATTCCAACTCACGGGTAACTACACTACCGCACGGGTATCTACACTACCGCATGGGAAACCATTCCACCTCACGGGTAACTACACTACCGCACGGGTAACCACACCACTGCACGGGTAACTACACCACCACACGGGTATCTACACCACCGCATGGGTAACCATTCCACCTCACGGGTAACTACAATACCGCACGGGTAACTACACTACTGCACGGGTAACTACCCACCACACGGGTAACCACACCACCTCACAGATAACCACACCACTGCACGGGTAACTACACCACCGCACGGATAACTACACCACCGCGCGGGTAACCACACCACCTCACAGATAACCACACCACTGCACGGGTAACTACACCACCACACGGGTATCTACACCATCGCATGGATAACTACACCACCACACGGGTAACCACACCACCGCACGGGTAACCATAACACCGCACGGGTAACCACAACACCGCACGGGTAACTACACTACCGCACGGGTAACTACATCACCGCACGGATAACTATTCTACTGCACGGGTAGTTTATATATATATATATATATATATATATATTTATATAGTTTCTGCTGCACGGGTAACTACACCACCGCACGGGTAACCACACCACCGCATAAATGTTTCGTGTTACTTAAGGTGGGAGCCCGTAAACCGGTAACCAAACCAACTGAGTGACGTTTGTTACTTTAGCTGACCGTCCTAAGTTGGTATCGTAACTAACTACAATCGAAAATTTTTGTAATGTCGTTTACTGTTCATTTGACTATTATCATGTTTCACGTGCATGCCTTAAGTGATTTGTGTCATACAGTCAAGTTAGCTGCTTTCTGTTTTCTCTTTGACCGTCCTTAGTGATGAAAAGCAAAAATTACTTGGGACTCTGAAATCACCACTGACTCGGACCAAAACTATAAAACGACGGAGTATTTTTGTTATATGTTCAGTCAATTGCAGTAACAACCATCAATCGGTGTGGTAAACCAATATATGGGCTCCTCATCCCCCTCACCACAAAAGTAGTACAACCAACCTGTATACATGTAACTAAGTAATTGTTAAATACTTCAGAATTGATAACGTTTTAACTGTACATACGTTGGTCTTCCAAATTATGAATACGTCATGCAGTTTTACTGTTAAACATGTTAACATATTACATGTTATATGTTATTAACAATGTTAACATATTACATGTTATATGTTAATAACAATGATAAACTGTATCTGTAGACGATAACAATGACCGTTCACAATCCGATAGTTACCTGATTTAGAAAGCAGTTTAATCTGTACGGACTTGTCTTAGGTTATAAGATGGCCGATTAGAGGATAGATGTGCAAAGTTCGATCCCCACAGTATACCTGAGTTATAGAGTCCGGATCGGTAGCCCCTTTCACTAACAATCGTAAGTAAACCCGTTAACGTACTTGAACCCGTAAGTGCTTCTTACGAAGAAAATCCTTTCAATAAAAATCGTAAGCGTGAACTTAAGATGAAAATTCATGTCTTTACACGTGGTGGTCACATGTTGGTACATTATCTGACATGTCTATACACTTGGAGGTCACATGTCGGTACATTGTACATTATCTGACATGTCTTTACACTTGGTGGTCACATGTCGGTACATTATCTGACATGTCTTTACACGTGGTGGTCACATGTCGGTACATTATCTGACATGTCTTTACACGTGGTGGTCACATGTCTGTACTTTATATGACATGTCTTTACACGTGGTGGTCACCTGCCGGTACTTTATATGACATGTCTTTAGACGTGGTGGTCACATGCCGGTACTTTATATGACATGTCTTTACACGTGGTGGTCACATGTCGGTACATTATCTGACATGTCTTTACACGTGGTGATCACATGTCGGTACTTTATCTGACATGTCTTTACACATGGTGGTTACATGTCGGTACTTTGTCTGATACATCTTTACCAGAGGATGATCAATATGTCATACCGAACTCTAGAGAGCCAGAGGGTGATCAGATTATAGAGAACCAGAGTTGATCAAATGTCAAACCGTCGTCTAAAGAACCAGAGGTGACCAGATGTAATACCGACCTCTAGAGAACCAGAGGGTGATCAGATCTCATACCGACCTCTAGAGAGCCAGAAGGTGATCAGATGTCATACCGACCTCTAGAGAACCAGAGGTGATCAGATGTCATACCGACCTCTAGAGGGCCAGAGGGTGATCAGATGTCATACCGACTTCTAGAGAACCAGAGGGTGATCAGATGTCATACCGACCTCTAGAGAACCAGAGGGTGATCAGATGTCATACCGACCTCTAGGGAGCCAGAGGGTGATCAGATGTCATACCGACTTCTAGAGAACCAGAGGGTGATCAGATGTCATACCGACCTCTAGAGAGCCAGAGGGTGATCAGATGTCATACTGATCTATAGAGAGCCAGAGGGTGATCAGATGTCATACTGATCTATAGAGAGCCAGTGGGTGATCAGATGTTTTGCAATAGTATACCGTTGACAGTGTTGTCCTTAGCAGGATGTTACCCTTCCTTCCCGGTTCTACGCATTATCTACGAGAGACCTATATATCGAATTGCAGAATTGTAGAATTTATGTGAGTTTTGTAACACGGTTTTCGTACTGAGCAATTTTCTTTTTTTTTAAGTAAAAAAAAAAAAAAAAAAGAAAGAACCCCCCCCCCCCCAAAAAAAAAACCTAATGCCATTTTTAGATGGAGGTTCAAATCTCAACATTCGTAGTGATTGTTGTACATTGCATGGTATGTATGAGTATTGTGAAGTATACTGTTTCAGAGTACTAAAACGTGATCATTGAGACACATTGGACTATGGTAAGATTAAACAGTATGCAATATCAAGATGTTCAAAAACTCTAGAACGACTTGGACCTAGCTATGTAGTGACATTCCATAAACTTAAAAGTACACTGAATGATATAATGTACTTTCAGGAAAGATCTTCGAACTCTTATGAGCGAATGGGTCAGCAGTACACCATATTTTGTATAACTAGATGTGTTATTGATTATAGCCCTGCATTGAATATATCATCATGGTATGAAAGAGCTAGCATATAATCCACCTCGTATCATACATAATGAAAACTTATCAAATAATGAAGAATGAGAAAATAATTTCATGTGTGTCTTTTACTCCTATTGATGTAAATCATTCTACATAAAATAACACAGATGAGATTTATGTCACATTTATCAAAGATTCTAGGGTCAAAGTTTCTAATGGACTCTATCACGGATTATCTAAAGCTGTATATCGTATAGTAACGACCCAATAACACTTTGTGATGATGGCTTAAGGAAAGCATTTATAGTTATGTATCTTGAGGCTTCACAAAATGCACATTAAAAGAGTTCAACAACGGGACAACAAAATATTTATTGAAATCAACGTAGAGATAATCGGTAGAGCATCCTCAGTCATTACCGTCATGAGGTTTACTACCCTGTCTCGCACTAAAACGCTTCTTTGAGCACCCTCAATACTACATTATATCTGAGTGGTATGGAGCCTGAGTGGTATGGAACCTGAGTGGTATGTAACTGAGTGGTATGGAGCCTGAGTGGTATGGAACCTGAGTGGTATGTAACTGAGAGGTATGGAGCCTGAGTGGTATGGAACCTGAGTGGTATGGGGTCTTAGTGGTATGTAACCTGAGTGATATGGAGCCTGAGTGGTATTGAGCCTGAGTGATATGGAACTTGAGTGATATGGAGCCTGAGTGGTATTTAGCCTGAGTGGTATGGAACCTTAGTGGTATGGAATCTGGAATCTGATTGGTATACAGCCTGAGTGGTATGGAACCTGTGGTATGGAGCCTGAGTGGTATGAAACCTGAGTGGTATGGAGCATGAGTGGTACGGATTCTGAGTGGTATGGAGCCTAAGTGGTATGGAACCTGAGTCTTATGGAGCCTAAGTGGTATGGAACCTGAGTGGTATGGGGCCTGAGTGGTATGGAACATGAGTGGTATGGAGCCTGAGTGGTATGGAGACTGAGTGGTATGGATCCTGAGTGGTTTGGAACCTGGGTGGTATGGAACCTGAGTGGTATGGAACCTACGAAATATTGTTGTTCCGTAGGATTGATTTGTATCAGTACTGTCTTCAAATACATTTGCAAAGAGTTCTTGGAAATGATTCATTTCGTCTTGAAAAACATACGTTTGATATTTTATACCATGCGAGATAACCCTAAAAGAAAATAGTATTTCTTAGAAAAAGATATTAAATAGAAATGAATTTTGTAATATTTCCCTGAAATATTAATTAACGTTTATATATTCAACAACTGTATTGGTAATGAAATTTTGTAAAATAAATACAACGAAGTCAAAATAGACCAGACAAAATAGGATTTATTACCTAATCAACGATTTCACGGAATTCAATTCAATGAATTCAGTGTATTGTATTGTATTGTACAATGATATTTGTAAGTCTCCAGTATTGTAGTGATATGTGTAGTCCAATGAAATGTCTTCAGTATTGTAGCGATATGTTTAGTACAATGACTGATAAGTCTCCACTATTATAGCGATATGTATAGGACAATGATAAGTCTCCAGTATTGTTGTGATATGTATACAATTCTGATAAGTCTCCAGTATTGTATTGTTATGTATAGTACAATGATAAGTCTCCAGTATTGTAGTGATATGTATAGTCCAATGAAATGTCTTCAGTATTGTAGCGATATGTATAGTACAATGACTGATAAGTCTCCAGTATTATAGCGATATGTATAGGACAATGATAAGTCTCCAGTATTGTAGTCATATGTATACAATAATGATAGGTTTCCAGTATTGTAGTGATATGTATACAATAATGATAAGTATTCAGCACTGTAGTGATATGTATAGTGCAATAATAAGTCTTCGGTATTATAGCGATATGTATAGCACAATAATACGTCTCCAGCATTGTAGCGATATGTATAGTACAATGATAAGTATATAATATAATATAAATATAATAATAAATATAAAAGATTATCAATTTTTACTTGTTCAGTAGTTGATAAAGTTAGAGGTAAATGATATGCGTACTTTGGTGACATATAAACAGTCCCAGCCGATTGGAATAGGGCTGCTCGGAAGTCTGTTACATATACTGGCGATTAGAATAGGGCTGCTCGGAAGTCTGCCACATACACTGGCGATTGAAATAAGGCTGCTCGGAAGTCTGTTACATACACTGGCGATTGGAATAGGGCTGCTCGGAAGTCTGTTACATACACTGGCGATTAGAATAGGGCTGCTCGGAAGTCTGCTACATACACTGGCGATTGGAATAAGGCTGCTCGGAAGTCTGCCACATACACTGGCGATTGGAATAGGGCTGCTCGGAAGTCTGCCACATACACTGGCGATTGGAATAGGGCTGCTCGGAAGTCTGTTACATACACTGGCGATTGGAATAGGGCTGCTCGGAAGTCTGTTACGTACACTGGTGATTGGAATAAGGCTGCTCGGAAGTCTGTTACATACTCTGGCGATTGGAATAGGGCTGCTTGGAAGTCTGCCACATACACTGGCGATTAGAATAGGGCTGCTCGGAAGTCTGCTACATACACTGGCGATTGGAATAGGGCTGCTCGGAAGTCTGCTACATACACTGGCGATTAGAATAGGGCTGCTCGGAAGTCTGTTACATACACTGGCGATTAGAATAGGGCTGCTCGGAAGTCTGCTACATACACTGGCAACAGTGAAAGTTAGGCTAGTGTATTGATGAGGTGATATACAGATGAATATGATTGATGAATTTTGTTGCATATATATAGTAACGGCATCTGCCTGATGCATTGTATAGAATTGTTTTTCCTTTTCAACGGACCCACAAGAGGCAGTGAAGGGTTTTTTTATGTGCCACGCCTACCATGACAAGGGACCTCGGTTTTTACTGTCTCATCCGAAAGACAGAACACCGGTGTGCCCACGACAGCAGTCGAACCCGGAACCTCTCGGTCACGAGCCGAGCACACCATCCACTGAGCCACACCGGCTTATACTTATATATCTATGGCAGAATGTCAGGTTATCGTTATATCTATGGTAGAATGCCAGGCTATTGTTATATCTATGGCAGAATGCCAGGCTATTGTTATATCTATGGTAGAATGTCAGGCTATTGTTATATCTATGGCAGAATGTCAGGCTATCGTTATATCTATGGCAGAATGTCAGGCTATTGTTATATCTATGGTAGAATGTCAGGCTATCGTTATATCTATGGTAGAATGTCAGGCTATTGTTATATCTATGGTAGAATGTCAGGCTATTGTTATATCTATGGTAGAATGTCAGGCTATCATTATATCTATGGCAGAATGTCAGGCTATTGTTGTATCTATGGTAGAATGTCAGGCTATCGTTATATCTATGGCAGAATGTCAGGCTATCGTTATATCTATGGCAGAATGTCAGGCTATTGTTATATCTATGGTAGAATGTCAGGCTATCGTTATATCTATGGCAGAATGTCAGGCTATTGTTATATCTATGGTAGAATGTCAGGCTATTGTTATATCTATGGTAGAATGTCAGGCTATTGTTATATCTATAGCAGAATGTCAGGCTATCGTAATATCTATGGCAGAATGTCAGGCTATTGTTATATCTATGGTAGAATGTCAGGCTATCGTTATATCTATGGCAGAATGTTAGGTTATTGTTATATCTATGGTAGAATGTCAGGCTATTGTTATATCTATGGTAGAATGTCAGGCTATCGTTATATCTATGGCAGAATGTCAGGCTATTGTTATATCTATGGTAGAATGTCAGGCTATCGTTATATCTATGGCAGAATGTCAGACTATCGTTATATCTATGGCAGAATGTCAGGCTATCGTTGTATTTATATCTATGGTAGAATGTCAGGCTATCGTTATATCTATGGTAGAATGTCAGGCTATCGTTGTATCTATGGTAGAATGTCAGGCTATCGTTATATCTATGGTAGAATGTCAGGCTATTGTTATATCTATGGTAGAATGTCAGGCTATCGTTATATCTATGGTAGAATGCCAGGCTATTGTTATATCTATGGTAGAATGTCAGGCTATTGTTATATCTATGGTAGAATGTCAGGCTATTGTTATATCTATGGCAGAATGTCAGGCTATTGTTATATCTATGGCAGAATGTCAGGCTATTGTTATCTCTATGGTAGAATGTCAGGCTATCGTTATATCTATGGCAGAATGTCAGGCTATTGTTATATCTATGGCAGAATGTCAGGCTATCGTTATATCTATGGTAGAATGTCAGGCTATCGTTATATCTATGGTAGAATGTCAGGCTATTGTTATATCTATGGCAGAATGTCAGGCTATCGTTATATCTATGGTAGAATGTCAGGCTATCGTTGTATCTATGGTAGAATGTCAGGCTACCGGAGTGATTTTATTGAGCACATTTTCAGGCAAAAAGTGTACCTCAGATCCCATCAATATATAATAAAGAAATTGTCGATATTTTAATTCCATTTAAATATTATGATAATTTCAATATTCTTTGTGATATATAAGCAGATAAAATATTTGCGCAATTGGTGAGCAGATTGACAGAATAAGACCATATCCTGATGTATGCACACATAGACAAGAGGAATATCATTCTTTGCAGCCGACCCGATCTAAAAATAGCTGTCACATGTGTCAACTTCTGTCTTCACTTTGTGCGTTCAAGTGTAATAGTGACATTTTGCAATCAATACTACATAATGCAGTTTTAGCTCGCCGGTACGAATGTCCGGAGAGCTATTTCAACTCGCCGGGACGGATGTCCGGAGAGCTATTGTCATACCCCGGCGTTGTTGTTGTCGTTTTGTTGTTTTCGTCGTCTGTAGACAAAACTTTAACCTGGATCATAACCTTTAGAACCATTAGAGACAGTGCTTTAATATTTCTCGTGTGTATTTCTTGTGCCAAGACTTTTCATTGAGTACCACAATTTTGACCTTGTGACCTTGACCTTAAAGTTTGACCTACTTAAAACCCATGGACAAAACTATGAACAGTAGAGAAAGGGCTGAAATATTTCATGTGTGTAGTCCATGCAACAAGACCTTAACTACTTATCCATTTTTATTTACGTTCTGACCTTGACATTGAAGATTGACCTACTTAGACAAACACTTAGCCTAGATCATAACCTTAGAACCATTCGAGACAAGGCTTTAATACTTCATATGTGTATTCCTTGTACCAAGCCTTTCATTGGTTAGCAAAATTTTTGACCTCATGACCTTGACTTTGAAGTGTAACGTACTATTTAAAAACTTTAACCCTAATGATAAGTTAAGAACAGTAATATATAGTGTGTATTCGTTGTGACAAGACCTTTTTTATGTATCAAAATCTTTACGTTTTGACTTTGGCCTTGAAGATTGAACTACTTACAGAAATCTTTCTCCGTTTAAATTTGGTTGTACCGGCGAGCTCTGTTGTCTTCTGACAAGTTTTGTAGAAAAAAAAAAAGAAACAGCAATAATTTAAGTCGATTGAGGCGAGTGACTTAGAATCAATCATTGCATGGGGATTTCTTCACTGTAAATCAAGTTACTAAGTTAGATTCCAAAACTGCCTAAAATTCCATTCAAACTAAGATATATTGCAGGATTAAGTAAATGTTCTATCATACCTCTATCAGCCCTCCTTAACAAATTCTATGCGCAATTAAGGAGAACCTTCGGATATACTACGATTTAATCTATTCTAGAAGGGGTGTTGATCACTTCAATTCAAAGAATCTGTCTATTGTTAAATTCATCTTACGATCTTACGATTTTCGAAACTTTACACAACTATCGCTGATAACAAATTGAAAGACGGACTATTTAATATTATCGATAAGTGTTTTATAGGAGAGAAAGTGTCTAGAAGATACCAGTATATAGTTTTGGGTTATCCAGACACATATATCTTTAGAAAAAAGAGAGTGATTCGAAATGCAAATACATTGAAGAGGCCATTAAAACATGCTGGGATTTCTCATGGACAATATATGTGTAGTATTTGGTGACCAAGTATTCCAACAAACTGTCGGCATTCCAATGGGCACTAATTGTGCACCTTTGTTGACCGATTTGTTCTTTTATTCACACGAAACTGAATTTACACAAGAAATTTCAAGTTAAAATTGGAGATGAAATTTGATTTCACATTCAGATATACTGATAATATATTGTCTTTAAATAACAAATATTTTGAAACGTACGGAATATATCCCAAATGACTTAAAATTAAAGATATAACGGAACCCAGTTCTTGCACTTCGTATTTAGATCTTCTTCTAAATATTGACGAAGAAGGTAAATTAAATTCTTCACTATACACTATGACAAAAGAGACGACTTTAATTTTCTTATTGTTAACTTTCCATTCACAAGAAGTGACACTCCTTTATCACCAGCATATGGTGTCTATGTGTCTCAACTGATCCGATATGCTAGAGCTTCTTCTGACTATGGTTCCTTCACCAAGGCAAATTACTAAGTGAAAAGTTATTATCACAAGAATATCAAATAAAAAGTCTTAGGTCAATATTCCGTAATTTTACGGACGATACCAAGATCTTGAGTTCAATTATCGCATATCATTGTCCGACATGTTGACTGCCTTATTCGGGTGCAGTGTTGTTTATCGTTTAAATTGTGATAGATTTCGATTGTAATAACAATACTAATTGTGACGTTTTATAAAATGTGACTCCTGTATTGTACCTTCTATTGAATGTGACTTCAAGTTTATCATAAATCGACCTATAGCATTATGGCGGGTGTGACTGGTCTTCAGGGGATGCCTAGTCCTCCGTTGCACCTGATCCCACCTCTGGATTTTTCTGGGGGTCCGCGATTGCCTTTACTCACTATTTTGTCTTTTTATATCAATTTTCCGCCTTTTTATCTTTTTGCTGTACTTAATAAACACCGTATCAAAAGTAAATACGTGAAGTATGTGTATACCGGTATTTCGTTATCAAATGTCTATGAAATTCATATAGATATATATGAGTTTTACTTGTTTATGTCGAATTTCCACAATAATACAGATTTTACAACAGCTCCACAATACAATTTTTTTTCCTGTACAATATCTCTACGTAGATTTGAATATAGGTAGTGTTGGTAAATATTATTAATGGAACGGCGCGAAAATAGATGGCGCAAAAATATATGGTTGCTTCGCAATGATGGACACATCTAAATATAATGGACTGTACAAGATTTTAATGTCATTATTGTAAGAGAAAGGAAATTCAGAGGAGACATTCGACTTAGCTGTATGACGAAAGTCGTCGTGGACATGCTGAGCAAACGAGAGTAAGCACACAAAATACATCACAGAAATGTCTGATTGTAAGACAGTTGTAGGTCTGACTTCATTGACATTATCATGGACGACACTGCCGCTAGACAGTGTTTTATTTTGCTCACTTACCATGGTTGGATATTTATAGTTTTTCATACAAACAGAAGTAGATATAGAATAAGGAGAGATGTCATGTAACCTAAAATATGAGTATGAAACTGAGCAAACAGAATCATTTTGTCTTCCATTGTATTAAACACGATTGCTCGGTGTTAATAGAATAAATATTTTGATATGAATACATTGTAGTGTAACATTGACAATAATGCACATCAACTCATGTAATTGGTCAATAAAATATTGTCTGTAGAGCTATAACTTCAAGAAATATAGGGAAATAACACTTAAACGCTATAGTAGGAGGCAGGGTGAAATAGGCCTCTCTGCAAAGAAAACGCTTCAGTAATGAAATTGATAGGCGCTGGGAAGATTTTTATTTAACGAGTTCAGTTAATGGACATTCATTACCATTTTCCTTACGTAAACAGCAATTACAGCCTAATTCCGTCAGGGGATGGCCGATGATAATTAAGCCAATCCGACTGCGGCAACTAGGATATAAATACTGTGATAACAAGTGTTTACATGGAGTTAGATCATGTAATATTCATACTTTAGCATTCACTGATGAAATTTAACAATTTTAAAGTGGCCTGGGGTCGCTGTACTAATGTCCCTCCTCTTTGCCGGATTGGATAAAATTCTCTCCTGATTTTAAGGTATGAACTAAAGCTTCCCCCTTCTGTTAGTTCTTCTGTCACCAAGGTAAAACCTTCCCCTCTGTAAGATCTGAGATAAGGCCTCTCCCCTCTTGCTGGATTGAGATAAGGCCTCTCCCTATGTCAGATCTGAGATAAGGCCTCGCCCCTCTGTCAGATATGAGATAAGGCCTCTCCCCTCTGTCAGATATGAGATAAGGCCTCTCCCCTCTGTCATGTCTGAGATAAGGCCTCTCCCTATGTCAGGTCTGAGATAAGGCCTCTCCCCTCTGTCAGATATGAGATAAGGCCTCTCCCTCTGTCATGTCTGAGATAAGGCCTCTCCCTCTGTCAGGTCTGAGATAAGGCCTCTCCCCTCTGTCAGGTTTGAGATAAGACCTCTCCCCTCTGTCATGTCTGAGATAAGGTCTCTCCCCTCTGTCATGTCTGAGATAAGGCCTCTCCCCTCTGTCAGATATGAGATAAGGCCTCTCCCTCTGTCATGTCTGAGATAAGGCCTCTCCCTCTGTCAGGTCTGAGATAAGGCCTCTCCCCTCTGTCAGGTTTGAGATAAGACCTCTCCCCTCTGTCATGTCTGAGATAAGGTCTCTCCCCTCTGTCATGTCTGAGATAAGGCCTCTCCCCTCTGTCAGATCTGAGATTAGGACTCTCCCCTCTGACAGATCCGACATTATGCATCTCCCCTTTCTCAGGTCTGAGATGAGGTCTCTCCCTCTGTCATGTCTGAAAAAATGCCTCTTCCCTCTGTAAGCCTCTAACCTATGTCAAATGTCAAAAAAACGCCGCTCCCTTCTATCAGGTCTGGACTATGTTTGTAGACTTTTCCTATTTGTCAGGTCTTAGGTAAAACCTTTCCCTTGTGCTACGTCTAAAGTAATATTTCTCCCCTCTGTCAGGTTTAAAATTAACATCACTCCTTGTCACGTCTGATTTAAAACCTCTTACTTTTGCAAGGTCTGAGGTAATGCTTCTCTCCTCTGTCATTTCTGCCATCAATAACTATTCTTATCCACTGTCAGGTCGGAGGTAAAGCCTTTCCCTCGATGAGCTATATTTGTCCACTCTTTCAGGTCGGAGGTAAAGCCTCTCTCCTCAATGAACTATATTTATTCACTTGGTCAGGTCTAAGGTAAAGCCTCTCTCCTCAATGAACTATATTTATCCACTTGGTCAGGTCTAAGGTAAAGTCTCTCTCCTCAATGAACTATACTTATCCACTCTGTCCCGTCTAAATTTAGGCCTTTCTTCGTCTGAGGAAAAGCATTTTTCTTCTGTCAGTTCAGCAATCGATGAACTAAATACTCTCAGTCCTGTCAGGTCTGCGATAAAATCTCTACCTTCTGTGAAATCTGAGGTAACCCTCTCTCCTTGGTCAGGTCTTAGGTAAAACCATTCCTCTTTTTCTGGTCCGAGTTTAAGACACTCCATTTGTCAGCTTGAAGGTAATACCTCTCAAATCTATCAAGTCAGATCACAGCTAAAGTCTCTAACTTCTATTCAGTCTGAGTTTAGAACCTTACCTGTGACAGGTCTGGGTAAAGTCGCTTTCCTGTCACAGGTCTGGGTAAAGTCTCTATCCTGTCACAGGTCTGGATAAAGTTTCTTTCCTGTCACAGGTGCGGGTAACGTCTCTTTCTTGTGTCAGGTATGCGCTTAAACCTCTCTCCCTTATCAAGTCTGAGCTAGGCCTCTCCCTTATGTCAGATCTGAGGTAAAGCCTCTCTGTCAGGCCTAAGAAATTGAATCTTGTCAGAGTCCAGTCTCAGCTAAACTTCCACCCTCTCCTTTCTGTTATGTCAAAGCTTAAATTTCTTCCCTCTGTCAGATCTGAGGTAGAGCTTCTCCCCTCTGCCATGTCTGAGATAATACCTCTCCTCTCTGCCACGTGGGAGGTAAAGCCTCTCCCTTCTTCCACATCTGAGGTAAAATCTCTCCCCTATGTCACTCCTGAGGTGAAACCTCTCCCCTATGTCACGCCTGAGGTGAAACCTCTCCGCTCTACCACATCTCCTTTCTGCTACATCTGAGGCAAGACCTTTCCCCTCTGCCACGTCCGAGGTAAAAATATCCGTTCTGCCACGGCTGAGGTAAAACTTATCCCTCCTGCCATTTAAAGGTATGTCAATATTTTGAATGTTATACAAAGCAAGCTATGATAGCATGTTGATAATTGAGGCCTTTTGAAGTATTGGTAAATTGCAGATAATAATAATAATAATAATAATAATAATAATAATAATAATAATAATAATAATAAATAAAATAAAAAAAAAAAAGATAGAATAAGTAGTCCTCCAAAGGGAAGTAAAATATACTAAAAGAAATATCACAAACACTCTTTGCCGCAAATTTTCGGCCTCCTGGCCTTTATCAAGCAATAGTTAGAATAGTACAGAGGATCTATGTAACATCCATCTTTACATGTCTAATATAAACAAGCTTCTCTAACTATTCTAACTATTGCTTGATAAAGGCCAGGAGACCGAAAATTTGCGGCAAAAAAAAAGAAGCTTTTCTCCTACCTTTTCCTATATTTTGTATTTAACCCCTTAAAATATAACAGAGATAATAAATAATCATTTTAATGGCATGGACACTTGTTTATTTAGTTACTAGTTTTGGAGACATCGTCCTACTTTTTTTTAAATTCAAAATGACTGATATTTATATATGTCTATTATTCTCAGGGAAAATTTTGAAGGGTATGATTTTCTGAAAGTCTATGTAAATTGTAATTAAAAAAATAATACAAAAACATAAATGTTCATAACTTTTTGATGTTTTTGTTTTATCAATTCTGCCTCCGGGACATGGCAAATAAATATCTGAAGCTTCTGATATATCCTAAATTTATTTTGTGTCCAAGACGAACGATATAAACGCACTTGGTCCATTTAATACATGATGAAAATGTGTGTGGGCATACCATCTTTGCCTAGGTGTGGTAGACACGCAGAAAATACCAATATAAAAGCTCTTGGTCCCCTTAATACATGATAAAAGTACCAATATAAACGCTCTTTGTCCCCTTAATACATGATAAGAGTACCAATATAAACGCTCTTGGTCCCCTTAATACATGATAAAAGTACCAATATAAACGCTCTTGTCCCCTTCATACATGATAAAAGTACCAACATAAACGCTCTTGTCCCCTTAATATATGATAAAAGTACCAATATAAACGCTCTTGGTCCCCTTCCTACATGATAAAAGTACCAAGATAAACGCTCTTGTCCCCTTAATACATGATAAAAGTACCAATATAAACGCTCTTGTCCCCTTAATACATGATAAAAGTACCAATATAAACGCTCTTGTCCCCTTAATACATGATAAAAGTACCAACATAAACGCTCTTGTCCCTTAATACATGATAAAAGTACCAATATAAACGCTCTTGTCCCCTTAATACATGATAAAAGTACCAATATAAACGCTCTTGTCCCCTTAATACATGATAAAAGTACCAATATAAACGCTCTTGGTCCCCTTAATACATGATAAAAGTACCAATATAAACGCTCTTGGTCCCCTTAATACATGATAAAAGTACCAATATAAACGCTCTTGGTCCCCTTAATACATGATAAAAGTACCAATATAAACGCTCTTGTCCCCTTCATACATGATAAAAGTACCAATATAAACGCTCTTGGTCCCCTTAATACATGATAAAAGTACCAATATAAACGCTCTTGGTCCCCTTAATACATGATAAAAGTACCAATATAAACGCTCTTGTCCCCTTCATACATGATAAAAGTACCAATATAAACGCTCTTGGTCCCCTTAATACATGATAAAAGTACCAATATAAACGCTCTTGGTCCCCTTAATACATGATAAAAGTACCAATATAAACGCTCTTGTCCCCTTCATACATGATAAAAGTACCAATATAAACGCTCTTGGTCCCCTTAATACATGATAAAAGTACCAATATAAACGCTCTTGTCCCCTTAATACATGATAAAAGTACCAATATAAACGCTCTTGTCCCCTTAATACATGATAAAAGTACCAATATAAACGCTCTTGGTCCCCTCAATATATGATAAAAGTACCAATATAAACGCTCTTGGTCCCTTTTAATACATGATAAAAGTAACAATATAAATGCTCTTGGTCCCCTTAATACATGATAAAAGTACCAATATAAACGCTCTTGGTCCCCTTAATACATGATAAAAGTACCAATATAAACGCTCTTGTCCCCTTCATACATGATAAAAGTACCAATATAAACGCTCTTGGTCCCCTTAATACATGATAAAAGTACCAACATAAACGCTCTTGGTCCCCTTAATACATGATAAAGGTACCAACATAAACGCTCTTGTCCCCTTAATACATGATAAAAGTACCAACATTAACGCTCTTGTCCCCTTAATACATGATAAAAGTACCAATATAAACGCTCTTGTCCCCTTAATACATGATAAAAGTACCAATATAAACGCTCTTGTCCCCTTAATACATGATAAAAGTACCAATATAAACGCTCTTGGTCCCCTTAATACATGATAAAAGTACCAACATAAACGCTCTTGGTCCCCTTAATACCAATATAAACGCTCTTGGTCCCCTTAATACATGATAAAAGTACCAACATAAACGCTCTTGTCCCCTTAATACATGATAAAAGTACCAACATAAACGCTCTTGTCCCCTTAATACACGATAAAAGTACCAATATAAACGCTCTTGTCCCCTTAATACATGATAAAAGTACCAATATAAACGCTCTTGGTCCCCTTAATACACGATAAAAGTACCAACATAAACACTCTTGTCCCCTTAATACATGATAAAAGTACCAATATAAACGCTCTTGGTCCCCTTAATACATGATAAAAGTACCAACATAAACACTCTTGTCCCCTTAATACATGATAAAAGTACCAATATAAACGCTCTTGTCCCCTTAATACATGATAAAAGTACCAACATAAACGCTCTTGTCCCCTTAATACATGATAAAAGTACCAATATAAACGCTCTTGGTCCCCTTAATACATGATAATAGTACCAACATAAACGCTCTTTTCCCCTTAATACATGATAATAGTACCAATATAAACGCTCTTGGTCCCCTTAATACATGATAAAAGTACCGATATAAACGCTCTTGTCCCCTTAATACATGATAAAAGTACCAACATAAACGCTCTTGTCCCCTTAATACATGATAAAAGTACCAATAAAACCGCTCTTGGTCCCCTTTATACATGATAAAAGTACCAATATAAACGCTCTTGGTCCCCTTAATACATGATAAAAGTACCAATATAAACGCTCTTGTCCCCTTCATACATGATAATAGTACCAATATAACGGGTACCGCTCTTGGTCCCCTTAATACATGATTAAAGTACCAATATAAACGCTCTTGTCCCCTTAATATATACATGATAAAAGTACCAACATAAACGCTCTTGTCCCTTAATACATGATAAAAGTACCAATATAACCGCTCTTGTCCCCTTAATACATGATAAAAGTACCGATATAAACGTTCTTGGTCCCCTTAATACATGATAAAAGTACCAACATAAACGCTCTTGTCCCCTTAATACATGATAAAAGTACCAATATAAACGCTCTTGTCCCCTTAATACATGATAAAAGTACCAATATAAACGCTCTTGTCCCCTTAATACATGATAAAAGTACCAATATAAACGCTCTTGTCCCCTTAATACATGATAATAGTACCAATATAAACGCTCTTGGTCCCCTTAATACATGATAAAAGTACCAACATAAACGTTAACGCTCTTGTCCCCTTAATACATGATAAAAATACCAATATAAACGCTCTTGGTCCCCTTAATACATGATAAAAGTACCAACATAAACGCTCTTGTCCCCTTAATACATGATAAAAGTACCAATATAAACGCTCTTGTCCCCTTAATACATGATAAAAGTACCAACATAAACGCTCTTGTCCCCTTAATACATGATAATAGTACCAATATAAACGCTCTTGTCCCCTTAATACATGATAAAAGTACCGATATAAACGCTCTTGGTCCCCTTAATACATGATAAAAGTACCAACATAAACGCTCTTGTCCCCTTAATACATGATAAAAGTACCAATATAAACGCTCTTGTCCCCTTCATACATGATAAAAGTACCAATATAAACGCTCTTGGTCCCCTTAATACATGATAAAAGTACCAACATAAACGCTCTTGTCCCCTTTATACATGATAATAGTACCAATATAAACGCTCTTGTCCCCTTAATACATGATAATAGTACCAATATAAACGCTCTTGGTCCCCTTAATACATGATAAAAGTACCAATATAACCGCTCTTGTCCCCTTAATACATGATAAAAGTACCGATATAAACGCTCTTGGTCCCCTTAATACATGATAAAAGTACCAACATAAACGCTCTTGGTCCCCTTAATACATGATAAAAGTACCAATATAAACGCTCTTGTCCCCTTAATACATGATAATAGTACCAATATAAACGCTCTTGGTCCCCTTAATACATGATAAAAGTAGCAACATAAACGCTCTTGTCCCCTTTATACATGATAATAGTACCAATATAAACGCTCTTGTCCCCTTAATACATGATAATAGTACCAATATAAACGCTCTTGGTCCCCTTAATACATGATAATAGTACCAGTATAAACGCTCTTGGTCCCCTTCGTACATGATAATAGTACCAACATAAACGCTCTTGGTCCCCTTAAATGGCTTAATACATGATGAAAATGTTCGTGGACGTATGTTCTGTATCTAATTATGGTAGATACGCAAAAAGTACAAATAAATTATTTGGTTTCAAAATTTGGTCTGGTCCCTAGGGAAAATGGGCGGGGTCTAGATAACCTGTCTGCGTTTCTTCTCCATAACTAAGACATGCAGATGAGTTGGTATTGATATATGACAGGTTCTAACGTTAAGTTGTGCACCTGGCTTTTTAACTTAGGACTGGTCCCTGGTCTAGTGAATGGCAGTTGACGTCAGTGAAATTGCCCTCCCCCCTCCCTTTAACCAAGACAGATGCAGATAAATTGGTGGCAGTATATCAAGCTCTTACTGTTGACTAAGTCGCGACTTATAATACAACATGGAAGATCGAACTGTAATGAGATTGGCTGGTATATATGAAACGGTCTATCAGTTGTGCACCTGCAGGGTCCGGCGCCATAAACTGAGAATATACTTAAGTCAAAAATTTCATTTTGATATACATGTATTCCATTATCAAACGTTCGAATAAATTTTAATGCAGAATGGTTTAATTGTATTAATCAATATAATAAAACTAAATAAAATACAAATCCCAGTTATAAGTTCATTGATGAACAGAGGAATATGAATTTTTTACTTAAGTATATTCTCAGTTTATGGCGCCGGACCCAGCTGGGTTTGTAAACTTTGGTCTGGTCCTCGAGTAAGGAAAACTTGGCGGGTTAAAAAGACCTTGTTCGGGCTTCTCCCTAACCAAGACAGATACAGATGATTTCGTGTTAGTACTCGAAAAGGCCTACTTGAAACTGTACACCTGGGGCCAGTTGTTCCAAACTTTAACCACTGGTTAAGCTAACCAGTGGTTAAATATCATACGACTATATCTTTGAAATGTGAAGATTTTAAGTCATGGTTTGTGTATTGGTATGTAGTACACACAACCAGCATTGTAATGAAATTTAGATATTTATACTGAAATCTGATAAATCAAATTGTCTCTCAAAATTTTAACTACTGGTTAGCTTAAACTTTGGCCTGTGGGCCATTTCACAAAGAATCATACGTACGATATTTTACGTACGTACAAAAAAATTCTTAAGTCTTAAGGAGTTTTTGTTCGTACGTAAAATATCATACGTATGATTCTTTGTGAAACGGTCCACTGTTCCATAGAGTATGCAAATACGAGCGATGTAACAAAGACTGAGACAGATACGGATGATTTCATGGTAGCATATAAAAGGATCTGACTTGAAGTGGTACACCCGGGTTTTAAACTGGCGTCTGGCTTCTGGGGTAGAGAAAAAAAGGCGGGGTAATAAAATCTTCTCGGTTCTTCTTCTTTTTAATTAGTGAAAGGTACTTAGTTTTAGCAGATGATTTGGTGGTGGTTTACTAGTATACAAAGTCTAACTTAAAATTGTGCACCTCGGATTTTAACATTAGTCTGACTGCTGAGGTAGGGAATCATATTGACATGCGGGCATATCATGCTCCCGCTTATCCGTGCCCTGTTTTTCATCATTAATAATTTTTCATTATAACGATTGTTTGCAGATATCTGACTCTAACGGTTGCTAATGGAAACGCCATGTATCACAACCTATTCGTATCTGAGAACAATATACTGTTATGAGCTTGACTTTAATTTAGATATAAGATATCGTCATTATATCCAGAAAAATTCTATGTAGAGCATCTAGAAAATTTCCTGTTCAGTTACCAGGCATACAATAATAACCTAATAGATCAAACTGAGTTAGAACTAGGAGATATCTCGATACTAGGTGTTTGATGTAAAACACAACTCTACATAGATCAAAAGTAAACTGTTATCTCTCTATGAGGAGTACATAAAGCGTTTGCAAACTTGGCGTTGTCTGGGGTTTTGTTCTCCGCGGAGGTATTACTTTATGGTTGGTTATCCCCCCTTTGTTGTTCCCCGCGGAGGTATTACTTTAAGGTTGGTTATCCCCCCTTTGTTGTTCACCGCGGAGGTATTACTTTAAGGTTGGTTATCCCCTTGTTGTTCCCTATGGAGGTATTACTTTAAGGTCTGTCACCCCCTTGTAGTTCCCCGCGGTGGTATTACTTTAAGGTCGGTTACCCCCTTGTTGTTCCCCGCAGGAGTATTACTTTAGGGTTGGTTAACCCTACCCCTCTAGTTGTTTTCCGCGGAGGTACATGTATTACTTTAATGTTGTTCCCCGCGGAGGTATTAGTCTGGGGTTGGTTATCCCCTTGTTTTTCTCCGCGG
The DNA here is from genome assembly GCA_035048485.1 of Pteria penguin. Lineage (NCBI taxonomy): Eukaryota > Metazoa > Mollusca > Bivalvia > Pterioida > Pteriidae > Pteria > Pteria penguin. Next base: position 3,809,794 of record CM068585.1, on the reverse strand, counting down.
AGGTATCACTTTAAAGTTGTATACCCCTTTTCTTGTTCTCAGCCGAGGTAATACTTTAAGGTTGGTTACCCTCTTGTTGTTCTCCGCGGAGGTATTACTTTAAAATTATTTACTCCTCTTGTTGTTCCCCGCGGGAGTATTACTTTAGGGTTGGTTACCTAGTCGGTTAAATAGCTCTACAGATCTAAGTTCTTTTGTTGCATAGGTACCGACTTTAAATAAATATTATCTTATCTTGTTGTTCTCCGTGGAGGTAATACTTTAAGGTTGGTTACCCCTCTTGTTGTTCTCCGCGGAGGTATTACTTTAAAGTTGTTTACTCCTCTTGTTGTTCCCCGCGGGATTATTACTTTAGGGTTGGTTACCTAGTCGGTTAAATAGCTCTACAGAGCTAAGTTCTTTTGTTGCATAGGTACCGACTTTAAATAAATATAATCTTATCTTGTTGTTCTCCGCGGAGGTATTACTTTAAAGTTGGTTACCCCTCTTGTTGTTCACCGCAGAGGTATTACTTCAAGGTTGGTTACCCCCCTTGTTCCCCGCGGAAGTATTAGTTTGAGGTTGGTTACCCCCTTGTTTTTCTCCGCGAAGGTATTACTTTAACGTTGGTTACCCCCTTATTCCCGCGGAGGTATTATTTTAAAGTTGGTTACCTTCTTGCTGTTCTCTGCGGAGGTATTACTTTAAGGTCTGTTACCCCCCTTCTTGTTCTCCGTGGAGGTATTACTTTAAGGTCGGTTACCCCACTTGTTGTGTGGCTTAGATACTTCTTGATGGAGTGTTCGCTTCTCACAGTCATCTGGTCTGTGCAGGTTCAAGTATGTTTGTGTTGTGTCGTATCCTGTCATTATATATTACTTCCCATGGATATGCTAAATAATTGAAACATTTCATTATTGGTTCACGGAAAAATAATAATAATAAAAAAATAAAATAAAATAAATAAATAAAATAAATAAATTAATAATAAAAAAAATATATATATACCCCCCCCCCCCAAAAAAAGAGAAGAAGAAAAAAGAAAAAAATTATAAAAAATCACGATTATTTCACTATCACTCTGATTACCAACAATATTATTACCCAAATCTATCAAATTCATTTTAACGTCAGTAAAGATACTACAACCAGGTCAGGGAATTTCGCTCGGAATCCCGTCATAGTTCTTCAATCAATTCAGCTGTTTCCGTGTAGTAAAAAGTTAGGAAACACATTTACAACATACAGTGTCTGGAAATGCATATCGGTCAATCACCATACACGTAAGTACTTCGAATTTTGTGTGAATCTCATCCAAACTTTGACGCGGAATGTCATTTTTCAGTATGTATTTCCACAAAATTGAGTCTTTGTGTCTAAGCATCCCCCAAGCATTAATTTATGACCTCGTTCCTATATCAAAGCAATTACCAGAACTGTCCACTATCAGTTTTTCTCGAGAACTCTCGCATGTCACGTGAAGAGAATTTCCAACTCTTTTTTTTTTACAGATTGAATAAAAAAAGTGCATTGACAGAAGTAAAAATTGATAGGGAAGAATGATAATATCACTGGAGTAAGATCTCATGCGGGAATGCCAACAGGTCTTCTTCATATTTAGGGATTAAATTTCCATCATAATATTTACCTTTTTAACATATTCTGCCCTGCTGTAGTTTACTATGTGAAAAGTCCCAATTGTATTTTGGCTAGAATTAACAGATAATATTGGGGATGTGTCAAGTAATGTTATTCTCATTTACGACTAAGTTGTTCCGGTTATATGACCATTTATGACTAAGTTGTTCCGGTTATATGGCCATTTACGACTAAGTTGTTCCGGTTAAATTACCATTTACGACTAACTTGTTCCGGTTATATGACCATTTATGACTAAGTTGTTCCGGTTATATGACCATTTATGACTAAGTTGTTCCGGTTATATGACCATTTACGACTAACTTGTTCCGGTTATATGACCATTTATGACTAAGTTGTTCCAGTTATATGACCATTTACGACTAACTTGTTCCGGTTATATGACCATTTATGACTAAGTTGTTCCGGTTATATGACCATTTACGACTAACTTGTTCCGGTTATATGACCATTTACGACTAAGTTGTTCCGGTTATATGACCATTTACGACTAACTTGTTCTGGTTATATGACCATTTACGACTAACTTGTTCCGGTTATATGACCATTTCTTCAGAAATAATAAAAGTTCTTTTGGTTTTTCAGTAGCTAATTCTAAGTGGCCCGTAAATTGATAGATAACGGTTTTCAACATCAACAGTAGAGAAAAACACTAATCTTTTGCAGTTTGTTAGATAAACGGAAACCCCTATACTTTAGTCTTTATCAGGTAAACGGAAAACCTTGCACTTCGGTAGGTTAACGGAAACTCCCGGACTGTCACAGGTAAACGGAAACTCCCGGAATGTGGTAGGTAAACGGAAACTTCCAAACTATTGCAGGTAAACGGAAACTAACGGACTGTGTCAAGTTAACGGAAACTCCCGGACTGTGACAGGTAAACGAAAACTCCCGGACTGTGGCAGGTAAACCGAAACTTCCGGACTGTGGCTGGTAAACGGAAACTCCCGGACTGTGGAAAGTAAACGGAAACTCTCGGATTGTAGCAGGTAAATGGAAACTCTCGGAATGTGGTAGGTAAACTGAAACTTCCAGACTGTGGCAGGTAAATGAAATTCTCGGACTGTGGCAAGTAAACGGAAACTCCCGGACTGTGACAGGTAAACGGAAACTCTCGGACTGTGGCAGGTAAATGGAAACTCTCGGAATGTGGTAGGTTAACTGAAACTTTCAGTCTGTCGCAGGTAAACGGAAACTCCCGCACTGTGGTAAGTAAACGGAAACTCCCAGACTGTGACAAGTAAATGGAAACTCCCGGACAGTGGCAAGTAAACGGAAACTCTCGGACTTTGGTAGGCAAACGGAAACTCCCAGACTGTGATAGGTAAACTGAACCACTTGACTTTGGCAGGCAAAACACCTGGTAGGTAGACGGAACCCCTGCACTTGGCAACTAATTTTCAAATATCTGTATGGATATCTAGATAGACAAAATTCAACAGGTGTAAATATACTTTATTTCTCACAACAACATACATCTATATGTATATATTTACACTCATGAACATTATATGAACCACTTCAAATCATATGAAAAAGAATAATAGCTTTATGTAAATAAGTAATAATTGAAGAAATCATACCTATATCAAATCACTTACCATATATGTTGTATCATGTACACATATTATTCTTAATACTTTTGAAATATTTTTTTTCGTCCCCCTACCTTTTGCTGATTTACTGGTCATCATATTATAACACTCACTTGTCCGTTGACCAAGAAAAGCTGAAGCAGATTTTTTGAATGTGTAGATAAATTAACCTGAAGTTACAGATAACAATACTGTGACAAAAGAGTACTAATCAGTGAGTTACCGACTCCTGGGAAAAATAAAATATATCTAAAACCCGAAACCAGCGTAAATTGTCTCCTGTATCTAGTAATAGTATCTAGTAAATGAAACAGTATCCGGGTCCCTAACAACAATTAATTAAATCTATATAAATCCCTGTAGAGTTTCTAAAATACATTAATATCTGATCAAATTGAAATACAAAGAACGTTTTGATTTGAAATTGTCTTCAACTGAGTATTATCAATATCAATTTCTTAATAAAGCAATGAACAAAAACAACGCCAACGTACCATAACACGCCCGTCATATATTATTTCAAACGCAACAGATATATCTGCATAGACTAAATCAATCAAATGCACTGTGCCTTTGACCTTGGAGGTGTGAACTTGGGTAAAGGTCATGATACATTATTGAGTCATGGACAACAATTCTAAAAAAGGAAAAAGAAAGATATGAATCCATGAAAGCAGAAAATAGTTATAGTCCAGAGAAGATTTTGCCTACTAAATTTACCGTGACCTTGAAGGTATGACCTTGAAGCAAGGTCATGACATACCCTAGAGTCATGGCCAACAAATCTGTGAAATAGATATTCGCGTTGGGTTGTTTTTCTCAAAACCTTTCACTTTTCCCTAAAATGTCCTTGACCTTTAACTTTAACATTGAAAATCAATAACTTTCGTCCCTCGGTCATTAGGAATAAGTGTACAAAGTTTAAAAATTCTAGCATAAACAGTTTGATCTGTATCTTATTTACAAGGTGCCTCTAAAACATTTGCTATTTTTGCTCCCAAAATGACCTCGACCTTTGACCTCTGATTTTGTCAATAAGCTGTGTCCTAATGTCATGAAAGTTTGAAAGTCCTAGCCAAAACGATATGGTCTGTATTTTGTTTACAAGGTGCAGACATACCCACTGACCCACAATGCCATACCAGAATACGTCCGTCTACGACGGGCGTATAAAACGTATACACATATCTATATCCAAAAGGGTTTCAAAAATGTACATTACTATAAATGGGATATTTTATTTACATATTATCCGAATCCATAACTGACTGCATTTTATCGTAAGACGCTATCCGACAAATCTGAGTTCTTGACAAATTAGACGCATTCATGGAGTAGGAAGTGTCACTTTTAAGTCGCTTCAGTCGTCGTCGTTTAGAGCATCGAAAAACAGAAATAAAACCCTGTCGAAAATTTCTATTCATAAAACAATACGTGATAGGATTGCAACAAGATGAAACATATCCTAATAAGTTAAATGATAGCATCATGGGTGTAGTGATATGCTGCGCTGCTGTCTCTTCATCATATATAATCCAAGTCTGAATTACAAACAGAGGCGTCCAACAAATAAAGAACTCGGCCACCACAGCGAATAACATTTTAATGACTCGTCTCTTCGATGCTCGACTTTTTTCACTGTTCGACTGTCGAATGCCACTGCATTGCATACCGAAACGAGTGGACCTATTAGTGTGTTGTCTCCAGGGTTGTCTCGACCTGGATGGTGCCACGATTTTGCGACCGAATGAAAATCCCGTTGATTTGGTATCGTTTGCTGGAAGGAAGGTTGCCGTATCTTCTCGCGGACTATGGCCATTGGAATACTCTGAAATACAGCATATTCTATATTTATATTCTTTATTTCAGGACTACATGTATCATTTTGAGAGTTATGTTAGCTTCCTGTCTCTTGTGGGTACTCTAAAACGGACCTTGTATAACCCTACTCGTCCACTCTGATTGTTAACCGACATATCTGCAGACCAGAGACCTTAGTGCGCTTTCAGATGGGCTCATGTTGATGCCACTTTTCACTTTGATATATAAATCTGTTCATATAATAATAATGCTCGTGTGTATATTTCATGACCTCTTAGCTTGAGTAACCAGTTGATCCTTGTCCACTAGATGGAAAACTCTTGTGGTAAGCTTGTTTGTATTTACGGATATGAATGTTTTCTGAAATGTCAATTGCATGTTAATATTTAATAATCATTATTTATTTCAGTGAGTTCTTTTCAATTATCTTTTTTACTGATTTATTCCATGGAATCCAGAACTTTTGTCTGATAAGCATATAAAGTATTAGTTCTATATAGCGTGTCTGACATGTACGTGTAGAATGTTGAATCTTTTGTGTAGTAATTTCTGGGAATTCAACGCGGGCGCAGCTGGTCAGATAGGAGATAAGTTCTCCTCATATGTACCATTTCTCACCTCATGGGTTCTATGAATGTCCATTGTGGTACGTAATGAGCGATGGAGTGCCAATAGCTTTCGTATGTTACATTTAATGTAGTTATAGCTGTGTCTTGAGTGAGTCTGTCGAGCATTAAACCACAGTTTGAACAGGTCGACCAATCGTTCATCCTAAGTTTCCTATTTCTGTTTACGTGGATTGTCTTAACAAGTCAGAAGGCAAACCGACGAAATGTGCAATATTCTTAACTAACTTGGGATCCGAAGACAAAGCATATGAATGAAATCTGCATCTGAATGCAACAAACCCGTCTGGCTTTTATAACTAGCATAACAATGATAAGATGTCATAGAAATGGACTTTGTTTAAACGTTCAAAGTGAATGCCGATTACGGAATATAATAAAGTTTTGCCTAATTTCCTGCTATAGCCAATGGCTTTTCATATTTTCCGGTTTGAATGCTATTAAAAAGTACATTAAGCAAATTTTAAAGACGCTTCAAAGAGATAATCAAAATGCCGCTAGCGGTTTTTGTATGAAATTCTATAGGATTATAGTGATTGAAGATATACTGAAGTCTCGAATAGAAATATGTAGAACAAATTATACTTCATTGGTCTAACAGGTCATAGTCTTTAGCTAAAGCAGTGATCTATACTTGCTGAACGACACTATATGCATGAATCAATACAAAATTTAAAAAAAAAGAATTTTGAATGAAGAATACACTAAATGTGAAATTCTGAATTATAATAGAATATTGTGTCATATTTATTGTTTTGTTTGATGGGCATGTCAAATTTTGTTAAAATTTGTCAAGTAATAAAGCAATAACCAAGTTTGCCACTTACCTCGTAAATCAATAACAATCAAAACACCGATAATTTATTGCAGGAAGCTATTGTCATTTTTACACGGGAATATGAAGCTATTGTCATTTTTATAACTTGATTCTATTACACATATCAACATATCTATGGTCGACTATAAGGATTCCTGAGCAATTTGTATAGCACAATGTTAGACAAAAGTGTTCCTTGGACCCCATCAATCTGCAAATTATCATAGCACAAACAGCTAATACTATGATCGAGCTAAACTATATCCTGAAGTATTAAAGGTCAAAGAATGGTAATTAACGAGACGTGTGAGTGGCTGATCGTCTGTAAGGAGAGAGGGACTACTATTTCAATGCATAAAGTTCTCTGATTGGCTGATTATCTGTAGGGAGAGAGGGACTACTATTTCAATGCATAAAGGGCTCTGATTGGTTGATTATCTGTAGGGAGAGAGGGACTACTATTTCAATTTAATCTATAGATAAGTTGATTCTGCTGAAAATCATGAATTTTACTCTCATTTCGCTGATGTAAAATTTTATTACCTTAGAGGTATTGTTGTTTACATTAGAATTTTGGTCAGTTTAGGGGTAAACTCGTGAACATTTTGGTCAGTTTTGGGGCTAACTGGTGAACATTTTGATACATACATGTATAAGGGTATGTAAAACTAAGATGTAGAAAGTCTTTTAAATCTTACTGGAAGTTCGGTAATTTAACATGGGACCCTATGGAAAATGGAATTACTATACTGTTATCTTAAATGAGCATGCATGAACAAGCAGAATTCCGTTATAGCTGACCCAATCTAAAAATAGCTATCACACGTGTTAACTTCTGTCTAAATTTACACAAATCAAATTTACAAAGACATTTTGGCAATTTTAACTGCATGATATAAAATAAGTAAGAAAGAAATAACTATTATTTACATACGTGACAACAAAATGATGAATTAAAACCCTAAAATCAGAGAACATAAGATACTTTTACTTAAAATGACTTAATTCACGTAAATAATCACATCTTACAATGTATATAATGTATGTAAAGTACGTACATGAAGTCTTCGTAACAAAATTTCCATGAAATTTATATGATCATACATGAATCGTAATAGAATAAATACTATCATGTATTTCAAATTTCCGTAACCACAGAGTTTGTACACCGGCTTCTGATCGACATCTTGAAGCGTAATTTCTGCACTATACCTCTGCTAATATTTGAATTTAGATGCTAGTGTTCAGTTGAAAAGTTATATTAATTATTCAAAAAGAGTGTCTAACGTTTGAATGCAATGATTTATATTCGATGACTTCATGGACTTCTCGTTATAATCTGCTCCGAGCATTTTCAAAATAATACTTTGTGTGTGACATGATCAAATACTTCATCTGTGTCCTGATTCTGGCTACCAACGGTCCGCTGGATTTGGCTTGCAATTTTTACAAATTACATCAGATACTAGACAGAACTTAAGCCGAGAACTCAGGAACAACGGGTTAAAATAAGACCGATGCATTCGTATCTTCTCAAATAATGCAAGGTTTTAGTAATGACAATGAAACTTCACATACCAAATACATCATCTGTCAACTCCAGCAATAGCAATTTGATTTCAGAATAAATGCGTACTGCTTGTTACAGAATGCTTACCTATTTCACTGTTCTCGTCATTTTTCATGCCGACAAAGAGCGTGAAACTGATTAAGCCATACGCTATGGACATTATCAAGATAGGAATCAGCAATAAGATAACGGTGATCAGGATTTGGTATCCTTTCTCCAATGCTTTATTGCTCCATATCTCCAAACACCGAGAAACACCGTTAGGATATGTTATGTGTTTCGTATGGACAGGAATTGGAATCATGACTGTCAGCGCTAAAACCCAGCACAGCACTATAAGCTTGTATGAATGGGAGCGGGTCTGCCATGAACGGGACTGCAGTGGCCGACATATCGCAAAGTATCGTTCTAACGAGATTGCAACCAAAGTGAAACAGCTTACAGCAACAGTAACAGCTGGAATAAAAAAATAATATAGCTTAAAATATATTCTTATGATACATAAATTATGTTTTATCCTATAACAATGTACAAATGCTACTACAGTATACATGTAGTTATTCTTAATATTTTATATTTGAGCATCATAAGACCGCATCGACATTGCCGATAATCGAACACTTTCTTGACGTCATGTATTCTTGCTAGAGAGGGCAGTGTCATGTGGGAGATCCGATATACTTTCTCCTCTCCTTAACCTCTTTTCCGTTAGATAGAAGTAGCAAGCAGTAAGACTTCTGGGTGCAGTTCACCATTCTTATTCTGATCAAATTTACAACCGAAAATTTACAGAAGTTTTAAAATGTAGAATTCAATCCAAATGATATTTTCTATCTTCTGATTAAAAGTCATGATGCTTAAGGAAAATAGTACACCTTGGAATGGAAGTATAATATAATTCATATACATGTATCATTAATGTCACATTTAAATACAAAAAAGAACAATGTGCAATACATAAAATATGCTTGTAAAAGTTCGACTTTGTGGCTTGATTGTTTATGTATTTACTCTTTTTTTTCTCTTTGTTTGGATAAATATTTTTATACACAAAAACCGCCTATCGCAGTTTTCACGATTTGTAATTTTTGGAGAGTTTTATTGCAGAGATTTCATGGTAATTTAACGATGTGTGATTTGGTTAGGTCGGAGTAAATCACAGAAACTGTATGATAGGTTGTCGGTATGTATTAACAGTTGTGTGAATGCAGGAGTCTGTTCCACTATATCAATAACAGAAAGGCATCATATCCCCTGACATTCGTCATTATTGCACATTTATATTCGTGGTTTGTAACCAAATGTTATGGAATAATTACGACTAAGATTGTACTGGCGTCTTTGATCACTTAATTTGTAATGACATTTAGTTCGCTTTGCTTGATTACTGTCTTAATGTGTCCGTCACACTATTCTTCTTCATGTGAATTATCTTACTCCATATAAGACTACTGACACCGATAACGATGAAAATCTTCATTAGTTCAAAAAGACGTCATTTCATATTGGATAATTTTCCAACCCACTTGTTCCATCTTATCTAGACTCACCAAACAAAGATGGAGTATTTAGTTTGGAGAAAATAGATGCATTCAACGTTGTGAAAGTTAATCTGAAATATTTAGCACAGCACGAGCCAGATAATCATTATAAGATCTTTGTATACTTAAGACGTTAATTCGGATTTACTAAAGTCAAGGAGAATCAGTATAGATATAAGGCCCTTAACGTATTAAATATTCCAATTCGGTTTTGCTTTTATCTAGAAATATTGGTATAACATCTCGTAAATTAACAACGGAAACGAGATAGGAAATGCAGATGTCTGCACATATCCTAATCTTATAAACCAATTCGCTTGTGGCAAACACTTACAAGACTTACAGAAATGTATATAGGTTTCTGTTTGATTATTGTATATTATACCGTACATCGTATCTTCCGTTTGACATATGTGACCAACTTATTCCTATTGCACCACAGCGTATGGTAAATGTTCCGTTGAGAGTTTGCCTTTTGCCATGTTCAAATGCCATGTGGTTTTGGCACTTTCTGTACAGTGTGAGAATTCATCGCAAGTATATAGTGTTGAAATAATTTTGGTTCCTTTTTATATTTTGATATACAGGTAGTGAGATGTAGTGATGTAGAATTGTGTAGTAGGTAGTGAGGTGTAGTGATGTAGAATTGTGTCGTAGGTAGTGAGGTGTAGTGATGTAGGATTGTGTCGTAGGTATCGAGTCGGAGTGATGTAGGATTGTGTCGTAGGTAGTGAGTCGGAGTGATGTAGGATTGTGTCGTAGGTAGTGAGTCGGAGTGATGTAGGATTGTGTCGTAGGTAGTGAGGTGTAGTGATGTAGAATTGTGTCGTAGGTAGTGAGGTGTAGTGATGTAGGATTGTGTCGCACGTAGTGAGGTGTAGTGATGTAGGATGGTGTCGTAGGTAGTGAGGTGTAGTGATGTAGGATTGTGTCGTAGGTAGTGAGGTGTAGTGATGTAGGATTGTGTCGTAGGTGGTGAGGTGTAGTGATGTAGGATTGAGTCGTAGGTAGTGAGTCGGAGTGATGTAGGATTGTGTCGTAGGTAGTGAGGTGTAGTGATGTAGAATTGTGTCGTAGGTAGTGAGTCGGAGTGATGTAGGATTGTGTCGTAGGTAGTGAGGTGTAGTGATGTAGGATTGTGTCGTAGGTAGTGAGGTGTAGTAATGTAGAATTGTGTCGTAGGTAGTGATGTGTAGTGATGTAGAATTGTGTTGTAGGTAGTGAGGTGTAGTGATGTAGGATTGTGTCGTAGGTAGTGAGGTGTAGTGATGTAGGATTGTGTCGTAGGTAGTGAGGTGTAGTGATGTAGGATTGTGTCGTAGGTAGTGAGGTGAAGTGATGTAGAATTGTATCGTAAGTAGTGAGGTGTAGTGATGTAGGATTGTGTCATAGGTAGTGAGTCGGAGTGATGTAGGATTGTGTCGTAGGTAGTGAGGTGTAGTGATGTAGGATTGTGTCATAGGTAGTGAGTCGGAGTGATGTAGAATTGTGTCGTAGGTAGTGAGGTGTAGTGATGTAGAATTGTGTAGTAGGTAGTGAGGTGTAGTGATGTAGAATTGTGTTGTAGGTAGTGAGTCGGAGTGATGTAGAATTGTGTCGTAGGTAGTGAGGTGTAGTGATGTAGGATTGTGTCGTAGGTAGTGAGGTGTAGTGATGTAGAATTGTGTCGTAGGTAGTGAGGTGTAGCGATGTAGGATTGTGTCGTAGGTTGTGAGGTGAAGTGATGTAGAATTGTGTCGTAGGTAGTGAGGTGTAGTGATGTAGGATTGTGTCGTAGGTAGTGAGTCGGAGTGATGTGGGATTGTGTCGCAGGTAGTGAGGTGAAGTGATGTAGGATTGTGTCGTTAGTAGTGAGGTGAAGTGATGTAGGATTGTGTCGTAGGTAGTGAGTCGGAGTGATGTAGAATTGTGTCGTAGGTAGTGAGGTGTAGTGATGTAGGATTGTGTCGTAGGTAGTGAGGTGTAGTGATGTAGGATTGTGTCGTAGGTAGTGAGTCGGAGTGATGTGGGATTGTGTCGTAGGTAGTGAGGTGAAGTGATGTAGGATTGTGTCGTTAGTAGTGAGGTGAAGTGATGTAGGATTGTGTCGTAGGTAGTGAGTCGGAGTGATGTAGAATTGTGTCGTAGGTAGTGAGGTGTAGTGATGTAGGATTGTGTCGTAGGTAGTGAGGTGTAGTGATGTAGGATTGTGTCGTAGGTAGTGAGTCGGAGTGATGTGGGATTGTGTCGTAGGTAGTGAGGTGTAGTGATGTAGGATTGTGTCGTAGGTAGTGAGGTGTAGTGATGTAGAATTGTGTAGTAGGTAGTGAGGTGTAGTGATGTAGAATTGTGTTGTAGGTAGTGAGTCGGAGTGATGTAGAATTGTGTCGTAGGTAGTGAGGTGTAGTGATGTAGGATTGTGTCGTAGGTAGTGAGGTGTAGTGATGTAGAATTGTGTCGTAGGTAGTGAGGTGTAGCGATGTAGGATTGTGTCGTAGGTTGTGAGGTGAAGTGATGTAGAATTGTGTCGTAGGTAGTGAGGTGTAGTGATGTAGGATTGTGTCGTAGGTAGTGAGTCGGAGTGATGTGGGATTGTGTCGCAGGTAGTGAGGTGAAGTGATGTAGGATTGTGTCGTTAGTAGTGAGGTGAAGTGATGTAGGATTGTGTCGTAGGTAGTGAGTCGGAGTGATGTAGAATTGTGTCGTAGGTAGTGAGGTGTAGTGATGTAGGATTGTGTCGTAGGTAGTGAGGTGTAGTGATGTAGAATTGTGTCGTAGGTAGTGAGGTGTAGTGATGTAGGATTGTGTCGTAGGTTGTGAGGTGAAGTGATGTAGAATTGTGTCGTAGGTAGTGAGGTGTAGTGATGTAGGATTGTGTCGTAGGTAGTGAGTCGGAGTGATGTGGGATTGTGTCGCAGGTAGTGAGGTGAAGTGATGTAGGATTGTGTCGTTAGTAGTGAGGTGAAGTGATGTAGGATTGTGTCGTAGGTAGTGAGTCGGAGTGATGTAGAATTGTGTCGTAGGTAGTGAGGTGTAGTGATGTAGGATTGTGTCGTAGGTAGTGAGGTGTAGTGATGTAGGATTGTGTCGTAGGTAGTGAGTCGGAGTGATGTGGACTCGTGTCGTAGACAGTGAGGTGTAGTGATGTAGTGACTACACCTCACTACCTACGACACAATTCTACCACACTCTGACTCAATACTGTCCTATGACATATTTGAAATATTCTTATATTTAAATATGCATAATGATTAATATGTCATAGGACAATACCTACAACAGAATTCTACATCATTCCGGCTCACTACCTACGACAGAAATCTACCTCACTCCGATGCACGATTTTTGCAGTCGGTCAGAAGAAGTTTGTCATAGGAGAATGCCTCTGGGGCCTAAGTCGTCTCGCCATGGGTCCAACCCACCACGGATCTGGACAAAAAGTAACAACATAGTTTGGTATAGAACTTTGAGTACTGAGATTTATCAAAATTCTTCCAGCTGTTTTATAGAAGTTGAAAGTATGAAAAGTTGACGCCGGACTGACAGATGGACTTCAGACGAAAATTGATCACAGAAGTTCTCTTAAATCTTCGGCTCAAGTGAGCTAAATTGAACAGTGCGCGTCAGTTACATAGGCACCATTTATGTCGCCACTGTTAACACAGTACACAGTTTTGTAAAATGATCATCGTTAATTAATAGAAAGAGAAGCAAATGAGAACAGTTCTGTATATATCTGATTGTGAGAATCTGGAAATTTGGATGATTTAATGTGAGCTAGAGGATATTGAAATGTCTAACCCATTTCAGGATAATCTAAAAATTGTGTATATTTTGAAATATACTTAATTACATACATATTATATGTATGTATGTATGTATGTATGTATGTATTTATATATATTGATAGGTTGTTATTATTTTATCCAAGTTATTTCCCCTAGACCGTAGTAGTCAGAGCTAAATCTTTGAAAAAAAAATATCCAGAGAAAATCATCAACGGATAGTACAGCGACCTTCTGATGTGCCTTGTAGGAGACAGCCGTCAGACATAAAAGAGGGGCTATAATGAGTTCAGACAATACTCACTGCAGCTTGAAAAAACTTAACTGCTAAATTTCGGTGTATAGATTAGGTCTTACTTCTAAACAATTTTCAGTATCCACCATCCATATAATTATTCATTCGTCTGTGTGTTCGACGGTATGTTTCCTGGTAAATCAGCACCATTTGGGAGATAGTGTAATCTGACGGACGATACGTTTACATTCTGAATCTAATATAGTATAGTTTGTATTGATACCTACATTCATATTGATGGATTGACATTTTGTCCTTAACGCAAGGATAATTTTTACGCATGTGATCTAAAGAGCTAAGATATATGTCAGCTCAGTAATCATTAACTCATCATTACTTCTTAATTATCCCGTACATCCTATCTTTTTGTGTTCCTTTGTCGCAGCTGATGTTTCGGTTGCTGTGTGTTTAGATTGGTATTCTGTCAACAAGAAGCTTGATTAGGGAACACACCATGCCACTAATACATTGTGCATACACTTGGCTACAGTACTCGCTAACTGTCTCCTGTTGTTCACGCTTATGTTCTAGCATACGAAATCACACGTCCTCATCCAAAACAGACTGCCCAAATTTCCACATCTTGTAAGCAGATTTGTCAAACATATATCCGAAGTAAACATATAGTATTCTTACATTTAAATCTATCTGTTAGTGATGATTTTTCTAACAAACCTTTCAGAAAAACTTTAACTGACATATTGACTATTTCATAATTTTACACATTAACTAAGACCTGATGTTTCGTACAGCGAAAATTAACGATAGTACCACTGCTTGATTTAGTGACATGAGTGTCAGCAGGCCATCTGGACTAGAAACCTCTCATATAATACGTCATGGAGACCTCATGCTATCCTCATTTATTGATCTGGTAAACATTTCAAAATAACAAAACCGTTTTTTATATTATCATATCTTATAAGGCACCATCTATTTGAGAACCATGGAGGGGGGGGGGGGGGGGGGCTGGGGTTTTTAAAAAAAGCCAGATTATTTTTACCTCAACATGGTGGGCAAGGGCTTTTTTTTCAGAAGAGCAAGAGCTAGAAAATGTTTTTCATCAAATTTTTGTTTTTTTGTATAATTATACAAATTTGATAATAAACACTTATTTTCCATATACTGAAATGAGGGTGAGTCTAGAAGCAGGGGGGTGAGGAAGGAGAGGACGGGGTAGAGGTGTGAAGGAAAGAGGGCTACCCTGGGTATAAAAAAGAAGAAAAAAAACTGACAAAGAAATGACAAAAATTCTAAAAATGTGAGAAATGTCGGTTCTGTCTTAGTCGCAAAATCAGTCAAGAATTATATGAAGAAAAAATTATATAAAAATGTCAAATCTGGCATCTTCAAATTGCCATAACCTTTTATAGGATAGAGATAAAAGGAAAGGAAAACTGTTTTCAATTTGTCTCACGAAAACTGTTTTCAATTTGTCTAACTGAGCTCTATCTAAATACATAGAGCACATAAAGATATGAATACACGGCAAAATTCACCTGGGATTGCTACTACCCCCTGTCCACCCCTCATGAACCGCTTTTGGCACATACGACTCTGCCGAAACAAAAATAGAGCTTTAATAGCCAATCATTAGCTAATTGTATGCAATACGGTCGCGGAAAATGAAGGGATTTACCCGACGTATATATATATATCTGTGAAGGGTGGGGTGGGGTGGGGGGGGGGGAGGGCGGTGTAGGTGTGTGTATAAAGCATACAGAAATTGGAACTATTTAAACATGGGTCTTTAATTACGCCCATAAAAAGCACACTTACAAGAGAAGTCAACTCATTTGGAACCAAAGCCGGCGTGGCCTAGTGGTATCGTGCTGGACTCCTGATCGGGAGGCCGGGATTCGATTCCCGCTCTGGTCACGTCTCGGATGAGACAGTAAAAACCAAGGCCCCGTGTTGTGGTATGCATGGCACGTTAAAGATCCCTTACTGCTTCGAGTGGGCCGTTGGAAAGGTCAAAATTTGTATGCCCGCATCAGGCAGATGCCGTCACCATATACGTAAAATATTCGTGGTGTGACGTTAAACAAAAATCAATCAATCAATCATTTTGAACCATTGAGGACATTACTAAATAATACTGTTCATGTTTGAAATAAAACTTCTATCGCCAAATTTAAAAGTTTTAAAATGATTTATAGGGCGGCAAGAATGTTGATTTAAATGAAAACGCCCTGAAAGAAGCGAACAAACCATTATTGTCAAGTACACAATAGTGAACTTTTTGCAACCAGGAATTAAAGCACAGTCTAAGAATTCAAAGTAACTAGTTTGTACGTCAGTGTGTTGGCCCAATCTACAATGGAATAGTGTCCTGTGCCCAAAGCCGTCAGGAGTTACTGCTTTGTACGTCAGCGTATTGGCCCACTCCACAATGAAATGGCGCCATGTGCCCATAACTGTCAGGAGAAAAAGTATTCAATAGGCGTCATATGAAGCTAGAATCACATGATTGTGTGAAGTAATCGTGTAACAGAGCACATTACTGTACACATTGATGTACATATATCTGATGGCATGCAGCAGAGCATGAACGCAAGCTGTGTCCGAAAAGAATATAATGTGATACATGTGAAAAGGATGATGTAATGAGGCAATGTGCACTCTTGACAGAATGGGGATAAAAAAGTAATAAATCGTACTTTCACACTGATTTCAGAAAGCGTTACAGACGAAGATTTCATGTTGATATAATCATATAGGCTTCGCAGGAATAGATTGCATTTTCATTTTGTAGATGACCAAATACATGTAGATAATTCGCCTGTTCAGAGGTACATATAACACTATTTCAACCCATCCTCGCAATCCCAACTGCCAAGGTATATAATGATATCACACCCATCGTCACTATCCCATCTGCCAAGGTATATAACAGTATCACACTCATCGTCACTATCCCATCTGCTAAGATATATAACAATGCCACACCTATCCTCACTATCTCATCTGCCAAGGTATATAATAATATCAAACCCATCCTCCCTATCCCAACTGCCAAGGTATATAACAATACCACACCCATCGCCACTATCCCAACTGCCAAGGTATATAACAATACCACACTCATCCTCACTATCCCATCTGCCAAGGTATATAACAATATCACACCCATCGTCACTATCCCATCTGCCAAGGTATATAACAATATCACACCCATCGTCACTATCCCATCTGCCAAGGTATATAACAATATCACACCTATCCTCGCTATCCCATCTGCAAAGGTATATAACAATATAAGACCCATCGTCACAATCCCATCTGCCAAGATATATAACAATATCACACCTATCATCACTATCCCATCTGCCAAGGTATATAACAGTATCACATCCATCGTCACTATCCCATCTGCTAAGATATATAACAATGCCACACCTATCCTCACTATCCCATCTGCCAAGGTATCTAACAATACCACACCCATCGTCACTATCCCATCTGCCAAGGTATATAACAATATCACGCCCATCGTCACTATCCCATCTGCCAAGGTATATAACAATATCACA
The DNA here is from genome assembly GCA_035048485.1 of Pteria penguin. Classification (NCBI taxonomy): domain Eukaryota; kingdom Metazoa; phylum Mollusca; class Bivalvia; order Pterioida; family Pteriidae; genus Pteria; species Pteria penguin. The sequence continues at coordinate 3,792,594 of CM068585.1, read as the reverse complement.
CCTATCCTCGCTATCCCATCTGCCAAGGTATATAACAATATCACACCCATCGTCACTATCCCATCTGCCAAGGTATATAACAGTATCACACCTATCGCCACTATCTCATCTGCTACGGTATATAACAATATCACACCCATCGTCATTATCCCATCTGCCAAGGTATATAACAATATCACACCCATCGTCACTATCCCATCTGCCAAGGTATATAACAGTTTCACACCTATCGTCACTATCTCATCTGCCAAGGTATATAACAATATCACATCCATCGTCACAATCCCATCTGCCAAGGTATATAACAATACCACGCCCATCGTCACTATCCCAACTGCCAAGGTACATAACAGTATCACACCTATTGTCACTATCCCATCTACCAAGGTATATAACAGTATCACACCTATCGCCACTATCCCATCTGCCAAGGTATATAACAGTATCACACCCATCTTCACTATCCCATCTGCCAAGGTATATAACAGTATCACACCCATCGTCACTATCCCAACTGCCAAGGTATATAAAAGTATCACATCCATCGTCACAATCCCATCTGCCAAGGTATATAAAAATATCACACCCATCGTCACTATCCCATCTGCCAAGGTATATAAAAATATCACACCCATCGTCACTATCCCATCTGCCAAGGTATATAACAATATCACACCCATCGTCACTATCCCATCTGCCAAGGTATATAACAATATCACACCCATCGTCACTATCCCATCTGCCAAGGTATATAACAATATCACACCCATCGTCACTATCACAACTGCCAAGGTATATAACGGTATCACACCCATCGTCACTATCCCATTTGCCAAGGTATATAACAGTATCACACCTATCGTCACTATCCCATCTGCCAAGGTATATAACAGTATCACACCTATCGTCACTATCCCATCTGCCAAGGTATATAATAATATCACACCCATCTTCACTATCCCATCTGCCAAGGTATATAACAGTATCACACCCATCGTCACTATCCCATCTGCCAAGGTATATAAAAATATCACACCCATCGTCACTAATCCATCTGCCAAGGTATATAACAATATCACACCCACCGTCACTATCCCATCTGCCAAGGTATATAACAGTATCACACCCATCGTGACTATCCCAACTGCCAAGGTATATAACAGTATCACACCTATCGTCACTATCCCATCTGCCAAGGTATATAACACTATCACACCCATCTTCACTATCCCATCTGCCAAGGTATATAACAGTATCACACCCATCGTCACTATCCCATCTGCCAAGGTATATGAAAATATCACACCCATCGTCACTATCCCATCGGTCAAGGTATATAACAATATCACACCCATCGTGACTAACCCATTTGCCAAGGTATATAACAGTATCACACCTATCGTCACTATCCCATCTGCCAAGGTATATAACAATATCACACCCATCGTCACTATCCCATCTGCCAAGGTATATAACAGTATCACACCCATAGTCACTATCCCATCTGCCAAAGTATATAACAATATCACATACATCGTCACTATCCCATCTGCCAAGGTATATAACAATATAAGACCCATTGTCACTATCCCATCTGCCAAGGTATATAAAAATACCACACCCATCGTCACTATCCCATCTGCCAAGGTATATAACAATATCACACTCATCCTCACTATCCCATCTGCCAAGGTATATAACAATATCACACCCATCGTCACTATCCCAACTGCCAAGGTATATAACAGTATCACACCCATCGTCACTACTCCATTTGCCAAGGTATATAACAGTATCACACCCATCGTCACTATCCCATCTGCCAAGGTATATAACAATATAACACCCATCGTCACTATCCCATCTGCCAAGGTATATAATAATATAAGACCCATCGTCACTATCCCATCTGCCAAGGTATATAACAGTATCACACTCATCCTCACTATCCCATCTGCCAAGGTATATAACAATATGACACCCATCGTCACTAATCCATCTGCCAAGGTATATAACAATATCACACCCATCGTCACTATTCCAACTTCCAAGGTATATAACAATACCACACCCATCGTCACTATCCCATCTGCCAAGGTATATAACAATACCACACCCATCGTCACTATCCCATCTGCCAAGGTATATAACAATACCACACCCATCGTCACTATCCCATCTGCCAAGGTATATAACAGTATTACACCCATCATCACTATCTCATCTGCCAAGGTATATAACAGTATCACACTCATCGTCACTATCCCATCTGCCAAGGTATATAACAATATCACACCTATCCTCGCTATCCCATCTGCCAAGGTATATAACAATACCACACCCATCGTCACTATCCCATCTGCCAAGGTATATAACAGTATCACACCTATCGCCACTATCTCATCTGCTACGGTATATAACAATATCACACCCATCGTCATTATCCCATCTGCCAAGGTATATAACAATATCACACCCATCGTCACTATCCCATCTGCCAAGGTATATAACAGTTTCACACCTATCGTCACTATCTCATCTGCTAAGGTATATAACAATATCACATCCATCGTCACAATCCCATCTGCCAAGGTATATAACAATACCACGCCCATCGTCACTATCCCAACTGCCAAGGTACATAACAGGATCACACCTATTGTCACTATCCCATCTGCCAAGGTATATAACAGTATCACACCTATCGCCACTATCCAATCTGCCAAGGTATATAACAGTATAACACTCATCTTCACTATCCCATCTGCCAAGGTATATAACAGTATCACACCCATCGTCACTATCCCATCTGCCAAGGTATATAAAAATATCACACCCATCGTCACTATCCCATCTGCCAAGGTATATAACAATATCACACCCATCGTCACTATCACAACTGCCAAGGTATATAACGGTATCACACCCATCGTCACTATCCCATTTGCCAAGGTATATAACAGTATCACACCTATCGTCACTATCCCATCTGCCAAGGTATATAATAATATCACACCCATCTTCACTATCCCATCTGCCAAGGTATATAACAATATCACACCCATCGTCACTATCCCATCTGCCAAGGTATATAAAAATATCACACCCATCGTCACTAATCCATCTGCCAAGGTATATAACAATATCACACCCATCGTCACTATCACAACTGCCAAGGTATATAACAGTATCACACCCATCGTGACTATCCTAACTGCCAAGGTATATAACAGTATCACACCTATCGTCACTATCCCATCTGCCAAGGTATATAACACTATCACACCCATCTTCACTATCCCATCTGCCAAGGTATATAACAGTATCACACCCATCGTCACTATCCCCTCTGCCAAGGTATATGAAAATATCACACCCATCGTCACTATCCCATCGGTCAAGGTATATAACAATATCACACCCATCGTCACTATCACAACTGCCAAGGTATATAACAGTATCACACCCATCGTGACTAACCCATTTGCCAAGGTATATAACAGTATCACACCCATCGTGACTAACCCATTTGCTAAGGTATATAACAGTATCACACCTATCGTCACTATCCCATCTGCCAAGGTATATAACAATATCACACCCATCGTCACTATCCCATCTGCCAAGGTATATAACAGTATCACACCCATCGTCACTATCGCATCTGCCAAGGTATAAAACAATATCACACCCATCGTCACTATCCCATCTGCCAAGGTATATAACAATATAAGACCCATTGTCACTATCCCATCTGCCAAATATATAAAAATACCACATCCATCGTCACTATCCCATCTGCCAAGGTATATAACAATATCACACTCATCCTCACTATCCCATCTGCCAAGGTATATAACAAAATCACACCCATCGTCACTATCCCAACTGCCAAGGTATATAACAGTATCACACCCATCGTCACTACTCCATTTGCCAAGGTATATAACAGTATCACACCCATCGTCACTATCCCATCTGCCAAGGTATATAACAATATAACACCCATCGTCACTATCCCATCTGCCAAGGTATATAATAATATAAGACCCATCCTCACTATCCCATCTGCCAAGGTATATAAAAATACCACACTCATCGTCACTATCCCATCTGCGAAGGTATATAACAGTATCATACTCATCCTCACTATCCCATCTGCTTAGGTATATAACAATATCACACCTATCCTCGCTATCTCACCTGCCGACGTATATAACAATATCACACCCATCGTCACTATCCCATCTGCCAAGGTATATAACAATAATATACCATTCCTCGCTATCCCACCTGCCGACGTATATAACAATATCACACCCATGGTCGCTATCTCATCTGCCAAGGTATATAACAATATCAAACCCATCGTCACTATCCCATCTGCCAAGGTATATAACAATATAAGACCCATCGTCACTATCCCATCTGCCAAGGTATATAACAATACCACACTCATCCTCACTATCCCATCTGCCAAGGTATATAACAATATCACACCCATCGTCACTATCCCATCTGCCAAGGTATATAACAATATCACACCTACCCTCGCTATCCCATCTGCAAAGGTATATAACAATATAAGACCCATCGTCACTATCCCATATGCGAAGATATATAACAATATCACACCTATCATCACTATCCCATCTGCCAAGGTATATAACAATATCACACCCATCGTCACTATCCCATTTGCCAAGGTATATAATAATATAAGACCCATCGTCACTATCCCATCTGCCAAGGTATATAACAGTATCACACTCATCCTCACTATCCCATCTGCCAAGGTATATAACAATATGACACCCATCGTCACTAATCCATCTGCCAAGGTATATAACAATATCACACCCATCGTCACTATTCCAACTTCCAACGTATATAACAATACCACACCCATCGTCACTATCCCATCTGCCAAGGTATATAACAATATCAGACTCATCCTCACTATCCCATCTGCCAAGGTATATAACAATATCACACCCATCGTCACTATCCCAACTGCCAAGGTATATAACAGTATCACACCTATCGTCACTACTCCATTTGCCAAGGTATATAACAGTATCACACCCATTGTCACTATCCCATCTGCCAAGGCATATAACAATATAACACCCATCGTCACTATCCCATCTGCCAAGGTATATAATAATATAAGACCCATCGTCACTATCCCATCTGCCAAGGTATATAACAGTATCACACTCATCCTCACTATCCCATCTGCCAAGGTATATAACAATATCACACCCATCGTCACTAATCCATCTGCGAAGGTATATAACAATATCACACCCATCGTCAATATCCCAACTTCCAAGGTATATAACAATACCACACCCATCGTCACTATCCCATCTGCCAAGGTATATAACAATACCACACCCATCGTCACTATCCCATCTGCCAAGGTATATAACAGTATTACACCCATCATCACTATCTCATCTGCCAAGGTATATAACAGTATCACACTCATCGTCACTATCCCATCTGCCAAGATATATAACAATATCACACCTATTCTCGCTATCCCATCTGCCAAGGTATATAACAATACCACACCCATCGTCACTATCCCATCTGCCAAGGTATATAACAGTATCACACCTATCGCCACTATCTCATCTGCTACGGTATATAACAATATCACACCCATCGTCATTATCCCATCTGCCAAGGTATATAACAATATCACACCCATCGTCACTATCCCATCTGCCAAGGTATATAACAGTTTCACACCTATCGTCACTATCTCATCTGTTAAGATATATAACAATATCACATCCATCGTCACAATCCCATCTGCCAAGGTATATAACAATATCACACCCATCGTCACTATCCCATCTGCCAAGGTTTATAACAATATAACACCCATCGTCACTATCCCATCTGCCAAGGTATATAACAGTATCACATCCATCGTCACTATCCCATCTGCCAAGGTATTTAACAATATCACACTCATCGTCACTATCCTATCTACCAAGGTTTATAACAATACCACACCCATCGTCACTATCCCATTTGCCAAGGTTTATAACAATATCACAACCATCGTCACTATCCCATCTGCCAAGGTATATAACAGAATCACACCCATGTTCACTATCCCATCTGCCAAGGTATATAACAGTATCACACCTATCGTCACTATCCCATCTGCCAAGGTATATAATAATATCACACCCATCTTCACTATCCCATCTGCCAAGGTATATAACAATATCACACCCATCGTCACTATCCCATCTGCCAAGGTATATAAAAATATCACACCCATCGTCACTAATCCATCTGCCAAGGTATATAACAATATCACACCCATCGTCACTATCACAACTGCCAAGGTATATAACAGTATCACACCCATCGTGACTATCCTAACTGCCAAGGTATATAACAGTATCACACCTATCGTCACTATCCCATCTGCCAAGGTATATAACTCTATCACACCCATCTTCACTATCCCATCTGCCAAGGTATATAACAGTATCACACCCATCTTCACTATCCCATCTGTCAAGGTATATAACAGTATCACACCCATCGTCACTATCCCATCTGCCAAGGTATATGAAAATATCACACCCATCGTCACTATCCCATCGGTCAAGGTATATAACAATATCACACCCATCGTCACTATCACAACTGCCAAGGTATATAACAGTATCACACCCATCGTGACTAACCCATTTGCCAAGGTATATAACAGTATCACACCCATCGTGACTAACCCATTTGCCAAGGTATATAACAGTATCACACCTATCGTCACTATCCCATCTGCCAAGGTATATAACAATATCACACCCATCGTCACTATCCCATCTGCCAAGGTATATAACAGTATCACACCCATCGTCACTATCGCATCTGCCAAGGTATAAAACAATATCACACCCATCGTCACTATCCCATCTGCCAAGGTATATAACAATATAAGACCCATTGTCACTATCCCATCTACCAAGGTATATAAAAATACTACATCCATCGTCACTATCCCATCTGCCAAGGTATATAACAATATCACACTCATCCTCACTATCCCATCTGCCAAGGTATATAACAATATCACACCCATCGTCACTATCCCAACTGCCAAGGTATATAACAGTATCACTCCCATCGTCACTACTCCATTTGCAAAGGTATATAACAGTATCACACCCATCGTCACTATCCCATCTGCCAAGGTATATAACAATATAACACCCATCGTCACTATCCCATCTGCCAAGGTATATAATAATATAAGACCCATCGTCACTATCCCATCTGCCAAGGTATATAAAAATACCACACTTATCGTCACTATCCCATCTGCCAAGGTATATAACAGTATCATACTCATCCTCCCTATCCCATCTGCCTAGGTATATAACAATATCACACCTATCCTCGCTATCTCACCTGCCGACGTATATAACAATATCACACCCATCGTCACTATCCCATCTGCCAAGGTATATAACAATAATATACCTCTCCTCGCTATCCCACCTGCCGACGTATATAACAATATCACACCCATGGTCGCTATCTCATCTGCCAAGGTATATAACAATATCAAACCCATCGTCACTATCCCATCTGTCAAGGTATATAACAATATAAGACCCATCGTCACTATCCCATCTGCCAAGGTATATAACAATACCACACTCATCCTCACTATCCCATCTGCCAAGGTATATAACAATATCACACCCATCGTCACTATCCCATCTGCCAAGGTATATAACAATATCACACCTATCCTCGCTATCCCATCTGCAAAGGTATATAACAATATAAGACCCATCGTCACTATCCCATATGCCAAGATATATAACAATATCACACCTATCATCACTATCCCATCTGCAAAAGTATATAACAATATAAGACCCATCGTCACTATCCCATCTTCCAAGATATATAACAATATCACGCCCATCGTCACTATCCCATCTGCCAAGGTATATAACAGTATCACACTCATCCTCACTATCCCATCTGCCAAGGTATATAACAATATGACACCCATCGTCACTAATCCATCTGCCAAGGTATATAACAATATCACACCCATCGTCACTATTCCAACTTCCAACGTATATAACAATACCACACACATCGTCACTATCCCATCTGCCAAGGTATATAACAATACCACACCCATCATCACTATCCCATCTGCCAGGGTATATAACAATACCACACCCATCGTCACTATCCCATCTGCCAAGGTATATAACAGTATTACACCCATCATCACTATCTGATCTGCCAAGGTATATAACAGTATCACACTCATCGTCACTATCCCATCTGCCAAGGTATATAACAATATCACACCCATCGTCACTATCCCATCAGCCAAGGTATATAACAGTATCACACCTATCGCCACTATCTCATCTGCTACGGTATATAACAATATCACACCCATCGTCATTATCCCATCTGCCAAGGTATATAACAATATCACACCCATCCTCACTATCCCATCTGCCAAGGTATATAACAGTTTCACACCTATCGTCACTATCTCATCTGCAAAGGTATATAACAATATCACATCCATCGTCACAATCCCATCTGCCAAGGTATATAACAATACCACGCCCATCCTCACTATCCCAACTGCTAAGGTACATAACAGTATCACACCGATTGTCACTATCCCATCTGCCAAGGTATATAACAGTATCACACCTATCGCCACTATCCAATCTGCCAAGGTATATAACAGTATCACACCTATCGTCACTATCCCATCTGCCAAGGTATATAAAAATATCACACCCATCGTCACTATCCCATCTGCCAAGGTATATAACAATATCACACCCATCGTCACTATCCCTTCTGCCAAGGTATATAAAAATATCACACCCATCGTCACTATCACAACTGCCAAGGTATATAACGGTATCACACCCATCGTCACTATCCCATTTGCCAAGGTATATAACAGTATCACACCTATCGTCATTATCCCATCTGCCAAGGTATATAATAATATCACACCCATCTTCACTATCCCATCTGCCAAGGTATATAACAGTATCAAACCCATCGTCACTAATCCATCTGCCAAGGTATATAACAATATCACACCCATCGTCACTATCACAACTGCCAAGGTATATAACAGTATCACACCCATCGTCACTATCCTAACTGCCAAGGTATATAACAGTATCACACCTATCGTCACTATCCCATCTGCCAAGGTATATAACACTATCACACCCATCGTCACTATCCCATCTGCCAAGGTATATGAAAATATCACACCCATCGTCACTATCCCATCGGTCAAGGTATATAACAGTATCACACCTATCGTCACTTTCCCATCTGCCAAGGTATATAACAATATCACACCTATCGTCACTATCACAACTGCCAAGGTATATAACAGTATCACACCCATCGTGACTAACCCATTTGCCAAGGTATATAACAGTATCACACCCATCGTGACTAACCCATTTGCCAAGGTATATAACAGTATCACACCTATCGTCACTATCCCATCTGCCAAGGTATATAACAATACCACACCCATCGTCACTATCCCATCTGCCAAGGTATATAACAATACCACACCCATCGTCACTATCCCATCTGCCAAGGTTTATAACAATATAACACCCATCGTCACTATCTCATCTGCCAAGGTATATAACAATATTACACCCATCGTCACTATCCCATCTGCCAAGGTATATAACAGTATCATACTCATCCTCACTATCCCATCTGCCTAGGTATATAACAATATCACACCTATCCTCGCTATCCCACCTGCCGACGTATATAACAATATCACACCCATGGTCGCTATCTCATCTGCCAAGGTATATAACAATACCACACTCATCCTCACTATCCCATCTGCCAAGGTATATAACAATATCACACCCATCGTCACTATCCCATCTGCCAAGGTATATAACAATATCACACCTATCCTCGCTATCCCATCTGCAAAGGTATATAACAATATAAGACCCATCGTCACAATCCCATCTGCCAAGATATATAACAATGTCACACCTATGATCACTATCCCATCTGCCAAGGTATATAACAGTATCACATCCATCGTCACTATCCCATCTGCTAAGATATATAACAATGCCACACCTATCCTCACTATCCCATCTGCCAAGGTTTATAACAATATAACACCCATCATCACTATGTCATTTGCCAAGGTATATAACAATATTACACCCATCATCACTATCCCATCTGCCAAGGTTTATAACAATATTACACCCATCATCACTATCCCATCTGCCAAGGTTTATAACAATACCACACCCATCGTCACTATCCCATTTGCCAAGGTTTATAACAATATCACAACCATCGTCACTATCCCATCTGCCAAGGTATATAACAGTATCACTCATCCTCACTATCCCATCTGCCAAGGTATACAACAATATCACACCTATACTCGCTATCCCACCTGCCGACGTATATAACAGTTTCACATCCATCGTCACTATCCCATCTGCCAAGGTATATGACAATATTACACCCATCATCACTATCCCATCTGCCAAGGTATATAACAATATCACACCCATCGTCACTATCTCATCTGCCAAGGTATATAACAATACCACACCCATCGTCACTATCCCATTTGCCAAGGTATATAACAATATCACACCCATCGTCACTATCCCATCTGCCAAGGTATATAACAATACCACAACCATCGTCACTATTCCATCTGCCAAGGTATATAACAATATCACACTCATCCTCACTATCCCATCTGCCAAGGTATATAACAATATCACACCCATCGTCACTATCCCATCTGCCAAGGTACATAACAATACCACAACCATCGTCACTATCCCATCTGCCAAGGTATATAACAGTATTACACCCATCGTCACTATTCCATCTGCTAAGGTATATAACAAAATCACACTCATCGTCACTATTCCATCTGCCAAGGTATATAACAATATCACACCCATTGTCACTATCCCATCTGCCAAGGTATATAACAATACCACAACCATCGTCACTATCCCATCTGCCAAGGTATATAACAGTATTACACCCATCGTCACTATTCCATCTGCCAAGGTATATAACAATATCACACTCATCCTCACTATCCCATCTGCCAAGGTATATCACAATATCACACCCATCGTCACTATCCCATCTGCCAAGGTATATAACAATACCACACCCATCGTCACTATCCCATCTGCCAAGGTATATAACAGTATTACACCCATCGTCACTATTCCATCTGCCAAGGTATATAACAATATCACACTCATCGTCACTATCCCATCTGCCAAGGTATATAGCAAAATCACATCCATCCTCACCATACAATCTGTTTGCCAAGCTGTATATATATTTATACATATATATTAATTAGTTATACAGTATTTTACATGGGGAATACGAAAATATACTGGGTCCATATTTTCATATTCCCCTGTAAAACACTTTATAACGAATTTATCCCACCGAAGGCCTTTTTCACCCAATATGACTTTTTATGCACTGAGTATTTTCGTTTTTTCTCTTGTCTTACACTGTATAGCTTACTTATTTCACTTAAGGCCTTTTTGAACTTATATCAATGTTTTCGTAATATCCCCGCTGCTTTTTTTTTTGGCTATTAATAGTATTCTTCGAGTTGAGTTGCGTTCGAATTCTGTTTATTTCATCCTCACTTCTATTTGCAAACCGTCCCTCCGCCATATTTACTCTCGTCTAGCGATAAAATGACGTCACCAAATCGAGGTAAGGGTATATCAAAGGTATATTCGGTGGAGGGGGTATATTAAAACTAGAACTGTCCCAACGGGACAAATACTCCCCCCCCCCCCCCCCGCGGAACCAAAATTCAAAATAGCGCATAGAACTATATATATGAACAATATTTAAGTTTTGGAGAAGAAGGTGAAGGTCAAGGCGGTTGTGTAAATTCTTCTTGTATCAGTGTACAGGACTTGTCATACAGAATACACACATGTAAAATGGACTCCCTATCTCTCTATGACTATACTTTACCGTCAAAGTTAAAGTTTTTCCAAAAAAAGAAAGACAAGTGACTTGGCCTTTCACTAACGACCCAGTATGAACATTATCCATTCATACAACTAAAAGAAATAGCCCGGACAAGATTTTTACAGTAGAGTGAATAGTGACCTTGACCTTTGACCCACGACCTTGGTTCAGGGTCATGACACACCGGCATCTCCAAAGGAACAAATGTACCAAGTATGATCATCATATGATAAAGAATAAAAAATTTATGCCCCGGACAAAGGTTGATGGACAGACGGACAGATAGACAGACGGACAGACAGGGTGATTCCTATATAACCCCCCCCCCAAAAAAAAACTTTGTTTGCGGGGGTATAATAATAGACGGTTGATGGGAATTGATGGGTAGTGGAATACAATACAATATACACGTATAACACTCTTTCACCCTTTGTGCGGATATCAGTCCAAGTATATCATTAAAATTCTTGCTCTGTCTGTGTCTCTCTGAAAATTTCCGAACAAAAATCTCTTCTCCATTATACACATGTTAGTAAATAAGATATTAGTTTTGTAAAGTATTTCAGATTTTTCTTTTACTGTAGTTTTCACAGATACCAATGAATAAATATTTGAATATTTTTGTCATCTATTTGTCAGATAATTAGGTCAAGCAGTCGGCATAACATCTACTAACACGTCTATATCACAGCTGCCGAAAAGTCCATATGACATCAGAAAAGTCGACATGACATCTGTTGATAAATCCATATCACATCAGCTGACAAGTCCATATCACATCAGCTGACAAGTCAATATGACATCAGCTGACAAGTCAATATCACATCAAAAAAGTCGACATAAAATCTACTAAAACGTCTATATCACATCTACCGAAAAGTCCATTTGACATCAGAAAAGTCGACATGACATCTGGTGACAAATCCATATCACATCAGCTGACAAGTCCATATCACATCAGAAAAGTCGGCATAACATCTACTAACACGTCTATATCACATCAGCTGACAAGTCCATATTACATAAGAAAAATCGACATAACATCTACTGACAAGTCCATATCACATCTGACTATATTCAACATCATTTTCAGACTGGTGGACATGACAAACGATAAATTGACATAAAGTCTGAAGAGTCGATATAATTATATGACGAGTGAATAGGTAAAATATTGGCTTTTAGCAATGCATAACTCACGCTGTGTACGCATGCCTACCATATCTGATGACACAGACGAGTTATATGATATAAAATGTGCACGATTATTGTTCCGAGTACACAAAGCAATATGCGCGTGTTATAGATGTACACTGTAAGTACATGTAGCATTATTGTCCTTCGGAGTAAAACATTTCATTTAATTGGTCACGTGCTGGGAAAAACAACTTACAATGTCTCTCTTTCAGAACTCTCGTAGCAAAGTTACAATACTCTCGCCAATGTCCTTAATACTATATCTTACAACCATGGAAATGATCCTCAAACTATCCTCCAACTCGCAAGTCATAATAATCCTCACTTCTGTAAGTCATAATAATCCATCATTCTGTGAGTCATAGTAATCCCTCACTTCTGTGAGTCATAATAATCCCTCACTTCTGTTAGTCATTATAATGCCTCACTTCTGTAAGTCATAATAATGCCTCACTTCTGTAAGTCATAATAATCCCTCACTTCTGTAAGTCATAATAATCCCTCACTTCTGTAACTCATAATAATCCCTCACTTCTGTAAGTCATAATAATCCATCACTTCTGTACGTCATAATAATCCATCACTTCTGTAAGTCATAATAATCCATCACTTCTGTGAGTCATAATAATCCCTCACTTCTGTAAGTCATAATGATCCATCACTTCTGTGAGTCATAATAATCCCTCACTTCTGTAACTCATAATAATCCCTCACTTCTGTAAGTCATAATAATCCATCACTTCTGTACGTCATAATAATCCATCACTTCTGTGAGTCATAATAATCCCTCACTTCTGTAAGTCATAATGATCCATCACTTCTGTGAGTCATAATAATCCCTCACTTCTGTAACTCATAATAATGCCTCACGTCTGTAAGTCATAATAATACCTCACTTCTGTGAGTCATAATAATGCCTCACTTCTGTAAGTCATAATAATGCCTCACTTCTGTGAGTCATAATAATGCCTCACTTCTGTAAGTCATAATAATGCCTCACTTCTATAAGTCATAATAATGCCTCACTTTTGTAAGTCATAATAATGCCTCACTTCTATGAGTCATAATAATGCCTCACTTCTTTAAGTCATAATAATCCCTCACTTCTGTGAGTCATAATAATCCATCACTTCTGTAAGTCATAATAATCCCTCACTTCTTTAAGTCATAATAATCCCTCACTTCTGTGAGTCATAATAATCCCTCACTTCTGTAAGTCATAATAATCCCTCACTTCCTTGAGTCATAATAATGCCTCACTTCTGTAAGTGACAATAATCCCTCACTTCTGTAAGTCATAATAATCCCTCCCTTATGTAAGTCATAATAATCCCTCACTTCTGTAAGTCATAATAATCCCTCCCTTATGTAAGTCATAATAATCCCTCACTTCTGTGAGTCATAATAATCCCTCACTTCTGTAAGTCATAATAATCCCTCACTTCTGTGAGTCATAATAATCCCTCACTTATGTAAGTCACAATAATCCCTCACTTTTTAAGTCATAATAATGCCTCACTTCTGTAAGTCATAATAATGCCTCACTTCTGTAAGTCATAATAATGCCTCACTTCTGTAAGTCATAATAATGCCTCACTTCTGTGAGTCATAATAATCGCTCACTTCTTTAAGTCATAACAATCCCTCACTTCTGTGAGTCATAATAATCCCTCACTTCTGTAAGTCATAATAATCCCTCACTTCTTTAAGTCATAATAATCCCTCACTTCTGTGAGTCATAATAATCCCTCACTTCTGTAAGTCATAATAATACCTCACTTCCGTGAGTCATAATAATGCCACACTTCTGTAAGTGACAATAATCCCTCACTTCTGTAAGTCATAATAATACCTCACTTCTGTAAGTCATAATAATGCCTCACTTCTGTAAGTCATAATAATCCCTCACCTCTGTTAGTCATAATAATGCCTCACTTCTGTAAGTCATAATAATTCCTCACTTCTGTGAGTCATAATAATGCCTCACTTCTTTAAGTCATAATAATCCCTCACTTCTGTGAGTCATAATAATGCCTCACTTCTGTAAATCATAATAATCCCTCACTTCTGTAAGTCATAATAATGCCTCACTTCTGTAAATCAAAATAATGCCTCACTTCTGTGAGTCATAATAATGCCTCACTTCAGTGAGCCATAATAATGCCTCACTTCTGTAAGTCATAATATTCCCTCACTTCTGTGAGTCATAATAATGCCTCACTTCTGTAAGTCATAATGATTCCTCAATTCTGTAAGTCATAATAATCCCTCACTTCTGTGAGTCATAATAATGCCTCACTTCAGTGAGCCATAATAATGCCTCACTTCTGTAAGTCATAATATTCCCTCACTTCTGTTAGTCATAATAATGCCTCACTTCTGTAAGTCATAATGATTCCTCAATTCTGTAAGTCATAATAATCCCTCACTTCTGTAAGTCATAATGATCCCTCAATTCTGTAAGTCATAATAATCCCTCACTTCTGTAATTTTTTAGGATAATAAAACGATTATTTCTCTTTTAGATGTGAGATGTCACAAATTGTCAAGTTTGAGATGGAATCTATGTTGTGGGTTGTGCTCCCTGAAAATAACCCATCTCATGCTTGTCAATGTATGATACCTCCCTTCTGAAGGGTAATCAATGGTTTTTTAATATATGACCTTTATATATATGTATCTGTGGAGGTGGGGAGTGTGATTCAGGTTACGTAGTATGTTATCTTTGACCCCTACAAGGTTTATCACCGTAAATATCACCAAGTGATGGATATCTACAATCATCTCTTTTCATTTTCACTCTCGGAGACTTCAACGAATAATGTTTTCTCTTGGAATATATCATTGCTGTCTGAAGTCTGGAACAGATCATTGACATTCGCGTTATATAGTGTCCGCTGGTCCATATCATGGATATAGAGCCGGAGTCTAATGATGTATGAATACGTTATATTTTGTGGACCGAGACTTAAATTTGAACCTCCTGTATGATGGATTCGCAGTTCGTAGATTTTACACTGATAAACTTGTTTTAATCACTCATGTTAATGTATTTATTTAATTACCAGATATTGGGGGTTTTTTTTACAACCGATGAAATGTTCCTGAGTTAAGGCTACGGGGTCCGGCGCCATAAACTGAGAATATACTTAAGTCAAAATTTCATATTCTTTTGTTCATCAATGAATTAATAACTGGGATTTGGATTTTATTTAGTTTGATTCTATTGATAAATGGAATTAAATCACTCTGCATGAGAATGTATTTGAACGTTTGACAGTGGAATAAATAAAAATGAAATATTTGACTTAAGTATATTCTCAGTTTATGGCGCCGGACCCGGGCCTTATACATTTTACACATTTGGTAGAGATGAGTGATGCAATTTTGTTGTTGAATATCCTAGATATAAATCTTCAATAAAACAGCATAATATACGTACTCATATACGTCCTTTCTTTTGAAAAATTTCTTGCTCAAAAAGGTGACCTTTTTGCTTTGTCAGAATTTCCCTATTTGAAACCAATAACTTTAATCAAAAGGGAGGACAGGTATCACAGTACCGACTGTCATAAAACGACTGTGTATCAAGAAGACATCTATTTTGGGTTGTATTTTTATATTTTCCCCCATATTCCCTTTAAGTAGGCATTACCTTGATATCTATTTAAAACAAATTATCTAATAGTATTATATCCAGAACTATCTACAATCTGATTGATAGTAACATTCAATCTATAACCGACAGAGTCCAACACGGAAGGAGAAACCCGATTGTGAAAAACATTGAATCCTATAGCAGAAAGTATCCCACACGGAAGGAGAACCTATAGCAGAAAGAATCCCACACGGAAGGAGAACCCCGGTTGTTAACAGCATTCAATCCTAAAGCAGAAAGAATCCCACACGGAAGGAGAAACCCGGTTGTTAACAGCATTCAATCCTAAAGCAGAAAGAATCCCACACGGAAGGAGAACCCCGGTTGTTAACAGCTTTCAATCCTAAAGCAGAAAGAATCCCACACGGAAGGAGAAATCCGATTGTTAACACCATTCAATCCTAAAGCAGAAAGAATCCCACACGGAAGGAGAACCCCGGTTGTTAACAACATTCAATCCTATAGCAGAAAGAATCCCACACGGAAGGAGAACCCCGGTTGTTAACAGCATTCAATCCTATAAAAGAATGAATCCCACACGGAAGGAGAAACCCAATTGTTAACAACATTCAATCCTATAGCAGAAAGAATCCCACACGGAAGGAGAAACCCAATTGTTAACAACATTCAATCCTATAGCAAAAGAATCCCACACGGAAGGAGAAATCCGATTGCTAACAACATTCAATCCTAAAGCAGAAAGAATCCCACACGGAAGGAGAAACCCAATTGTTAACAACATTCAATCCCATAGCAGAAAGAATCCCACACGGAAGGAGAAACCCAATTGTTAACAACATTCAATCCTATAGCAGAAAGAATCCCACACAGAAAGTGAACCCCGATTGTTAACAACATTCAATCCTAAAGCATAAAGAATCCCACACGGAAGGAGAAACCCGGTTGTTAACAGCATTCAATCCTATAAAAGAATGAATCCCACACGGAAGGAGAAACCCAATTGTTAACAACATTCAATCCCATAGCAGAAAGAATCCCACACGGAAAGAGAACCCCAATTGTTAACAACATTCAATCCTATAGCAGAAAGAATCCCACACGGAAGGAGAAACCCAATTGTTAACAACATTCAATCCTATAGCAAAAGAATCCCACACGGAAGGAGAAATCCGATTGTTAACAACATTCAATCCTAAAGCAGAAAGAATCCCACACGGAAGGAGAAACCCAATTGTTAACAACATTCAATCCCATAGCAGAAAGAATCCCACACGGAAGGAGAAATCCGATTGTTAACAGCATTCAATCCTATAGCAGAAAGAATCCCACACGGAAGGAGAAACCCAATTGTTAACAACATTCAATCCTATAGCAGAAAGAATCCCACACGGAAGGAGAAATCCGATTATTAACAACATTCAATCCTATAGCAGAAAGAATCCCACACGGAAGGAGAAACCCAATTGTTAACAACATTCAATCCTATAGCAGAAAGAATCCCACACGGAAGGAGAAATCCGATTGTTAACAACATTCACTCCTATAGCAGCAGAAAGAATCCCATACGGAAGAAGACACCCGATTGTTAACAACATTCAATCCTATAGCAGAAAGAATCCCACACTGAAGGAGAAACCCAATTGTTAACAACGTTAAATCCTATAGCAGAAAGAATCCCACACGGAAGAAGGAACCAGGTTGTTAACGATATTCTATCCTATAACAGAAAGAATCCAACACGGAAGGAGAAACACGATTGTTAACAGTATTATATCCTATAACATAAAGAATCCCATACGGAAGAAGAGACCCGGTTGTTAACAACATTCAATCCTATAGCAGAAAGAATCCCACACGGAAGGAGAACCCCAATTGTTAACAACATTCAATCCTAAAGAAGAAAGAATCCCACACGGAAGGAGAACCCCGTTGTTAACAACATTCAATCCTAAAGCAGAAAGAATCCCACACGGAAGGAGAACCCCAATTGTTAACAACATTCAATCCTAAAGCAGAAAGAATCCCACACGGAAGGAGAACCCCGTTGTTAACAACATTCAATCCTAAAGCAGAAAGAATCCCACACGGAAGGAGAAACCCAATTGTTAACAACATTCAATCCTATAGCAGAAAGAATCCCACACGGAAGGAGAAACCCGGTTGTTAACAACATTCAATCCTATAGCAGAAAGAATCCCACACGGAAGGAGAAACCCGGTTGTTAACAACATTCAATCCTATAGCAGAAAGAATCCCACACGGAATAAGAATCCGATTGTTAACAACATTCAATCCTATAGCAGCAGAGAGAATCCCACACGGACAAAAGAAATTTGATTATTAATAATGTTTAATCCAATAACAGAAAGAATCCTACATGGACAACAGAAATCCGATTGCTAATGACCTTCAATCCAATAACAGAAAGAATCCACATAGACAACAGATGTTCGAAACTTTAACCGTTGGTTAAGCTAAGCAATGGTTAAGTTTCATCTGAGTATATCTTAGAAATGAGAAGATTTTATGTCATGGTATGTGTACTGATTTGTAGCATGTGAAACAAGCTTTGTAAAGTATTATAGAGTTTTATACAGAAATCTTATAGATTAAATTAATTGTCTCTCAAACTTTAACCACTGGTAAGCTTAACCAGTGCTTAAAGTTTCGAATAACTGGCCCCAGCTGATTGTTAATTACAT
Source organism: Pteria penguin (assembly GCA_035048485.1). Taxonomy (NCBI): domain Eukaryota; kingdom Metazoa; phylum Mollusca; class Bivalvia; order Pterioida; family Pteriidae; genus Pteria; species Pteria penguin. Next base: position 3,772,992 of record CM068585.1, on the reverse strand, counting down.
TATATTTAATCGTATAACAGAGAGATCACCATACGAACGACAGAAAGGAACCTCATAACAATTGTTAGTAAACATACGGCGGAGGCAGTCATAAATGGAATGAAGAACCACGGATCATAAAGCTATGATGAGATCAGGCGCCAAACCTAATTATTAGATGTCGATACTCTACCACGCCATCCGATCTCCCACTTATTGGGGGTTTTCTTACACTCATTAGAAAGGTGCTCTCTGGTTTTATTTCCATTTTCTTTTTTCTTTTTGCTGATTTTGTTCCACTTTATTTTCATCTTTTTTTTTTGCATTACTTGTGTGGATTTATGGCAAATATTTTCATTTCAAAAGTAGCTAGATGGCCGAGAGATCTTTGACGCTAGCGGTGTAACCTTATCACCCTTTGTATAACAGGGGTTCCAGATTGTAACTGTTTTACCATATCTAATTATCTTCTATCATGATACGATGATCCTACTGTTCTATCACATTTATATTTCTGATAACTAATAACGCTAACCATTATATTAGGTTGAATATATTATTTTCTTTTCGATCATCACTATGATTAATCTAAGAGCATGATGTGAAATCGTAGATCATAATATGATATCGTAGATCATGATATGAAACCGTAGATCATGATATGATATCGTAGATCATGATATGAAATCGTAGATCATGATATGATATGATATCGTAGATCATGATATGATATCGTAGATCATGATATGGTGTTGACAGTAGTCCTGTATAGTGCTGACAGTAGTCCTGTATAGTGTTGACAGTAGTCCTGTATAGTGCTGACAGTAGTCCTGTATAGTGCTGACAGTAGTCCTGTATAGTGTTGACAGTAGTCCTGTATAGTGCTGACAGTAGTCCTGTATAGTGTTGACAGTAGTCCTGTATAGTGCTGAAAGTAGTCCTGTACAGTGCTGACAGTAGTCCTGTATAGTGCTGACAGTAGTCCTGTATAGTGCTGACAGTAGTCCTGTATAGTGTTGACAGTAGTCCTGTATAGTGCTGACAGTAGTCCTGTATAGTGCTGACAGTAGTCCTGTATAGTGCTGACAGTAGTCCTGTATAGTGCTGACAGTAGTCCTGTATAGTGCTGACAGTAGTCCTGTACAGTGCTGACAGTAGTCCTGTATAGTGCTGACAGTAGTCCTGTATAGTGCTGACAGTAGTCCTGTATAGTGCTGACAGTAGTCCTGTACAGTGCTGACAGTAGTCCTGTATAGTGCTGACAGTAGTCCTGTATAGTGCTGACAGTAGTCCTGTATAGTGTTGACAGTAGTCCTGTATAGTGCTGACAGTAGTCCTGTATAGTGCTGACAGTAGTCCTGTATAGTGCTGACAGTAGTCCTGTATAGTGCTGACAGTAGTGTGTAGCTAATCCCATGACGGTATTAATTGTTACCGTATTAAGCTAATGGATATGCCTGATTGCGAACGCTATAGTGTAAAGGAATGCCTGATTAACTCTACTAATCAAACTGCATATTGTAAGAAGCGAGATACTTTATAAAGGTGCTATTTCTGGACCGAGAAGGCGGAGCTTTGCTCTAAGGTATATTTGTCACGTAGATTTAAAGAATACCAGTTGTCAGTAGTCCTAGAGTGAATGAGAGGGATATACAGAATGAACTTGTATGAATCATATCCTCGTAATTGACTTAAATAATAAAGATACCAATAAACGACATTATGAATTCTGAAGTATTTTTTTTCTCTCTTTTTTCAATTTTTATTTATTATTTTTGTGTGTTGTTTGGTGTGGTCATAAACACTGAGAAATATACCAATAACAATTAAAGGTAAAAATCAAAGAACAATAATTAACAGGACATCTGATCAACTGATTGGTTGATCTTTAGCAGGGGAACTGGACAATCTTATTAAAACGCGACTTGTACTCCGTTTCTCTACGATACTCTCCGTACACAAGGAGAGCATCGTAGAGGAACGGAGTACAAGTCGCGTTTTAATAAGATTGGGGAACTGGACTACATTTGATTAATTAAATTAACATTGATTCTACTGTAAAATCATGAATTTCGAAGTCATTATCCCAATGTAAAGTTTTCCAAACCTGAAAAATGTTGATGTTCACAATAAAAATTTGCATTTGGGGGGAGGGGGGCTCCAGCAATGTGGGTTGTATTAAGTAAAGATGTAGAAAGTTGTCTAAATCTTGGTGAAATTTCGATAATTTTACATTGGACCCTATGAGAACAGGAGTTATATTGTTTTGACTTAAAATGTATAAAATAAGCAAACACAATAAAACATTGCGGCCAGCTGAAGACAGTTAATCTGGATTGAAAAGCTTAATAAAGTCATTAAAACGACACATGCGTGAAATACAGATCACATTGGCCTGGAATAACTGACAATCGAAAGAACTTAAAATAAAAGAATGCTTTAAATTTATTTCTGTTCTAGATCCTTAGACATTTTATTGAAATTTGAATCAGCCACAACGTTGCTAAACATCCGAAACAGCCACAACATTGTTAAACAACTGAAACAGCCACAACGTTTTTAGGCATCGTCGTCAGACATCTGGAACAACCACAACGTTGTTAGACATCTAAAACAGCCACACTGTTATTAGACATCTGAAACAGCCACAACGTTGTTAGACATCTGAAACATCCACAACGTTGTTAGACATCTGAAACAGCCACAACGTTGTTAGACATCTGAGACAGCCACAACGTTGTTAGATATTACCTTATCAATAGACCTGCTTTGCAACATGGATAAATATCAAAGGAAAAGGGAAAGACATCTGACTTTCTGAATTTTCTGAATTTGGCTCATGAAGAAAGCGCGCCAAATATTCCGAAATTGTAAGGTAAATCCCAAAACTCCTAAAATATTCCAACAAATATTTCTATACTTATTAAAATAAATACGTTGGAGTACTTGCTTTCCTTTTCTAATTCATAGTGTGAAGAAAGAAATCCGACGAAATCGCATGGAAGAAAACAACCGGTGTTTGTGAAACAATAATGCCCCCGGCGGCACCAAAGTCCAAAAAGTTATTCTTATTGTCAAGGTCAAAAGGTCATTGTCCTTGGTGTCATCTGAAAGGGCTTCATTAGTTGAGTACGCATGTCAAATATGATTTTGTTTTTATCCATCATGGTTCAAAAGTTATAGCCAAGGTTAAAGTTGACAATAGACAGACAAACAAACAGACAGGACAAAAACAATATGCCTCGATCTATCGATCCGGGGGCATAAAAAAGAAGTCAAATTCATAGGACAGGTCTAAAATCCGTGGAGGAGGTCTAAAATACTAACAGGAGGTCTAAAAATACACAGAAGAGGTCTAAAATCCTTAGATGCCTAAAATAGATATAGGAGGTCTAAAACAAATAAAGAAGGTCTAAAAGTATTAGATATCATTGTACTCGCTGTGTCTACTCAATCTTACAAGCTGTGTCGGTGTAACAAACAGTGCATTGTTGAGGTTTACATATTTATGGACTACTGTCCACGTGTCATGACTCCAGAGTGATCAAAAGAAAATACCTTTAAAAATTGATAAATAGAACCCCAATATTCATTGTAACCAACAAACCACAAAACAGCAAATACTCGTTGACGGAATGAAGCAATAATGAAGAAAATAGTCTTACAGGAGTAAGGCAAAGCAATTTGCTTGACCACTGCATCAACGGAAAGACTAACGAAGAGCCCGCTTCAACATGTATAAATAGAAATTATAGCAGTATACTTTATTATCTACTTAGGAGAAATATATGTAGCATGATTAATCTGGTACGAAGATAAGTCTAAGATTTACCAGGCATCTGAACCAGGTGAGTATGACTTATATCGTAGATAATTCTAAGATTTGCCAGGCATCTGAGCAAATGTGAGTACGACTTATATCGTAAATAATTATAAGATTCATGAGGCATCTGAACTATGTATGGCATATCGTAGATAATTCTAAGATTTACCAGGCATTTGAACCAGGTGTGTATGACTTGTACCGTAGATAAGTGTAAGATTTGCCAGTCATCTTAACCATGTGATTACGACTTGTATCGTAGATAATTTAAAGATTTATCAGGCATCAGAACCATGTGAGTACGACTTGTGTCGTAGATTTACCAGGCATCTGAACCATATATGACATATCGTAGATAATTCTAAGATTTACCAGGCATCTGCACCATGTGAGTATGACATATCGTTAATAGTTCTAAGATCTACCAGGCATCTGAACCATGTGAGTATGACTTATATCGCAGATAATTCTAAGATTTGCCAGCCATCTGAGCCATGTGAGTACGACTTATATCGTAGATAATTCTAAGATTTGCCAGCCATCTGAGCCATGTGAGTACGACTTATATCGTAGATAATTCTAAGATTTACCAGGCATCTTAACCATGTGAGTATGACTATGACTCTGCTGAAGGCGATCATTGCCATGAGATAGTTTATGAGTAACTATCCAGTCAAGCATTATGTCTCATGAATGCCGGCTGAAATATACTGTCCAGTCAAGCATCTAGTGTCATGAGTGCCGGTGTTATATAGTAGTTTTTCCCCCATAGTAGTCCCCCCACTCCAGAAAAATGGCTATATAGTAGTTTTTCCCCCATGGCGGAAAAACTACTATATAGTAGTCTTTCCCCCATAGTAGTTTTTCCCCCTGACGTAACGGTTTGGAAATTACACACGTTCGTCCAGTATCAGTCAGATAAATGTACTATAGTAATAGTCTGTGGATCAAACGGATGGTGCTGTGGTTAATGGGTTTCTATATACTGTTAAGTGTTGTGTGTGTGTGTGTGTGTGTGTGTGTGTGTGTGTTTATTTTTTGTTTTATTTATTTATTTACAAGTCAAGTCTTTCTTTTTATATATTTACCATAGTTTTTTATATATATATATATATATTTACCATAGTATGCTATTTTCTTCTATTATTTCATTGTAAAAATTGTCGTTTACTTGCGTATAGATGTCAATCATGACGCCAGGCTGTGACTCAAGATTCGATCTCGGGCAACTTTTCGTAGTACATCATATGTAAAATAGGAATTTATCAATCAAATGTTCCAATGATAAATATGAGAATTGAACGTGCAAGAATTCCTTGAACATTCAATTCCTAAATAAATTAAGATTGATGCATTATATATATCACAATGAAAATAACAGAAGGGAATTCCACCCAGGTGTCCACGATTTGCAATTTACGACAAAGCTTGCCTAGTCGCAGATGTTGTAAATCATGATCACAAGAATTTGATTTCCTTGTCCCTTACGCACAGTATGAAAGGTTTTATCTGAAAATATCACTATGCTAATTTTTAAAGCTCTACACCCTTTTGTGTAGAAGATATAGTCAAGGTTAATGTTTTTGAAAAATAGGTCACATTTCAAGGTCAAGGTCATTAGGTCATGGTCATGGTCCCAAATAAAAGATCTCATCGCAAGTAAACTATATGTGGAGTTTCAAAGCCTTGTACCTCTTGGTACAAACGATATAGTCAAGGCTTTTGCCACAAGGTAAGAGTCACAGACAGGTCAAAAATTTCATTCCGGGGGCATAAAAACGAACTTGTTTTTCTTTTTTCCATTTGTATAAACAGAGATTTCTCGATTAAATAAAGATATCTCGAATGAAATTCTAGTAGGTAAATCTCTGTTCTAAATATATGCATTTGTATTTTGAAAAGAGATTAAAATTTAACACATTTCTACTTAAGAAAATAAGATATCTCTAAATTAATTGGATATGTCTCCGTATCAAAAGTTGAGACATCTCAAATATTAAATAGAAATCTATTTATTGTTAACAATGTAACAAGCTGGATTTACTTACATGTATGTGTGAAAATAAAATCCGGAATTTCACATTGGGGGGAAAATCCACTATATAGTAGTTTTTCCCCGGGGGAAAAATGGCTATAAGAGGGGGGAAAAATGGCTATATAGCCAAATTTCCCCCGGGGGAAAAACTACTATATAGCCATTTTTCCGGGGGGAAAACTACTATATAGCCATTTTTCCGGGGGAAAAATGGCTAGGGGGAAAACTACTATTTTTCCCCCGGGGGAAATGTGGCTATATAGCCATTTTCCCTTTCTTATAGCTATTTTTCCCTCGGGGAAAAACTACTATGGGGAAAAGACTACTTATATAACACCGGCTTAAAGATACATTTGTACTGTTCAGTCAAGCATCAGGTTTCATGAGTGCCAGCTTAAAGATACTATCTATTCAAGACTCATATTCGTAAGCATCGGCTTAATTAAAGGTACTATCCTATCAAGGCTTATGTCTCATGAGTGCCGGTGTTATATAGTAGTTTTTCCCCCTAGCCATTTTTCCCCCCGGAAAAATGGCTATATAGTAGTTTTTCCCCCATGGCGGAAAAATGGCTATATAGTAGTTTTTCCCCGGGGGAAATTTGGCTATATAGTCATTTCCCCCCCCCCCCTCTTATAGCCATTTTTTCCCCAGGGGAAAAACTACTATATAGTGGATTTTCCCCCCATTGTGAAATTCCGGATTTTCTTTTAACACATACATTTTAGTAAATACAGCTTGTTAACAATAAATAGATTTCTATTTAGAATAGAGATATCCCAACGTTTGATTTCTTAAGTAGAAATGTATTCAGTTTTAACCTTTTTTCCAAATACAAATGCATATATTTAGAACAGAGATTTATCTACTAGAATTTCATTCGAGATATCTTTATTTAATCCGAGAAATCTCTATATATACAAATGGAAAAAAGAAAAACAAGTTCGTTTTTATGCCCCCGGATTGAAATTCGGGGGCATATAGTTTTTTATCTGTCTGTGACTCCTACCCTGTGGCAAAAACCTTGACTATATCGTTTGTACCAAGAGGTACAAGGCTTTGAAACTCCACATATAGTTTTCTTGTGACGAGACCTTTTATTTGGGACCATGATTTTTAACTAGTGACTTTGACCTTGGTGCTCTACGTTTTCAAAAACTTAAATTTTGGCTGTATCATTTGTAACAAAAGGAGAAGGGGTTTTGAACTTCATATATAGATTACTTGTGATCCTTACTTTTGGACCATGACTTTTGACCTAATGACCTTGAACTTGAAGTGTGACCTACTTTTCAAAAACTTTAACCTTGACTATATCCTCTACACAAAAGGGTGTAGAGCTTTGAAACTTAACATATAGATACTTTAAGATGAAACCTTTCATACTTTCCGTAAGGAACAAGGAAATCACATTCTTGTGATCATGATTTACAACATCTGCGACGAGACAAGCATTGTCGTAGATTGCAAATCTTGGACACCTGGGTGGCATTCCCATCTGTTATTTTCATGTTCATCATGTACTCTGTAAATGATGAGCGATATTGTGATATATATATATATATATATATAATGCAACAGTCTTAATTTATTTAGGAATTGAATGTTCAAGGAATTTTTGCACGTTCAGTTCTTATGTTTTTCATTGGAACATTTTGATTGATAAATTCCTATTTTACTTATGATGTATTACAAAAGCTGCCTGGAATTGTATCTCGAGTCACAGCCTGACGTCATCTTTGACATATATACGCAAGTAAACGACAATTTTTACAATGAAATAATAGAAGAAAATAGCATACTATGGTGAATATATAAAAAGAAAGAATTGTAAATAAATAAATAAAACAAAAAATAAATACACACACAAAACACTAAATAGTATATAAAAACCCATTAAACATAACACCATCGGTTTGATCCACAAGCTATTACTATGCTACAATTGTATTTCAAATGTTATTGGATTGATGCAGAACGAAAGTGTATAATTTCCAAACCGTTACTTAAGGGGGAAAAACTACTATGGGGGAAAGACTACTATATAGTAGTTTTTCCGCCTTGGGGGAAAACTACTATATAGCCATTTTTCCGGGGGGAAAACTACTATGGGGGAAAACTACTATATAACACCGGCTTAAAGCCCGTTTTTGTGATATTTATATCAATGAAATATAGAAATGTAGAAAATAAAATTTGAAGCCTAAATTGTAGCAGTAGAGAAACTACATCTCTTGACATGACCCAGATTCATAACAGAATACATATATGGACGTGTGTGATTTCCTAATTAGCTTTCATTTGGATAATCTTTGTTTTAAAAGGAGGTATAAGATATCAGTTGTTACAGTTTCGCCCTTTATTTACCTCGTGTGATGAAATAATTGTTTAATGATATAGAAATGTTTCACAGAATATTCTCGTTAAATTCTTACGATCGACCTAGCTCTAGCATATGCATAAACCTTTCAATCCAGTAACAGGCGGGATAATGGAGATGTCCCAGTTGACGTATCATATACTTTTACAAGATGTTTTGATTGTGGAAAATAACTCACAAGGAATATTACGTAAAGAATTTGAGAAAAAAACTTATAGAAAGTCTTAATGTAGTTTGATTTTCTTCTGGCATTTACCACGGTGTCTACTTATCAAATTATTTACTTCGAGTTTAAACGGAATATATATATATATATATATATATATATATATATATCCTTGTGATTGTTTTTGAAATAATTATGTTTAGAAATCGAAACAATATCCGGGACACTTACTTTTACTTGTACAGTACTTTTATTCATTTGATCTTAGAACTATTTTGAAGAGGATTGCTAAGTCTGTCTCAGGAGCTTTACAAAGCATTGAAGGAATTTTTCGTTTCGTGTCGCACCAAGATTATTTCGCCGATATGACCGACGGCTGGGATACGGCCGACGACTGGGATATGGCCGACGACTGGGATAAAATGTATTCCATATTAAAACATTACACATTAAAATCTGTGGTGTGCTCGCAGTAATAAATTGTCTATTGTCATACAAAAGCCACTATCACTATCTTCAGTCTCTCGCGATACAGACGCTTTATAGACGGTCCACAATATCCGCCTAGCTCCTATCAATTATATTTTTCGCGAGAGTTTAATTTTACACAACTTGCCAAGTCATACGCAGCAATAAGTAAAAGTTGTCTTCACTATTTTTAAAAAAACAAAAACAAAAAGCGCCGTTCATGTCGAGGAATGACGTCACTTTGAGAAAAATGTAAAGTTCCTTTACATGTATGTCATGAGAAATGACATCACTTTGAGATAAGTGTAGTGCTCTCTTTATGCCAAAAAGAATGATGTCAATTTCAGATAAAGGTAGGGCTCCCTTTATGTAAAGAGAAATAACGTCACTTGGAGATAAATGTAGAGCCCCCTTTATGTAAAGAGAAATAACGTCACTTAGAGATAAATGTAGAGCTCCCTTTATGTAAAGAGAAATAACGTCACTTACAGATAAATGTAGGGCTCCCTTTATGTAAAGAGAAATAACGTCACTTAGAGATAAATGTAGAGCCCCCTTTATGTAAAGAGAAATAACGTCACTTAGAGATAAATGTAGGGCTCCCTTTATGTAAAGAGAAATAACATCACTTGGAGATAAATGTAGGGCTCCCTTTATGTAAAGAGAAATAACGTCACTTAGAGATAAATGTAGAGCCCCCTTTATGTAAAGAGAAATAACGTCACTTACAGATAAATGTAGGGCTCCCTTTATGTAAAGAGAAATAACGTCACTTAGAGATAAATGTAGAGCCCCCTTTATGTAAAGAGAAATAACGTCACTTAGAGATAAATGTACAGCTCCCTTTATGTAAAGAGAAATAACGTTACTTAGAGATAAATGTAGGGCTCCCTTTATGTAAAGAGAAATAACATCACTTGGAGATAAATGTAGAGCCCCCTTTATGTAAAGAGAAATAACGTCACTTAGAGATAAATGTAGGGCTCCCTTTATGTAAAGAGAAATAACGTCACTTGGAGATAAATGTAGAGCCCCCTTTATGTAAAGAGAAATAACGTCACTTAGAGATAAATGTAGAGCTCCCTTTATGTAAAGAGAAATAACGTCACTTACAGATAAATGTAGGGCTCCCTTTATGTAAAGAGAAATAACGTCACTTAGAGATAAATGTAGAGCCCCCTTTATGTAAAGAGAAATAACGTCACTTAGAGATAAATGTAGGGCTCCCTTTATGTAAAGAGAAATAACGTCACTTAGAGATAAACGTACATCTCCCTTTATGTAAAGAGAAATAACATCACTTAGAGATAAACGTAGGGCTCCCTTTATGTAAAGAGAAATAACGTCACTTAGAGATAAATGTAGAGCTCCCTTTATGTAAAGAGAAATAACGTCACTTAGAGATAAATGTAGAGCTCCCTTTATGTAAAGAGAAATAACGTCACTTAGAGATAAAGGTAGGGCTCCCTTTATGTAAAGAGAAATAACGTCACTTAGAGATAAATGTAGAGCTCCCTTTATGTAAAGAGAAATAACGTCACTTAGAGATAAATGTAGCGCTCCCTTTATGTAAAGAGAAATAACGTCACTTAGAGATAAATGTAGAGCCCCCTTTATGTAAAGAGAAATAACGTCACTTAGAGATAAATGTAGGGCTCCCTTTATGTAAAGAGAAATAACGTCACTTAGAGATAAATGTAGAGCTGCCTTTATGTAAAGAGAAATAACGTCACTTAGAGATAAATGTAGAGCCCCCTTTATGTAAAGAGAAATAACGTCACTTAGAGATAAATGTAGGGCTCCCTTTATGTAAAGAGAAATAACGTCACTTAGAGATAAATGTAGAGCTGCCTTTATGTAAAGAGAAATAACGTCACTTAGAGATAAATGTAGCGCTCCCTTTATGTAAAGAGAAATAACGTCACTTAGAGATAAATGTAGCGCTCCCTTTATGTAAAGAGAAATAACGTCACTTAGAGATAAATGTAGCGCTCCCTTTATGTAAAGAGAAATAACGTCACTTAGAGATAAATGTAGAGCCCCCTTTATGTAAAGAGAAATAACGTCACTTAGAGATAAATGTAGGGCTCCCTTTATGTAAAGAGAAATAACGTCACTTAGAGATAAATGTAGAGCCCCCTTTATGTAAAGAGAAATAACGTCACTTAGAGATAAATGTAGGGCTCCCTTTATGTAAAGAGAAATAACGTCACTTAGAGATAAATGTAGAGCCCCCTTTATGTAAAGAGAAATAACGTCACTTAGAGATAAATGTAGAGCCCCCTTTATGTAAAGAGAAATAACGTCACTTAGAGATAAATGTAGAGCCCCCTTTATGTAAAGAGAAATAACGTCACTTAGAGATAAATGTAGAGCTCCCTTTATGTAAAGAGAAATAACGTCACTTAGAGATAAATGTAGCGCTCCCTTTATGTAAAGAGAAATAACGTCACTTAGAGATAAATGTAGAGCTCCCTTTATGTAAAGAGAAATAACGTCACTTAGAGATAAACGTAGGGCTCCCTTTATATAAAGAGAAATAACGTCACTTAGAGATAAACGTAGGGCTCCCTTTATGTAAAGAGAAATAACATCACTTGGAGATAAATGTAGGGCTCCCTTTATGTAAAGAGAAATAACGTCACTTAGAGATAAATGTAGGGCTCCCTTTATGTAAAGAGAAATAACGTCACTTAGAGATAAATGTAGAGCCCCCTTTATGTAAAGAGAAATAACGTCACTTAGAGATAAATGTAGAGCCTCCTTTATGTAAAGAGAAATAACGTCACTTAGAGATAAATGTAGAGCTCCCTTTATGTAAAGAGAAATAACGTCACTTAGAGATAAATGTCGAGCTCCCTTTATGTAAAGAGAAATAACGTCACTTAGAGATAAATGTCGAGCTCCCTTTATGTAAAGAGAAATAACGTCACTTAGAGATAAATGTAGGGCTCCCTTTATGTAAAGAGAAATAACGTCACTTAGAGATAAATGTAGAGCCCCCTTTATGTAAAGAGAAATAACGTCACTTAGAGATAAATGTAGAGCCCCCTTTATGTAAAGAGAAATAACGTCACTTAGAGATAAATGTCGAGCTCCCTTTATGTAAAGAGAAATAACGTCACTTAGAGATAAATGTAGGGCTCCCTTTATGTAAAGAGAAATAACGTCACTTAGAGATAAATGTAGAGCTCCCTTTATGTAAAGAGAAATAACGTCACTTAGAGATAAATGTAGAGCTCCCTTTATGTAAAGAGAAATAACGTCACTTAGAGATAAATGTAGCGCTCCCTTTATGTAAAGAGAAATAACGTCACTTAGAGATAAATGTAGAGCCTCCTTTATGTAAAGAGAAATAACGTCACTTAGAGATAAATGTACAGCTCCCTTTATGTAAAGAGAAATAACGTCACTTAGAGATAAATGTAGGGCTCCCTTTATGTAAAGAGAAATAACGTCACTTAGAGATAAATGTAGGGCTCCCTTTATGTAAAGAGAAATAACGTCACTTAGAGATAAATGTAGAGCCCCCTTTATGTAAAGAGAAATAACGTCACTTAGAGATAAATGTAGAGCTCCCTTTATGTAAAGAGAAATAACGTCACTTAGAGATAAATGTAGAGCTCCCTTTATGTAAAGAGAAATAACGTCACTTAGAGATAAAGGTAGAGCTCCCTTTATGTAAAGAGAAATAACGTCACTTAGAGATAAATGTAGAGCTCCCTTTATGTAAAGAGAAATAACGTTACTTAGAGATAAATGTCGAGCTCCCTTTATGTAAAGAGAAATAACGTCACTTGGAGATAACTGTAGAGCTCCCTTTATGTAAAGAGAAATAACGTCACTTAGAGATAAATGTACAGCTCCCTTTATGTAAAGAGAAATAACGTCACTTAGAGATAAATGTACAGCTCCCTTTATGTAAAGAGAAATAACGTCACTTAGAGATAAATGTACAGCTCCCTTTATGTAAAGAGAAATAACGTCACTTAGAGATAAATGTACAGCTCCCTTTATGTAAAGAGAAATAACGTCACTTAGAGATAAATGTACAGCTCCCTTTATGTAAAGAGAAATAACGTCACTTAGAGATAAATGTACAGCTCCCTTTATGTAAAGAGAAATAACGTCACTTAGAGATAAATGTACAGCTCCCTTTATGTAAAGAGAAATAACGTCACTTAGAGATAAATGTACAGCTCCCTTTATGTAAAGAGAAATAACGTCACTTAGAGATAAATGTACAGCTCCCTTTATGTAAAGAGAAATAACGTCACTTAGAGATAAATGTACAGCTCCCTTTATGTAAAGAGAAATAACGTCACTTAGAGATAAATGTAGGGCCCCCTTTATGTAAAGAGAAATAACGTCACTTAGAGATAAATGTAGGGCCCCCTTTATGTAAAGAGAAATAACGTCACTTAGAGATAAACGTAGAGCCCCCTTTATGTAAAGAGAAATAACGTCACTTAGAGATAAATGTAGAGCCCCCTTTATGTAAAGAGAATTAACGTCACTTAGAGATAAACGTAGGGCTCCCTTTATGTAAAGAGAAATAACGTTACTTAGAGATAAACGTAGAGCCCCCTTTATGTAAAGAGAAATAACGTCACTTAGAGATAAATGTAGAGCCCCCTTTATGTAAAGAGAAATAACGTCACTTAGAGATAAATGTACAGCTCCCTTTATGTAAAGAGAAATAACGTCACTTAGAGATAAATGTAGCGCTCCCTTTATGTAAAGAGAAATAACGTCACTTACAGATAAACGTAGCGCTCCCTTTATGTAAAGAAAAATAACGTCACTTACAGATAAATGTAGGGCTCCCTTTATGTAAAGAGAAAGGACGTCAATTTGAGAAAAATGTAAAACGCTCTTATGTTAAGAAAAATGACGTTACTTTGAGATAAATGTAGTGCTCCTTTGATGTAGAGGGAAATAACGTCACTCTGTAATAATGGTTGTGGCATTCAACATGAGTCAATCTGAAATATGTTGGAGGTCATATTGTTGGCAAGAGTTATACCATTCATATAACCATATAGCTCATCATATCACAGAGTAATACTCCTTGGTAACTGGGCCTCCATAAACCTGTCAGATTCCTGTATACTCTGAAGCAAGACACCACGCCATGATTACATTGGCAAATAAAGCATAGCTTCACGCAAAGCTTCGTATTCAAGTTATTGTCTACTAGGTTATAGTTTTAAAACTTACACAGAAAGAATTGAAAGTATATTCAAACGATATAAAAGAACACTTGCATCGTAGGAAGCTATCAAAACGGAGAAAACTGACAGACCAATAAAAATGCAATAAAGGTTAAAGAATAGAAATCCTTTCCTAACCGGTCAGAATGTTCTATCCTGATTATAAATTTGACAGTGGTGTAGATTCTATTCTATAACAGACTCAATAAAGTTGTCCCCCGTGTGTTCACCCCCGTATTTCAATTGCATTGGCTGGTGAATGTATTTAGTCTGAGAAGACTTTAAGCTGCCAAGCTATTCCTTACCGAGGACAATGGCCTCTACAAAGAGAGACATACCACGTGCAGCAATTGAACTTGGATGTTTCCATCAAGTGCCGCCTATAGAATTACCACACCTCACCTTTTTGGGACAGAAAATACCCCCCCCCCCCCCCAAATAAAACAAAACAAAACAAAACAAAAATCAAGAGGCCCAAGTGGGCCTATATCGCTCACCTGAGCACAAAGTGCATATTTACAAGCAAGCAAGAAATTCTGTGCAGGGGTTCTGGAGAGGAAGATGAAAATGTAGAGCCAATGGCGGCCATCTTGGATTACGGATCGGCATGAAAAACCTATACTTGGTAGAGGACCTTGAGTACTTACTTTCTATGCAGTTTGGTGAAATTTTGTGCAGTGGTTCTGGAGAAGAAGTTGAAAATGTGTCAACCAATCAGAGTAAATGGCGGCCATCTTGGATCACGGATCGGCATAAAAAACACCAAACTTGGTTGAGGACCTTGAGTACTTACTTTCTATGCAGTTTGATGAATTTCTGTGCAGTGGTTCTGTAGAAGAAGTCGAAAATGTGTCAACCAATCAGAGTCAATGGCGGCCATCTTGGATCACGAATCGGCATAAAAAACAAAAATGTGGTAGAGGATGTTGAGTACTTACTTTCCATGAAGTTTGATGAAATTCTATGCAGCTGTTCTGGAGAAGAAGTCGAAAATGTGTCAACCAATCAGAGTCAATGGCGGTTATCTTGGATCACGGATTGGCTTAAAAACACAAACTTGGTAGAGGACCTTGAGTACTTACTTCCTATGAGGTTTGATGAAATTCTGTGCAGCCGATCTGGAGAAGAAGTTGAAAATGTTTCAACCAATCAGAGCCAATGGCGGACATCTTGGATCACGGACTGGCATAAAAAACACAAACTTGGTAGAGGACCTTGAGTACTTACTTTCTTTGATGTTTGGTGAAATTCTGTGCAGCGGTTCTGGAGAAGAAGTCGAAAATGTAGAAAAGTTAACGACGGACGACGGACGACGGACGCTGCACTATGACAATAGCTCACTTGAGCTACGCTCAGGTGAGCTAAAAACCCTCCGCAACGTTCTACAAGTAACAGATTGTGTACAAATTCAGATCCAGACGTGACTTTTTCTCCCATGTCCGAAGGCCACCACTATAAAATCTGAATGTTATCAACATAATGTTATTGTGAAGATTAGTGCAGTGGTTGTAAAGAAAAAACTGAAAATGTTAAAATTAAAAGGAAAAATGATAGACATACATCCTTTTATGTGAAATTTTGCTGTCTTCGGAAATTGTAGGTGAAGATCGGTTCTGGGTAAATCTAATATTGGGTTGACATATCTTATGCACAAATACTACAGTCCTTCATTTTAGAAGTGACTATGTACAAAGATTGATACTTTATATAAAGGCATCTAATTCTTTTCATAGTAACATATAGTATGTAAATTAAAGCCATAATTATCGTAACAGATATGCTCTTTTGTATTTCAAAAATTGTTAACATGAAAACTTTAAGGGACCTGCCATTGTTAACATGAAAACTTTTAGGGACCTGCCATTGTTAACATGAAAACTTTTAGGGACCTGCCATTGTTAACATGAAAACTTTAAGGGACCTGCCATTGTTAACATGAAAACTTTTAGGGACCTGCCAAGGTTAACATGAAAACTTTTAGGGACCTGCCATTGTTAACATGAAAACTTTTAGGGACCTGCCATTGTTAACATAAAAACTTTAAGGGACCTGCCACTGTTAACATGAAAACTTTAAGGGACCTGCCATTGTTAACATGAAAACTTTTAGGGACCTGCCAGTGTTAACATGAACACATTTTGGTACCTATCATTGTTAACATGAAAACTTTTAGGGATCTGTCACTGTCCGGACAAATATGCCTCTTTTATTAGACAGATAGTCCATGTTAATATAATTGTCTCGAGTTGATGCATAAAAACATATTCACCTGTTCTTCTCGAAACACACATTGTTTACTTTTTTAAAATTGTCTGAATATTCATGAAATGAATCTTAATTATTCCGTTTCATTGGTATAGATTTCTGTGCATTGCACAGAATAAATGCAATAGTTTTTGCCAGAATTTTTACCAGACGTAAAAAAAAAACCATTTTAGTGATGGAAGCACCAGGTCTGGTACTTTACATTATGAGATGCCAGGAGCAAAAAGTAGGCTTCAGCTATGTACTTTACACTGGATGTACTGAGGAATGTACACTGAACACTGAAGAATGTACACATGACAAAGCAATGGATAATAAAAGTCCTTTTCTATATAATGTCGCTGTCAAACTGTGACGAAATGGAGCTACAAGTTACTAAGAAATCTCGTCGACAATGAGTCGATAATTATTTCTGATAGGGACATTCTTTCAGCTCTTGCTTGACTTATCTTCCATACTGCATGAGTAATCTTCATTATTACTCTCTCCCACCGTACAATGGACCAGCGGAATGAAGATTCTGTCTTCTGGTTAGTATACGGAAACAATGGGTTTACCTCACGTGACAAAATTAGAAAATGTCGGAATTATTTCAAAAACGTGACAACTTTTTCCAAATATTTCATTACAGATTCATAAAAAAAACAACACCATATCCTTCAAAAGATCTGAAACACTCTCATATTCCGTTTTCGTTTTTCATTGTTCACATATGGTATTTTATACTTAAATATATCATGGATAATGAAATAGCATCGACAATTGTAAGACATATGGAGTTCTGTATTCCTGTTGATTTTCATCAAAATCATGTTATGTCTGAGGGAGAAGTCTGTCAAAACTTAGTGTACATAAAAAGTGCAACAAACCAGGGACATTACAGTCTAGCTCCATTTAAGAAGGACAGAGCACGATTAACTCGTGTTGTTGTCACTTTATATTTTTGATATAAAAATTTTATTTTATAATACTATTCGGGTTTTTTTTTTCATCGACTGAAGGGCTTAATAATGAATATTATCTATGTAATTTTAAAAGTTTGTTCATTTGTGGTGAGTGGGAAGGTGGGCTAGTAAACCTGTTAACAACATAAATGTGTGGTGAGTGGGAAAGTGGGCTAGTAAACCTGTTAACGACATAAATGTGTGGTGAGTGGAAAAGTGGGCTAGTAAACCTGTTAACGACATAAATGTGTGGTGAGTGAGAAGGTGGGCTAGTAAATCTGTTAACGACATAAATGTGTGGTGAGTGGGGACGTGGGCTAGTAACTCTGTTAACGACATAAATGTGTTGTGAGTGGGAAGGTGGGCTAGTAAACCTGTTAACGACATAAATGTGTGGTGAGTGGGAAGGTGGGCTAGTAAATCTGTTAACGACATAAATGTGTGGTGAGTGGGAAGGTGGGCTAGTAAATCTGTTAATGACATAAATGTGTGGTGAGTGCGAAGGTGGGCTAGTAAACCTGTTAACAACATAAATGTGTGGTAAGTATGAAGGTGGGCTAATAAATCTGTTAACGACATAAATGTGTGGTGAGTGGGAAGGTGGGCTAGTAAATCTGTTAACGACATAAATGTGTGGCGAGTGTGAAGGTGGGCTAGTAAACCTGTTAACGACATAAATGTGTGGTGAGTGGGAAGGTGGGCTAGTAAACCTGTTAACGACATAAATGTGTGGTAAGTAAGAAGGTGGGCTAGTAAATCTGTTAACGACATAAATGTGTGGTGAGTGACAAGGTGGGCTAGTAAATCTGTTAACGACATAAATGTGTGGTGAGTGGGAAGGTGGGCTAGTAAACCTGTTAACGACATAAATGTGTGGTGAGTGGAAAAGTGGGCTAGTAAACCTGTTAACGACATAAATGTGTGGTGAGTGGGAAGGTGGGCTAGTAAATCTGTTAACGACATAAATGTGGTGTGTGGTGAGTAGGAAGGTTGGCTAGTAAACCTGTTAACGACATAAATGTGTGGTGAGTGGGAAGGTGGGCTAGTAAACCTGTTAACGACATAAATGTGTAGCGATTGTTTCTTCAATTAAACGTGTCACAACTGTATTACTATCAAATATATTTTGTTTAATCTTGTTTGCTCTCCTGTGTGTCACATAATCGAGTCAGAAATCTCATTTTCTGTTTCTTCGGTATCACATTATAACATGATCGTAGCCATGGGCATAATAATGTGTACGCAACAGATGGGCAGGGGGTTGGGCCGCCCTGAGGTTTGGTCGTCCCAGGGCGAAGTCTTGGTTGGGGCTCACGGGGCGAAGCCCACTGAAGCAAACAGATTCAGGAGTTTTAAAGAAGGCTAAATGCATTATTCTGACCCTTTATTTTCTAATAAATATTATATTTTAAAATACAACATGTACATAAATGTAAATTATTACATGTAAGTTCATCAGTAAAACAAAACAAAACTTGCAGACTTTTGCGCCTGCAAAGTTTCAGATGACATCTTCGGTGTTAAATTGCATGTCCTTGTTTTCGGGATAGACAAGACCTTAGAGTGTTAAGGTGTATGTCCTTGTGTGCAGGATACAGACAAGACCTTAGAGTGTTAAGGTGTATGTCCTTGTGTGCAGAATACAGACAAGACAAGAGAGCTCCCCTTTGGTCATCATCTATCCAGGTACGACTTTATTCTGCGCATTTTAAGTGTATGGCTGACTGTCTATTAGACGAAAATATACCGATCTTCATTCAATACGGAAGAAGCGGTAAACCTTAACCCAATCCGGGGGAGGGCATCTCTCTCTCTCTCTCTCTTCACCAAAATGGTGTGCACCCCCGTACGTACTTGGCGTAATGGCAACTACGCGCCTGTATAATTACAATAATTTAGAGGTTAATTATGACCCATTCTCTACAGGAAATAAGTCGACACTAAGATCTTCTCTCTCGTGGAAAGTCATCATTTAACTAGATGAATACCAACAAGACAAATCTCCCTATTATTACTATTATTGTTTATACACCATTATAACTCTTAGTATACAAAGCAACAATAAACCAAATTATTGGTGAAACCTTGTGGCTTGTTTTTAATTACTTGAACAAACACCGCTGTGGAAATGATGATGAAAGTCGCCTGCTCCAAGTAACCAAGCAAAGTGAGTAACAGACTGCTATAATAGTATATATCTGATACTAGTGTCCCGCTGGTAAGTAATGTAAAAGTGCATACACCATATCATAAAAATCAGGATTTTTCTAAAGTTTGTCAGTCACAGATTAATTACAAGTTGGAATATTTTCATATTATTCCAAAGGTTTAAATGTGAAATGAGTACTTACTGTTTTAACATAGTAGTTAAAACTGATATTAGATGTAGAATACCTTTCCTTGATCATCATTACATTTAATCAGTTAATTAGTAGTAGTAGTAGTTGGTATAAGGAACTAGATTTAGATATTTCTGAGGCTGAGGTTTTAGACGTATTAAAGAAAGCCAAACATATTAAATCTGCTGAACTGACAATACTTTAAATGAATACTTTACAACGTTTAAAGATATATTTTTAACTTTGTTAACTCAATTATTCAATTTTGGCATTTTCCCTGAAGAGTGGTCGAAAGGTATAATTGTTCCTTTACATAAAAAGGGGATCATAATGACCCTAATAATTACCGTGGCATAACGCTAGTTAGTTGTTTGTCAAAATTATTTACATCTGTGTTGAATAACCGGCTTCTTAATTGGTCTGATAAATACAGCATTGTATCCGACGCTCAGTTCGGTTTTAGACCTGGTAATGGTACTGTAGATGCCATTTTTGCATCAAGTTGTTTAATTAACAAAACTTTGTCACAGAAAAAAAAAATTATATTATTGTTTTGTGGATTATAAAAAAGCTTTTGATAGTGTAAAAAGAAGTAAACTTTTTTCAAAATTGTGTAAACAAGATATTAATGGGAGAATTATAACTATTCTAGAATCTATATATAATGATGTAAAATGTTGCGTAAAATCAAATGCAGAGTTATCCACCTTTTTCAGTATGTCTACTGGCTTAATGCAGGGCAAGAGATTATCCCCGATTTTATTTTCTCTATATATAAATGACTTTGAAAATGAATTGATTTATAGTAATTGTAAACCTGTTGAATTTCGTGGCATTGCACTATTTTCATTTCTCTATGCAGATGACACTGTTTTATTTTCCGAAAGTATTGTCTTTTTCTAACTTCAAATTTTTGTTATTTAAAGTGAGCACATGAATGTGCGCACTTTAAATAACAAAAATTTAAAGTTAGAAAAAGACAGTATTGATGGCCTGCAGAATATGTTAAATACTTTGCATGTATATAGTAAAAGTGGAATATGAATGTAAATATTGATACAACAAAAATTGTTGTATTCCGAAATGGTGGGCGCATAACAAATAATTGTAAGTGGTTTTATGATGGTGAGGAGATTGAAGTTGGTAACAGTTTTTCTTATCTAGGTTTAAATTTTCTGTACAATGGAAAATTTACACAAGCGCAAAATACTTTAGCCCTTTAAGATCGGAAATGCATGTTTAATATTTTAAATATTTGTAACTCACAATGTTTGAATGTTGAGTCAAAATTACATGCTTTGATACATATGTGAAAATTGTTTTATGTTATGGTAGTGAGGTATAGGGATCCATTGAGGGGAAAATTGTTGAAAAAGTTCAATCCCAATTTTGTAAAAGAATATTAAAGTTAAAAAGAAATATTCCTAATTTTATGGTATATTCATAACTGGGAAGGGTACCATTACAATTATACGGAAAACTGTGTATTATAAAATATTGGTTTTAGATACAAAAAACTGTATTCTCAAACGCTTATATAATTATATGTGCATATGCTGAATAACATTGATGTTCACCAAAGTTGGTTGAGTAAAGTCAGAGATTTGTTAAAACAAATAGGTTTAGGGTATGTACGAATGGCACAGTCTTCTTGTAATAAAGACTTATTTTTACATGTATTTAAGACTAAATTGAATTATATTTTTATTCAAGAAATGACTGTATATTTTGAAACATCACCTAAATGTAGATTGTATAAATACTTACCAGATACTAATTTTTTTTTTACAATATTATCTTCGAAAACCATTACCTGATTCGTTTATATCAGTACTGTCAAATTTTAGACTATCCAATCATGATCTTCTTACTGAGAGAAGTAGATATTTGAATGTTGACAGAGATCAAAGAATTTGTGATAACTGTATTTTAGATGAAATTGAAGAGGAGTACCGCTTCATTCTTGTTTGTCCTAAATATAATTATTTGAGGATTGTGTTTATAAAAAGGTATCTTTGGAGTAAACCATCTATGTTCAAACTACATCTTTAGGCAACTTATCAAAATATCTTATCAATGCTATGATTTTGAGAAGTAATTAACCTTGTTCTTTTACATTTCAAAGCCGGCGTGGCCTAGTGGTATCGCGTCGGACTCCTGATCGGGAGGCCGGGGTTCGAGTCCCGCTCTGGTCATGCCGGTGTCATGTCTTTCGGATGAGACAGTAAAAACCGAGGCCCCGTGTCGTGGTATGCATGGCACGTTAAAGATCCCTCACTGCTTCGGGTGGGTCCGTTGCAAAGGTCAAAATTTGTATGCCCCGCATCAGGCAGATGCCGTCACCATATACGTGAAATATTCGTGGTGTGACGTAAAGCAAAAATCAATCAATCAATCAATCAATCAATTTTACATTTCATATTATATTTATATATATACACTGTTTATGTACTTTCATATAATGTACTACTCACTGTGTAAATATTGTTATACTATTTTATATATATTGTATTATATATCATATGCTGATGAGCCATTAGACTAAAATCTAATAAACAATACAATATACATAGTAGTAGTAGTAGTAGTAGTAGTAGTAGTAGTAGCAGTAGTAGTAGTAGTAGTAGTAGTAGTAGTAGAAGTAGTAGTAGTAGTCGTAGTAGTAGTAGTAGTAGTAGTAGTAGTAGTAGTAGAAGTAGTAGTAGTAGTAGTAGTAGTAGTAGAAGTAGTAGTAGTAGTAGTAGAAGTAGTAGTAGTAGAAGTAGTAGCAGTAGTAGTAGTACTAGTACTAGTAGTAGTAGTAGTAGTAGTAGTAGTAGTAGTAGTAGCAGTAGTAGTAGTAGTAGAAGTAGTAGTAGTAGAAGTAGTAGCAGTAGTAGTAGTAGTAGTAGTAGTAGAAGTAGTAGTAGTAGTAGCAGTAGTAGTAGTAGTAGTAATAGTAGTAGTAGTAGTAGTAGTAGAAGTAGTAGTAGTAGTAGTAGGTTTTCACTAAAAACTACCAGTGACTCGGACCGAAAGTGATGTTGCGATCCTTTTAGAAAGCCAGTGGTATTCAGAGTCGGCAATTCTATTTTTCCAATGACAGTTGTCTTTTATTTAAGAGAATCAAGTGTACCTATAAATTTGCGATAAGCGAATATCCAACTGTTGGTCCATAGGCATTTATGTTAATTAAACATTTATATATAAAACACTCAGAATTCACCACAACCTTTGTTCAGACTTCACTTATCGGTAAGCTCTTATCACCATGAGTTGAAAATTTGAAACTATTATGAGCGTGTTCCGAGTTTTAATAAAATCTTATAAAATACAACTGAGGGCAAAGAATAAAATCTTATAAAATACAACTGAGGGCAAAGAAAAAAATCTTATAAAATACAACTGAGGGCAAAGAATAAAATCTTATAAAATACAACTGAGGGCAAAGAATAAAAGATAATAAGAATAAAGGAATTCGGACAAACTTACGATATCACAGTACCATAATATTACGTTACCATCATAGCATTATACCATACCACGTGTTACAGTGTGCCCCTTGACGGTGGTCATGGATTTCTATTTGTTTATTACGTCTGGGTGTCTGAGAAGCGTTAAGTCCTATGACTTATTTGTAATTTGTGAAATTATAGTCATTTATGCTGGTTTTAATTTCACAAATTACAAATAAGTCATAAGATAGTTGTAATGACCCTGTCAGCAGGAAAACCTCAGCGTAGTACTTAGTGTGTAAGCACGGTCATTCTCAGATAGTAAATCATTTCCACACCTCAGAACTTTACAATTAATTAGAAACAAAATGTATATTTTAATCCAATGTATATATGACTATACATTACGGTAGTGTACTTAGATGACAGGCAATATTAAATTTCTATATCCAGCTGAATACTCATTGCATCTGTATTGGAAAGCCGCCCTATATGCTATAAGGTAGTTAACAGTTTATGGATCTTGTCTCTATTTAAATTGGAATCGCCCATAAAACAAATAATGCTTCGGAAATGTCACTTCAGTGAATTGAGTTATC
The DNA here is from genome assembly GCA_035048485.1 of Pteria penguin. NCBI lineage: Eukaryota > Metazoa > Mollusca > Bivalvia > Pterioida > Pteriidae > Pteria > Pteria penguin. Next base: position 3,749,347 of record CM068585.1, on the reverse strand, counting down.
TACCCTTGTCCACCACGGTATTCCATGCAAGTGGAGAAGCAGAGGTATAAAGGATGTACAATAATTGTTCATTCAATTCGCTTTTGTTGTTTGTATGACCTATGAATATGATGAAAGGGCAGACAAATCATTATATCATTATATACAGATGATCTGCCCGCTTTTTGTTTTGTTTTGTGGGTTCTTTTTTTTTTTTGGGGGGGGGGGGGTTAAAGCCTGTTGTAAACTGTAATATTGATTGATTGATTATTGTTTTATGTCACTCCTGTCCATGATTATTTTACGTATATGGTGACGGCATCTGCGTAATGCATTGCATACAAATTTAGACCTTTCCAACCGACCCACCCGAGGCAGTGAGGGATCTTTTACGTGCCACGCCTACCATGACAAGGGACCTCGGTTTTTACGGTCTCATCCGAAAGACAAAACACCGGTATGCCCAGGGCAGGAGTCGAACCCGGGACCTCTCGATCACGAGCCGAACACCTTATCCACTAGGCCATACCGGCTTGTAAACTGAAATACATACACAGGTCTCTGCTTGAATTTGATGACAAATATTATTTGAAATTGCGGTAAATCTAAATCACATTTTATTCCTGATAATGTGAATTCGTCAGCGCAGGTCGACATGAAGTCATTTGCAAACAAAAGTTATATTGTTAATTTATCGTCAAAATTATAAACCGATTTTGATAATGTAAGACTTCTCGCGAAAATAATGTTTCACGAATAAATTCATTCCAAAATAAAATAAACAAATTAAAAGCATCACTGATAAGCAGCAATAAAGTAAATGATTATTTGAACACCCTAGCTGTAGTGAACGTGCATCACTTCATAACGTAGCTTCACCTTCTTTCTGACTTCACTATAGAATTGCTCTGTCTGATACATTAGCTATCCAATCGTGCTCGCCAATTTCTTCTAAATACGACAAAATGAGCTAGATTTACGAGTGAATTAATCCATCAGCATGACGGATGGTGCTTTTAACAGTCGCACTTACACTACAAGAGTTGGAATAGTGTGTATATGTTGGCTTTGTTACCCAATGCATCTAGGGATCATTTTTGGATTTTATCAATTTCTATAGCAGTCAATCTAATGGGGAATGTTTACACAAATTTATAAACGAGTTACAACAATAAATGTTGCCATGGAAACCCGAATTTATCTCATGCTTCCCTAATTTTCTAGGCAATGAAGTGATGAATTTCTACAATTTTTCCTGAAACAATTACTCATTATGGTAATAAATTGAATTGATACTATGATGTACTGTATAATCCTTTGCAGTGATTTTATTAGGGGTTTTCACACATCATAGAAATTGTACTATGAAAACGGATTATATATAATTGTATTTTGTGGTTAATAAAATGGTAAAGCACTTACAGAATTCTGATGCATTTTAGAATTACTGACGAAGGTGAAGATTTTGTAAGGTTTACAGAATGTAGATTTTGTAAGGTTTGCGGAATATAGATTTTGTAAGGTTTACGGAATGTAGATTTGGTAAGGTTTACGGAATGAAGATTTTGTAAGGTTTACGGAATGAAGATTTTGTAAGGTTTACGGAATATAGATTTTGTAAGGTTTGCGGAATGTAGATTTTATAAGGTTTACGGAATATAGATTTTGTAAGGTTTACGGAATGTAGATTTTGTAAGGTTTACGGAATATAGATTTTGTAAGGTTTACGGAATGAAGATTTTGTAAGGTTTGCGGAATGTAGATTTTATAAGGTTTACGGAATATAGATTTTGTAAAGTTTGCGGAATATATATTTTGTAAGGTTTGCGGAGTATAGATTTTGTAAGGTTTCCAAAATGCAGATTTTGTAAGGTTTACGGAATGTAGATTTTTCATCACAAAACATTTACATTTGAAAAATCGGCACATATATTCATGTTCACGTCCATTTTACGGTAATATTGATTTATAGCGTAGACTGACGGTGTATTTAAGTGTATTAATGATATTGTGTACGTATAATATTATATATGGATCACTGTGGGAATTCGCTAGTGGTCTATGTGTTACAAACACCAGCTTCTGTAGCCGTCTGTCTGCATTTGCTGTTTGAGATTTGACTCGTGTAAAGACCATAATAAAATGCAAATAACATCGAATAAAACAATATAAAACTATATCAACATGAGTAATGCTTTGATACCAGAACACTTTTGAATAAATATAACTTTGGCACCTGTAATTTATGTATATAATTTGAAAATAATATATGATCGCATAATCTGGTAAAGTTCAAATTATCAGAAAAAAAAATGTATCACTCAAAATGAATGATGACTATATTTGAGAAAAAAAAAATTATGAACATTTTATTATCACTTTCGATTTTATTCTCTTCTGTAAAACATTAGCAGTATAGCAATCGTTGGAATCATTGTTTGCTATGCCAGGCCATTGTTCTGAAAATACTTTGATAATTGGTACTGTTTGCTTTTGGTTCTTTTCACCTCTCGTTTATTGTCTAGTCGGTCGATTAAACCTCAATTTTGCACAAGTGTCATTATATCTTTATGAACCTCGAGGAAGCAGAGGTTGCTGCCCTAGCACTTTATGTGCCAATAGGCGTGATGTAGGGCATTTAGTGATAGGCCAATGTATGGAACATCGTAGCTAAAAAAATAAATAAAATTTCTATGCATAATAGGGTTTGCATCCAAAACCTTATGAATGATCACTGCATTGCTTAGCAATGTTTCTTTAAATAAAACTAATTTGTTTCTCAAAATTAAATATACCGGTAGATCAAATTTTTTTTCCAGCAGTATAACTAGCTGAGCTTTTCGATTCCACTTCTAATTAGATGTATACGTTACAATTAAAGGGTGAGCTAAAATCAGTTTGCCTTCATGCTGTAATGTTTGAATTTTACGAAGTCATTTAAAACGATTCAATGCATCTTCAAGTTAATCCTATAGATAACCATGCTGTTTTAATCTTTGAACTGAGCTTAATTCTGAAACTGATTTCTGAAACTAATAGCTTTGAATGAGTCGTGTATTAACTTGGTGTTTACAGATCTTTTTACATATGAAATACAAACGCTCATAATACTGAAGATGTAATGGGGAGCGTAGGCAGAGATAGCTACTGACGTTGCTGCTTATTCTCTGTTTATTATGTCACAAGAATATGGAGTCTTGCAAAAACAAGTCTGTTCTCCTGTCTATCTGTATGTCCGCTACAAACTTTAATATTGGTCACACCCTTTGAATTAAAAAGAAAGAGGCTCTGATAACTTTTCATGTGTATTGTGACAATCAGCACCTTTCCTGTTACACTATGATACATCACGTAACCAGATTTATAGCAACTTGTAAATATCACACAGCCCAGATTGATCTTGTACCATGATTCACGATATATTTATCACACTTTTCATCACGTTTAATACACCAAGTGAATTGAAACATGACATTTGATTAGATATCACAAACAAGGGAATCGAGCATACTCTGAATAATTTTTACAATTGAGGAATGACTGGGCAAGGGTCCTTGTCTTGCCACTTAATCTATAATTAGTACTATACAACAAAGAAGATAATGCCCAGAGCAGGAACAAATGACATGAATTGTTTTAACTACAACCAGTGGCGTAGCTTGGTTGAAAATAATATGTATATGCGACATATGCGAGCGAACTCCCCCATGAAAATTTTTGAAATTTAGTAGACTGGCAATGCTTGTCTAGATCTTAAAATGTCAGCGGTTGCAAGCAAGAGCAGGTAACTCTAGTCCATGAAATTAAGAGGGCTTTTAGACGCTGAATTATAGGATTAAGATGATCCATGAAATTATGCTTTATTCTGTAAAAATATGAACACTTTGTCTTCAGCATTATCAGGGTTGGGTGTTAAACAATTTTACATGGAAGGTTTGATTGCAAATCCCTTAAATTCGACAGTACCAAACCTTTGTTGAATGAATGTATATGGAGGTCTTTGTCAACTGCATCTAACATTTTCACGACCCAGAGTAAGGAAGAATTATTATTATTATAAATTCTGTATTATAGCGAAATCAACAGAAAAAGAATACTGGAATGAGATAAAAGTATATCTTAGTAGCTGCTGTAATTTTGAGAAAGATGAGAACTGGTGCATGAATATGAAATAATAATGTTACTTAATCAACAAATGGCGCTCTTTGGCATTGACAAACTTATCTACGACCCGCGCAACATTCTCTTCCTTGTTCATGTGAACGTGCAACATGCAAATTGAGGATGCCAGTAATCCATGTGTGTTCTTTTTTGTGTGAAAATTATGTGTATGCTAGAGCATACATGTCAATAAGGTAGCTACGCCACTGACAGCTTGACATTGTGGTTAGATAAATACTCCAGGTGAACAAGTATACAGTCATTTATTTAATTCAATTACACGCCATTTCAGTGTTACATACTACACTTTACTTCTCGCCCGATGTATCGGAATGTTTCATGACTTTCAAACTTCTGTAGCATTCCACTCTTTTCGTCAGTATCCTGCTCTCGTTTGTGTTTGTTTGATATTGAAAGTTTCGTTTAGATATTGCTTATTTTAAAACAAAAGTCAACAAAGAGTTTGAAACGACTGTTACACTGTAACAGGACAAGGGAATAAAAGCAAACAAACTATGCATGTAAATATTACAGATGGGTTGTGACAGTTTGTACATGTATATCTGCAACATCTACAAATTCTACCTCGTGTGGTACACTAATAGAAAAATAAAAACTTGTATTTAATCGAGATATTTATCGCACTTACCTTGAAAATACCGAATTGTTATGCAAATGACTTCTCCAAAAATGAAATTCTTCAGCATTACAGGAATGAAGGTGAAAGGCATGCAAAATACAGCCAAAAGCAGGTCACTAACGCTCAAGTTAAAGAGAAAAACATTGGTCACTGTTCTCATACGTTCATTCTGGACAAGGGTAAAAATGACTAGCGTATTCCCGATAACCGAAGACAAGAAAATTAGACTGTATAGAAAAACGACGACATATCCTATCGTCGTAAGCGGTGGTGCCGTCCATTGTGGTATAAATCTGTTTCCGGTGGTTGATATGTTCATAAATGACGTCATAGTAGAATTAAGGACATATTCGTCCATGGTTACTTGCTGGAGCGTGTAGCTGAGATTCTGTCCGTAGCTTGTCAGGGTACTCGTTTCAATATTGGATGTATTCATTCTGTCACTTTGATCCCGTAAATTTACAAACAACAGAGAAACAAAGAGTTCTTTGTACGTAACGTATTGTTATTCAAAGCAACATCGTGTGCTTTACTCGTAAACAAATCAACAGTCCAATATTGCTGTGCATCGTATATGTAAATTTCATTATAATCCTTCAAAATTCCATGAATAATGATTTTGAATTTAACAGCAAATTTCAAGCTTCATGGAATATTAATAATTTTGCTCACAGTAATTCTTGTTTGTTTAAAGTTAGTCCCATGTTTATTTTGACTGAAATCTCTCCGTCACCAGCCGCTGGATATTGTATCATAAACAGATATTTGCAGTAGAAGAAAATGTATAATAAGTCACCGCAGGCCGAGTATTGTGTATATAACATGATACAAAAAGTAGAATAATATATAGTAATCTATATCACATTATGGTCTTATATATTTCATTTCCATTCAGGATCTCTTCACGACTGAAGAAGGAACTGAGGCTCCTCTTACAAATCACGTGATTTATGCTAACACGTCAGTACCTTCGGAAACTCTCTCAAGATCACCTTACACAATCAATTGTTTTATCGATATGAAATGAATGTGCGTAATACAGACTCACAGAACTAACAATGACACGTGATTCCTGCCAGGTACATATACAACACTAACTAGCTGTCTGTAATTAGGAGAACTCCCATGTCGAAATCTACATCGTACCGACCGCTTCGTTACAGAATCTGTTACTACCCTGTATATACATCAACAATGAATTACAACACATAGGGCCTCTGAAGTCTATATATCAAACAAACCCTATACTTATACGCTCCGTTTGTCCCCGTATTAAAATCTAATATCATTATCAACGATTCATTAGACATACCTGTATTATTATGTTGGGTAAAAAAAGTTAATAAGTTTATCATTTGAACATTTCACCCACAATTTCGTTTAAGAAATTAAAATACAGTAAGGGAAAGTTTGTGTGTGTATTTTTACCCACGATTTCATCCAGCAGTTATTTTGAATAATAATCCCTAGTCATGCGAAAGAAAAATATTGTTTCACACTTGTTCAATTATATTGAAATATTTTTTTGGATAACATAACGCTGTTGTTTGTAAATGCTAATGCATTATCCACTACGTTTAATATGATATAAATTGGACAGAAATCTTTAAAAGCGTTTAAGTCGAATAAGAACGGAGCCGCTTTATATCCCCTTAATATCATACATACGGTCTAGACGTGGAAGAAACTAATGGAAATCTCTTAACTCGGAATAAAAACGGGTAACGAAATTGATGAATGGCGATTTTGTCGATCTAAACGTATCGATCTGGCTATGTAATGTAAATAATGATAGCATTTGTTTTGGACCAGTTAAGAGTCATCTGTCACTCAAATATTCCGAAGGTATGAGATGCGAAGCTATGTAGTCATGTAGCCCCAAGTCATTTAAGAAATTGATTCGCCATGAATGATGGTGCAAAATAATTAATACAATGACTTCTAGATGTCGTCTGCTGAATATGTCGATACAATTTGAGATTTCATCATAATGTACAAAATAAGATCTCAAACTAACACTGGTTTTATTGTTGTTTTCAGTCTCTTTTATACCCATGATGGAAGTATATAGACAGTTTTGATCTGCTTCCAGGCATCCAGAAGTTTAATGGAAAGAGAGAGAGAGAGAGAGAGAGAGAGTAGTTGTGTGCGTGTTTGTATGTGTGTACATGTATATGTAAGAATATAAAGATGTATGAATGGCTAGTAGATTAGACTGTAGTTAAGCAGGCTAAGTGGCTAGTGGAATTAGATATACAGGCTTAATGGCTATTAGGATAAGCTGTAGTGAAGCAGGCTAAGTGGCTAGTGGAGTTAGACATCCAGGCTTAATGGCTAGTAGATTAGGCTGTAGTGAAGCAGGCTAAGTGGCTAGTGGAATTAGATATACAGGCTTAATGGCTAGTAGGATAAGCTCTAGTGAAGCAGGCTAAGTGGCTAGTGGAATTAGACATACAGGCTTAATGGCTACTATGAAAAGCTGTAGTGAAGGAGGCTAAGTGACTAATGGAATTAGATGAATACACACTCAACATCTTGTAGCATAAACAGTAGTGAATCAGGATAAGTGACTAATAGAATTGGATATACAGGCTTAATGGTTAGTAGGATAAGCTGTAGTGAAGCAGGCTAAGTGGCTAGTGGAATTAGATGTAGAAATACAGGCTTAATGGCTAGTAGGATAAGCTGTAGTGAAGACGGCTAAGTGACTAGTGGAATCAGATGTGAAATACAGGCTTAATGGCTAGTAGGATAAGATTGTAGTGAAGACGGCTAAGTGGCTAGTGGAATCAGATGTAGAAATACAGGCTTAATGGCTAGTAGGATAAGCTGTAGTGAAGACGGCTAAGTGGCTAATGGAATCAGATGTACTAATACACGCTGAATGATACGGTCTTCAATTCTCTGGAGGGTTTAGCACCCTCTATGGTATTACTACGTCACTCGGTCTATAATTTTCTGGAGGGTTTAGCACCTATGGTTTATCACTACGTCACTTGGTCTATAATTCTCTGTAGGGTTTAACACCTTCTATGGTATATTACTTCGTCACTCGGTCTATAATTCTCTGGACGGTTTAGCATCTTCTATGGTATATTACTTCGTCACTCGGTCTATAATTCTCTGGAGGGTTTAGCACCCTCTGTGGTGTATTCCTACGTCATTTGGTCTGTAAATTTATGTATGGTTTAACATCCTCCGTTGTGTATTACTACGTCATTTGTTCTGTAATTTTATTTATAGTTTAGCACCCTCTGTGGTATTACTACGTCACTCTGTCTATCATTCTCTGGAGGGTTTAGCACTTTCTAGGGTATATTACTACGTCACTCGGTCTATAATTCTCTGGAGGGTTTAGCACTTTCTAAGGTATATTACAACGTCACTTGGTCTATAATTCTCTGGAGGGTTTAGCACCTTCTAAGGTATATTACTACGTCACTTGGTCTATAATTCTCTGGAGGGTTTAGCACTTTCTAAGGTATATTACTACGTCACTCGGTCTATAATTCTCTGGAGGGTTAAGCACCTTCTAAGGTATATTACTACGTCACTCGGTCTATAATTCTCTGGAGGGTTTAGCACTTTCTAAGGTATATTACAACGTCACTTGGTCTATAATTCTCTGGAGGGTTTAGCACCTTCTAAGGTGTATTACTACGTCACTTGGTCTATAATTCTCTGGAGGGTTTAGCACTTTCTAAGGTATATTACTACGTCACTCGGTCTATAATTCTCTGGAGGGTTAAGCACCTTCTAAGGTATATTACTACGTCACTCGGTCTATAATTCTCTGGAGGGTTAAGCACCTTCTAAGGTATATTACTACGTCACTCGGTCTATAATTCTCTGGAGGGTTGAGCACCTTCTAAGGTATATTACTACGTCACTCGGTCTATAATTCTCTGGAGGGTTTAGCACCCTCTGTGGTGTAATACTACGTCACTTGGTCTATACTTCTCTGGAGGGTTAAGCACCTTCTAAGGTATATTACTACGTCACTCGGTCTATAATTCTCTGGAGGGTTGAGCACCTTCTAAGGTATATTACTACGTCACTCGGTCTATAATTCTCTGGAGGGTTAAGCACCTTCTAAGGTATATTACTACGTCACTCGGTCTATAATTCTCTGGAGGGTTAAGCACCTTCTGTGGTGTATTCCTACGTCATTTGGTCTGTAAATTTATGTATGGTTTATCCCCTCCGTTGTGTATTACTACGTCATTTGGTCTGTAATTTTATTTATAGTTTAGCACCCTCTGTGGTATATCACTACGTCACTTGGTCTATAATTCTCTGGAGGGTTTAGCATCTTCTATGGTATATTAATTCGTCACTCGGTCTATAATTCTCTGGAGGGTTAAGCACCTTCTGTGGTGTATTCCTACGTCATTTGGTCTGTAAATTTATGTATGGTTTATCCCCTCCGTTGTGTATTACTACGTCATTTGGTCTGTAATTTTATTTATAGTTTAGCACCCTCTGTGGTGTATCACTACGTCACTTGGTCTATAATTCTCTGGAGGGTTAAGCACCCTCTGTGGTGTATCACTACGTCACTTGGTCTATACTTCTCTGGAGGGTTAAGCACCCTCTGTGGTATATTACTACGTCACTTGGTCTATAATTCTATGGAGGGTTCAGCACCCTCTGTGGTGTATCACTACGTCACTTGGTCTATAATTCTCTGGAGGGTTTAGCACCCTCTGTGGTGTAATACTACGTCACTTGGTCTATAATTCTCTGGAGGGTTAAGCACCTTCTACGGTATATTACTACGTCACTCGGTCTATAATTCTCTGGAGGGTTGAGCACCTTCTAAGGTATATTACTACGTCACTCGGTCTATAATTCTCTGGAGGGTTAAGCACCTTCTAAGGTATATTACTACGTCACTCGGTCTATAATTCTCTGGAGGGTTAAACACCTTCTGTGGTGTATTCCTACGTCATTTGGTCTGTAAATTTATGTATGGTTTATCTCCTCCGTTGTGTATTACTACGTCATTTGGTCTGTAATTTTATTTATAGTTTAGCACCCTCTGTGGTATATCACTACGTCACTTGGTCTATAATTCTCTGGAGGGATTAGCATCTTCTATGGTATATTAATTCGTCACTCGGTCTATAATTCTCTGGAGGGTTAAGCACCTTCTGTGGTGTATTCCTACGTCATTTGGTCTGTAAATTTATGTATGGTTTATCCCCTCCGTTGTGTATTACTACGTCATTTGGTCTGTAATTTTATTTATAGTTTAGCACCCTCTGTGGTGTATCACTACGTCACTTGGTCTATAATTCTCTGGAGGGTTAAGCACCCTCTGTGGTGTATCACTACGTCACTTGGTCTATACTTCTCTGGAGGGTTAAGCACCCTCTGTGGTATATTACTACGTCACTTGGTCTATAATTCTATGGAGGGTTCAGCACCCTCTGTGGTGTATCACTACGTCACTTGGTCTATAATTCTCTGGAGGGTTTAGCACCCTCTGTGGTGTATCACTACGTCACTTGGTCTATAATTCTCTGGAGGGTTTAGCACCCTCTGTGGTGTATCACTACGTCACTTGGTCTATAATTCTCTGGAGGGTTTAGCACCCTCTGTGGTGTATCACTACGTCACTTGGTCTATAATTCTCTGGAGGGTTTAGCACACTCTGTGGTGTTTTACTACGCCCCTCCGACTATGATATGGTCTTGCACTCTGCGAGGAGTACTGCTGAAGTACAGGGTCTATAACTCTCTGATATGGTCTCGCACTCTCTTTGAAGTACTGCTGGACTACAGGGTCTATAACTCTCTGATATGGTCTCGCACTCTGCGTGGAGTACTGCTGAACTACAGAGTCTATAACTCTTTGATATGGTCTCGCACTCTGCGAGGAGTACTGCTGAACTACAGGGTCTATAACTCTCTGATATGGTCTCGCACTCTGAGAGGAGTACTGCTGATCTACAGGGTGTATAACTCTCTGATATGGTCTGGCACTCTGCGAGGTGTACTGCTGATCTACAGGGTCTATAACTCTCTGATATGGTCTCGCACTCTGCGAGGAGTACTGCTGAAGTACAGGGTCTATAACTCTCTGATATGGTCTCGCACTCTGCGTGGAGTACTGCTGAAGTACAGGGTCTATAACTCTCTGATATGGTCTCGCACTCTGCGAGGAGTACTGCTGAAGTACAGGGTCTATAACTGTCTGATATGGTCTCGCACTCTCTTTGGAGTACTGCTGAAGTACAGGGTCTATAACTCTCTGATATGGTCTCGCACTCTGCGTGGAGTACTGCTGAAGTACAGGGTCTATAACTCTCTGATATGGTCTCGCACTCTGCGAGGAGTACTGCTGATCTACAGGGTCTATAACTCTCTGATATGGTCTAGAACTCTCTGTAGAGTACTGCTGAAGTACAGGGTCTATAACTCTCTGATATGGTCTCGCACTCTCTGTGGAGTACTGCTGGACTACAGGGTCTATAACTCTCTGATATAGTCTCGCACTCTGCGTGGAGTACTGCTGAACTACAGGGTCTATAACTCTCTGATATGGTCTCGCACTCTGCGAGGAGTACTGCTGAACTACAGGGTCTATAACTCTCTGATATGGTCTCGCACTCTGAGAGGAGTACTGCTGATCTACAGGGTCTATAACTCTCTGATATGGTCTCGCACTCTGCGAGGTGTACTGCTGATCTACAGGGTCTATAACTCTCTGATATGGTCTCGCACTCTGCGAGGAGTACTGCTGAAGTACAGGGTCTATAACTCTCTGATATGGTCTCGCACTCTGCGTGGAGTACTGCTGAAGTACAGGGTCTATAACTCTCTGATATGGTCTCGCACTCTGCGAGGAGTACTGCTGAAGTACAGGGTCTATAACTCTCTGATATGGTCTCGCACTCTCTGTAGAGTACTGCTGAAGTACAGGGTCTATAACTCTCTGATATGGTCTCGCACTCTCTGTAGAGTACTGCTGAAGTACAGGGTCTATAACTCTCTGATATCGTCTCGCACTCTGCGTGGAGTACTGCTGAAGTACAGGGTCTATAACTGTCTGATATGGTCTCGCACTCTCTTTGGAGTACTGCTGAAGTACAGGGTCTATAACTCTCTGATATGGTCTCGCACTCTGCGTGGAGTACTGCTGAAGTACAGGGTCTATAACTCTCTGATATGGTCTCGCACTCTGCGAGGAGTACTGCTGGACTACAGGGTGTATAACTCTCTGATATGGTCTTGCACTCTCTGTAGAGTACTGCTGAAGTACAGGGTCTATAACTCTCTGATATGGTCTCGCACTCTCTGTAGAGTACTGCTGAAGTACAGGGTCTATAACTCTCTGATATGGTCTCGCACTCTGCGAGGAGTACTGCAGAAGTACAGGGTCTATAACTCTCTGATATGGTCTCGCACTCTGCGAGGAGTACTGCTGAAGTACAGGGTCTATAACTCTCTGATATGGTCTCGCACTCTGCGAGGAGTACTGCTGAAGTACAGGGTCTATAACTCTCTGATATGGTCTCGCACTCTCTGTAGAGTACTGCTGAAGTACAGGGTCTATAACTCTCTGATATGGTCTCGCACTCTCTGTAGAGTACTGCTGAAGTACAGGGTCTATAACTCTCTGATATGGTCTCGCACTCTGCGAGGAGTACTGCTGAAGTACAGGGTCTATAACTCTCTGATATGGTCTCGCACTCTGCGAGGAGTACTGCTGAAGTACAGGGTCTATAACTCTCTGATATGGTCTCGCACTCTGCGAGGAGTACTGCTGAACTACAGGGTCTATAACTCTCTGATATGGTCTCGCACTCTCTGTAGAGTACTGCTGAAGTACAGGGTCTATAACTCTCTGATATGGTCTCGCACTCTGCGAGGAGTACTGCAGAAGTACAGGGTCTATAACTCTCTGATATGGTCTCGCACTCTGCGAGGAGTACTGCTGAAGTACAGGGTCTATAACTCTCTGATATGGTCTCGCACTCTGCGTGGAGTACTGCTGAAGTACAGGGTCTATAACTCTCTGATATGGTCTCGCACTCTGCGAGGAGTACTGCTGAAGTACAGGGTCTATAACTCTGATATGGTCTCGCACTCTGCGTGGAGTACTGCTGAAGTACAGGGTCTATAACTCTCTGATATGGTCTCGCACTCTGCGTGGAGTACTGCTGAAGTACAGGGTCTATAACTCTCTGATATGGTCTCGCACTCTGCGAGGAGTACTGCTGAACTACAGGGTCTATAACTCTCTGATATGGTCTCGCACTCTGCGTGGAGTACTGCTGAAGTACAGGGTCTATAACTCTCTGATATGGTCTCGCACTCTGCGAGGAGTACTGCTGAAGTACAGGGTCTATAACTCTCTGATATGGTCTCGCACTCTGCGAGGAGTACTGCTGAACTACAGGGTCTATAACTCTCTGATATGGTCTCGCACTCTGCGTGGAGTACTGCTGAACTACAGGGTCTATAACTCTGATATGGTCTCGCACTCTCCATGGAGTACTGCTGAACTACAGGGTCTATAACTCTGATATGGTCTCGCACTCTCCATGGAGTACTGCTGAACTACAGGGTCTATAACTCTGATATGGTCTCGCACTCTCCATGGAGTACTGCTGATCTACAGGGTCTATAACTCTCTGATATGGTCTCGCACTCTCTGTGGAGTACTGCTGAAGTACGGGGTCTATAACTCTCTGATATGATCTCGCACTCTCTGTGGAGTCCTGCTGAAGTACAGGGTCTATAATTCTCTGATAAGGTCTCCCACTCTCCGTGGAGTAATGATGAAGTACAGGGTCTATAACTCTCTGATATGGCCTCTCACTCTCCATGGAATACAGCTGAAGTACGGGGTCTATAACTCTCTGATATGGTCTCGCACTCTCTGTAGAGTACTGCTGAAGTACAGGGTCTATAACTCTCTGATATGGTCTCGCACTCTTCGTGGAGTAATGCTGAAGTACAGGGTCTATAACTCTCTGATATGGTCTCGCACTCTCCATGGAGTACTGCTGAAGTACGGGGTCTATAACTCTCTGATATGGTCTCGCACTCTGCGTGGAGTGCTGCTGAAGTACAGGGTCTATAACTCTCTGATATGGTCTCGCACTCTCTGTGGAGTACTGCTGAAGTACAGGGTCTATAACTCTGTGATATGGTCTCGCACTCTGCGTGGAGTAATGCTGAAGTACAGGGTCTATAACTCTCTGATATGGTCTCGCACTCTCCATGGAGTACTGCTGAAGTACGGGGTCTATAACTCTCTGATATGATCTCGCACTCTCTGTAGAGTCCTGTTGATCTACAGGTTCTATAACTCTCTGATATGGTCTCGCACTCTCTGTAGAGTACTGCTGATCTACAGGGTCTATAACTCTCTGATATGGTCTCGCACTCTGCGTGGATGCGTGGAGTACTGCTGATCTACAGGGTCTATAACTCTGATATGGTCTCGCACTCTCTGTAGAGTACTGCTGAAGTACAGGGTCTATAACTCTCTGATATGGTCTCGCACTCTCCATGGAGTACTGCTGAAGTACAGGGTCTATAACACTCTGATATGTTCTCGCACTCTGCGAGGAGTACTGCTGAACTACAGGGTCTATAACTCTCTGATATGGTCTCGCACTCTGCGTGGAGTACTGCTGAAGTACAGGGTCTATAACTCTCTGATATGGTCTAGCACTCTGCGAGGAGTACTGCTGAAGTACAGGGTCTATTACTCTCTGATATGGTCTCGCACTCTGCGAGGAGTACTGCTGAACTACAGGGTCTATAACTCTCTGATATGGTCTCGCACTCTGCGTGGAGTACTGCTGAACTACAGGGTCTATAACTCTGATATGGTCTCGCACTCTCCATGGAGTACTGCTGAACTACAGGGTCTATAACTCTGATATGGTCTCGCACTCTCCATGGAGTACTGCTGAACTACAGGGTCTATAACTCTGATATGGTCTCGCACTCTCCATGGAGTACTGCTGATCTACAGGGTCTATAACTCTCTGATATGGTCTCGCACTCTCTGTGGAGTACTGCTGAAGTACGGGGTCTATAACTCTCTGATATGATCTCGCACTCTCTGTGGAGTCCTGCTGAAGTACAGGGTCTATAATTCTCTGATATGGTCTCGCACTCTCCGTGGAGTAATGATGAAGTACAGGGTCTATAACTCTCTGATATGGTCTCTCACTCTCCATGGAGTACTGCTGAAGTACGGGGTCTATAACTCTCTGATATGGTCTCGCACTCTCTGTAGAGTACTGCTGAAGTACAGGGTCTATAACTCTCTGATATGGTCTCGCACTCTCCGTGGAGTAATGCTGAAGTACAGGGTCTATAACTCTCTGATATGGTCTCGCACTCTCCATGGAGTACTGCTGAAGTACGGGGTCTATAACTCTCTGATATGGTCTCGCACTCTGCGTGGAGTACTGCTGAAGTACAGGGTCTATAACTCTCTGATATGGTCTCGCACTCTCTGTGGAGTACTGCTGAAGTACAGGGTCTATAACTCTCTGATATGGTCTCGCACTCTGCGTGGAGTAATGCTGAAGTACAGGGTCTATAACTCTCTGATATGGTCTCGCACTCTCCATGGAGTACTGCTGAAGTACGGGGTCTATAACTCTCTGATATGATCTCGCACTCTCTGTAGAGTCCTGTTGATCTACAGGTTCTATAACTCTCTGATATGGTCTCGCACTCTCTGTAGAGTACTGCTGATCTACAGGGTCTATAACTCTCTGATATGGTCTCGCACTCTGCGTGGATGCGTGGAGTACTGCTGATCTACAGGGTCTATAACTCTGATATGGTCTCGCACTCTCTGTAGAGTACTGCTGAAGTACAGGGTCTATAACTCTCTGATATGGTCTCGCACTCTCCATGGAGTACTGCTGAAGTACAGGGTCGATAACTCTCTGATATGGTCTCGCACTCTCTGTAGAGTACTGCTGAACTACAGGGTCTATAACTCTCTGATATGGTCTCGCACTCTCTGTAGAGTACTGCTGAAATACAGGGTCTATAACTCTGATATGGTCTCGCACTCTGCGTGGAGTACTGCTGATCTACAAGGGCTATAACTCTCTGATATGGTCTCGCACTCTGCGTGGAGTACTGCTGATCTACAGGGTCTATAACTCTCTGATATGGTCTCGCACTCTGCGAGGAGTACTGCTGAAGTACAGGGTCTATAACTCTCTGATATGGTCTCGCACTCTGCGAGGAGTACAGCTGAACTACAGGGTCTATAACTCTCTGATATGGTCTCGCACTCTGCGTGGAGTACTGCTGAAGTACAGGGTTTATAACTCTCTGATATGGTCTCTCACTCTGTGAGGAGTACTGCTGAAGTACAGGGTCTATAACTCTCTGATATGGTCTCGCACTCTGCGAGGAGTACTGCTGAAGTACAGGGTCTATAACTCTCTGATATGGTCTCGCACTCTCTTTGGAGTACTGCTGAAGTACAGGGTCTATAACTCTCTGATATGGTCTCGCACTCTGCGAGGAGTACTGCTGAAGTACAGGGTCTATAACTCTCTGATATGGTCTCGCACTCTGCGTGGAGTACTGCTGAAGTACAGGGTCTATAACTCTCTGATATGGTCTCGCACTCTGCGAGGAGTACTGCTGAAGTACAGGGTCTACAACTCTCTGATATGGTCTCGCACTCTCTTTGGAGTACTGCTGATCTACAGGGTCTTTTATTCTCTGATATAGTCTCGCACTCTCTTTGGAGTTCTGCTGAACCACAGGGTATGTATGGTAGTTTGTAAGTAGACATAGAACCACTTCTCATTGAATAAAGACATTGGTGTGAAAGTACCAAGTGTGTCAACAGATATTAAATACAGAAATGATTCAACTGTAGGAATGAAATGTTACATCTGCTGACATAAAATCTATAAATTAATACTTGTACTAATTTACTTCTTAGCTGTTACGCCTTTCGTTTCAAACTGGTAATAGAGAAATGTATTTGTATTCCAGCATTACAATCTTCGCTGCGAGTTGCATTATTCTTGCATATAATATTATTAATCCTAAATAGACCATTGATTTTTTTGTAATGGTGAAAAAATTACTCAGTGCCAACTATTGATATAGAATTGTTATATATTTATCTTAAAGACCTTGACCAAATTTAAGTCTATGCCCATTGAATTTTAATTTTTGTGCACATTTGTAATATTCATGCAGTTTGCAAATGTTGAATAAAGAGATGAAAATAAGATAAAATAAAATAAAATAATAATAATAAAAAAAAAAATAATAATAATAATGATAAAAAAAAAAAAAAAAAAAAATAGAATAAAAAGGTTTCCTCAGTCGAATGCAGTTTCCATTCAATTTTGCAAAAATTTACATAAATTGAATTTTATCAGGAATTATAGTATTTAATTAGATTTATTTCATTTATTTTATTTTGCCTTTAGTTATAAGATAGATAGTTAGTTAGTTAGTTAGAGAGAGAGAGAGAGGAGCAGACCGACCTATTGACCGACGGACCGACAGCAGGTAGGTAGGTAGGTTAATAGCCTGGTTGGTAGATAGGTAGGTAGGTAGACTTGCACCTCGTGATGTGCGACGTAAATTGATATTCATTTCATTTCTACATTTCTAATTTTCATCTGAACAAATTTGATTTCCATGAAACGAAATGGGATTAAGCAAAGCTTGTAACTACATTATAAATACTTTCTTCCCACAAGGGATACGTAATGATAGCAGTGACATGGATGGCGGAACAAACTCACATTAAGTAAATATTCTAATATGTCGTCTTTGACTGTAATACATAAAGTATTCAGTATAACAATCAAATCTTAACAAGAAATAAATTTCAGTATATGAATGTTTGTGGGCATCCACTCTCAGTTTTCGCTTTTACTGGCAACTAATTGATGTCAGTAATAAATAGCATTATTGATGCGTGCTTCCTGTAAATTATCTTATCACATGATCAATCTATTTAGATTACTCTTCAAACTACGCCGACACATCACACTAGGCCCTGAAATAGACACGGTTTATCTGAATGTATATTTTATGCTTGTATCACTTCCTTGCTATCACTAGTAGAAAGTGACGACGAATTGTTTGATGTACATATAATTAAAGTAACGTCCAGTGGTTATTTATAGATATGAAATCATCATTTCATAAGATGTGTACTTTTATACACAATAAGACATTTCATTTTCAATGATATATGTCGTTTTATTTTAATGATCAGTAATTCTTGCGATTGTCAAAGTCGCATTGTATTGAGTATTTTTGCATTCTACAAAGTAATTGTTTTATCATTTACATTGATTGATTGATTATTGTTTTTACGTCACCCCACTATTATTTAAGGTATATGATGACGGCATCTGCTTGATACATTACATAGGAATTTTATACCTTTGCAACGGACCCTCCCGAAGCAGTGAGGGATGTTTTACGTGCCACGCCTACTCGGCCACAGACCGGGCACCTCATCCGCTAAGCTATATTACTAGATCTTTGTTAGGTTTATCACATATTAAGTATATCATAGGGTAAGACATGCTGATTGGTTACTACATCATAGGGTAAGAAATATTAATTGGCAAGTACATCATAGGGTAAGAAATGCTGATTGGTAAGTACATCGTAGGGTAAGAAATGATTTGTAAGTATATCATAGGGTAAGAAGTACTATTTGGTAAGTACATCACAGGGTAAGATATGCTGATTGGTAAGCACTTCGTAGGATAAGAAATGCTGATTGGTAAGCACATCATAGGGTAAGAAATGCTGATTGTTACGGTAGGTACATCATAAGGTTAGAAATGCTGATTGGTAAGTACATCATGGGGTAAGAAATGCTGATTGGTAAGTACATCATATTGTAAGAAATTCTAATTGGTATGTACATCATGATCATGGGGTAAGAAATGCTGATTGGTAAGAACATCATAGGGTCAGAAATTGTTATTGGTAAGACGAATCTGTGATTATCTGTAGGTAAACTAGTTATCGGGGAATGTCTGCCAATAAGCTATGGAAGCTTTCTATGACATAAAATGTACAATAGAGATAGTTACTGCGGCTACTACAGTATACAGATTTCATCATTGGATATTTCGTGCAACGAATAGTTTCAGTCAAACTAAATTGTACGAAAGCCGATTAGACTCACTTACTAAGAGAAAATTTTTATATTATCTCGTTATTACAAGATAATTAACTCGTTATTTCGAGATCTTTTCTCGTTATTTCGAGATAATTATCTCGAAATAACGAGAAAAGATATCGAAATAACGTACAATAGAGATAGTTACTGCGGCTTCTGGTAGTATACAGATTTCATCATTGGACATTTCGTGCAACGAATAGTTTCAGTCAAACTAAATTGTACGAAAGCCGATTAGACTCACTTACTAAGAGAAAATTTTTATATTATCTCGTTATTACAAGATAATTAACTCGTTATTTCGAGATCTTTTCTCGTTATTTCGAGATAATTATCTCGAAATAACGAGAAAAGATATCGAAATAACGTACAATAGAGATAGTTACTGCGGCTTCTGGTAGTATACAGATTTCATCATTGGACATTTCGTGCAACGAATAGTTTCAGTCAAACTAAATTGTACGAAATCCTATTAGACTCACTTACTAAGAGAAAATTTTTACATTATCTCGTTATTACAAGATAATTATCTCGTTATTTCGAGATCTTTTCTCGTTATTTCGAGATAATTAATTCGCTATGTGGAGATCTTTTCTCGTTATTTTGAGATAATAAACTCGTTATTTCGAGATCTTTTCTCATAATTTTGAAATAATTATCTCATTATTTCGAGATAATTATCTCGTTATTTCGAGATAATTTACTCGTTATTTCGAGATTTGTTCTCGTTATTTCGAGATAATTATCTCGTTATTTCGAGATCATTATCTGGTTATTTCGAGATCTTTTCTCGTTATTTCGAGATAACTATCTCGTTATTTCGAGATATCGTTATTTCGAAAAAGTTACTCGTTATTTCGAGATCTTTTCTCGTTATTTCGAGATAATTAACTCTTTATTTCGAGATCTTTTCTCGTTATTTCGAAATAACGAGAAAAGATATCGAAATAACGAGTTAATCATCTCGAAATAACGAGAAAAGATCTCGCAATAACGAGATAATTATCTCGAAATAACGAGAAAAGATCTCGAAATAACGAGTTCATTATCTCGAAATAACGAGAAAAGATCTCGAAATAACGATATAAAGTTTTTTCTTAGTAAGTGAGCCTAATCGGCTTTCGTAAAATTGCTACTTTATTCTGCAGAATAGTTTTGTTAACAACATCGTCAGAACAAAGTATTTATATCAGGGCAAGGGTGATAAGTGATAAAGGGGGAGTGTATTTATGGACGTCTTTAATCATCTACCGGGCCAAAAAAAAAAACCCATGAGAATCCCGTATTCCTCTGATAAACTCTGCAAAACTCTGAATAACACTTAAGTCTACCTGAAAAACACTGAGAAACCCTGACGGCCCTGATCTACACTGAAAAACTCTGAAATCTACACTGAAAAAACTCTGAAAAACACTGACGACCCTGAAAAACTCTGCAAAACTCTGACGCCACTGAAAAACTCTGAAAAACACTGACGCCTACCTCGATGTCTTCCGGTTGTGCGGTCGCGGTCGCAGAAGCTTCTAAACGGTCCCTTCGATAATATAAGCTCGCTGTTACCTGTCTATTACCTTTAATTTAAATTATATTAAATATGATGACTTTATAAGCGGCGAATTAGAATATGTTCTTGCATTTCTTTTCTGCCATTTTTAAAACGTATTATTTTAACGATTTTTAAAGATAAGTTTACTGATATATATTGTTCCTGTTCTGTTGTAACATATCTTTACATATGCAGTTTAACAAATCACAGTACGATATCGTGAATTACGTACTAAGCAAAATCAATTTTATTGACACAAGACTTTAAGGCGACTTAAAGAAAGAAAGAAGAATGAAACAAACAAACAAACGAACGAACAAATAAATAAACTAACCCGCAGCATTGAACCAGCAGTAGCATGTTAGTTAATATCGCTGTTTCCTAGATGTGCATTAAGGGAGGAGAAAATAAGTACTATATATAGAACAAGATTTTTTAAATTCATAAATTTATTTATGTACATGTATTTATCTATTTATTTATAATAAAACACTATATTTTTCTGTACATTTCGGCCATCGGCCTTCCTCAGCGGACTTTATTTTATTTATTTATTTATTTATCCAATTTTTATTTGTCTATATATTTATTTATTTACATTATTCCGTACGAAAATAATGAATTAAAATAAATTTAATGAAAATAATAGAATTAAGAATAAAAATCGATGGCCGAAACGTACGGAAAATGTAGTGTTTTTCATGTAAATAAATAAATTGATAAATAATAATAATAAAAAAGATATAATTATTTTTATATATTACTATCAATTATTTTTAATAAAACATTCATGTTTATTTTACACCTTTTGCAATCTTTGTCGAGACTCCACCCAAATATTGTTCTATTACGACCTTAAGGCCAATCCCCAACCCCTTTCAAGTTTAAAAGCATTCATGATTAATGCTAATAAATCAATATTGCATTCTTTATAGATTAGCGGCCATTCAAGATTTGTTGGTATTGATCACATTCAAATATTATTCATTTATTTATTTATGTATCCATCTATTCATTCATTCATTATTCAATAATTCATTATTATTCATTCATTTATAGTTCTAGAGTCTTTACATTTTACAAATTTTCTGTTGTAAAGTCTTTTTTGTTATTTCTCCTTCATTATTTTGATACACAGTTATAAAACAGTGATGTCTACCAGGGATATATGCACATACATATTAATTTGAAAAAGCTCCAAATATAAATGTATGTATAAAACCTCTCTCTCTCTCTCTCTCTATCGTTTCTTTGAGGTTGTAAATTGATTTATTTTGGTAATTCATCTAATCATACTGTGATTTTTACAAACGTGAGTCAGAACAATGCACCAATAAACTGAATTTTTTGATTAAAAGCAAGTTGCTGTCTCTTATACAATGGTGTTTTCACAGAGAATCTAAAACGTACATATGTACCTCCAATAACTCTGGATTCTTTTCCAACAAACAATATACTTCATATAAATACTGGACTTGCAAGGAATTATGTAAAGCACTAGATTTTCTCATGAATAATATTTTTGTGCAATTTGATGGCAAGATATATCAACAAATAGTTGGGATTCCTATGGGTACTAACTGCGCGCCTCTGATAGCAGATTTATTTCTTTATTGTTATGAGAGGGATTTTATGGTTTCTATTCAAAAATCAAAACGTTTTGACCTCATTGACAAATTTAATAATACTTGCAGATATCTGGATGACATTTTGGTTATCGACAACCCTGAATTCGAACAATTTATATCAGAAATATATCCACCAGAGCTCACATTGAATAAAGCTAATACTTGAGATAAATCTACACCTTTCTTAGATTTAAACATCAAAATTATCAACAAACTAATATATACTAATATTTATGATAAACGTGAGGATTTTGGATTTCCTATTGTAAATTTCCCTTACTTGGATGGCGATGTCCCTCGACTCCCATCATATGGTATCTATATATCTCAATTAGTTCGATTTGTCAGAGGCTGCACCGATGTTTTGGACTTTCATAAACGAAATTTACAAATTACTACTAAACTTTTAACTCAGGGTTACAGATATCACAAGCTAAGAAAAACATTCGGCAAATTCTTCAGATCTTATTCAGAACTTCTATCTAAATTTGGAAATATTTCTTTTCAACAGTATGTATCCAATGGAATTTCCCATCCTAATTTTTACGGTGATCTCGTATATAAACTAAGGAAAGTAAAAGGCTCCGATAACGTTATTTTATCATGTAATAAAATAGTCAAACGTCTCCTAAATAGACAATATGATATTGAGATCATCAAAAAGACTATAGGTCTTGTATTTGGCCCCTCTACAGCCTTATGCAGACTTTTACTTGAACGTTGCACGCTGACTAACAGGGCGGTGGGGACTATATGACGGGCCTTGTCCAAACCTCTTTCAGAGGAGACATGGTCCTGAACCTCGTCCCCTCTGACTGTTAGGCGGGACTCCTACAGATCTAGGGTCTTAGCTCGCTTTCAGACTGGCAGAGCACGGTTTATCATGTTGATGTTGCATATATTTTTATACCATTATGTTTTTTACAATACCTTACGTGTTTATATTTTTATGACCTCTCAATATGCGATACCTGTTGACCCTTGTTCTTTACATGGAGGATTATTCATAAATTTTTAAATGTACGTCTTTTGATTGTTCTGCTGTTACGGTGAGTGGGAAGGTGGGCCCGTAAACCGGTTAACCACACCATTTGTTTGGCTTTTGTCAAATTAAATGACCGTCCTAAGTCGGTATCGTAATTGCACTACAATCAAATATTTTTGTAATGTGTTAAATGTTCTATTATATTATTTATATTCATGTATTGTATAGCTCCATGGTGACTTCTGCCACATAACTGAGCCGGTAACTCCTCTTTTTTCTTTTAGAAAGTTGTTAATTTAAAATAAATAATTCAAAAAATCCTATAAAGAAATGTTTTATCTTATTTTTTTTTCTAATTCACCTCTAATTAACTTATCAAATTTTATATACATTAATGCTCATAGGGCTTATAGAAGGGACCGTAGTGAAGTACATGTACGCGAGATCTTGACCGTACGGCCGGAGGGTATCGCGGTGGGCGTCGATGTTTTTCAGAGTTATGCAGAGTTTTTAATGGCGTCAGAGTTTTCAAAGTTTTTTCTGAGTTTAGACTGAGTGTAGACTTTAGAGTCTTTCGGTGTCGTCAGTGTTTTTCTGAGTTTTTCAGGGTAGACTTCAGAGTTTTTCGGTGTTTATCAGGGCCGTCAGGGTTTTTCAGTGTTTTCAGGTAGACTCAAATGTTTTTCAGAGTTTTGCAGAGGAAAACGGGATTCTCAGGGGTTTTTTTCGGCCCAGTAGTGTACGTATAAATTGCTAATTCTTAGCAATGTATCCTATTCTGAGAGCAAGAAAGTACTTCATTGACACTTAAGGCTTTCTTTTTTGCTACTGTATGTTCCTGCCTCACTCTCTCTGAGCTTCCGGAAGATCTCTGGACTATTTGTAAGGTCATACGTGCATCTGTTTTGATCATTTACATAATACATTAAACCAATCAATGTAGGTATCGATTTACGCTTTTGGAATGCCATTGGCTAATCACAGAGTAATTTGCCCCTAAAAATCAAACCATAATTGGTAGTTTTAATCAATGAAAGAGGTTTTATGTCTCCATAATCACGTCTTTTACAACGGATTAATAGATACTGACTCAAATTTTAGTTTGGTGTCCCTGATTTCCTGTCTCTAATGATCTAATGTTATGTTCACGTCCCTTGGTTCCAATATTCAATTATCGAACATTCCTTTTGACAGAAGCTTGTCCTGCCTATTCATTTGTATGACATGAGAGGAAAGCTAGTCAAACGTCAGCGTAGTGACCTTGTCAAGGACACCTAGGTTGACTGATGCATATTGCTTTGTTGATTTTTTAATCCCTTAAAAATATTAATTTACAACTATTCAGGATGTGAAATGTACCAACCTCTTCAGCACCTACAGTAAGCAGGCAATAGGAGCTTTCCGTTATGTAGAGTTATCTACCCTTTGTTTAGGAATATGAGGGTGAATGACTGTAAATCAGTCTTATTGTGGTAATTGCTGCAAAATTACAGGAAAGGAAGGTATGAAAATGACGCTTCCACAGAAAATGTTTGAGGTGACAATGGAAAATAATACTGTATTACAAAGATCACGAATTGAACTTTGGTCTTCTGCACACAAAATGAATATTTCTATATCATTATCTCTCAAAATGTTATACCTATATGACACAAAATCAAAGCAATTTCCGCATTGATAAAGTGTGAATTGTCCGTAGAGGAAGTCTGATTAAATCTCTTTTTGTTGTTTAGACATATAAAATACTAGATGTTACACTTAGGCTTGGTATGTATATAGTAGTATACCATTGTCAGATACGCACTATACATGTCAGGTAAATCCCTGTCGATAGTGCGGATAAATACCCACCGCCTAAGTAAAAAAAAAAAAACCTCAGCGAGGGTGATCTCTTCTTTTATACATGTTGGAAAATGCTCTCCGGAACCCCTTGTATCCTTAATCGTCATCTGTTACCTTGTTTACAACATGGCGGATCAAAAGTTTGGAGTGTATGCCATCTTACTTATCAAGATATGCCATAAAAAGGTCTAACTAGCACACAAGTTTGATGACACACATTTATTCTTGATAAATTCACAGATAAATAAAATCAAAACGGCCCAATATATGTCATATAGACTAATGCAATGAATAATAGTTTTGTATCATATATACACATTTTTCTTACGATGTAATGTCACTGAAACCGGAAAACAGCTTTAAATCATTCTACATATTGTAAACCGAGTCATGTGTTAAACAAGCTTCGAACACTGCACACGCCATTTAAGTCGCATTACAATCGTAAAATATAACAACAGTTTTAAGTACAGTCCATTGAATGAGTTAGGTACAAAGATTAATGAAAGGTGGTCAGTTTACCATCAGCATGTCTTCTATATAATGAATATCAAAACATATATTCATGAATTAATATTGTGCACCACATGCACATGCGCATTTCGACTCCTCAGCGATGTTCAAGACCGAAACTGGAAACTGAAAGTAAAAGCATTTGAAGAGCGAACTCGTTATTAATCGACCTGTGCGTTTGGGTTAAGCTAAGCTAAGTACACAGCTGTACTAAGGACCCAACTAAGTACACAGCTGTGCTAAGGACCCAACTAAGTATACAGCTGTGCTAAGGAGCCAACTAAGTACACAGCTGTGCTAAGAACCTAACTAAGTACTCAGCTGTGTTAATAACCCAACTAAGTATACATCTGTGCTAAGGACCCAACTAAGTACACAGCCGTGCTAAGGACCAAAAAGTACGCAGCTGTGCTAAGTACCCAACTAATTATCTAGCTGTGCTAAGAACCCAACTAAGTATACAGCTGTGTCAAGGACCCAATTAAGTACAAAGCTGTGCTAAGGACCCGACTAAGTACAAATCTGTGCTAAGGACCCAACTCAGTACACAACTGTGCTAAGGAACCAACTCAGTACACAGCTGTGCTAAAAACCTAAGTAAGTACACAGCTGTGCTAAGGACCAAACTAAGTACACAGCTGTGCTAAGGACACAACTGAGTACACAGCTGTGCTAAGGACCAAACTAAGTACACAGCTGTGCTAAGGACCAAATTAAGTACACAGCTGTGCTGCGGACCCAACCAAGTATACACTTGTGCTAATGACCCAACTAAGTACACATCTGTGCTAATGACCCAACTAAGTACACAGCTGTGCTAAGGACCCAACTAAGTACACAGCTGTGCTATGGAACAAACTAAGTACACAGCTGTGCTAAGCTAAACTAAGTACGCAGCTGTGCTAAGAACCCATTTAAGTACACAGCTGTGCTAAGAACCCAACTAAGTACACAGCTGTGCTAATGACCCAACTAAGTACACAGCATTCTAAGGACCCAACTAAGTACACAGCTGTGCTATGGACCAAACTAAGTACACAGCTGTGCTAAGGACCCAACTAAGTACACAGCTGTGCTAAGCTAAACTAAGTACGCAGCTCTGCTAAGAACCCATTTAAGTACACAGCTGTGCTAAGAACCCAACTAAGTACACAGCTGTGCTAATGACCCAACTAAGTACACAGCTGTGCTAAGGACCCAACAAAGTACACAGCATTCTAAGGACCCAACTAAGTACACAGCTGTGCTATGGACCAAACTAAGTAAACAGCTGTGCTAATGACCCAACTAAGTACACAGCTGTGCTAAGGACCCAACTAAGTACACAGCATTCTAAGGACCCAACTAAGTACACAGCTGTGCTATGGACCAAACTTAGTACACAGCTGTGCTAAGCCAATCTAAGAACGCAGCTCTGCTAAGAACCCATTTAAGTACACTGCTGTGCTAAGAACCTAACTAAGTACACACCTGTGCTAAGAACGAAACTGAGTACACAGCTGCGCTATGAACCAAACTAAGTAAACAGCTGTGCTAAGAACCAAAGTAAGTACACAGCTGTGCTAAGAACCTAAGCACACAGCTTTGCCAAGAACCAAACTAAGTACACAGCTCTGTGCTAAGGACCCAACTGAGTACACAGCTGTGCTAAGGACCCAACTGAGTACACAACTGTGCTTAGAACCAAACTAAGTAAACAGCTGTGTATGAGAAACGTACTCTTTAGTTTAAGAATAAAGTAATTTTTTTTGCACAGTGAATTTGCAGTATAAATTTGCTCTGTAAATTTGCAGTATAAATTTTCACAGTAGATTTGCAGTATAAATTTGAAGTATGCAACTGAGAATTATTACGGATTGGGTTCACATATAACTCAACACGGTTATTACATAACCGTGGTGACTTCTGCCACATAACTGAGCCAGTAACTCCTCTTTTTTCTTAACACAATGTACATGCAGTTCTAGAAAACGGTGATATCATTTCATGTATTGTTTTAGTACAACTTTCTATTACATGTATTTGAAAATCCTTAAAATTTAGTTTATAACATCATTTGCATTGCCTTTTCATTTACGACCCAGACTTATATTTGTGTTGGAATTGGTTTTTACACTAAAATTTATAATCCTATTTCGTTTTGTCATATCGTATGCCTTCCAGTTCTTCAAACTCACATCGCAACATGTTGCCTTCACTCGTACATTTCTCGAAGTATATCCATCACAACTCCTGAAAAAATCGAGGATATTGTCACAACTGGACCACAGCCGGACAAAGGTCTTGAAATGTGCTTGTCGAGAGAGTGTGGTACACCGGTCGTTTAAATGTTCTTCAAACTAGTTCCAAAGAGAAAATATTCGTATTTCTCTTGTGTCTTTGTGAAAGAGAACTCGAGTAATGTAGAAATACTCGAGTAATGTAGAAGACAACTCGACACGCGTTAGGAGAGTCATCGTAGTAATCCATAGCTCAAACTCAAGACGGTGTAACAATGCCATAAATAAACTTTATAGTGATTTTAAAATAAATGAAGCATGGGAAACATAATCCAGCTACATTTTGAGTTCTAGATAGAAAAAAAGATAAGTCGAAAAAGGGATTGTTCAACAACTTTTTCTGTGGTTGAGAATTGTAGAACAATCATACCTTGGAATGATCTTTGTTATCTAGAGCTCAAAGTGGTACCAGATTCTATTGAGTCATTAATGTATACTTTCTCCTATATTTTCCTTAATATCTCCCCCCGAGTATCTAATCCTTAATCATCAATCATTTTTTTTCATCCATTCCGATCAATTATTCATTCATCTTAAATTCATTATTTCATCATTTACATACATGTATATCAAGGTTTCTGTAGGACTGTGTGAAAAGTGATCCTATCACATCCAACCATAGCTGTATGGTCCATGCCCGCTGATATAACATTAAAACCGTTTTATGAAAATTACAATTATCAGACACATTCACCTGAATGTGGCCCGTACATTTCGTTAGACCATTCAGACACATGGACATTGGAAGGTTAACGACCTTTTTTCCTGAATGGTCTCTCTATCCGATATGTCAACGTGGTTGACGACTTTTACGTAATTTGCATATCTCCTCTTCGTGTCAGGGATATTTTCGGTTTATCTCAAACAAATCGCCGATGTCCAAAGTGTTTGTGAATCTACATCGTAGCAAAACATGTCTGTACGTCTTGGTCTATGAATATATTGCTGTTTATCCCTTATCCGTTTTGTATAGATTCAAGTCAATTGCAGAGCATTGCGACACTGTAAATGAAGTAACAAAACGGCACGGCACTTCTTTTAGTTTTACCAATCACGTTAGATGTCTTCACTGACAGTATCCATTGATGAATACTTTTATGTCATATCGAGTTCCTAAGTTAGTTTGACTAGAAATGCAAAGCATCCCTGTTATTGTGTTGTGTGACTCTGACACTTTTTATACAGTCCACATCTTATATTATATATATATAACGCCAAATATATTTAAGAAAAAAGAGGAGTTACCGGCTCAGTTATGTGGCAGAAGTCACCATGGAGCTATACAATACATGAATATAAATAATATAATAGAACATTTAACACATTACAAAAATATTTGATTGTAGTGCAATTACGATACCGACTTAGGACTGTCATTTAATTTGACAAAAGCCAAACAAATGGTGTGGTTAAAAATTAGACAAAGACATAGATTGAAATACTGCCAATGTTATATATGTCATCACTTGAGAAGCTAGAGGATGTGGGGCTCAATATGTCGGGGAAACTTCTCAAACTTTGAAACAACGTTTTCGGAATCATTCCTATAAAATTCGTAATAATTCACGACGTAAATACCAGAATTTTCTATATAACCACTTTAATAAATACCAACATAATATTAACAATGTGAAAATAACTCCAGTAGAAAATATCTCTAATTACCAGGTGATACGAAATCAGATGTTAAAAAACAACTTTTGGAAACCGAGCTCTACTGGATTAAACAACTACATACCCCATACCCTCTTGGTCTCAACGACCAAATATATCGACAAGGTAATATTTCTTCTCGTCAGAATAAGATCAATATTTTTACATTAAGACATAAAACTATTAGAAAACGTAGGTCACATGGTCGTCGTCGTAATCGTAACATCAGAAAACGTAATCGTTTAAATAGGTCATTAAACGATCTTCTATTTATCGCAAAAAAAATAATGGCCGTCATAAACTTTTGCATGCACTATCCTCTATTCCGGTAAATAAATTGAAACCTATCCTGGACGAAGCTGATCTTCGAAGTTTACGCAATTCTGACTGATATAAACTCAATTTGATTATTTTATTTTCATATAATAAACTCTTTCCTCGTATTCCGTCTCTTCCACCCAAGCAGCAATTTCTCAAAATTAAATTTATTAATAAAGGCTTCGATCTACTTAACATTTCTAATATTTTCCGTGATCATAGAGTCACATCTAAAATTCCCCAATATTTTGAGAATTTAGAACCTCCACTTATTTGTTACCAGTACAAAAAGCCTATAAGAAATCTTATTTTAAATTATAATAAAGTTACATCTAACCCTGATGTTTCAGACTCTATTCCTTCGTCGTGTTCTTGTGAAAATTCTAAATATGTTTATAAACCGGCAGGTCATGTTATTACTGGTGACCTAAACTGTATTTCGGACAAGAAATTGCGCACCCTTTTTGGAAAAGGACCTAAATATAGGTTACCGTCCAGGATAGATTTCAATAAATGCCGTGACGTTATAGAAGATGCTTTAACTACATATTGTAAACGTTGGTGTAAAAAAGAACAGGTAAAGGTTCATGCTCTTAATGATTGGAAATTCGAGATTTTAAGAATTGTCGATATCCGTATTAAGAACTTTACGGAAAATCCGCATTTATTTCAATAGTCTAATACATTGAAGACAAATTCTATTAAAAAGAAGATAGCTGACTTACATGCTAAATATGTCTTTGTTCCCGCTGATAAAGCAGGTAATAACATAATAGTTGTTTGAAAACTATATTATATTGAAGTACTTAAAAACGAATTAAACTCCACTCATACATATGTGGAAAGCCCTACCTCAAAAGAGAGCACCTTGCACGATCACCTCATGACCATGTCCGACTTCAAAATCAAAACTGATAAATCTGATCTACCAACCATGTATTGGCTCCCAAAACTACATAAAAGTCCATATAAATCACGTTTCATATCTAATTCTAGCCACTGCTCTACTACGGTACTATCGAAAAATCAATTACTTTTGGTCGATTAAAGATTCTCATGAAGTTATAGACAAACTTCTTTCGCTAAATTTCAAAGCGACTCAAAAACATTTGATTTTTCTACACTTTATACATCTCTGCCTCATGATTTGATTAAAAGCAAGTTGCTGTCTCTTATACAATGGTGTTTTCATAGAGAATCTAAAACGTACATATGTACTTCCAATAACTCTGGATTCTTTTCCAACAAACAATATACTTCATAAAAATACTGGACTTGCAAGGAATTATGTAAAGCACTAGATTTTCTCATGAATAATATTTTTGTGCAATTTGATGGCAAGATATATCAACAAATAGTTGGGATTCCTATGGGTACTAACTGCGCGCCTCTGATAGCAGATTTATTTCTTTATTGTTATGAGAGGGATTTTATGGTTTCTATTCAAAAATCAAAACGTTTTGACCTCATTGACAAATTTAATAATACTTGCAGATATCTGGATGACATTTTGGTGATCGACAACCCTGAATTCGAACAATTTATATCAGAAATATATCCACCAGAGCTCACATTGAATAAAGCTAATACTTGAGATAAATCTACACCTTTCTTAGATTTAAACATCAAAATTATCAACAACCTAATATATACTAATATTTATGATAAACGTGAGGATTTTGGATCTCCTATTGTAAATTTCCCTTACTTGGATGGCGATGTCCCTCGACTCCCATCATATGGTATCTATATATCTCAATTAGTTCGATTTGTCAGAGGCTGCACCGATGTTTTGGACTTTCATAAACGAAATTTACATATTACTACTAAACTTTTAACTCAGGGTTACAGATATCACAAGCTAAGAAAAACATTCGGCAAATTCTTCAGATCTTATTCAGAACTTCCATCTAAATTTGGAAATATTTCTTTTCAACAGTATGTATCCAATGGAATTTCCCATCCTAATTTTTACGGTGATCTCGTATATAAACTAAGGAAAGTAAAAGGCTCCGATAACGTTATTTTATCATGTAATAAAATAGTCAAACGTCTCCTAAATAGACAATATGATATTGAGATCATCAAAAAGACTATAGGTCTTGTATTTGGCCCCTCTACAGCCTTATGCAGACTTTTACTTGAACGTTGCACGCTGACTAACAGGGCGGTGGGGACTATATGACGGGCCTTGTCCAAACCTCTTTCAGAGGAGACATGGTGCTGAACCTCGTCCCCTCTGACTGTTAGTCGGGACTCCTACAGATCTAGGGTCTTAGCTCACTTTCAGACTGGCAGAGCACGGTTTATCATGTTGATGTCGCATATATTTTTATACCATTATGTGTTTTACAATACCTTACGTGTTTATATTTTTATGACCTCTCAATATGCGATACCTGTTGACCCTTGTTCTTTACATGGAGGATTATTTATAAATTTTTAAATGTACGTCTTTTGATTGTTCTGCTGTTACGGTGAGTGGGAAGGTGGGCCCGTAAACCGGTTAACCACACCATTTGTTTGGCTTTTGTCAAATTAAATGACCGTCCTAAGTCGGTATCGTAATTGCACTACAATCAAATATTTTTGTAATGTGTTAAATGTTCTATTATATTATTTATATTCATGTATTGTATAGCTCCATGGTGACTTCTGCCACATAACTGAGCCGGTAACTCCTCTTTTTTCTTTTATGTGAAGTGTTGCAATAATTTTGGGTATTCAAGGCTGTTA
Organism: Pteria penguin; assembly: GCA_035048485.1. Classification (NCBI taxonomy): domain Eukaryota; kingdom Metazoa; phylum Mollusca; class Bivalvia; order Pterioida; family Pteriidae; genus Pteria; species Pteria penguin. The sequence continues at coordinate 3,716,895 of CM068585.1, read as the reverse complement.
TGTCAGATTGGAAACGTTTTAGGATCACTAGCCCGAATAAGGTTTAAGGTTTAGCATTACTAGCCCGATAAGGCTTAAGGATAAAGTTAAGTTTTAAATGCTCAAGTGTTATTCAATTTTGATTTGCTTGTGTTTGAGTGTTACCGGTATCTTTTCAAGTGTAATTATTCAATTCTGACGTGGTTGTGAGGGTGTTCACCACGGTATATGGACACCTTTTGTTCTGCATGTCCATGACGAGTTTTGACAAACATCTAACTTCCTTTCTTTTATACTGGACATTGGAATATCTTTGGCGAAACCTCAACCAATTCTATGAACACAGATGTCAGACACTACGACCATGTCAGTCAAAAAGAAAATTTCAATGTTTCTCTTTTGAAAGTAATGTTAGTATTAGATAACAAATAGGTGCCACCATATAACTTTAACTCATTGAACTCAGACATTCTGTGTTGACTGAAGATGACATTAGGTACTCATCAATCTTTCTATCCTATCTGTTTGGTACATTGTATCACATATACGTGCCACCAGTCACATCCGTAGTGTACTTGATCATTACCCGCGGGTGCTTCCTCATTTCACACTTCAGATATAATTTACATCTTTGAACCTCAGGCTAACACTACACTGAACAAAATAATTAAAAAGCCAGCCAAATATAGCTCATGTCAGACACAGAAACAAACATAGCAGTTCTAGCATTTTGTAATTGTTAATTTCTAAAAGGCCATTAATAAAAACACATAAAATGCAATGAGAACAATTAATAGACAGTTATAACACTTGTTAGCTATTTCCTATGACGTATTAAAATCAGTTTAGAATTTAATTGTAATTGTACCGTTAAAATCCTTCTTTTCATTTAAAGCTTTATGAACCGAATAACCGAATAAGCATAAACTTAGAAAAGATATATAGATTAACTGGTTGACTCTTTAGTGCTTGGTTAGAGTCTCACTGTTGGCTTACCAGTGTATTTCGAATAAGACTGTAAAAGCGAGGCCCCATGTTCTGGTAGATGTGGTACATATAAGATCCGTACTGTTTCGGTTGTGTCCGCTGTAATAAGGTTTGCAATGAAGTAGACAGATACACTATATAAACGAAGTAATCCTTTACCAACATGTTACAATAAAGTTGTATGAAACTATGAAGTATTTATGCAATTGCAATATTTATACGCATAGAATTCCTAATGTAGTATCTTGCAGCGGTTAATGTCAGGGATTGCAGTAGATTTTATCCTTATATCATACAAGTGTATCACCTTCTGTTACTCTTAAGAGAGATGACATCTGACCACCTGACTGTATGGCCCAAATCACAAAAGACATGTACATATAGCATGATAATAGTCAAATAAATACAGAAAATATTACAGAAATATTCGATTTTACTGCAGTTACCATACCAAAATAGGACGCTCAATTAAAGTAACAAATGTCACTCAATTGGTGTGGTTAACCAGTTTATGGGCGCCCACCTCGTGCCACTCATCGCAAAAGCAACATAATCAAAGGGCAGACATTTAAAGATCTATAAATAATTCTCCATGTAGAGAATAAGGATTAGAAGGTTTTTCAAGACGAGAGGTCATAAAATTATTTTTCACGAAAAGTTTATGGAAATATACTAATATCAAACATACTGAAAGCGACACCACCATAAGCAAACCGACTAATATAAGTACCATAGGATGGGAGTCTAGGAACATCATCATCTAAATAAGGGAAATTTACAATAGGAAATCCCAAATCATTATGTTTATTATATATGTTGTATGCATATTTATATTGTTGTTAATTTATTTAATATCTAAGTCCAAGGAAGGCGTTTCCTCATCAAAAGTATTGGCTTTGTTTAAGTGAAGTTCAGTTGGATAAATATCAGTAATATACATGTGTATTTTTCAAACTGATAGATTACTAAACTATCATCAAGATATTTATAGGTCTCGTTGAACTTATCAATAAGGTCGAAACGTTTCGAGGTTTGAATAGAATAAATTAAGTCACTCTCGTATCAATATTAAGATAAATCTGCTATAAGGGGAGTGCAGTTAGTGGCCATAGGAGTCCAAATAACCTGTTTATAAATCTAGGCATTAAACTGCACATAGATATTATCCGTCAAAAATTTGATGACATTACATTACTCATTACAAGTCCAATATTTATAATTATCATATTGTTTGTTTGAGAAAATCTAGATGAAACTGAGGTACAAAGGTGTGATTAAGACTCTTTGTTGAAACACCAGCGTATGAGAGACAACAATTTGGTCTTGATTAAGTCATGAGGTGGAGAGGTGAGGTGTATAGTGAAGAAAAAAGTACATGTAGAAACTTGATTAACTTCAAAATTTCTCAAACGGAATTTTTCAATGACTTCGCCATAATTCTTATTTGACTAAAAGTACTTGTCTTTCAAAGTTATTATTACTACTACTACTACAACAACAACAACAACAACAACAACTACTACTACTACTACTACTACTACTATTACTACTACTACTACTACTACTACTAATGATAATAATAATAATGAAAAATATAAGAAATGAATAAATAAGTGGAAAAATGATCTGAAACGGTTGTATTTCGTTTTATCTAATAGTAGATTGATTGCTATCGTTTGATTATGATTTAGAATTGCTCTTAGCTAAACGCGTGTTTAATTTGTCCAGAATGTTTTCATCTTTTCCTTTATGCACAATGAATATAATGTGGTAAAACGAAATTAGTTTTATAAATATTTAATTTTGTGTAATGTATAACGTAAGTTTTCAATTCATCATCAGTACAAATATTTTAACAAAAGTAAAAATAAAAAGATAAATACAATAACAAATACGTAACACGGAATAAAAGATACAGAAATAAGCTATTCGGGCTATAAATAATACATTATGCCATGAAATTTTCATTTTTGCCATTTTCTTTTTAATTGTGCAGTAAGTAATTTATTATTGTAGATACCCTAATATTTATCAACTGCCGTACATCTTTACTATGTGTATGAATCTACCGTATACTAATCTTTATTCATCTGGCGTATTTCAAAATTAACAAATGCAACACCAAGCTATGAATCCCTTGGCACGGCAGCAAAATCCATGGTACTAAATTGACATTGACTTTTGACTTTTTGACTCCATATTCAACAGGAACCTTATAGTAAAGTCATATGTCAAGTATGGACTAAATCCTGTGGCTTCTAGAGTGTCTACAAAGCTTTTCTATGATGACCTCTTGTGGCCTCACGTAACTTTTGACCTTTTAACCCCGAAATCACGAGGGATCTTTTTCTCATTGTACGTAAGCAATCTATGAAGCATAAACCAATATTGTGACATTTAGAGCTTCTTCAAGGTTTTGATTAAGACACAGGTACGCACCCACGCAGACACGGACCCATCCACCCAAAACATGAACAGTACCGTTGTTATATCACTCTGTTGCGAGGGGATAATTAACTGAGGGGATTATCAGCATTTAAATAGATCTATACAAAAAATTCTATTGCTATGGGGTCGTTTATCCATCTATAAATATTTATACTGGATAGCTGAAACATTGATTTCAATGAACATAACGTGAGATATTCCGATAGATCAAGGACCTTAGTTGGCTTTCAGACGGACTGTGTATGGTTAACTCCTCTTGATATCACTTAAAATTTTGATATTTTGATTTATTTCATAACCATATTTGCGTGTGTATGACCTATTGACCTATTTATTAGAAGTGTCACCTCTAGATATCTTGATGATATCTTATGGGTTTGAAAATATATTACTGATATTTATCCCACGGAACTCCAATTAAAAAAGTCAATACCTCTGATAAGGAAACCATCTTTCTTGGACCTAAATATTGAAGTTATTAACACAACAAAATCTATTTCAAACACATATGATAAACGTGACGACCTTCAGTTTCCTATTGTAAATTTCTCTTATCTGGATGTTGATATACCTAGACTCCAAGCATATGGTATTTATATTAGTCTTATATTAGTCATTAGTTCGGTTTGCTAGAGCCTACACTAACGTTTTGGATTTTCACGTAAAAAATTTAAATTGTTTTCAAACTCTTGATTCAGGGTTATAGATATCATAAACTTCGAAAACCTTTTGGTAAATATTACAGATCTTATTCAGACATTTTATTTAAATTCGGAAATGTGACTTTTCAACTATACATATTCAGCGGAATTTTCTTCGCTATTTCAACGGTGATTTAGCCTACACTCTAAACAGGGTCAAAAATTCCAATAATTTCATATCGACGATTTCTAAAATAATTAAGCGCCTTCGACATCGACATTATGACCATGAGGTCATCTTAAAGACCATACGTCTTTTATTAGGCACTTCTACAGACTTTAAAACATGAACGTTGTACTCTTTATGTTGATGTGGCCTAACACATATTTGATACTGTGGACATTTTTATTCTCCTCTTGAGAAACTTGTTGATCCTTGTTCTCTATGTGGAGGATTATCATAGATTTTTAAATGTGCGTCCTTTGATTGTGCTGCTTTTGTGGTGAGTGGGAAGGTGGGCGCCCGTAATCGATTAACCACTCAAAATGAGTGACCTTTGTTTTACGTTAATTGACCGTCCGAAGTCGGAATAGTAACTGCGGTAAAATCTAACATTTTGAAATGTCGTTTTCTGTGTTTATTTGACTATTATCATGTTTTATGTGCATGTCTTTGATGATTTGTGTCATACAGCCCATCATCTTATGTAACGTGTCATCTATATGGATACTGTGTGTGATTTATTGTACTGCTGTTGTTGTGTCAGAATGTGGGCCCGTAACCACAGAGCAAAAATTGACGAATGTCTCTTCAATTGACCGTCCTAAGTCGGTACCCCAGCTACAAAACTATCGTATATTTGTTATAGGTGTTTTATGTGCTTATTATTGTTTGTTCTGCATGTTCCTGGTGATAAGTTGCTCTGCATGCCCGAAGCAACTTTTTCATACAGTGGAATCAGTTGTCTTCTGTACTTTCATGTAACCACGGCTCATGTACCCTAACAAGTTTAGCTTTGTACCTTGTATTGACTATTGAATTGTTTTCTTTCAAAGTAAGATATTTCTTCTTTATGTATTGAATATAAAATAATAAATGAAAAATACGAAAGTAATTGTGACACAAAAGTGTACCATGATATACATGTATAAACCTCTGACAATGACGATGTCGAGACCAAGTGCTTGGGACAGTAAGAGTCTTCTGTCTGACAAGCCACATCCGCCAAGTTTTGTCTCTCTTAACATACAGACGACACAAAATTGAAACATGGTATGCAGAGGATACATTACATAGTAACTGGCACTGTCACACAATATAAGGGAATCGATATAGACCAAAGACCAAGCCAAGTCAACCTCACACAGAGTAATTTTTATACGAACTTAACACTGCATAGGAAATGTTACGTGTAAAGTGTGGATTAGGGAAATACATGTAAAATGAAAGGAACTTCTTGGTGAATTAAGGCAAAAAAGGGGGTGTAATCATGGAAACAGAGGTGGGATAAAGTGCCAAGAAAGAGATTTGACTCGACTGCATCATAGAATCCACTACAGGAATATGAGCTATCCAATGACTCTGCAGTGCTGGCAGTCATTTGGTGTGGTTAACAATGACATAGTATCTAAGAAGTGGATGAAGTCTCAAATAATCCACGTAAAAGCTGCTATTTCATCATACACCTATATGAAATTTTGTAAGGAGTTTTGTGCATATATTTGTCAATACAGTACAGATATACAGTTTGGTGCAGTCCTAACCTTACGTTCAAGTGCACTTAACAAGTACACTTCAAGCTTATTTTTTTGTCCTGAAAATTAGTCATAAAGTCATAAAGTTTAATCAAGTGCATGTCAAGTTTACTTAAAAGTTATTCCGTCTTCATGTTTACTGTCACGTGACACCATGTTTACTTTTCACGTTCAGTTATTAAAATTCTCCAGTTTCATACAACACGATAGAAATATTTATTTTATGATGTACAATTGCATATTTTATTAAAAAATATATAAATGAATAGAAAAATATAGTAAATATCTAGGATCAATTAACAATTTCACCTTACTGATTTTATGTTGAACATTCCGATGGTATTTTATCGGAAGTATTGAAACTACTAGGCGGATATATATTTATTTTTTTAAGCTGCTTATGAATTCTTATTGTAATTTGTTTTGTTATACGGTACTGTTTAATCTCAACAACCGCATGGCCACTCCCACGTAGTGAAATTATCCTTATACACACTGATAATCGAGACGAATTTACAATAGGTGTTTCAAGGTCAAATAGTTAGATAAAAGAAACAACTCGAAAAGGCGTGTGTTCAGTCTGGTTACATCAAGTGAAGTGGTATACATGTACATGTTTAAAGATGTTTTAAGTGCACTTTATGTAAGGTTAGGACTGCCCCCCCCCCCTTTAAATCTAGTCAATTTCAAAAGTTGTGATACCAAAAAACATATTTTTGACTTAATGATTTATGAAATTGTTAGGAAAAAGCATCCATTTCAGCTGTGGTACAAACGTCGCCATGGACATGCAGTGCACACAAGAATAATTGTAATGCTTTTGTAGTACCGAATAAGGAAGGTCAATTAAAATGACAATCGCCAATTCAAGTGGTGTTGATAACCGTTGTGAGGACCCTTCTTCCCACTCACCACAAAAGCATTACAAAGTATAAAAAAAGAATTAATATGCTACTCAAGTTGAGATGTCATAAACATATTACCACATAAGGGTTATAATAAATAAATAAATATATAATTATAAATTGATCTGAAAAATATAGAGAGACATCAACATCAACTATGCTCTGTCCGCCTGAAAGCCATCTTACCACCCTGATCTGTAGACGTCTCGACAAACAGAGTGGACGGTGTTCTGGACCTGGATTATCTCTCAGTCCATATTACCTTGTTAGTCAGAGTACAGAAAGAAATGTCTGTTTAAGGCTGTAAAAGATCCAATAGACCCTTTCACTTTTACTGCAGTACTGACCTTTTGGTCGGCAAATGATAATGTATTTCATTTTTGACGTCATAATAATAATAATAATAATATTAATAATAATAATAATAATAATAATAATAATAATAATAATAATAATAATAATAATGGTGATGATGATGATGATGATGATGATGATAAACGTCAGTGCTGCAGTAATAATAAAAGGGTCTATACAAAACCACTGTATTACCGATGATTCCAGGGTCATACTATCGATCTCGAAGGCGTTTAAGTAATGTTTAACGTTATTTCTTCTTATACTGAATATAACATATTAGATAAGAGATATCATCGAGAGATTTTGCTGGACATATATTACTGAATATAACATATTAGATAAGAGATATCATCGAGAGATTTTGCTGGACACATGTTACTGAATAGTACGTTTCCAAATAAAGAAAATCTCCAAATCAGATCTGTATCTTTTTCAAATAGCGTTTTATAATTCTGAGTTGAAAATAATTTGTAGATTTTTTTTCTATGGAAATAAAAACCGTTTATGCAGGCTCTAAACCTGTACCAAACGAGAAATAAATATATATATACCGTATGATGGGAGTCTAAGGATATGGCATCTAACCAGATCAAATTTACAACAAGAAATCTAAGGTCGACGTGTTTATAAAAATTCTAGAATGTAAATTGTTTTTAATGATTTTAATGTTTATGATGATCTTGAAACTTATCAATTAATTAGAATTTTTTAATACATTGATGCATGGATTCTCTCTTGGCAACAATAAAAATTGTGCTGTAATTCTGTGCCCACAGGAATTCCTATATTTTGCCCATAAACCTTGCCATTAAATTGAACATAAATATTGTAAATGAGAGAGGTGATGCCATTACATAACCAATTGTGAGTCCAATATTTGTAGGAATCATAAAGTTTGCTGGAGATAAATCCAGAATTATCCGAAGATCAGAGGTAGGTTTTTGACTCTCTATGGAAACACTAGCGTATTAGAAACAACAATTCAGTATAAATGAAATCATGAAATAGAGGGTAGGGTTTCCTGGAGTCGAAATTTACGACCTACATATGCTATAATTACGATATTAAGTTTTCTATTGAGGTCTTGTTGTCGTTATTTTGATGTTGAATTTTGAAGGGAATTCCAATGTTTATTCCCCAATGTCATGTTGTATCATCGAGAAACATTATTACATGTATTTTAGAGTTTGAATGTCGTATAGTTAAATGAGAATTTTCAAAAGTCATAGATTATTTTCAGTGTTGCACATAATGTTCAGTTATAAGAGAGAAAACAGAAGACATCTGACCACGCTGTATGACACAAACCACCAAGGACATGCACACAAAACATTATAATAGTAGAATGCACACGAAACAAGAGGCCCAAGTGGGCCTATATCGCTCACCTGAGTACCTAGATTATCAGTCATGCATGAAGGAAGAATTCATTTATTTTTGCATTAATGTGACTAAGTCAACACAGATGTTGAAAATATGTCAAATTTTATTTCAGGCTAGAATTAAAAACAACACTTTTTTGCACATCCATTCAGGTAATTTTGATATTAAGCATTTCCTTTGTCTCTGCAAGAAGTCATTCAGGGCAACAAGTTAGTCATTTTCTTTAGGTGGGGCCTTTTGTTGACTGATTTCAAGTCTGGGTCATGAACAACAATTGTTTCAAATATTGTCCAGATCTTAAAATTGCCTAATTTCATATGTTGAGTGTTGAGAAACATCTAAAAACTTATTTAGATGTGTAAAGAAATGAAAAAAAAATTTTGACCACAGCTGGATTTGAACCGCTACTCTCCATATTTCAATTACCAAGTGGTATATGTACTATTGTGAGAACTGCTTTTTAGACATGGTGGCATTATCTGTTAACCAATTTGGATGAAATTTACCAAATTGATAGAGGACTTTTAGTACTTCATGTATTCCATGTTTCATTAAAATCTTTCATGTGGTATAACAGCAGAAGTGAAAAATGTGATTGAATTGTTCCTATACACCCTCATTTGGAAGTCTTAAAAAATTCATAGAAAATCCAAAAATTGAGATATTGACAAAATTCTTTCAAAGTAACAATCCTTACCATAATTATGATCATAATAGTCCATAAGAAATCATCATTATCAATTAACTAGGAAATATGACACTTTTTTCTGCATTGAATCACCAAGTCCAAAGAAATGTCGAAAAAAATTCTAAAATTTGATTTTGGAAGGGAACCAAAATGACAATACATCTTCACTCATCCCTCTAGATCATTTCTATGCATTCTGTTTGTCTCTGTATACAGCCCGTATGAAAAAGAATATTGTTAAACGAGGGAACTCTTTTGTGACCTACTCTTGACTATGGTGGCGCCACCTGTAAAGAGGTCTGGACGAAAACAACAGAATTTGAAGAGGATCATAAGTGACTTATTTCTACCAAGATTTATTAAAATCCTTCAAACAGTTTTGTAGAAAAAGTTGAAAATGTGAAAAATGGACAACCCCCCCCCCCCCTTTTTTTTGGAAGTCTTAAACGTAAAATTCCTAATTTCATATGTTGAGTGTTGAGAAACATCTAAAAACTTATTTAGATGTGTAAAAAAAAAAAACTTTTTTGACCACAGCTGGATTTGAACCGCTACTCTCCATATTTCAATTACCAAGTGGTATATGTACCATTGTGAGACCTACTTTTAGACATGGTGGCATTATCTGTTAACCAATTTGGATGATCCGCACAAAAAACAAAACCTTTGAAAAGGACTATGAGTACTTGCATCCTACCCAGTTTTATCACAATCCTTCAAGTTGTTCTGTAGATCAAGTTGAAGATATGAAAAATTGTCCCCCCCCCTTTTCTTGGAAGTCTTAAAAAATTCATAAAAAATTCAAAAATCGAGATATTGAAAAAATTCCTTCGCACCAGCATTCCTTAAGATAGAAATGATTAAATGAAACCAAATGAATGCATCAATGTTTACTAAAAGAAAATAATAACTCATGCATTAAAATAACAAAGTCCAAAATAAAAATGAAAAAACGTCAAAAATTTGATTTCGGAATGGAACCAAAAATATCAACACTTCTTCCCATATGCCTCTAAATCATTCCTATGCAGTCGGTTTGTGGCTGCATGCACCCGATCTGAATAAGAAGTTTGTCAAAGGAGGGTACCCTCTGTGACCTACTTTTGTCGGTGGTGGTGCCACCTGTTCATGGATCCTGACAAAGATGACCACATTTGTCGGGGACCTTGAGTATTTGATGCATGCCAAGTTTCATTGAATTCCAGCATGTGGTTCTGAAGAAAAAGTTCAAACTGTGAAATGTTTACACCAATTATCCCACCCCCCTTTTTCTTGAAAGTCTTAAAAAATTCATAAAAAATCCAAAACATAAAATATTGAAAAATTTTCTTCGCAGTAGTATTTCTTACCATCAAAATGATCAAATTAAACCAAATCAATGCATCAATGTTTACTAAAAGAAAAAAATACCTCTTTTCTGCATTAAAACTACCAAGTACAAAAAAACGTCAAAAAAAACGTCAAAAATTTGATTTCGGAACGGAACCAAAAATAACAACACTTCTTCACACATCCCTCTAGATCATTCCTATGCATTCGGTTTGTCTCTGTATGCCCCCGGTCTGAAGAAGAAGTTTGTCAAAGGAGGGTACCCTCTTTGACCTACTTTTGCCTGTGGTGGCGCCACCTGTTGATGAATCCGGACGAAAAACAACAACACTTGTAGGGGACCATGAGTACTACATGCTTATCAAGTTTCATCAAATTCTGTTCAGTGGTTCTGGAGAAGAAGTCGAAAATGTGAAAAGACGACGGACGACGGACGGTGATTGATCACAATAGCTCACTTGAGCCTTTGGCTCAGGTGAGCTAAAAACGACATTGCAACAATATTCGATTGTGCTGCAGTTGCTATACCGACGGTCAATTGAAGTAACAAACATCACTCACATGGTGTGGCTAACCGGTTAACGGGCGCCCACCGTACAATATGAAGTGTCGTAACATTAAGCTTTTCTGGTGATAAAGGCCTTACTTTAGCCCCTCATTTGCTACAATTGTTACTTATCAAGCAATCACAGGCCCCTGTCAAAATAGTGGGATCAGGTGCCATAAAGGAGTAAGCATCCCTTGCCTACCGGTCACACCCACTGTAATGCCTTAAGTATGTGCGAATTAGTATTCGCAGTCACATATTTAGAAAACGGCACAGCCAACTAGTTTTCCTCAATAAATAAAGAAACGATACTCAGAAGAAGCTATAGCATACTGGATCATTTGATACAAGTACGAAAGTAACTGGTGCCACATGACTATGGCACTAACAACAATGTACTAAATTGGTATTCACAGATCCCTGAATTTTAGAGGTGAAGCTAAGTACAAGGGAGGAGTAAGCATCTCCTGTTTGGCTAGCCACACCCCCTGTGAATGCAATTAGATACAGATATATAAAACAAATACATGTATATTTCAGCATTATATACATGAATGTGAACAAACACTGTGTAGAAAGTGTCACAGCCAAACAACATTAGAAAAACGGTATAATAACACTAAAAGAAACAACACAAACACTCTTTGCCGCAAATTTTCGGCCTCCTGGCCTTTATCAAGCATTTGTTAGAAAAGTACAGAAGAAGCTTATAAAGAAGCTTGTTTATATTAGACATGTAAAGATGGATGTTACATAGTTCTTCTGTACTTTTCTAACAATTGCTTGATAAAGGCCAGGAGGCCGAAAATTTGCGGCAAAGGGTGTTTGTGTTGTTTCTTTTAGTGTATTTTACTTCCCTTTGGAGGACTACTTATTCTATGGTATAATAACACTTAAATCAAACCTCCCGCGGGGAAGTTTTTACGAGCTCCACACTGCAAAGGGAATAAGTGTGACGTTAATTTAAAATACGAAAATAACTTGGGTCACATGACTATGGCACTAACAACAATGTACCACAGTGGATATTCATAGAACATTGGTGTTCAGAGGTGAGATCAGGTGCCCGGGAGACACAAAAACACCTTACACAGATGAAAAAGAAATATTCCTACTTGTATATGGAAAATTCACAACGGTGAAATCAAAATAATCACGTTTGTCATGAAGTAAAGTGGTAGGTGTAGCATCTCGGTCAGTATCAAGTAGAAGATCTAAATATGAAGCACATGGGTTGGATCATTTAGTGTCTTTAATTTCCAGTTATCTCTCTAAATTTGACTTAACGCTATTATCCAGTCTGGGCTACCAGAATCGGAAGCTTGCAAAATATTTAAACATGTTATAAAATACAAAACATTTTTTCGAATTTAGGAAAGATTCGGAGTATACTGATAATTTTGTATTATGCAATATTAAAAATATTGGGACCAAATTACTTCTTCGGATACGATGGGATATCGGAGAATTTAGTGCTCAGATTAGACAGATGGTACTGTAAGCAAAATGGTTAATACCAGGAGTCAATGATTAATTAAATTATGGAAAGATAGATCGTGCAAATGATCCGCTGTTATTGACCGTCAAACGATTTTCAAAAGGATACGCGTTCAAAATCTAATGGATAACACTTTTGAACTTATACATTTCTTGTGTGTATGTTTAAGACCTCTCAAATTGGGTAGCCTGTTGGTCTGTAAGTCAAACCCTCCCGCGGAGGGTTTGACTTAAGTGTTATTATACTTTTTTCCTGATGTTATGTGGCTGTAACATTTTCACATATATATATATATATATATGTATATATATATATATATATATATATATATATATATATATATATATATATATATATATATATATATATATATATATATATATATATATATATATATATATATATATATATATATATATATATATGGCCGCTAAGTTGCTCATTCAGGGATATGTTAAAGAACGTCTGAAATCGTCACTTAGGAAGTTCTACGGTCGCTATGGGGATCTTGTACGAAAATATGATGTGCCTCTTTCAAGAATGATTGATAATATTCTGGAATGCGACTAAATGACCTGTTCAGTGAACACCAAATATGACTTTGTATACCAGTTTTATACTTTCGTATGCACAATTAAGTAATCAAAACTCTTGATTTTGATATGTTTCTTGAGAACTGCTGTGACGGGTGAAGCATGCAGACAGGAGACGCTTACCCTCCCCGGGCACTTGGTCTCACCTCGGAATTTTTAAGGATTTCGGGGTTCACAACAGTTCCTTTTTGAAACTTACACGATTTTGTATCTGTCCTTGGACTTTGAGAATGATTAACGGTTTGGTACTTCTTGGACATTGATTATATATGGAGTAGAATTTACATTTTCTCAAGTGTATGTCCTTTAATTGTTCTGTCGTTATGGTGAGTGGGAAAGTAAATGAGTGACTAACGTTACTACAATTGTCGGTGCCTCAGCTGCAATACAAGTGATTTTTTGTTATGTCTTTCTATGTCTTTTTTGTTTGCATTTTTGTCTGTGACGACATTTGTCATACGGCTTTATGCTTTCTTTTAAGAGCATGTCTACGAGAAAACCACGCAAATACTAAGAATAGTTTGGATGTTGTTGTAATATCAACATTTTAATGTTTGATAGAAAGAATATCATATCACAAGTTTTTGCACATAAATTCAATATTGGCAAGCTGCCAAGTAATAAAAGGAAGCTACAGTTTCAGACATATCAAGCCTCATTTATATATCAGTAACTTGCAAAATGTCACTTCAAATTTCATAATTCTAGATACTTTAGAAGACAAATGTTAGTTCTTTAAGCATGTAAAAGGATTTGCTGGGGATTTTACTATTTTTTATGATATATTTCACGAAAAATTGTCCAGTTTTCATGATAAAATATCTATTAATTATGGTTCATAATATTCATTTAATAAAAATATTTCTGATATAATTATTACCAAAACCACTGAATAGAGGGGATGAACCATATTGATTTGGTCCAAATGTCAAAAGTGAAGGTTATAGCTGACGAAAATAGACAATAATTACAGGTTTTCGGATGATAACTCAAATATCTTTCATCGTATTCAAACCAAATTTGGATACATGCTTACTTATCAAGATAAGAAGAACCCTTTTGATTTTCGATCAAAATGTCAGAGGTCAAAGTCACTGCTGATAGAAAAAGTTGAAATTATTGGTGACCAGGTGATTTTCATATATTATCATACGTCACTGACTGTTTATCAGAATTTGATGATATTAATAATTATAGGAGTTTCAGCCCATGAAACTTGTTTTTTTAGGAAAATTGTATTGCTGTTATGAAATAAGCATGGACATATTTTTTAAAACATGATTCAGTTTTATTTAGTATAAATCTGTGGTTAGATGGTCCATATATATGTCCATCTGTCTCCCTTTATGTCTAAAGTCATATAAATCACCCTTTTTCTCGAAATATATATCAGTCTCTATAAAATTCGTTTACGTCACAATTGTTCTACGTCAGATACCTTCACAAAAACAGATAACTCTGTATAATGAAAAGACTCAATTAGGGTAAATACATTATAAAGCAGGAAACAAAAGCGAAATTACAAGGGTGAGAAATTTTTGAATTTTTAAACAAGCATTCTGAAGTCATGAAACTTCCATACAGCAACAAATAGAATTAAGCCTGTCATGCTGCCATTAGCCAGAAGATGATCACGAGTCACCACAAGCTTCTCATTTGGGCTGACTTTTTACTTTTGTGACAAACAATCCAACCCAATCACAAGAAGTGCTTTTCGAAATCGTGTGTCTTTTGTCCGGAGAGCTTTTGTCATACCCCGGCGGCGTCGTCGTCGTCCGTAGACACAACCTTTGACCTGGATCATAACTTTAAAACCATTAGAGACAGGGCTTTAATATTCCACATGTGTATTCCTTGTGCCAAGATTTTTTATTGGGATGCGTTTTTTTAACTTGTGTCCTTGTCCTTGAAGTTTGACCTACTCTTAAAAACCTTTAGCATTGGTCATAACTTATGAAAGGTGGCTTAAATATTTCATGTGTGTATTCCTTGCAACAAGACCTTTCATTACTTGTCAACATTGTTTAGTATGTTTTGACCTTGGCCTTGAAAACTGACCTACTTACAAAAACTTTTGCTATTTGAATATGGTTGCCAACAGCGAGCTCTGCTGTCCTCAAACAATTCTTGTTTGGTGATTCGAGGACTCAGTATGTTTAGAGGCTCGTTTGTCCAACAAGGCCAGTGGCATTTGAAGGCAGTTTAAAAAACTGGCAGGATCCTCATTTGGCTACTCAGACATGAGCCCATGATGGTGACCATTTGCAACCTTCTCTCTTCGTCTAGAAATCGTCAAATCCTTCCTCGCCATGTGGCCCTCGTCCGTCGTCGTCCCAACCTCTGCATCATACTTGACCTGCTGGATCTGCATATAGGCAAGCAGTAGTCCAATTAGCTATTCTTATTCGCTCATGATGAAATGAATTGTTTTATTCGCTAAATATAATGTTCCTATATACTAGGTAGGTTCAATGTCGATAGACGTTGTAAAAGCGCAGTGGTAGAGCTATCATGGCAGTATAAGCGCGGCAAAAACAAAGTATAATATCGGAGATGGCTGAAGCTCGCCATCAAAGCACCATTGGATTGCGATAGAGAAAGAGTGCAGTCTCATAAAGTGCCCTGAGGTCGCCATTTGCGCGTCACCGAAATTTACAACGTGTCCAATGCGACCTGTTGGCACTCTTATGGCATTGTAGAAGATCCCACTGCGCTGCTACGTCGACCTCACTGCACTTTAATTCGATGGCGGTCCCATGGTGTTTATTTCGTGCATGTTAATTGCGATGTCACAGCGTTGCTTGCGAATCCAATGAGCTCCGCCTGGCGTTCTGCATTTTGTCCAGGACGTCGTATGAATGCGGTTCTAGTGTGACAGGGGATTAACTCTATTAAAAGTAAAAAACGAAGAAGTACCGAAGGGTAAACCATATCTCATAGTTCATGGAATAAAAGGACCATATCGTGTATAGAGTCATATTCAGACGAATGCGAACCCCAATAAAATTGAGGTGAGACCAAGTGCCCGGGAGGAGTAAGCGTCCCCTGGTTGCATGCAACACCCGTCGCAAAAGTCCTCCAACAACATTTCAAGTCTAAGAAGGAAATAAGTAAATATACACGTATGAACACATGAAGGAGACAAGAAGAAGATGTAAATATGAAATATGTATGCCCCCTACAGCAACTTTGTCATTATAAGCTGTTATCCTAAAAATAGATCAAATTTCAAGGTCAATGCCACAAGGTCAAAATTTTGGCATGGACTTAAAGGTCTTGTCACAACGAATACACGTATGAAATATGGAAACCGTATCTCCTACAGTTGAAAAGTTATGCGGTATGTGGAATGTTAAAGTGTTTTACCACAGACAAACGGACAAACAGACAGACGGGCCTAAAACTAGTGGCCCTCCAATCATTGATTCTTGGGACATAAAATCCATTGATAGGCATTCAGTTCCATAATGTACATCTACAAGTTAAGATCTTAGATCTTAGAATTATCCATTAAAAAGCATTGTTTATTTCTGATTGTTTTTTTTTTATTACTATTATATGCATATGGCACAAAGCAAAGTTTTAGAGTTACCTGCCCTTGTTAAAATGTATATCTGAAAATAATTTTTATTTTTGTAGTGTAATTTCTATAATGAAATCAATAGCTGAAGTTAATTTATGTAGTTTAAATCTCAAAATGCCGATTGAAACCATACATTCTAACAAAAAAATTCTATTTGAAAGTATTCGAAAAATTAATATTTAGTTACCATGGAAACTGAGAAAATATTACATTATACATAAATTAATAGGAACAGTTACACGTTGCAGTAACATAAGTATTTTTATTCAATTTACTATGAACTGCAATTGCAGTTTGAAGCTTTGATGTTTTGCTTTGATGAAAAGATGAAAAAAAAACCCCAAACAAAACAAAAAAAAAAAAAAAAAAAAAAAAAAAAAGAAACCCCAAACAACCCCCAACCCCCCCCCTCCCCCCCCCCCCAAAAGAAACCCAAAACCCAACAAAAATCACTATAATCTTTCACAGAAGTAGAAAAGAAGTATCAAATTGATATCTGAAAAATAGATATATATGTAAAAGGGTCATTTAACACTTACAGCACTTTGAAAATGTGGTTTTTTATTGAAATATCAATATGGCGGTCATATGGCTGCCATATTGGATTTTCAGAAAAAAATAGATATGTCATACTATTTATATGTTCCTCCATCATGCCTAATTTCAAAAAAATCTAACAACCTTGCTTCTGGACCATATTGCATGGTTTTCTGATAGACATGGTCTTAAATGAAAAAAGCAAGAGAAGATCTGATATACAATGTATATTTAGAGAAGAAAGATTGAATAAAGGGAGTAGAGTGGAAGGAAATCCGAGAAAAAATGTTTGATGTGGTATGGGATGACTAATTATTACTAGAAATTACCGTCCTAACTTAATATCGCAAATGATTATAATAGATTATTTTTGTGATGTTTTTTTCATGCTTACTTTTGTTGCACTGCACAGCGTAATTTGTCGTACAGCGGAGTATGTTATGTTTGTACCTCTGATTTTATTCCCATTACTGGAATATTGCTATGATCTATAGTTAGACCATAAGTATAGGATATCACTTATTCATATTGAATTTAAAAAGATGAAATCTATTCAATTGGAATCCAATATGTATTGAATATCTTATATCCAATTAAAATGATTTTGTTATTATCAATCGGTATGTTTTATATAAATAATTTTTATATTCTTTGAATTGCGAAGATACAAGTTTAGCTGATGAAACAATTCTCATTTTATATAGCATTGAAATATCCTCAAATAGGAAACAATGAAACTTTATAATTTGATATTGCAAAACATACTCATCATAATAAGACAAAATTCCAATAAGGCGATTTACGCAACAGGGACTTTAAGAATGCAATGCTTTTTTTGTGATATTTAGATCGCAAAAAGTTCCACACGAAGTATCACTATTCTTGTTCTGATCCTGCAACACTGTATATTTAATGTAGTGCCACTATAAACTGTAAACTGTATAAAATATATTAGGGTGAAAACATCAGTGATGATTTCACTCATTCTGTCAATTGTGGAAGAGAGTATATGAACTGAATGGCACGGGCATACATATCAAAATACGAAAATAACTGGTGGCACATGACAATGACACTAACAACAGTGCACCACAGTAGACATTCACATACCCCTGAAAGTCAGAGGTGGGACCAGGGGTATTATTCACAAAGAAACTTAAGTCTAAGTCCAAGAACTGATACCTAAAATACCATGTGTCATTATTCTAAGAATTTGTCGAAAGTTTGTCTGTGAATAGCTTATCAGATATACTGTTTACAGAAACTTTTTATTAATTCGTAGAATTGAGACACATGCTACCACATAGGTCTCAATTCTCAGATTTAGACTCAAGTTTCTTTGTCAATAAGGCCCCAGGTGCCCGGGAGGAGTGAGCGTCTCCTGTTTGGCTAGCCACACCCGCCGTGAATGCCCTGATATACAGACGAAACAATATAATTCAGCACTGAAAACATACATGAACGTGAACAAACACTGTGTAGAAAGTGTCACAGCCACATAAAATTATGAAAAAGGGTATAATAACACTTAAATCAAACCCTCCGCGATGAACTTTTTTACGAGCTCCACACTGCAAAGGGAATAAGTGTGACGTTCATGTAAAATACGAAAATAACTGGTGTCACATGACTATGACACTAACAACAAAAGTACAAATAGTTTATTAGAAAGACGACACTACATTTTTTTTCATTACAATACAAGTGGGATACCAGATTTAGACGTTCAATACTCTTCGTCACCGAAACCTTTGTCATGAGGAATTTAAGGTATTAAAATAATGTTATGACTTCATAGCAACGTTTTCTTTTTTCCTGACGTCATTCTTGTGGGAAAACGTTTTATTTTCTGCCTTAAAGATAGGGCTGCAGCTATTGGCGGCAAACTCCATTGAAGTAACAATAGCTATACATTAAGTGTGCTCAACAGTTACAAACATCAGTCTTCAGTCTCACAACTGCAGTGCAATGCCAATAAATTGATATATCTGTAAATAACCTATAATTCAGAGGAAAAAATCAGCATGCCACTCAAGCTAATAATTGTTTTGATAGTTAGGTCAATTACAGAAAAATTGATGAAAATATGTCAACTGCTTCCTCACTAAGAAAAGTTCTCGCAGATATAAATATATTTTGTAGGGCTATTCAGACACTAGTTTTGTTTAAAATGATCATGATTCGAAATTTAAGCACATGTACTCTTAAAATGAATTTGAACATTTTTGAGTGACAGTATACATGTTGTATTCGGTGACCTAGTATTCAAACATATCAACGGTATATCTGTGGGCACTAAGTGTGCACCTTTACTAACTTATTTATTCCTTTATTCGCACGAAGATATATTTATACGCAATTTTCTGTGCAACATTAAAAACAATTGACAAAGACCCTTAATTTAACATTTAGATATACTGATGATACATTATCTGTAAATAATAAAACTAAACAAAACTATGATAAATACATGCACACAATGTATTCCTAAAAATCTGAAATTAAAGATCAGAGAGAATCTTGCTCCTACTATTCGTATTTAGATCTTTTCTGAATACTGACCGACGGCAAACCCACTATTTCAATGCGTATTGTGACTAGATATCTTAACTGATCCGATTTTCAAGAGCTTTTTAAGAATACGTTTCTTTCATTTACCGAGCCATGGTACGGAGTGAAAGGTTAAAATCACAAGAATACCCCCCCCCCCCCCCCACACACATTTGATGTCTACATTCCGCAAATTTTGCTGTCAGTATGAGGACATTCTTTGCGGTTATCGGAAATAATGGTCTGACAGGATGACTAACTTATTTCACTATAGTCCTGGTTAAACCATTTGCACTGTGGTGACTACGGTAATACCGTTAACATCCTGATACGACTACGAGTTTAATTAAATAAACTTATGACATTTTGTTGGGTGTAATCGGTCAGCAGGGAATGCTTACTCATCCATTGGATATCACCTGTCTCCGGTTCGTGAAATCCTATCTGTTTTGACTTGTATAATAGACATTCCTTCCTGACTACTGCTTGGTATTTTAGCGTGCACTTGTACCCTGTTTATATCTTGCCTAAAATGGGATGCTTTGCAGTTCATGAAAGAGAAGATAGACGACATCTGATCAAATAGTATGACAAAAATCACCAAGGACATGCATATGAAACATAATAGTCAAATAAACACAGAAAACATTACAAAAATATTCGATTTTGCTGCAGTTACGATATCGAGTTAGAACGCGTAATTAAAGTAACAAACGTCACTCGATTGGTGTGGTGAACTGATTTACAGGCCCACCTTTCATGACGAGAGGCCATGAACTTTTTTCACTCGAAACGTTTTAAAAATAATATGCTAGGATTTAAAATATGTTAAGCGACATCAACATAAGTAAACTGTGCTCTGTCCGTCTGTAAGCGAGTCAGATCCTTGATCTGTAGGAGTGCCGACGACTAAGAGTCAGAGGGAACAAGGCTTAGGACCTCGTCGCCTCTGAAAAATACGAAGGTAACTGGTGTCACATGACTATGGCACTAGCAACAATGTACCACAATGGACATTCACGGACCACTGAAATTCAGAGGTGAGACCAGGTGCCCAGGAGGAGTGAGCGTCCCTTGTTTGGCTAGCCACACCCGCCGCGAATGTCCTTACACTGTATAGAAAGTGTCAAAACCACATAACATCAGGAAAAAGGTATAATAACACTTAAGTCAAACCCTCCGTGGGGAACTTTTTACGAGCTCCACTCTGCAAAGGGAATAAGTGTGATATTCATGCAAAATACGAAAGTAACTGGTTAACTTTGTAAATTCTTATTCTCTGTTTTTGCTCTGTATATCAGTGGCGACTTTTCTAGTACAGCTAAATCAAATGTCTTTGTTCCTTTGTTTGTTTGCCATGTCAAGCATGTTAGCAAAAATATGTGTGTATGTCTATGTTATAAATAATACTGTGTATATCATATACGTCTTGTATCACAATTATTTGGTTCATATAAAATTATGTTAAAGTTAGGGATGTAAAATCAACTCCCCTCTTGCTTTGCAAAATAATTCTACATTACTTTGAACCCATAACATTCTGATAGTAATCAAAAGGTTTCCTTCGGTATTGCATTTCAGTTTCCATTTGAGAATTGTTGCAATTGTGAATTGCTTGGTATACGACTTTAGTTAACATTGCGTGCTATGACCGTCCACAGTTTTGGGTTCAGCTACAGCACTAAAATTATGAAATTATATTAATACTCAGCTGTACGCAAAAGTTTCTTTACAAGATAGACCGCTGACATGAGAAGGATGCGGAAATTGTTCGCGTAATTTTAGATCATGACAAATATATATGCCATAGAAATAAATGCCATTGGCCTTGTCATAACAACTTAAAATATAAAACTCCCCAATACAATATATTGAGGGTTATATATTACTAGAGATATATACTATGATCTAACTATATGATCTCTGAATATGATCCTAACAGTGATGTCCAAGTTTTAATAGAAAGATAAATAGATATCTGGTGGAAAACCATCACGATTTTGTCAGGATACCTGCTGACTTCAGCCTATTAAATATACCGAATAAGAAGACTACAACCGTACTGTATTCTCCTATTCGAGAGCAAGTTCTTGTTATTATTGAAAACATAATTTTTCGATCCTCAGAGAATTCAGAACTAAGTTACAATGAAATACACTCCTAACCACAAAAGGAGATTAGATGTTTCTACTATTTACAGATTTGATGAAAGTAGAAGAATCCGTAAATCTAAAACTATGTTCAAGAATAATGTTCACATACTGTTTAAAACTCACTAAATTCATAGAAGAAAAGAAAAATATTTTTTTCTCATCTGAAAAATAGAACTATCTGAAATTGCCGGAAAAGGTAATTAAGGATAAATAACAATAACAATATGCCGCCTTTCCCCACAATACAGATAACATTTCTAACATTCCCAATCAAAATATTTAAAATAAATAACAAATAAATAGTGACATTTCAAATTCTAAAGTTTTATCACTTTCCTTAGATGATAGATTTTCCCATGAAACACAGTTCAGAAAGTAAAATTCAACTTTTGATACCGAATTAAATTTTGGCACCAAATTGGGAAGCAATATCATGATTAAAAACTTGTATATTAGCAGAAATCCGAAGAAATCCTGAATAGCTTTTTGTTATGGAATAAACGGACCTATCATAGATGTTCGCCCTGGAAAACAGACTCATGATAGACATTCTATTGGTTAAATTGTTTCCAAGAAATGTCTTTGTAGTGTACATTTTCCTCGCAGATGGTCAACTCTCTGACTGCTAATTTTTTTCGATCATATCCGCTGAATACGCTATATTTTTTTATACATTCATAAAATGTTTACGCTACTGTAGTCCTTACGTTTTATATTTGTGTCCTGTTTAATTCTAATCCACAGTATTGAATCAACACTGAACTGTTGAGTCTTATTCACTGGTGCTTCAACAGAGACAAAGACCTTTCTCTGTATTTAGGATAATTCTGGAGTTTTGTACAACACATTATTGGTATTCAAATGGACACTGATTGCTCAATCTCTAGCGGTACCTCATCTCCACTTATACAGTTATTTAATATACAGACCAAGGAGGGTAACAGGTTCCGATAAATCATCTAATTTAGTTCTAAAATGGCTAAAACACATTGGACATCGATAGTTGGGCCCTGAGCTGTCCATAAAGACCATAAATCTTGAATTTGGCTCTTCTCTGCGCTCTGACTAACAAGGTAATGAGGACTCTATAATGAGCCTTCTCTAAACCTTTTCAAAAAAAAAAAAAAAAGACCGGAACCTCGTTCCTTTTAAATATTTGTACTATTAAAGTCAAATTATGTACCATATAGAAACGTTGACATGTGCATTATTCTTAAATCTATATACAAAACAGAATCTTCAAGGCATCACGGAAATATTCAACAGTAGGACAGTTGTGATACCGACTTTGGACGGTCGATGGAAGTGACAATCGCCACTATGTTGGTATGATTAACCATCTTCCCACTTACCACAAAAGCAATAGAATCAAAGAATACTGATTTTACATGTATCCAATATATAATCTACATATAGAGAACAAGCATTAACAGATCACTCGAGTTAAGAGGTTATAAAAATATGAACATGAATATTATACTATTATTTAGATAAATATCAAAAGGAAAGTGAATTACCGAAGGGTAAATCATATCTCAGTTCATGGAATAAAGGACAATATCGTGTATAGTGTATAGTGTAGAGACCAGGTGTCCGGGAGGAGTAAGCGTCCCCTGGTTGCATGAAACACTCGTCGCAAAAGTCTTGCAACAACTTTTCAAGTCGAGGACGTAAATACATAAATATACACGTATGATCACATGAAGGAGACAAGAACACAAAGTCAAATTTTCCTATTTAAGGCAAGAAAAAACAGGAGTTACTGGCTCAGTTATGTGGCAGAAGTCACCATGGAGCTATACAATAAGTAAGCTATACAATAAGTAAGCTATACAATAAGTAAGCTATACATTAAGTAAGCTATACAATAAGGAAGCTATTCAATAAATAAGGCAAGAAATGTTGCTTAACCGTAATTCCGGTGTCGGAATTGCACGTGAGCAAATGTCTGAACATATATACGTATAATGTCAAATCAAGTATAGTCATAAACTTAAGATGGTTAGTTTATGATTTATGATTTATTTATATTAATCTACTCTATGTACTAAATGTATTACGAAAAAGGATAAAACCACTTATTGCAAGTCTTATTATCTCAAATATATACTCTAAAACTTGACGAAGAATGGTTTCTTCACTTTGATGAAAATGACGAAGTCCAAATGTCCAAGGTAATTTTCTAAAAACATATACAAGGATTCATGTTAATGTAAAAACTTATTAAAAATTGTTACTTATAAGGATATTTGAAGGAATTTTGATTGTATGGCGAAAAATAAGCTTTGTATAAGCAAAAAGACTTTTTACCTAGATCAGGGGCGGATAACTCTTTTTAAAATGTGAAAAATATCACATACATTTTAATTTATCACAGTATAGCTTAATTTTTTATATTAATATACTATATGTATCATATTCATTATCTAAAAAGCATAGAAACTTTGATTATAAGTGTTATAATCTCAAATATAAACTCTTCATATATACAAAATGTCGTGAAGTTTGGTTGATTTCAATTCCTGTTTTTTATGTCTCCTTCATGATAATGCTTCACAATGTCTTATAAACAGGAAACCTGATAATTAGTCCTTGTCCTTCATTACTATGAATAACCAGTTTATTAAGATAACTAATTGATATTTTGAAAGGTTAAAAGGTGCGAAATGAAGGTTGATATTTGCTGGATCAAACAGCCAGTTGAGGTGATATTACGTAATAATTTAGCCGCGCAGGTGACAGGTGATCGCCCTAGACGACGCTATCTCGATATACCCTCGATATATAGAAAATGTTGCACTTTGATTAGGAAGTCAACTATTAAAAATATAACAGAATTCATTTTGGGACTGACCATCTGATTGAACATGACGAACAGTCATCGCCTTTGCTGGTGTTTTCATGCGAGCTGTACTGAAAAACACACGTTTTCGAGTGCCAATTACAGGTACTTGTTCTCTCATTGTTATATACTTGTTCTCTCATTTTAATAAATACAGTGTCTGATTAATAGGGGTCCCCCCTTTTTTGCCACAATTATGAGTAAATCTTCAGATTTCGCACCTAAATTGGCAGAGTATTTTGGCTTATATTCGACTTTCACATGTAGACCCCCCATTTCGGAAATTCTGGATTCGCCACTGATAAAAATACCAAAATTAATGAAAGAGGATTAAAACCAAATCATTTGAATCAAAATAGGCTCTTTAACTTGTCTTTTTGCATAAAGAAAAAATGTCTTCCTTAAATAAAAAATAGCTTTTCTACCCCTCCCCCTCCTTTTCCAACTTCTTTTCGTAAAGGTCTCTAGATTTATCTGCAATTAAAATGTAAGTCTGAAGTTGGAAACAGGGGGTTCAATCTAAACTAAATGATGAAATGATGTCTTATTTTATCGCACAATACATAAGTCTTGGTATTTATTACATTGAAATGTGTATTTCTGTACATAATTATATACATGGAAGTCACCGAGTCAGAGGAAACTCATGTAAAATCGTACTATGTTTTTAAAAGAGCTACAAAATTACAATAAACTATATGAAATCGTCAAATGTTCAATTAATGTAAATACCAATAATTATCAAATCGAATGTAAAAATCGTCAATGGTTAGTACTAACCCACGCGCCCACGCCGTGCTTTAAATTTATGTATCATGAATGATGAAATGAAACTTTTGAGAAATAAAACTTTATAAATAATAGCTACGGGGTAATTTTTTTCACAAATAGAATAATTATAAATACCTCTATAGACATTGTTTTGGTTATGTGTTCCCTTATTTGAGAACTTTATAATGCACGATTGTTTATTATGTGCATCGATGTAATCAAATGACTCGTGAAAACAATATGGCGGACCGTTGTTTTGGCAAATGTTTGAATGGTGTGTAGTCATTTCTATGTATATTTTTATAAAAATGGTATCAAATGAATCGGGGGAAACATACTTATTTATTATGGGCCGGTAGAAATAAATTAAAAACTGAAATATATACTTATGTGTGACCGCGTCGCCCATCGTTTTCGCTTCGGCGATCAGCTGTTTACAGGTAATGGATGTATTTACCTGAAAAAACCTGACTTCACTGGATTTGATACAACCGTGACCCCCGACCAACGCCATTGAACATATCGCTTTTATGCTTATTGATTCTAAGCGCGCCGCCAATTACAAGGCAAAATAAACATCTCGCTGTACCGCCGATGTATCATTCGATATTTTAATGATTTTAGCTATTTCCAAATGCCATAATTTCTTTATTTCTACTCCAAATAAGATTTAAGAAACCAGAAAAAAAACCCCCAAAATGAAAAAATCTGACGGCCCAGATAAACACTGAAAACTCCGAAGTCTACCCTGAAAAAGACTGACGACCCTGAAAAACTCTGCAAAACCCTGAAAAACTCTGACGCTACTGGAAAAACTCTGCAAAACTCTGAAAAACACTGACACCTACTGCGATGCCCTCCGGTCGTGCGATCGCGGTCTCTCGTACTTCTATACGGTCCCTTCTATAATATAAGCCCTTAAAATGGTTCGCTGTTATCTATCTATAACCTTTAATATGTATTAAATGTGATGAATTTATGAGCGTGGAATTAGAAAAAATCTCATTTTTTACCATTTCTCACTGACTTATTTTAACGATTTTTAAAGATAAAATTACTAAGATATTGTTCCTATTCTGACTTACGCAAAGACATATGTACACATGTCTCTGGACTTACGTTCGTAAGATGATCTTTACATATGCAGTGTAATAAATCACATGAATTACGTACTTAGCAAAAACAGTTTTTTTGACATAGGACTTTCCAGCGCGATGTCACTCATTTTACTGATCGAACAAACAAAAGAACGAACAAACAAATAATCTAACTACAGCAGTAGCATGTTGCTTAAAATCGCTGTTTCATACAGGAGCATTTAGAGAGGGGAAAATAAGTACAATATATAGAACAAGACATATTTAAATTGATGTATTTATTTATTTATTTATTATAATAAAAGCACTATTTTTTCAGTACATTTCGACCAGCAGCTTTCCTCGGCGGAGTTCATTCATCTATTTATTTTCTTATTTATCTATTATTTATCTATTTATTCAATTATAAATTTATTTATTTATTTACAATAAGAACATTAAACGTTTCCGATCGAAATAAATTTAATGAAAATTATCAGATTTTACAAAATCGCTGGACGAAATTTACGGAAAACGCAGAGTATAATTGTAAATAGTAAAATAAATACAGAAAAGAAATAATTATTTCTATATATCCCTATCAATCATTTCAATAACACCTAATGATTGATGGGCTTATATTATAGAAAGGACCGTATAGAAGTACGCGAGACCGCAATCGCACGGCCGGAGGACATCGCAGTAGGTGTCAGTGTTTTTCAGAGTTTTACAGAGTTTTTCAGTGGCGTCAGAGTTTTTCAGAGTTTTGCAGAGTTTTTCAGGGTCGTCAGTGTTTTTCAGAGTTTTTTCAGGGTAGACTTCAGAGTTTTTCAGTGTTTATCAGGGCCGTCAGAGTTTTTCAGTTTTTTCAGGCAGACTTCAGTGTTTTTCAGGGTGTTGCAGAGCTTTGCAGTGAAAAACGGGATTCTCCAGGGTTTTTGGACCCAGTAGTGTTTGCGATGGGACTCACTATCAATGACAATTTCAAACGTTCCACAATATATCCTTGTAAGAGTAGTTTCATGACATGAAGCCTCGCTGTCAGGACGAAATTTTCGTATTTAGAGCATGTCCTTGCAGAGCGTGTAAGTTGTGAAATGAAGACGCCATATGCGGGAGAGGAAGGTATGTTGCTATTCAAAAAAGGGAGGTTGGTGATGAAATCGTCACGTTTGTCATAGAGAGAGGTTACTAATAAACCATCGCCACCATTTGATAGGAGTATATCGAGGTATGAAGCAGAAGATGCGCTCTCTGTTGTATCTTTTATCTCCACTTCCTTTGGTACAAAAAAGCCTAAAAGAAATCTTATTTTAAGTTATAATAAAGTTACATCTAACCCTGATGTTTCAGACTCTATTCCTTCGTCGTGTTCTTGTGAAAATTCTAAATATGTTTATAAACCGGCAGGTCATGTTATTACTTGTGACCTAAACTGTATTTCGGACAAGAAATTGCGCACCCTTTTTGGAAAAGGACCTAAATATAGGTTACCGTCCAGGATAGATTTCAATAAATGCCGTGACGTTATAGAAGATGTTGTAACTACATATTGTAAACGTTGGTGCAAAAAAGAACAGGTAAAGGTTCATGCTCTTAATGATTGGAAATACGAGATTTTAAGAATTGTCAATATCCGTATTAAGAACTTTACGGAAAATCCGCATTTATTTCAACAGCCTAATACATTGACGGCAAATTCTATTAAAAAGAAGATAGCTGACTTACATGCTAAATATGTCTTTGTTCCTGCTGATAAAGCAGGTAATAACATAATAGTTATTTGAAAACTATATTATATTGAAGTACTTAAAAACGAATTAAACTCTACTCATACATATGTGGAAAGCCCTACCTCAAAAGACAGCACCTTGCACGATATCCTCATGACCATGTCCGACTTCAAAATTAAAACTGATAAATCTGATCTACCAACCATGTATTGGCTCCCAAAACTATATAAAAGTCCATATAAATCACGTTTCATATCTAATTCTAGCCAGTGCTCTACTACGGTACTATCGAAACATATTACGTCTGCTTTAACTGCTATAAAAGATCATATTATCAAATATTGTGATGTCGCATTTCATAATAGTAACATCAATTACTTTTGGTCGATTAAAAATTCTCATGAAGTTATAGACAAACTTCTTTCGCTAAATTTCAAAGCGACTCAAATTTCTACATTTGATTTTTCTACACTTTAGACATCTCTGCCTCATGGTTTGATTAAAAGCAAGTTGCTGTCTCTTATACAATGGTGTTTTCACAGAGAATCTAAAACGTACATATATACTTCCAATAACTCTGGATTCTTTTCCAACAAATATGCTTCATATAAATACTGGACTTGCAAGGAATTATGTAAAGCACTAGATTATCTCATGAATAATATTTTTGTGCAATTTGATGGCAAGATATATCAACAAATAGTTGGGATTCCTATGGATACTAACTGCGCGTCTCTGATAGCAGATTTATTTCTTTATTGTTATGAGAGGGATTTTATGGTTTCTATTCAAAAATCAAAACGTTTTGACCTCATTGACAAATTTAATAATACTTGCAGATATCTGGATGACATTTTGGTTATCGACAACCCTGAATTCGAACAATTTATATCAGAAATATATCCACCAAAGCTCACATTGAATAAAGCTAATACTTGAGATAAATCTACACCTTTCTTAGATTTAAACATCAAAATTATCAACCACCTAATATATACTAATATTTATGATAAACGTGAGGATTTTGGATTTCCTATTGTAAATTTCCCTTACTTGGATGGCGATGTCCCTCGACTCCCATCATATGGTATCTATATATCTCAATTAGTTCGATTTGTCAGAGGCCGCACCGATGTTTTGGACTTTCATAAACGAAATTTACAAATTACTACTAAACTTTTAACTCAGGGTTACAGATATCACAAGCTAAGAAAAACATTCGGCAAATTCTTCAGATCTTATTTAGAACTTCTATCTAAATTTGGAAATATTTCTTTTCACCAGTATGTATCCAATGGAATTTCCCATCCTAATTTTTACGGTGATCTCGTATATAAACTTAGGAAAGTGAAAGGCTCCGATAACGTTATTTTATCATGTAATAAAATAGTCAAACGTCTCCTAAATAGACAATATGATATTGAGATCATCAAAAAGACTATAGGTCTTGTATTTGGCCCCTCTACAGCCTTATGCAGACTTTTACTTGAACGTTGCACGCTGACTAACAGGGCAGTGGGGACTATATAAAGGGCCTTGTCGAAAACTCTTTCAGAGGAGACATGGTCCTGAACCTCGTCCCCTCTGACTGTTAGTCGGGACTCCTGTAGATCTGGGGTCTTAGCTCGCTTTCAGACTGGCAGAGCACGGTTTATCATATTGATGTCGCATATATTATATACCATTATGTGTTTTACAATACCTTACGTGTTTATATTTTTATGACCTCTCAATATGCGATACCTGTTGACCCTTGTTCTTTACATGGAGGATTATTTATAAATTTTTAAATGTACGTCCTTTGATTGTTCTGCTGTTACGGTGAGTAAGAAGGTGGGCCCGTAAACCGGTTAACCACACCATTTGTTTGGCTTTTGTCAAATTAAATGACCGTCCTAAGTCGGTATCGTAATTGCACTACAATCAAATATTTTTGTAATGTGTTATATGTTCTAGTATATTATTTATATTCATGTATTGTATAGCTCCATGGTGACTTCTGCCACATAACTGAGCCAGTAACTCCTCTTTTTTCTTTTGGATATATGATGTTGAGGTGAACCTTAAATACATGGTTGTTAATCGACAAAACGTCATTGATGTATCTGTATGTAAAGTTGAACCGAGATGCTAATTATTTATTGCCTTTAGAGAGCAGAGACTATGAATTCTGCTTCGTAGGAATACAAAAATATGTTGACCAGTTAGTACGCATCGGAATGCCAATAATCTGTTGGAACACTTTCCCACCAAATATTACAAAAATACTATCAATGAGAAATTCTAACATTTGGATGATCTCTTTTTCTTGCTGCTGGAATCAGACTGTTCCTTTACAAAAGATGTATCGTTGTGGCCTAAAACGACATAGTTATACCTGCGAATTCCTTTTTTTTTTTTTTTTGGTTAAGAAGATGTTATTCTATTCGTCAGTTTTTGATGAGGAATAGTTATACAAAGAGTCGAAAAGTAAAAAGATTTGATGCTAGTGACATTATTGAAATTATTCTAAGGGCTCCAGAAGTTCCTTGGAATTCTTTAAGGATCCACATCTGATTGATTCCGCTTCTTGAGTAAGCAGTATAGCAGTATTTCTGAAAAACTTGTTTGATTTCAGACAGAATTTTGGTGAGTGACATGAAAAGAGACATGGTGGAAAACTTAAAAGATCGAGCTATGAATCGATTTTATATGGAGTTTAGTTCATCTTTGGAATCCAAAAGGTATGGTAGCTCGAGGTCAGATTCACGAGTAGTAATACCGAATGAACTGAGAACTGACTTGTGATTATCCAATATAACTGAAGGAGACAGATTTGTAACTGCGTAAGTTGGATTAACGTGCGTTGAATGAAGACCAAGCCATTTTATAAGACATTTAATATAATATGCCTTGCATATTGTGTGGCTAGCCAAACAGGGGACGCTCACTCCTCCCGGGCACCTGGTCTCACCTCTGAATTTCAGGGGTCCGTGAATGTCCACTGTGGTGCATTGTTGTTAGTGCCATAGTCATGTGACACCAGTTACTTTCGTATTTTGCATACGAATGTGTAATTGTCAACAGGAACAATAATGAAATTTTCGTGAAGTCGAGAAAGTTCTCCAATGACATTGGAGTCACAAATTAGAGAAGAGTGTTTTTTTTCTCGAAAAAATAACAACCCCCCCCCCAAACCCCCCCCCCCCAAAAAACCAAACAAACAAACAAAAAACACCCCCCCCCCCCCAAAAAAAAAAAAAAAAGCCAAGCGTGGAATTCTCTCGCACGGCAGCAAAATTCATGGTACTAAATTGAACTTGACCTTTGACCGTTTGATATTAACATCAATAGCGATCTACCTCTCATTATATTAGAGCCATATGTTTGATTTAAACCCAATAGGGTCAAAACTGCGACGTCTATAGTGTTTAAATGGGCTTTCTAAAATGACCTCTAGTGACCTTACCCTATAGCCGTTTAACCTTAAAATTGATAGGAATCTCTCTCTTATTATACCTAAACTATATGTGAAGTATGAAGCCAATAGGGGGAAAACTTTGACTTCTGCAGTGTCTACAAGTGTTTGTTACAGACACACGTACGCACCAACACACGATCGGCATCGTTACTATATCCTTCTGCAACACTTTTGCAAGGGGATAAACATTGACATCAAGAAAATGATTCATGCTCTGTCTTCCTGCTGTGAAGAGCTGTGAAATTTAATCTAAACGAGGCTTGACTACCATCCATCGCAGACAAATATTAAGTTCCTGTCTTCACCGGACAGATTTGGACAAGAGCCCAAACATATAGTGTATCGAACGAAGTCAATGCTTTTTGTAGAGGAAATAATACCAATATCACCAAATAGAATAAACCCCCCAAAAAATAAAGAGACTTAAATTTGTCAAAATGTATATATGGACCAACTCTGCTATCAAATATTAACTTAAAAAGAATGTACTTTGAGGTCTTATCACATATTCCATTTTATTTGTTATACGATACCCCATACACAATTCAGACGCTTAATCTTAAAAATATTAGTCATTAAATGTTTGTCAAGTCATCAGAGAATGATCTTTTGCTACTCAAACCAAAATATCATTAATTAGTGCTAAAATCTTTTTTTTTTATTGTTTGCTACAAAAATTCCCCTTTGATAAATATAATCTAATTCAATACTCAAACAACCACATATTCTCACGAATAATCATTTAATTCTATTATACCTGCTTCTCATGGAATGATATGCATTTTTAAAAGAAAAAAGAGGAATTACCGGCTCAGTTATGTGGCAGAAGTCACCATGGAACTATACAATACATGAATATAAATAATATAATAGAACATTTAACACATTACAAAAATATTTGATTGCAGTGCAATTACGATACCGACTTAGGACGGTCATTTAATTTGACAAAAGCCAAACACATGGTGTGGTTAACCGGTTTACGGGCCCACCTTCCCACTCACCGTAACAGCAGAACAATCTTATTTGCCAAATATGTGCTTCAAGATTCTCTAAATATAATTTTGGCATCCTAGTTAAAAGAACTTTCAATAATATCAGTTACACAACTATTATCCCTAATTATAGCTTTAAATGCACATTTGATTCAAACCATGATATGAGATCGAAAAGGGGTGCAATGAGAGTAAAAGAAGGGGGTACCCCACAATCAAAAAGGAAGGGGAAGGAAGGAAATGAGTGGTTTGATTTTAATTTGAAATACCTTGCATAATATGCCTGTATACTTACTTAAGTCTCATTCTATCAGGTTTGAATTTTTTTACAGTCAATTTTATCCTCAAATGACATGAATTTCTCTTCGAAACAGCTTGAAACGCCTCAAAAATAAAATAATAACAATAAAAATGATAATAATAATAATAATAACAATAACAACATCAACATCAACAACAACAACAACAACAATAATAATAATAATAATGAAAATAGGGCACTGCTAACGGGTGTATGATACGCCCGCATCATGCCACACCCTTTCGTATGACACCATCAAAAGTTTTGTTCCCCTTTACTTAAGGAGTAGAAGCTAGGAAAACCTTTCCAACCCTACCCATTTTACCCCTCCCCCTGGTCCTTACCCTAACTTTGAAACCCACATGCACAATTACAAGCCACATCCTTTCATATGACACCATCTAAACTTTTGTTTCCCCTTAAGGAGGAGAAGCCCGGACAAGCTTTTCCGACCCTGCCAGTTTTCCCCCACCCCAGGGGCTTGAATACAATTTTGAAACCCACATGCACAATTACAAGCCACACCCTTTCATATGACACCATCAAAAGTTTTGTTCCCCCTTTACTTAAGGAGTAGAAGCCCGGAAAACCTTTCCGACTCTACCCATTTTCCCCAACCCCAGGGTCTTGACCCCAACTTTGAAACCCACATGCACAATTACAAGCCACATTCTTTAATATGACACCATCTAAACTTTTGTTTCCCGTTTAGTTAAGAAGGAGAAGCCCGGACAAGCTTTTCCGATCCCGCCCGTTTTCCCCATTCCAGGGGCTTAACTCCAACTTTGAAACCCACATGCACAACTACAAGCCACGCCCTTTCATATGACACCATCAAAAGTTTTGTTCCCCCTTTACTTAAGGAGTAGAAGCCCGGAAAACCTTTCCAACCCTACCCATTTTCCCACACCCCAGGGGTTAACTCCAACTTTGAAACCAGATGCACAACAACAAGCCACATCCTTTCATATGACACCATAAAAATTTTGTTTCCCCTTAATTTAAGGAAAAGAAGCCCGGAAAACCTTTCCAACCCACTTTCCCTCACCCCAGGGACCTGACCCCAACTTTGAAACCCACATGCACAACTACAAGCCACATCCTTTCATATGACACCATCAAAAGTTTTGTTCCTCTTTTAGTTAAGGAGGAGAAGCCCGGACAAGCTTTTGCGACCCCGCCCGTTTTCCACCACCCCAGGGGCCTGACTCCAACTTTGATACCCACATGCACAACTACAAGCCACACCCTTTCATATGACACGATCAAAAGTTTTTTCCCTTTTAGTTAAGGAGGAGAAGCCCGCACTAATTTTTCCGACCCTACCCATTTTCCCCCACCCCAGGGGCCTGACCCTAACTTTGAAACCCACATGCACAACTACAAACCACACCCTTTCATATGACACCATCAAAAGTGTTGCTTCCCCTTTAGTTTAGGAGGAGAAGCTCGGACAACAATGGATGGACGGACGGAAGGAGGGGCAGACGGACGGACGGATAGACGGACGACAGCGGTATAGCATAATACGCCCACATTTTTTAAATGCGGGCGTATAACAATAATGATGATGATGATGATGATGATGATGATGATGATGATAGTAATAAGAATAATTATAAAAATTATAATTTCAACAATAAAATCAATGATGTCATCTTTGTCAGATTGAAATTATAGTAGAAACTTCAAGTCATGAACTTCCAATTTAAATTGAGCTATTGTGCATTTCATGTATTTTAATAGAACTCGTACCTTAAAATGTCTTATTTCACAGAATAAAACAGATAATTGTCCTATTTTCGTCATCTATGTATCTGTAAATGAAGATTAAACATTCGGTTTTTATCTTAGTATTGTAATTATTTTATTTAATTTTCCAATTTCACCGAATTTGTGTCTTTCGGTTTCATAATTTGTGGACTTCTGGCTTGTTTTATTTATCAGCTTTTCATGTCACAAATAGTTTAAAGCGAAATATGTAGAATACTATACTTGACTTTCACCTGAAACCAATGTTCAAAATATGGACCATTGAAACATAATTTGTATAAAGAGTACGTAGATTTCATTTCGTTTTATATATTTGGCCACGTGTTATGCAGTATGTTGAAAACCCCTCCCCTGTTTTATTGATATGACGACCGACTTTCAATACTACAAAAACAATAATAGAATTTCACAAGATATAAACAAACTGCCCTGTACGTCAGCATTTTCAGAAAATGATACATTAAATGTCACAGAAATTCTTAAGGGGAATCAGGTATAATTATCCCAGACGGCTGTATCGTCGCTTTATTTCTAAATCTATCTATTTATTAGGACTATTCAACTCTTCAATCCATCAAATCAGAACAGATAAATCGGCACTCGTTTTCAATTTCTCTAGATTCAATATAATGGCTATACGTATGACAGGATGCGTCTAGAAATTATACTATATAACCTTCACATTAATCAATATCACATCTTATGTAATCTGAAACACTGACTTTTAGGAGCAATGCATTTATTAACATAATATAGTACATGTTCTTAACATAATTCTATTTGATTTTCATGCAAATCAGTAAAATGTTATTAAAATTCTATTAAAAAGAAGATAGCTGACTTACATGCTAAATATGTCTTTGTTCCCGCTGATAAAGCAGGTAATAACATAATAGTTGTTTGAAAACTATATTATATTGAAGTACTTAAAAACGAATTAAACTCCACTTATACATATCTTGAAAGCCCTACCTCAAAAGACAGCACCTTGCACGATCTCCTCATGACCATGTCCGACTTCAAAATTAAAACTGATAAATCTGATCTACCAACCATGTATTGGCTCCCAAAACTACATAAAAGTCCATATAAATCACGTTTCATATCTAATTCTAGCCACTGCTCTAATACGGTACTATCGAAACATATTACATCTGTTCTAACTGCTATAAAAGATCATATTATCAAATATTGTGATGTCGCATTTCATAATAGTAACATCAATTACTTTTGGTCGATTAAAAATTCTCATGAAGTTATAGACAAACTTTAAAGCGACGCAAATTTCTACATTTGATTTTTCTACACTTTATACATCTCTGCCTCATGATTTGATTAAAAGCAAGTTGCTGTCTCTTATACAATGGTGTTTTCACAGAGAATCTAAAACGTACATATGTACTTCCAAGAACTCTGGATTCTTTTCCAACAAACAATATACTTCATATAAATACTGGACTTGCAAGGAATTATGTAAAGCACTAGATTTTCTCATGAATAATATTTTTGTGCAATTTGATGGCAAGATTTATCAACAAATAGTTGGGATTCCTATGGGTACTAACTGCGCGCCTCTGATAGCAGATTTATTTCTTTATTGTTATGAGAGGGATTTTATGGTTTCTATTCAAAAATCAAAACGTTTTGACCTCATTGACAAATTTAATAATACTTGCAGATATCTGGATGACATTTTGGTTATCGACAACCCTGAATTCGAACAATTTATATCAGAAATATATCCACCAGAGCTCACATTGAATAAAGCTAATACTTGAGATAAATCTATACCTTTCTTAGATTTAAACATCAAAATTATCAACAACCTAATATATACTAATATTTATGATAAACGTGAGGATTTTGGATTTCCTATTGTAAATTTCCCTTACTTGGATGGCGATGTCCCTCGACTCCCATCATATGGTATCTATATATCTCAATTAGTTCGATTTGTCAGAGGCTGCACCGATGTTTTGGACTTTCATAAACGAAATTTACAAATTACTACTAAACTTTTAACTCAGGGTTACAGATATCACAAGCTAAGAAAAACATTCGGCAAATTCTTCAGAGCTTATTCAGAACTTCTTTCTAAATTTGGAAATATTTCTTTTCAACAGTATGTATCCAATGGAATTTCCCATCCTAATTTTTACGGTGATCTCGTATATAAACTAAGGAAAGTAAAAGGCTCCGATAACGTTATTTTATCATGTAATAAAATAGTCAAACGTCTCCTAAATAGACAATATGATATTGAGATCATCAAAAAGACTATAGGTCTTGTATTTGGCCCCTCTACAGCCTTATGCAGACTTTTACTTGAACGTTGCACGCTGACTAACAGGGCGGTGGGGACTATATGACGGGCCTTGTCCAAACCTCTTTCAGAGGAGACATGGTCCTGAACCTCGTCCCCTCTGACTGTTAGTCGGGACTCCTACAGATCTAGGGTCTGAGCTCGCTTTCAGACTGGCAGAGCACGGTTTATCATATTGATGTCGCATATTTTTATACCATTATGTGTTTTACAATACCTTACGTGTTTATATTTTATGACCTCTCAATATGCGATACCTGTTGACCCTTGTTCTTTGCATGGAGGATTATTTATAAATTTTTAAATGTACGTCTTTTGATTGTTCTGCTGTTACGGTGAGTGGGAAGGTGGGCCCGTAAACCGGTTAACCACACCATTTGTTTGGCTTTTGTCAAATTAAATGACCGTCCTAAGTCGGTATCGTAATTACACTACAATCAAATATTTTTGTAATGTGTTAAATGTTCTATTATATTATTTATATTCATGTATTGTATAGCTCCATGGTGACTTCTGCCACATAAGTGAGCCGGTAACTCCTCTTTTTTCTTTGTAATTTCCACTTTAATATCTTAAAGGTACTTTTTATTATTTATGGACAGAAGCTCTTGATATTTATACTGGTTTACCCAAATTATGTATCCATAAATGTCGAATCTCGAATAAAGTAGTTGCTTTTGATGACTGTAGGGAATATCTTCAAGGCAACTTTGCCACTGCAAAACTGAGGTACAGTATCAAAGATGTACAGGATAAATTTAATGAAATATAAGTAATATGAGTTCTTCATAACAAATTATCGGAATGAATCTAAAACATTACAATATCATTTAAGGTGGTCGCCTGTAAAGCGGTTAACCACATTAATTGAGTGACATTTGTTACTTTAATTGATCCCCCAAGCTTAAGTCAGTATTGTAACTGCAGTACAATCAAATATTTGTGTAATGTCGTGCTCTGTGTATATTTTACTATTATCATGTTTTATGTGCATGCCCTTGGTGATTTGAATCATAAAGCTTGGTCAGATGTTTTCTGTTTTCTCTTTAGTATATCTTATGTTTGTGTCAGTTGATATATACATATATGTGTTTGTGCTTTAATACACATGTTTCTTTTCCGTGAATGAAATGAAAAGTCGGCGTCTATTAACTATTGCTGCCTGTCGGCAAAATATAATATTTTGTTTGTTTTCTTTATATATGCGAATATAGAGTATATAATAAATGCATTATAACTACGTGTGTATCAAAATTATTATTTTCCTATATCTTAAGCCTAATGTTGAAATTGTAGAAATAAAATCAATTGATCTGCAATTATATATATGTGCCGATATATTGCTGATAAGCAACGGTGTGTGTAAGTATAAGTGTGGGTGTGGTTGTATATGTCTGTGTGTGGGTGTGTGTGTGAACAAGTACAAATCAAAGAAAATGTCAAAGCAGTGGATAATTTAAGATAGAATTCTACTCCTTGATTCTCATCACGAATCCTCATTTTTGTTTAAGTGCAATGGCCGATTATCTGAATTGAAAGTGAACTGAAGGGCGACGTCTTATAATGTCATTATAAATCTAAAGTGCATGCTACAGGCAAAAGCAAAATAATTCTCTTGGTATGCGATGCCAGACGCAGTCACAAAACAGCTATATTATTATCAATATTTATGTGAACATTGTCGAATGATGACGATGATCTGTTGACGGTAAAGACTACAGTACTAATGTAGGAAGTAATATATTTTCTGATGTTCCGTATAGGTAGGTATATTGAATCGATTGGTTGTTGGTTGGTTGATTGGTGTTTTACGTCGCTTTCAACAATTTTTCAGTTATATCGCGACATGGAAGCAGGAAGTAACCAACCTTTTAAACATAGTGGCGAACCCGGCGCAAGCCAAGCGCTTAACCACTACACCAAGCCTGCCCTTATATTGAATTGGGGAAGATTTCCTCAAATGTAGTACTTTAGAAATAAATGTCAAATGTCAAAGCACATAAAGGGTTAACGACACTCAATACAAAAACCAAACAAATAAAGTGATTTAGTGGCTAATGACCATATTTCTGTTTATTATTAATCCACTTTTCTATTTATTTATTGTGTTGTGTTGTATCATTAAGTCTGACAGCAAAATGAAACTAAAGATTATAATATATGTCAACAGGGATTTACTGTATACATGCTGAGGGGGGATCAGCACTAATAATCTAATCATTGAAATAAAATCTAAACATTGCATAAGCAAATGTCGTTGTAGTGCTAAGTGGGTTAAACAACTCGTACCTCTACTGTCCACAGTAGACCTAGTTAAATTATAGAGCCGTATAGAGTGCAAGAGAAATCTGGTGCCACAGACAAGAACCTAGTAACATATTCCTACAGACTTCCTACATTATAGGCTATTGTTATGCGAGATATAAGCTTCAATCTATATGTATTGACACGGGATGCAATAAAGTTTGACCAAATTGATGTTGAATCACAATTGCTTTTCGGTTTGTATGCAAATATTACGGTACGTAAACATTGTGTCAATGCGTACAAATATATACTGTATCTGATCAAATCCACTTCTTTAGTTTAATGTCGTAAAAATGTCCCATTTTTCATTATATTACCTTAGAAATAAAGATGTAGATCGTGTTCAGATGACACTAACACATAATTGTAATAGTTGAATTACCGTTTTGTTCATGTAGAGCAGTTCTTATTCTGATTATCAGACAATAGGTTAACTATCTAATTGAATCTACCTTAGGCTAAACAGATACGAAATAGAGAATGGTAGAAAAATGATGATAAATAGATCATACAATTAATCAAGTAAGTGTTAAGATATTGAGCGGTTGTCAAAGAGGAACATCCATTCTACTAGATAATATAGACATATTGGCTGTTACAGACTCCAGGAAGATTCAGGGATGGGATCAGGTACCATGATGAAGTAAACATTTCTTGGTGACCGGTCAGAATCGCCATGAAGCCATACTATAATTCAAGCTAGTGTAGCTCCTAGTCATATGAGGTGGTAACGGTATACCCCTAGTCATGATAAGTAAAATGAGTTATGTTGTATTATTTCACTATAATTAACAAGGACTATAATCAAGTAAAGAAGTCAACATCTCAGTCAATGATTTTTAATAAGCATAAAAAAGTCCTGATAGAGAAGATAAAAAGGTCACCATGGAAATATACAGTATACAGTGACTGAAAAAAAGAAAGAAAGAAAGAAAGAAAAAACATAAGGACATCACAAAAAGTATTCGATTATAGTGCAGCTACGATACCGACTTACAAAGGTCATTTCATATGAAAATAGTCAATGAATTGGTGTGGTTAACCGGTTTACGGGCCTACCTTCCCACTCATCGCAACAGCAGAATAATCAAAGGACACACATTTAAAACTATAAATTTTCCTCTATATAGAGATCAAAGGTCAACAAGTGTCTCAAATTGAGAGGTCATAAAAATATATATACAGGTATAGTAATGAAAAAAAAACGTCATTGTATCACAAATACATAAAGCGACATCAACACGAGGAAACAGTGCTCTGCCGGTATATATATAGCACAATCTTCTTCCGGTATATCATGGCGACCGTAAAACAAATACTTAATTATATGTAAAAGAACAATTCAGTACATAAATACTAACATTGGTGTTCCTTTCATACAAGGTAACCCATTCATTCTAATACATTTATGATCTAAATATGTTTATTCCTCCACATTACATGACATGAAATTTATGTAAAATACTACAAAATAAGTCATGTTATCATCTTACCCGCTTAGAATTAGAGATAAAAACAAATAATTGTAAAGAAAACTCGTTGACAATTAAAAGAACTATGTACTTAATACACGTATGGGTGTCGGTAAAATATAATGATAAAAGCACTGCATCCACGTTTTTTTCCGATCACCTTGCCATTATCAAGTAGTTTTAAAAAGATATGTATTCGTTTATGTAAAATCGATCTCTATTAAAAAATCAACTTCGTCGTAAAGAACAAACGCATGAAACATATCATAAAACTCAATAGCTGAAAATAAGCAAAAACTCCCCCCCCCCCCCCAAAAAAAAAAAAAACCAAGGAAAAAGGGAAAGACATCTGAATTATCTGTAGGGCAGAAGTCACCAAGGAGATGTACAATAAAACTTGGAAACAGGTAATGAAATTAATGCAGTGACATTACAATAATATTAATTGTACAACAGATGCGATACCGACTTACGACGGTCAATTGAGTAACAAGCGGTACTCAATTGATATAGATAACCGGTTTATGGGCCCACCTTCAAACTCATCGCAAATGCAGTACAATCAGAAGACAAGAGAAAATAGATCAACGAGTACCTCAAGTTGAAAGGTTATAGAATTATATGAACACTAAAAGTGATGTAGAATAAGATTATGATATCAAAAATAACAACAACAACTTAGTTTTAATTGAATCATATGGCAGTAACGTATAGAAGGTAGAAAATTCAAATTTGGAAATTTGACTAGCTTTTAAATTTCGTAAATACAGTTTAACTATGATTTCGCTGGTGTTTTTAATCGACCAAAAGTAGTTTATATTACTGTTATGAAAAACAAAAGTGCGGTTCTTTATAATATGAACTTTGATAGCTGTAAGGGCAAAAGTAACGTGTTTAGAAAGCAAAGTAGTTGAGCTATGACTAGATATAAAGCGTGATTTATATGGATTTTTGTGTAACTTGGGGGACCAATATATGGTAGGAAGAACATTTTTATCAATACTAATTTTAAAATTGCATGTAGTCATGAGGTGATCATGCAAGATGTTGTTCTTCAATATCTTTTTTATTGTCCGGATTGACTGTTTACATAGTTGCTTAAATAGATGTAGATTTCGCGTAAAATTATCAATGATAATATCAATAATGTTAAGAATTTCTCCAGTTATTCAGTGCACGCACTTCAACATTTTCCTTCTTGCACCATCTTTGACAGTTAGTATATAATGCTTCATCTACAATATCTCGGCATTTTGTGAAATCTGTCCCAGGCATGTGATAAATGAAGTAAATTGTACTTTGCATAATCAGATAGGGGTATTACACATCCGAACCCTCTAACCAAATCCAGTCTATATTAGGAAGCAGTGCTTCCCGTCGGTACTTACGGGAGTGAACGGTGGAACAAATTTTCAAGCGCTGACATACAACGCCTAAAAGCACAATGGATCAGACATGGCTGAATGGCTGAACCTCTGCTTAGGCTATTAGCAATCGAAACAAAACCGACTTCATATTTTCATTAAATAATTACAAACTTACCAAACAAATGTTTTACTGGACTATTGGTCTATACCTGGAGGATGTACTTACTTGACTATTGGCCTATACCTGGAGGATGTACTTGCTGGACTATTGGTCTATACCTAAAGGATGTACT
Organism: Pteria penguin; assembly: GCA_035048485.1. Lineage (NCBI taxonomy): Eukaryota > Metazoa > Mollusca > Bivalvia > Pterioida > Pteriidae > Pteria > Pteria penguin. Next base: position 3,674,249 of record CM068585.1, on the reverse strand, counting down.
TACTGGACTATTGGTATATACCTAGAGGATGTACTTGCTGGACTATTGGCCTATACCTGGAAAATGTACTTACTGGACTATTGACCGATACGTGGAGGATGTACTTGCTGGATTATTGGCCTATACCTAGAGGATGTACTTACTGGACTATTGGCCTATACCTGGAGGATGTACGTACTGGAATATTGGCATATACCTGGAGGATGTACTCACTGGACTATTAGCCTATACCTGTGGGATGTACTTGCTTGACTATTGACCTATACCAGGAGGATGTACTCCCTGGACTATTGGCCTATACCTGGGGGATGTACTTGCTGGACTATTGACCTATACCTGGAGGATGTACTTACTGGACTATTGACCTATACTTGGAGGATGTACTCACTGGACTATTGGCCTATACCTGGGGGATGTACTTACTGGACTATTGGCCTATACCTGGAGGATGTACTTACTGGACTATTGGCCTATACCTGGAGGATGTACTCACTGGACTATTCACCTATATCTGGAGGATGGACTTACAGTAACCAAAAGATTTGTACCACGTCTTTTTCCATTCTACATAAAAGCAACTGGAAGATGAATCATGTAGTTTAACCCATGGACACCTAACAAACTACAATGGAAACACCAATCAAAAGAAGCCTTGTATAAAAAGCAAAATGTCATAAAAACACTTCGCATGTCCGCTGACCTTGAATTCGCTCTATCTTCTTATCAAATCACCCTACCAACCGAATGAAATATGATCTGATCGATTTTCTCATTCTGATATAAGTACGGCAAGATATTGTGTAAAAATTATGTAAGGGCCAAATCGAAATGTACAGTTACGTTTTCTTATGTGCCACTCTCAATTCTCTAATGTAAATAAACATGCTTGATGCGCATACCAAGGTTTCCCATAGTCAATTAATAAGGCAAATTTTGAATGAGTAAAGGACTAAGTAATGTGGGATGAACCTCAAAGCCTAAAAAACGACATTATGATTTCTACCCATCGCTTATGATTTTATTTTTATACCCAAGAAGGCATTCAGTGCAGTTTTATTCCTTTCGAAATGCTCGAGTGGAAAAGACGAAAAAGTTTTAAAATCTTTATTACACAAAATTCAGCATGATTCACATAGAATAATAAATATTATAATTTCATAATTAATATAAAATACAATCATAAATAAACAAAAAGAAATAAATATACATTAAACTCCTGATTACTATATGGCTCTAGAACTAAATGCTAGAAAGTTCCTATAAAAGTCTTTGAAATCTATGACCTCCACTTCTCATTCATACATAAAAGAGTTACAGACGCTCAGACAACCGGGAAACCACCGTATCTATTACAATGAAAGTATTAAAAATTGGCACTAAATATAGTACAAAGAGACTATATATCTGACCCATCAGTATACTTTCTGTTGTCTTCATCCGGATTCTGTGAATGTGCTCTACATGTGTACTGTATTAGGGATATAATTACAATACACTTGAACTACACATATATTGATTACTAGTCGTTCAAACCAAACGTAGAGAGTCTTACAGCTGAATAGAGATCGCTTTAAACATTTCATAGCTATTTCTAAAGAAGATCATTGAAAAAAACAGTTTCATATAATAAAAACCATTTAATGTTCATGTTATTTGTAATATAACATCTAGGTCATGTATGATTAATTTCCTAACAAATCTATAACTAGGCTCATCCCCTTTATAATGACAACCTTACACAAATTACCATCATTGTGCCGATTCCAAACATGTGCCACTTCAGAATCAAATTAGAAACATGCGTGAAGAGAATACGTCCGATCACTTACACAAAATCTCCTGTGTTAATTAGATCTATCAATTTATATGCCAAATTTATCACCGAAAGGATGAGTAGAAGACAAAAGGTATCACTATTTGTATGTTTTGTGTAATTAAGACATTACTTCAAACAGGGTTTGTAAAGCAGAAGAGTTTTATATTGATTTTTAATCATAGAATGTTTTAGAAAACATTATCATGAATCCTGTTCCGTGCGTAAGAAAATTTTATGTGCAGAATACATTGCACTAATTTTCTAAAAGCTAATTTTCTCGTTTCTATTCAAATTGAATCAGGGAATACTGTCATTTTCCTACAGTATTGGATGCTCATAGGATTGGCCTAGAAATAACACAAAATAATTGTTTTTAAGAAAAAGCAAATATGGTAAGGCTGCAAATTGAAGTCAAAGTCAACTTTCAATCTCAGCTAGAAACCTCTGATTACAAAGTTCATTAAAACATTACATCACAACAAATACTCATGCAAAGTTGATAATTGCATCTGACAGATGTAGAAACTAATTCTATAAACTCTCTCAATATAAAATTACAAAGTAAGACGGTATTAGAATAATTCTTTATACTGAAAACGCACAAAGGTGTATTAAAGACCCATTATAAAGCACCACCTGTTAGTTCTTGTCTATATATCTACTATTATTGGCACAGAAAGCAAATTATTATCTTGTGTATGATAAACATTGAAAGAAAATGTGTCAAAACGTATTGTTATTTTCATCTCAAATAAAAAGACACAAACTTTTAGAATCCTGTATGAATATACATTAAGGTATCACAGTTATATACCTGACAAAATAAATATAATGGGAATAATATCATATTTTCTTAGTATTTACTCTTATCATTAAAGATAAAAGCCCTCAAAATGTTGAAATGTATTTTTCAAAGTAAGAAATGAAAGGACGCAGTAGCTAATTAATACAGGTAACGAGAATCTATCCAATACGTGAGTCATTTTGAAAACAGACTCAGCTGAACGAGAGGTATAACGTGTAGTGTGGTCAAATCAGCCAGTACAGCCTGCAAAGAAAACATCAAGTCCATTAATGAGAGATATAACGTGTAGTGTGGTCAAATCAGCCAGTACAGCCTGCAATAAAACATCAAGTCCTTTAACGAGAGGTATAACGTGTAGTGTGGTCAGATCAGCCAGTACAGCCTGCAAAGAAAACATCAAGTCCATTAATGAGAGATATAACGTGTAGTGTGGTCAAATCAGCCAGTACAGCCTGCAAAGAAAACATCAAGTCCTTTAACGAGAGGTATAACGTGTAGTGTGGTCAAATCAGCCAGTACAGCCTGCAAAGAAAACATCAAGTCCATTAACGAGAGGTATAACGTGTAGTGTGGTCAAATCAGCCAGTACAGCCTGCAAAGAAAACATCAAGTCCTTTAACGAGAGGTATAACGTGTAGTGTGGTCAAATCAGCCAGTACAGCCTGCAAAGAAAACATCAAGTCCATTAATGAGAGATATAACGTGTAGTGTGGTCAAATCAGCCAGTACAGCCTGCAAAGAAAACATCAAGTCCTTTAACGAGAGGTATAACGTGTAGTGTGGTCAAATCAGCCAGTACAGCCTGCAAAGAAAACATCAAGTCCATTAATGAGAGATATAACGTGTAGTGTGGTCAAATCAGCCAGTACAGCCTGCAAATAAAACATCAAGTCCATTAACGAGAGGTATAACGTGTAGTGTGGTCAAATCAGCCAGTACAGCCTGCAAAGAAAACATCAAGTCCATTAACGAGAGGTATAACGTGTAGTGTGGTCAAATCAGCCAGTACAGCCTGCAAAGAAAACATCAAGTCCATTAACGAGAGGTATAACGTGTAGTGTGGTCAAATCAGCCAGTACAGCCTGCAAAGAAAACATCAAGTCAAGTAACACTGCCTGGTTAAAAATAAAGCACAAACAAAATACAGAACAAAGCTTTTATCCTAAACGTAAGTGAAACTTCAATGTCAAAGTCACAAAGTCAAAAATTTGGTACCGATGGAATGATCTTGTCACAAGGAATACACCTGAAATATGAAAGCCCTATCACTAACTATTCAAAACATAACAGCGTTAAAGTTTTTGAAATATAGTTCAAATGTTACGGCAAAGGTCACAAGGTCAAAAATTATTGTACCAACGGAAAAGTCTCTTCACAAAAAATACATATGTACGCATGTAACAAATAAAAGCCCCATCTTTTACAGTTGAAATATCATGTAGAATGTTACAGTTTTTTTCCCATAAACAAACAGACAGACCAAATATTTGATGCCCCCCTCCTTTGACTCCGGGGGCATAAAAAGTAGGTCAAAGTCCAACGTCAAGATCACTAGGTCAAAAGTCATGTTACCAATTGAAAGACCTCGTCATCATGATCCTTACGTAAAATATCAAAGCTGTAACTTTACCGGTTCCAAAGATATAGCTCTGGTTAATGTTTTGAAAAAGTAGAACGAACTACAAGATCAATGTCACTTCGGTCAGAAGTGATTATACAAACTGAATGTTTTTTGGTCATGAAAATTCATATGTGGAATATCCAAGCTATATCTTTTTGCCCAGGTTAAAGTTTTGTCAACGGACGACGACAACGCCAGGGATGTGACAATAGCTCTCATCGAGTTAAAATGAGCATCAATGAGTCTAAGAAAAATGATATGTAATTTTAAAATTTTAATTTGGGAATGGATTTAAATACTACAACACTTCTAAAGACATTTTGCTAGATCAATCTGATGCATTTAGTTTATATAAGCAGCTGATGCTAAGAAGAAGTCAAAGAAGTGCCTATGTTGCCCCACCCTGTATCCATCAAATCCAATTTGTTTTCTCTAATCATTATATGTCTAATCAAACAATAAAAGAAGGAGATGTGTCAATACCATGGTTTAGTCTGTCAAAGCACAGAAATTTCAACTCTGTTTTAAAAGCAATGACAACAGCTTTACAAATTATAAAATACCGCTGCCAGAGAAATCATTATCGACAATCAATGAGATGTCCAATGACAAAACGTGTCTTCATTCCCTGACAAGAAGCTATTCCGAATAGAGAATATCCATTTAAACAACGCAATAATAGCTTAAACAGTAGAAAACAATTGGTACTTCATCGTCACCTTAAGAAACCTTTATTTCTCTATGGAAACAAAGAAAAAGGCAAAACCCATGATTTAATATATATACAAATGTATATAATATATATATATATATATATATATATATATATATATATATATATATATATATATATATGGTCAGTTTTATATAGAGAGATAAGGAATTATTTTCAAGTTATTTTTATTAACTTTAACAGCTTAGATATTGATAACATTAGATATATTCATCCCCATTATAAATGATGAAAGAATAAGAAAGGGAGATATTGATATGTGAACTGGGATCTGGTGATAAAACAACACAATCTGCACTTTTGATTCCACAATCCTTTGGCCTCATGAATACTGTACATTGAGCATCACTTACGCCCACAGTATGTAAATATTCTTCATTGAGTTTTTATTTCTTATCCATGTAATAAATATTGCATCCAAGTAAACACATTGTTTTTAGTCAAGTGATATAAAGAAACAGAATACTGAGAGAATTACAATAAAAATGAAACATAACAGTATTATTAAATGAAATTGATCTGAGTGGGCACACTAACATCTGAAACATAAAACCATACAGAAGAAGTACCAATAATAGAGAGCTACCACTATCACATTCATAGGACCATCAATATCCTAGAATCATCTACTGCAATCATGACACTTTTATTATAGCTCATTTACAAAATCCAAGAAAGTTTACACCTGCGTTGTTAACTCATCGTGAATATATTTTAACAGACTCAATACATAGGGTGTATAAGAGAAATATTGTCACTGACAATGTATGCTTTGCTATGTCATTGACCATGTATACTATGTGTAAAAAGAAAGACAATGAAAACAACTAACCTCTGCTGCATTATAGGTTTGGACTTTCATCAAGTTGGTCTTCCTGAACGAGAATATGGCAACGGCTAACACTACCACAGAAAATAACATAAAGGTCAAATATCTAATCAAATAAATGTCCTAGGTAGAAAGGAAGAAATTATTCGGCAGCTATAATATATAATAAAATAAAGATAACTGGTACAGTTTTATGGTCTATGTAAAAATAATGTAATATCAAATAATTTATAGATATTGTATGAGCAACAAAACTTTTAGATCCATCAGAGTAAAATAATCACAGTACTAGAAAATTGAAATAAAATTTGTGATAAAAATCCATCCATCTTTTTACCAAGATGAGCATCCAAGCATCCATTTACACAGATAGGCAGACAAACAAAAGCAGAGATAATAATACATCCACACAGACAAATCTATCCATTCATTCTGACATTCATCCATCCATCTAACCAGCCAGACACACAAAGACAGACATCCTTCTATTCAGACATTTATTACGTTCATTCATCCAACCATCCATCCATCCAGACAGACAGACAGACTTCTACTCAGACATTCATTCTTCCAAATATTGATATCCAGGAAGACAACATCTTGAAAAAGATAGAACCTGAAATGATTTAACAGTAAAGCAAGCAGGATAACATAAAAATTCCTTCAGCCAAAACGTCACTGAAGAAGCGTATGAAGTTACGTAGACTGATTAGTTCAGTGTGAATCGTCATCTGATTCAGGCCATCAATGAATAGTTCTCGGATTCGGGCCATATATGAGATGTGTTTTAGTCATTATCTGCTGTTGTGTATGAAGATTGTGTTAATATCTGATCTCTCTGTAATTCATCACAGTAAGCAATATCATTCCATTTCCATGCTTCATCGTTATCCATGTTCTATTGCTCATACCTAATTGGATAATCTCAAACATGGTGAAAAGATAACTGACCTGGTAAGATCTCTAAGGAATTGAAGGCTAAGACTCTATCCCACAAAAGCAGTACTTGGTCGCTAGAGAGATAGCCAGAAAAGGCACGTACAAGCCACTTGAAAGCAACTTTTAAACTGTAAAAAAGAACATTTTCAAGACAGTTTTACAAACAGTGTTAAAACTTTCATTTTATTTTGATATCTCACCACTGAATGATTCTTATCAAACAAATATGTACTTGAAAATAAGAAATGAAATTCTTCAGCATCTAAAACCGCAGTTTCCATAAATTGTAGCCACTTGGCCTTTATCAAATACAATCACGTAGGTGAAATCCATAACTATAAAACTGACCAGTATAAACAAACAAGTACAAATGAATGACGTCAGTCTCGACAAAATACACTAATTAGGAGTTTACACAGTTATTTTTATTTGTATATTTTACATAGTCATTGACATTGATGAATTTAATTCAAGAGATATGTTTACACTTTATTACATATTCATTTGGATTACATAAATAGACAAGAATACACTCACGGTTGGCATCCAACAGATTTAAGATGGAAAACTAATTCTGGTTCATGAGTTTGAAGCAGATTTTCGAAGAGTAAACTTAGAGCAACAATTCCCTAAACAGAAAATAGAAGCAATACATTTATCACTACACTTGATAAATTCCCTAAGCTGACTAGGAAATATGTAAAATAAGTGAAAGGTAAGCAGGGCCATCTGCATAATCTGATGACAGTTCAGATGTAGACTAAACACTTCTGCTGATCTGCTACATTTGTCTGTTGTAATATTCATTGTCAGAATTACCTATTAATACAACCTGTCTATTGTAATACTTATTATCAGAATGAGCTTAAAATACAACTAGTCTGTTGTAATACTCATTGTCAGAATGAGCTAAATACAACCTGTCTATTGTAATACTTATTATCAGAATGAGCTAAATACAACCTGTCTGTTGTAATACCTATTTTCAGAATGAGCTAAATACAACTAGTCTGTTGTAATATACATTGTCAGAATGAGGTGTTGTAATGCACATTGTCAGAATGAGTTAAATACAACCTGTCTGTTGTAATACTTATTGTCAGATCGAGCTTAAGACAATCAGTCTGCTGTAATATTTATTGTCAGAATGAGCTAAATACAACAAGTCGGTTGTAATACTCATTGTCAGAATGAGCTAAATACAACCAGTCTGTTGTAATACTCATTGTCAGAGAGAGCTAAATACAACCAGTCTTTTGTAATACTTATTGTCAGAATGCGTTAAATACTACCTGTCTGTTGTAATACTCATTGTCGAAATGAGCTAAATACAACCAGTCTGTTGTAATACTTATTGTCAGAATGAGCTAAATACAACCAGTCTGTTGTAATACCCATTGTCAGAATGAGCTAAATACAACCAGTCTGTTGTAATACCCATTGTCAGAATGAGCTAAATACAACCTGTCTGTTGTAATACTTATTGTCAGAATGAGCTAAATACAACCAGTCTGTTGTAATACTTATTGACAGAATGAAGTAATTACAATCTGTCTGTAATAATACTTATTTTCAGAATGAGCTACATGTAATTACAATCTGTCTGTTATAATACTTATTGTCAGAATGAGCTAAATGCAACTAGTCTGTTGTAACACTTATTGTCAGAATGAGCTAAATACAACCTGCCTATTGTAATACTTATTGTCAAAATGAGCTAAATACAACTAGTCTGTTGTAATACTTATTGTCAGAATGAGCTAAATACAACTAGTCTGTTGTAATGCTTATTGTTGGTTGGTTGGTTGATTGGTGTTTTACGTCGCTTTCAACAATATTTCAGTTATATTGCGACATGGAAGCAGGAGGTTACCAACCTCTTAAACATAGTGGCGCAACCCGGGAATCGAACCCGGATCGTCGGCGCCGCAAGCCAAGCGCTTAACCACTACACCACGTCTGCCCCTAATACTTATTGTCAGAATGAGCTAAATACAACCTGTCTCTTGTAATACTTATTGTCAGAATGAGCTAAATACAATATGTCTTTTGTAAAACTTATTGTCAGAATGAGCTCAATACAATCTGTTGTAATATTTATTGTAAGATTGAGCTAAATACAACCTGTCTGTTGTAATACTTATTGTCAGAATGAGCTAAATACAACCAGTCTGTTGTAATACCCATTGTCAGAATGAGCTATATACAACCAGTCTGTTGTAATACTTATTGTCAGAATGAGCTAAATACAACCAGTCTTTTGTAATACTTATTGTCAGAATGAGCTAAATACAACCAGACTGTTGTAATACCCATTGTCAGAATGAGCTAAATACAACCAGTCTGTTGTAATACTTATTGTCAGAATGAGCTAAATACAACCAGTCTGTTGTAATACTTATTGACAGTATGAGCTAAATACAACCTGTCTGTTGTAATACTTATTGTCAGAATGAGCGAAATATAACCAGTCTGTTGTAATACACACTGTTCCGAATGAGCTAAATTCAAACTGTCTGTTATAATACTTATTGTCAGAATGAGCTTAATGCAACCAGTCTGTTGTAACACTTATTGTCAGAATGAGCTAAATACAACCTGCCTATTGTAATATTTATTGTCAGAATGAGCTAAATACAAACTGTCTGTTATAATACTTATTGTCAGAATGAGCTAAATGCAACCAGTCTGTTGTAACACTTATTGTCAGAATGAGTTAAATACAACCTGCCTATTGTAATACTTATTGTCAGAATGAGCTAAATACAACATGTCTGTTGTAATACTTATTGTCAGAATGAGCTAAATACAACCAGTCTGTTGTAATACCCATTGTCAGAATGAGCTAAATACAATCTGTCTTTTGTAATACTTATTGTCAGAATGAGCTCAATACAATCTGTTGTAATATTTATTGTAAGAATGAGCTAAATACAACCTGTCTGTTGTAATACTTATTGTCAGAATGAGCTAAATACAACCAGACTGTTGTAATACCCATTGTCAGAATGAGCTAAATACAACCAGTCTGTTGTAATACTTATTGTCAGAATGAGCTAAATACAACCAGTCTGTTGTAATACTTATTGACAGTATGAGCTAAATACAACCTGTCTGTTGTAATACTTATTGTCAGAATGAGCGAAATATAACCAGTCTGTTGTAATACACACTGTTCAGAATGAGCTAAATTCAAACTGTCTGTTATAATACTAATTGTCAGAATGAGCTAAATGCAACCAGTCTGTTGTAACACTTATTGTCAGAATGAGCTAAATACAACCTGCCTATTGTAATACTTATTGTCAGAATGAGCTAAACACAACATGTCTGTTGTAATACTTATTGTCAGAATGAGCTAAATACAATTAGTCTGTTGTAATACTTATTGTCAGAATGAGCAAAATATAACCAGTCTGTTGTAATATTTATTGTCAGAATGAGCTAAATACAACTAGTCTGTTCTAATACCTATTGTCAGAATGAGCTAAATACAACCTGTCTGTTGTAAAAGTCTGTCAGAATAAGCTAAATACAACCAGTCTGTTGTAATACACACTGTTCAGAATGAGATAAATACAACCTGTCTGTGGTATTACTTATTGTCAGAATGAGCTAAATACAACCTGTCTGTGGTGATACCGATTGTCAGAATGAGCTAAATATAACATGTCTTTTGTAAAACTTATTGTCAGAATGAGCTCAATACAATCTGTTGTAATATTTATTGTAAGATTGAGCTGAATACAACCTGTCTGTTGTAATACTTATTGTCAGAATGAGCTAAATACAACCAGTCTGTTGTAATACCCATTGTCAGAATGAGCTAAATACAACCTGTCTGTTGTAATACACACTGTTCAGAATGAGCTAAATACAAACTGTCTGTTATAATACTTATTGTCAGAATGAGCTAAATGCAACCAGTCTGTTGTAACACTTATTGTCAGAATGAGCTAAATACAACATGTCTGTTGTAATACTTATTGTCAGAATGAGCTAAATACAACTAGTCTGTTGTAATACTTATTGTCAGAATGAGCTAAATATAACCAGTCTGTTGTAATATTTATTGTCAGAATGAGCTAAATACAACTAGTCTGTTCTAATACCTATTGTCAGAATGAGCTAAATACAACCTGTCTGTTGTAAAAGTCATTGTCAGAATAAGCTAAATACAACCAGTCTGTTGTAATACACACTGTTCAGAATGAGCTAAATGCAACCTGTCTGTGGTATTACTTATTGTCTGAATGAGCTAAATACAACGAGTCTGTTCTAATACCCATTGTCAGAATGAGCTAAATACAACTAGTCTGTTGTAATACTTATTGTCAGAATGAGCAAAATATAACCAGTCTGTTGTAATATTTATTGTCAGAATGAGCTAAATACAACTAGTCTGTTCTAATACCTATTGTCAGAATGAGCTAAATACAACCTGTCTGTTGTAAAAGTCATTGTCAGAATAAGCTAAATACAACCAGTCTGTTGTAATACACACTGTTCAGAATGAGCTAAATGCAACCTGTCTGTGGTATTACTTATTGTCAGAATGAGCTAAATACAACGAGTCTGTTGTAATACTCATTGTCGGAATGAGCTAAATACAACCTGTCCGTTGTAATAGTTATTGTCAGAATGAGCTAAATACAACCTGTCTGTTGTGATAATCATTGTCGGAATGACCTAAATACAACCTGTCTGTTGTAATACGCATTGTCAGAATGAGCTAAATAAAAGATGTCTGTTGTAATACTTAGTGTCAGAATGAGCTAAATACAACCTGTCATAGCATGTCAGAATGAGCTGAATACAATCTGTCTGTTGCAATACTTATTGTCAGAATGAGCTAAATACAACCAGTCTGTTGTAATACCCATTGTCAGAATGAGCTAAATACAACCTGTCTGTTGTAATACACACTGTTCAGAATGAGCTAAATACAAACTGTCTGTTATAATACTTATTGTCAGAATGAGCTAAATGCAACCAGTCTGTTGTAACACTTATTGTCAGAATGAGCTAAATACAACCTGCCTATTGTAATACTTATTGTCAGAATGAGCTAAATACAACATGTCTGTTGTAATACTTATTGTCAGAATGAGCTAAATACAACTAGTCTGTTGTAATACTTATTGTCAGAATGAGCTAAATATAACCAGTCTGTTGTAATATTTATTGTCAGAATGAGTTAAATACAACCAGTCTGTTCTAATACCTATTGTCAGAATGAGCTAATTACAACCTGTCTGTTGTAAAAGTCATTGTCAGAATAAGCTAAATACAACCAGTCTGTTGTAATACCCATTGTCAGAATGAGCTAAATACAACCTGTCTGTTGTAATACACACTGTTCAGAATGAGCTAAATACAAACTGTCTGTTATAATACTTATTGTCAGAATGAGCTAAATGCAACCAGTCTGTTGTAACACTTATTGTCAGAATGAGCTAAATACAACCTGCCTATTGTAATACTTATTGTCAGAATGAGCTAAATACAACATGTCTGTTGTAATACTTATTGTCAGAATGAGCTAAATACAACTAGTCTGTTGTAATACTTATTGTCAGAATGAGCTAAATATAACCAGTCTGTTGTAATATTTATTGTTCTAAATACAACCAGTCTGTTGTAATACACACTGTTCAGAATGAGCTAAATACAACCAGTCTGTTGTAATACCCATTGTCAGAATGAGCTAAATACAACCTGTCTGTTGTAATACACACTGTTCAGAATGAGCTAAATACAAACTGTCTGTTATAATACTTATTGTCAGAATGAGCTAAATGCAACCAGTCTGTTGTAACACTTATTGTCAGAATGAGCTAAATACAACCTGCCTATTGTAATACTTATTGTCAGAATGAGCTAAATACAACATGTCTGTTGTAATACTTATTGTCAGAATGAGCTAAATACAACTAGTCTGTTGTAATTCTCATTGTCAGAATGAGCTAAATAAAATATGTCTGTTGTAATACTTGGTGTCAGAATGAGCTAAATACAACCTGTCCGTTGTAATGGTTATTGTCAGAATGAGCTAAATACAACATGTCTGTTGTAATAATCATTGTCGGAATGAGCTAAATACAACCTGTCTGTTGTAATACTCATTGTCAGAATGAGCTAAATAAAATATGTCTGTTGTAATACTTAGTGTCAGAATGAGTTAAATACAACCTGTCGTAGCATGTCAGAATGAGCTAAATACAATCTGTCTGTTGCAATACTTATTGTCAGAATGAGCTAAATACAACCAGTCTGTTGTAATACCCATTGTCAGAATGAGCTAAATACAACCTGTCTGTTGTAATACTTATTATCAGAATGAGCTAAATACAAGCTGTATGTTGTAATACTTATTGTCAGAATGAGCTAAATACAACCAGTCTGTTGTAATACTTATTGTCAGAATGAGCTAAATACAACCTGTCTGTTGTAATACTCAGTGTCAGAATGAGCAAAATATAACTAGTCTGTTGTATTACTTATTATCAGATATAGCTAAATACAACCTGTCTGTTGTAATACTTATTGTCAGAATGAGCTAAATACAACCAGTCTGTTGTAATACCCATTGTCAGAATGAGCTAAATACAACCTGTCTGTTGTAATACACACTGTTCAGAATGAGCTAAATACAAACTGTCTGTTATAATACTTATTGTCAGAATGAGCTAAATGCAACCAGTCTTTTGTAACACTTATTGTCAGAATGAGCTAAATACAACCTGCCTATTGTAATACTTATTGTCAGAATGAGCTAAATACAAGATGTCTGTTGTAATACTTATTGTCAGAATGAGCTAAATACAAATAGTCTGTTGTAATACTTATTGTCAGAATGAGCAAAATATAACCAGTCTGTTGTAATATTTATTGTCAGAATGAGCTAAATACAACTAGTCTGTTCTAATACCTATTGTCAGAATGAGCTAAATACTATTACTTATTGTCAGAATGAGCTAAATACAACGAGTCTGTTGTAATACTCATTGTCGGAATGAGCTAAATACAACCTGTCCGTTGTAATAGTTATTGTCAGAATGAGCTAAATACAACCTGTCTGTTGTGATAATCATTGTCGGAATGAGCTAAATACAACCTGTCTGTTGTAATACTCATTGTCAGAATGAGCTAAATAAAATATGTCTGTTGTAATACTTAGTGTCAGAATGAGCTAAATACAACCTGTCATAGCATGTCAGAATGAGCTGAATACAATCTGTCTGTTGCAATACTTATTGTCAGAATGAGCTAAATACAACCAGTCTGTTGTAATACCCATTGTCAGAATGAGCTAAATACAACCTGTCTGTTGTAATACACACTGTTCAGAATGAGCTAAATACAAACTTTCTGTTATAATACTTATTGTCAGAATGAGCTAAATGCAACCAGTCTGTTGTAACACTTATTGTCAGAATGAGCTAAATACAACCTGCCTATTGTAATACTTATTGTCAGAATGAGCTAAATACAACATGTCTGTTGTAATACTTATTGTCAGAATGAGCTAAATACAACTAGTCTGTTGTAATACTTATTGTCAGAATGAGCTAAATATAACCAGTCTGTTGTAATATTTATTGTCAGAATGAGTTAAATACTACCAGTCTGTTCTAATACCTATTGTCAGAATGAGCTAATTACAACCTGTCTGTTGTAAAAGTCATTGTCAGAATAAGCTAAATATAACCAGTCTGTTGTAATACACACTGTTCAGAATGAGCTAAATACAACCTGTCTGTGGTGATACCGATTGTCAGAATGAGCTAAATACAACCAGTCTCTTGTAATACTCATTGTCGGAAGGAGCTAAATACAACCTGTCCGTTGTAATAGTTATTGTCAGAATGAGCTAAATACAACATGTCTGTTGTAATACGTATTGTCAGAATGAGCTAAATACAACTAGTCTGTTGTAATTCTCATTGTCAGAATGAGCTAAATAAAATATGTCTGTTGTAATACTTGGTGTCAGAATGAGCTAAATAGAACCTGTCCGTTGTAATAGTTATTGTCAGAATGAGCTAAATACAACCTGTCTGTTGTAATAATCATTGTCGGAATGAGCTAAATACAACCTGTCTGTTGTAATACTCATTGTCAGAATGAGATAAATAAAGTATGTCTGTTGTAATACTTAGTGTCAGAATGAGTTAAATACAACCTGTCGTAGCATGTCAGAATGAGCTAAATACAATCTGTCTGTTGCAATACTTATTGTCAGAATGAGCTAAATACAACCAGTCTGTTGTAATACCCATTGTCAGAATGAGCTAAATACAACCTGTCTGTTGTAATACTTATTATCAGATTGAGCTAAATACAAGCTGTATGTTGTAATACTTATTGTCAGAATGAGCTAAATACAACCAGTCTGTTGTAATACTTATTGTCAGAATGAGCTAAATACAACCTGTCTGTTGTAATACTCAGTGTCAGAATGAGCAAAATACAACTAGTCTGTTGTATTACTCATTGTCAGCATTACCTATTAATACAACCTGTCTATTGTAATATTTATTGTAAGAATGAGCTAAATACAACCTGTCTGTTGTAAAATTTATTGTCAGAATGAGCTAAATACAACTAGTCTGTTGTAATACTTAATGTCAGAATGAGCTAAATACAACCTGTCTATTGTAATACTTATTGTCAGAATGAGCTCAATACAATCTGTTGTAATACTTATTGTCAGAATGACCTAAATACAACCTGTCTGTTGTAATACTTATTGTCAGAATGAGCTAAATACAACCAGTCTGTTGTAATACTTATTGTCAGAATGAGCTAAATACAAATGGCAAAACTGAAGCTTACATATTGTTTTTCAACCAAAATAAAATTATTGTGACATTATAAAAGTAGAAGTCTATTGCAAAATATTAGTGTCAGATTTAGTTAAGGGCATTATCGGAGCTGGAACCATTATTGACATTATGAAAGTTGGAAGCACTACTGACTTTATCAATGTTGGAATCACTACTGACATTATTAATGTTGGAATCACTACTAACATTATCAATGCTGGAATCACATTATCAATGTTGGAATCACTACTGACATTATCAATGTTGGAATCACTACTGACATTATCAATGTTAGAATCCCTACTGATATATTAATGTTAGAATCACTACTGACATTATCAATGTTGGAATCACTACTGACATTATCAATGTTAGAATCCCTACTGATACATGTATATTAATGTTAGAATCACTACTGACATTATTAATGTTAGACTCACTACTGACATTATCAATGTTAGAATCACTACTGACAATATAAATGTTAGAATTACTATTGACATTATCAATGTTAGAATCCCTACTGATATATTAATGTTAGAATCACTACTGACATTATTAATGTTATAATCACTATTGACATTATCAATGTTGGAATCACTACTGACATTATTAATGTTACAATCACTACTGACATTATTAATGTTAGAGTCACTACTGACAATATGAATGTTAGAATCACTACTGACAATATAAATGTTAGAATTACTACTGACAATATGAATGTTACAATCACTATTGATATTTTCAACCTTAGAATCACTTTTGCATTAATAAAGGGATGTAATTAATGTTGGAATCACATGGACATTGAATCATATTGACATTATCAGTGCTAGAATCACTACTGACATTATCAATGCCAAAATCACTATTGACAAATCAATGTAAGAATCACTATTAACATATCAAATGTGAAAATCAGTACTGACTTAATGAATCTTTAATCACTATTGACATTAAAAATATTGGAATCACTATTGATTAAATAAAAGTTGGAATCACTACTGGCATTATCAGTGTTAGGCACCCTTTTAGATCACTCTGATGTATTTGGTATTGATAGTCTATGCAACCAGTCTGAAGAAGTTTGTCAAAGGAGGGAAGCCTCTAGGAGATATGCCATACACGCCTGGATTCATGCCTAAATGAATCTTGTCAAAAATAGCAGCGTTTGTAGTAGACCATGAGTACTTCATACCTACCCCTTCATAGAACTTATTGCATTACTTTTGAAGAAGTTCATCAAAGCTTATTAAATATTACAAGATAAAGCTATATCACCCCGACCCTCCTCCTTTTTTCAATCTCACAAAATTTCAATAACCCTAGAAATTATTTTTGTATTCCTCTCTTTCCAGTATACATTTATTATGATAAAATCAATTAAAATACACAAAATCAATGCATTAAGTCCAACATGCAAGGAGAAATTCTAAGAAATTACCCCAAAATAGGCAACACTGACAAAAGGAAAAGGTAACAAAAGTGTGAAAAAGTTTTCTATTAGAATGGAAACAGAACCAACAGCATTTTTTAAGACACCCTTCTTGATCACTCTGATGCATTGCAGTAAAAATGAAATATCGTCAGACCGACGTACAAGTCCGGTTATATTAAGGCCGTTCCGGTAAATAATCTTAAACTTCTGGATCGATTGTCCGGTGTTTTCCAGAAGTGATGTCAGTTTCAAACTTATTTCTAATGTTGTCATGATGAACATTTTACTTTCAGTCTTGTAAAAATTGTTTCGGTTTGGAGAATTGTCATAGTTCACCAGACCGAATGTCCCGTAAATATTTTTGCATTTTCATATTCACTGCATCTACTTTGATGATTTATGCGGCTGATCTGAAGAAGAAGCTTTTCAAAGGAGAGTATCCTCTAGGGCCTATGTTTCCAGACCTTGACACCTCATCTCTTGATAAATCTGGTTAAAAATAGTAACATCTGTAGGGAACATTGAATACTTCATATCTACCAAGTTTCATGAAAATCTTTTATTTGGTTCTGAAAAAGAACTGTCCATCAAAACTAATTACTACTAATAGTATATCCATCACCACCTTTTCTTTAATAATCCTAGAAGTTATTTCTGTATTTCCAATTACATTCATTAAATTGCAATGAGTTAAAACACAAAATCAATGCATTATAAGCAACACACCAGGGATAAAAAAGCTAAGAACTGATCCAAAAATAGGCAGAAAAGTTCAGAAAAAAAACCAACCAACCAAGAACAAACATATCCCCTTCTCCCTTCCAAAATAAAAAAAGGAGGGCATACTCTTGGACCCACATTTGTCTACAGAGGCGCCAACTATACATAAATCTAAATAAAACACACAGAGACCCACTAGTAGTGCACCTATACCAAGTTTGATCATAACCTGTATGGCTATTTTGAAGAAGTAAATATAAAGGATTATGAACGGACGCTGAATAGCTGGCTATGACAATAGTTCACTTAAATCTTTGGCTCAGGTGAGGTAAAAAGAACAAACGAAACGATTGTGGTTATGACTTTTTATATAGAAACTCTTAAGATGTATTTCAATGATGCAAAAGTGTTCCTGAAATATCTTATAGATAGCTGTTACATAACTAACTACCAGATAATGTCATACCTGTGGGTGTGAAGATATACTATGGAGGCGGTAGAAAAAACGGATGTATATCTCTCTGAATACATAATATAGTGTGATGGTCTCTTTGTACAGGTAACATAGAGGTGCCACTGCAAAGAAAACATAACAACTGTTGTGTAATTATTGTATAAAAGAGGAAATCCAGAATTAACAGAATTATCAATTTCTCATCTCTCATACTGAAGATAAAACAGCTCAAATGAGAAATAATTTGAATGCAGAGAAAATAGATGATAGTGTTTATATGGCATCGTCGTCCTATTACTTAGGAATACATAATAAAAGTCAGAGTAGTTCTCACACATGTATGATATCTAAATAGGGGGGAGGGGGAGGCTTGGTGTGGGAGCTTTTGGTGGTCTCGCGGTGCAAGCGATGTGACTTTGATCCCATTTTGTATTTTGTTGTTACCTCTGCTTTCATGTCTCATGTCTGACAAATTGTCAAAAAGAACATGCATCATCAGCAAAACAAAAAAAAAAAAAAAAAAAAAATAATAATAATAATAATAAAATAATAAATAAAATAAAAAAAAAATTAAAAAAAATAAATAAACAAAAAAAAAAAAAAAAAACAAAATAAAATAAAAAAAAAAAAAAAATAAAAAAGGCCATTCACAATACACAGTTTGATACGCGTGTCTGAATGTAACAGACGCAGATTAATGCAATGTAAAGATAAAGAATAAGTTGTGTGCAACAGAAATAATAAAAAGACTATTCAATACTTGGAACAACAGGAATTTAATAGGTACGTCGACACTAAAGGCACCATTATAAATTCGGATTGTATGACAAGTCTAGCCAAATGTGCGGAAACAATCACCGAGTAATGAATCAATTATCTATTTTATGTAGAAACATAAATTTATGATTCTTTAAACAAATCAGCGCCGCGCAAATTTTGCTCCGTGCCCAATTACCATCCGTATTGATTAAGCACATCAAAATAATAGGAAAGCTATAAATCAAGCAGGTGAAATGAATATGTCTGTACAAAGATAAAATGCATTGTATTGTTGGAGTCTCAGTGCGTGCAAAACTATACGAAACTTTATTGCTCGTTCCGGAAAAAAAAGTTGCATATCTTTTGGCCAATATAAAAAAGTAAAAGCAAAATAGCAGCCCCATCAAAATAGAATAAAATTCTTTTTGTGTAACTTCTGTCAGTGATGAAGCTGGCAAAACCTTCTTTTTACGACATGACAAGAAACAAGTTGATAGTTTTATGACTTTCTGCAATGTTCCCGCGCTAATTAAAACTTCAGGCAATTGCAGCTATATAACTCTCTATAGGAACAAGACACATCTTAAACATTGTACCAGGAGTGATTCTGATAAAATCTCTCAAGATATAGATCTAAATTATCTATATACATTTCGTAACAGTCAATCCATGATCCCAAAGAGTGTCTGAAACCTAGTTAACGGACAGAAAACTTGTCAAAACGCAACACGTTGGAAATAGATGGTGGCGGGATAAGGAACTGTTTTTCATTAAAAGCGTTCATGTTGTCACTCTTCATTTTTATTGATGGGATGTTTTCTGTGTTACTGATAGGAATCGATAACAGCACATCTGAGGTTGAACAGATGTCCAAATCACGAAATACACACGATGATACTGTTCTTCTTCCCTAATTACGGAAAATGATATAAGTGCAAGAATATAGTTAACGTTACATATCTGTTGGCAAGGACGTCAGATAGCGTCTGTGCCAAGAAAGAATCTGTTCAATAACAACTCCCTCGTGTACACCACATAATACCTCTATGTCACACTATATTATACCTCTGTTGCACTACATTATACATCTGTGTCACACTACATTATACATCTGTGTCACTACATTATACCTCTGTCACACTACATTATTACCTCTGTCACACTACTTTATTACCTCTGTCACACTACATTATACCTCTGTCACACTACATTATACCTGTCACACTACATTATACCTCTGTCACACTACATTATACCTCTGCCACAGTACATTATACCTCTGCCACACTACATTATACCTCTGTCACACTACATTATATCTCTGCCACACTACATTATACCTCTGTCACACTACATTATACCTCTGTCACACTACATTATTACCTCGGTCACACTACATTATACCTCTGTCACACTACATTATACCTCTGCCACACTACATTATACCTCTGCCACAGTACATTATACCTCTGTCACACTACATTATACCTCTGTCACACTACATTATTACCTCTGTCACACTACATTATACCTCTGTCACACTACATTATACATCTGTGTCACACTACATTATACATCTGTGTCACACTACATTATACATCTGTGTCACACTATATTATACCTCTGTGTCATACTACATTATACATCTGTCACACTACATTATACATCTCTGTCACACTACATTATACATCTGTGTCACTCTACATGATACATCTCTGTCACACTACATTATACATCTCTGTCACGTTACATTATACATCTGTGTCATACTACATTATACATCTGTCACACTACATTATACATCTGTCACACTACATTATACATCTCTGTCACACTACATTATTACCTCTGTCACACTACATTATACCTCTGTCACACTACATTATACCTGTCACACTACATTATACCTCTGCCACACTACATTATACCTCTGTCACACTACATTATACCTCTGTCACACTACATTATTACCTCTGTCACACTACATTATTACCTCTGTCACACTACATTACACCTCTGTCACACTACATTATACCTGTCACACTACATTATACCTCTGCCACAGTACATTATACCTCTGTCACACTACATTATACCTCTGTCACACTACATTATACCTCTGTCACACTACATTATACCTGTCACACTACATTATACCTCTGCCACAGTACATTATACCTCTGTCACACTACATTATACCTCTGTCACACTACATTATACATCTCTGTCACACTACATTATACATCGTGTCACACTACATTATACATCTCTGTCACACTACATTATACCTGTCACACTACATTATACCTCTGCCACAGTACATTATACCTCTGTCACACTACATTATACCTCTGTCACACTACATTATACATCTCTGTCACACTACATTATACCTCTGTCACACTACATTATACATCTCTGTCACACTACATTATACATCTCTGTCACACTACATTATACATCTCTGTCACACTACATTATACATCGTGTCACACTACATTATACATCTGTGTCACACTACATTATACCTCTGTCACTCTACATGATACATCTCTGTCACACTACATTATACCTCTGTGTCACACTACATTATACATCTGTGTCACACTACATTATACATCTCTGTCACACTACATTATACATCTGTGTCACACTACATTATACATCGTGTCACACTACATTATACATCTGTGTCACACTACATTATACATCTGTGTCACACTACATTATACATCGTGTCACACTACATTATACATCTCTGTCACACTACATTATACATCTGTGTCATACTACATTATACATCTGTGTCACACTACATTATACATCTCTGTCACACTACATTATACCTCTGTCACACTACATTATACATCTCTGTCACACTATATTATACATCTGTGTCATACTACATTATACATCTGTGTCACACTACATTATACATCTGTGTCACACTACATTATACATCTCTGTCACACTACATTATACATCTCTGTCACACTACATTATACATCGTGTCACACTACATTATACATCTGTGTCACACTACATTATACATCTCTGTCACACTACATTATACATCTGTGTCACACTACATTATACATCGTGTCACACTACATTATACATCTGTGTCACACTACATTATACATCTGTGTCACACTACATTATACATCTGTGTCACACTACATTATACATCGTGTCACACTACATTATACATCTGTGTCATACTACATTATACATCTGTGTCACACTACATTATACATCTGTGTCACACTATATTATACATCTCTGTCACTCTACATTATACATCTCTGTCACACTACATTATACATCTGTGTCATACTACATTATACATCTCTGTCACACTACATTATACATCTCTGTCACACTACATTATACATCGTGTCACACTACATTATACCTCTGTCAGACTACATTATACATCTGTGTCACACTACATTATACATCTGTGTCACACTACATTATACATCTGTGTCACACTACATTATACATCGTGTCACACTACATTATACATCTGTGTCACACTACATTATACATCTCTGTCACACTACATTATACATCTGTGTCACACTACATTATACATCTCTGTCACACTACATTATACATCTCTGTCACACTACATTATACATCTGTGTCACACTACATTATACATCTGTGTCACACTACATTATACATCGTGTCACACTACATTATACATCTGTGTCACACTACATTATACATCTGTGTCACACTACATTATACATCTGTGTCACACTACATTATACATCTGTGTCACACTACATTATACATCGTGTCACACTACATTATACATCTGTGTCACACTACATTATACATCGTGTCACACTACATTATACATCTGTGTCATACTACATTATACATCGTGTAACACTACATTATACATCTGTGTCACACTACATTATACATCTCTGTCACACTACATTATACATCTGTGTCACACTACATTATACATCTGTGTCATACTACATTATACATCGTGTCACACTACATTATACATCTGTGTCACACTACATTATACATCTCTGTCACTCTACATGATACATCTCTGTCACACTACATTATGCATCTCTGTCACACTACATTATACATCTGTGTCATACTACATTATACATCTGTGTCATACTACATTATACATCTCTGTCACACTATATTTTACATCTCTGTCACTCTACATTATACATCTCTGTCACACTACATTATACATCTGTGTCACACTACATTATACATCTGTGTCACACTACATTATACATCTGTGTCATACTACATTATACATCGTGTCACACTACATTATACATCTGTGTCACACTACATTATACATCTGTGTCATACTACATTATACATCGTGTCACACTACATTATACATTTGTGTCACACTACATTCTACATCTGTGTCACACTACATTATACATCTCTGTCACACTACATTATACATCTGTGTCACACTACATTATACATCTGTGTCATACTACATTATACATCGTGTCACACTACATTATACATCTGTGTCACACTACATTATACATCTGTGTCATACTACATTATACATCGTGTCACACTACATTATACATCTGTGTCACACTACATTATACATCTGTGTCACACTACATTATACATCGTGTCACACTACATTATAGATCTCTGTCACTCTACATGATACATCTCTGTCACACTACATTATACATCGTGTCACACTACATTATACATCTGTGTCATACTACATTATACATCGTGTCACACTACATTATACATCTGTGTCACACTACATTATACATCTCTGTCACACTACATTATACATCTCTGTCACACTACATTATACATCTGTGTCATACTACATTATACATCGTGTCACACTACATTATACATCTGTGTCACACTACATTATACAACTCTGTCACTCTACATGATACATCTCTGTCACACTACATTATACATCTCTGTCACACTACATTATACATCTGTGTCATACTACATTATACATCTGTGTCATACTACATTATACATCTCTGTCACACTATATTATACATCTCTGTCACTCTACATTATACATCTCTGTCACACTACATTATACATCTGTGTCACACTACATTATACATTGTGTCACACTACATTATACATCTGTGTCACACTATATTATACATCGGTGTCACACTACATTATACATCTGTGTCACACTACATTATACATCTCTGTCACACTACATTATACATCTCTGTCACACTACATTATACATCTGTGTCATACTACATTATACATCTGTGTCATACTACATTATACATCTGTGTCATACTACATTATACATCTGTGTCACACTACATTATACATCTCTGTCACACTACATTATACCTCTGTCACACTACATTATACATCTCTGTCACACTACATTATACATCTCTGTCACACTACATTATACATCTCTGTCACACTATATTATACATCTGTGTCACACTACATATCGTGACATAAGGTCCGATAAGTACAAACTTTACTTGACACAGGGTTCGATGAGTACAGTGAACGTGGCCCCGGTCTGGTGACTGCACATCTAACGTAACGCTGTGTCTGGTGAGTGCACACTTAAAGTGTTCAAGGGTCTGGGGATTGCACACCTAAGGTAACCCAGGTCCTGGTAAGAGCACATTTACCGTGACCCATAGTCTAATAATTGCACATCTTAACCTAGGTCTGATGAGTGCACATTTGACAAAGCCCATGGTCTGGTGAGTGCACTCTTTACTTGACCCCTAGTCAGGTGAGTGCACTCTTCACGTGACCCATAGTGCACACTGAACGTGATCTAGGGTCGGATGACTGCACACTTAACGTGGCCCAGGGTTTAGTGATTGAGACCCAATGTGGCCCAAGGTCTGGTGAATGTACATTTAACGTGACTCCTGGTCTAGTGAATACACACTTAATGTGGCCCAGGGTTTAGTGAGTGCATTTAACATGACCCAGGTTCTAGTGAGTGCACACTTAACGTGACTCATGGTCTGGTGAGTGCACACTTAACATGGCCCAGGGTCTAGTGAGTGCATTTAACGTGACCCAGGTTTAGTGAGTGCACACTTAACATGGCCCAGGGTCTAGTGAGTGCACACTTAACGTGACTCATTGCTAGTGCGTGCACATCTAAAGTGGCCCAGGCACTGGTGAGTGCACAATTAACGTTACTCATGGTCTAGTCTGTGCACATTTAACGTGGTCCATGGTCTGGGGAGTGCACACTTAATGTGATTCATGGTCTGGTGAGTGCACACAACGTGTCCCAGGGTCTAGTGAGTGCACACTTAACATGGCCCTGGGTCTAGTGAGTGCACACCCAACACGGTCCAGGGTCTAGTGAGTGCACACTCAATCAAAGTTACTCATGGTCTAGTGCTTGCAAATCTAACGTGGCCTGGGTCTAGTGAGTACACACTTAACATGGCCCAGGGTCTAGTGAATACACAATCAAGGTGGCCCAAGGTCTAGTGAGTACAAACTTATCTTGGCCAATGGTCTTGTGAGTGCACACAACGTGTCCCAGGGTCTAGTGAGTGCACAATGAACATGGTCCAGGGTCTGTGGAGTGCACAGTTAACGTGGCCCAGGTTCTAGTGAGTGCACATTCAAAGTGGTTCATGGTCTGGTGAGTGCACACTCAATGTAGTCCATGATCAAGTGAGTACACATTTCAATGTAACTCGGTCACAAATTTTCCTCAACTGCAACTTACCATATGTCTGACTTAAAAAGAATGAATATTTACGGTATAACAATGAATATCATTTCTTTCTAAACAATAACAGTTATCATTTCATTATTATCAGAAACTATCTATGTATTCTACCACATTAGTGTAGTTAGGTGGAGAAGCTCCATTACAATGACCCTAAATCAGGTCAGTATGTTGACAGCTCACCATAAATCCCTTACATCATGCCCAACACAGACAGATGATGATTGAAGCTTTGTCATTCAAATTTGTGTACGAACGTAATGATTTCTTCAGTCAGCTGTGTAATACCAATAGTGTTAGCCGCAAAGAAACACAAATTATAAAGGAGAGAATTGTTTCAGATAAATACAAGAAATACCGATCTGCTCTTATCTCTATTTTCATGTATTTTGGGATGAAGCTTCCCATAATCAAGGCATGTATGTACAGAGGTAGACATGGCAATCAATGCCATTGAGTATATAATCAGACATCTATGACGTAATACCAGGTAATGCATGGTGGAATCAGGCACACACCAGACACAGAATCAGACAGACACCAGGCACAGATACACAAAAACACCAGACACAGATTCAGACAGACACCAGACAAAAAATCAGGCAGGCACCAGATACAGAATCAGGCGGACACCAGGCACAGACTCGGAAGACACTAGACACAGAATCAGACAGAAACCAGGCACAGAATCAGGCAGACACCAGGTAGAGATTGAGGCAGGCACCAGATAGGCAGACACCAGACACCGAATCAGGCAGACAGAAGACATGGAATCAGACAGAAACCAGGCACAGAATCAGACAGACACCAGAATAAGAATCAGGTAGGCACCAGACACAGACTCAGGAAGACACTAGACAGAATCAGACAGAAACCAGACACCGAATCAGGCAGACACCAGACACAGACAGACACCAGACACAGAATCAGTCAGACACCAGACACAGAATCAGGCAGACACCAGACACAGACAGACACCAGACACAGAATCAGTCAGACACCAGACACAGAATCAGTCAGACACCAGGCACAGATTCAGGCAGACACCAGGCATAGACGGACAGCAGATAAAGAATCAGTCAGACATCAGACACAGACTCAGGATGACACCAGTCACAGAATCAGACAGACACCAGACCCAGATTCAGGCAGACACCAGACATAGAATCATGCAGACACCAGACGCAGACACCAGACACAGTTTCAGGCAGACACCGGACACAGAATCAGACAGGTACCAGACTCAGAATCATGCAAACACCAGACCCAGACACCAGACTCAGAGTCAGGCAGACACCAGACACAGACTCAGGAAGACATCAGACAAAGAATCAGGCAGGCAACAGACATAGAATTAGGCAGGCAACAGACACAGAATTAGGCAGACACTAGACACATAATCTGGCAGACACCAGACACAGACTCAGGCAGACACCAGACAAAGAATCAGGAAGACACCAGACATAGAATCAGGTAGGCACCAAACACAGAATTAGGCAGATAGCAGACACAGGCAGACACCAGACACAGAATCAGGCAAACACCAGGCACAGAATCAGACAGACACCAGACAAAGAATAAGGCAGAAACTAGACATAGAATCAGGCAGGCACCAAACACAAAATCAGGCAGATAGCAGACACAGGCAGACACCAGGCACAGAATAAGGCAGCAACCAGACACAGAATCAGGCAGGCACTAAACACAGAATGAAGCAGACACCAGACACCAAACACAGAATCAGACAGACACCAGAGACAGAATCAGGCAGACACCAGGAACAGAATCAGGCAGACACCAGGTACAGATTCAGGCAGGCACCAGACCAAGAATCAGGCAGACACCAGGTACAGATTCAGGCAGGCACCAGACAGGCAGACACCACACACCAAATCAGGCAGACACCAGGCACAGATTCAGGCAGATACCAGGCACAGAATCAGCCAGACACCAGGCACATATTCAGACAGACACCAAACACAGAATCAGGCAGACAGAAAACATGGAATCAGACAGAGATTCAGGCAGACATCAGACACAGAATCAGACAGGTAACAGACTCAGAATCAGGCAGACACCAGACAAAGAATCAGGCAGACACTAGACACAAAATCAGACAGACACCAGACATACAATCAGGCAGGCACCAAACACCGAATCATGCAGATAGCAGACACAGGCAGACACCAGACACAGAATCAGGCAGACACCAGGCACAGAATCAGATATATACCAGACAGAATAAGGCAAAAAACCAGACATAAAATCAGACAGGCACCAAACACAAAATCAGGCAAATAGTAGACACAGAATAAGGCAGAAACAGACACCAGAGACAGAATCATGGCAGACACCAGATGCAGGCAGACACTAGATACAGAATCAGACAGACACCAGAGACAGACAGACACCAGACACAGAATCATGCAGGCACAAAACACAGAATCAGGCAGATAGCAGACACAGGCAGACACCAGGCATAGAATAATTCAGAAACCAGACACAGAATAAGGCAGAAACCAGACATAAAATCATGCAGGCACCAAACACAAAATCAGGCAAATAGCAGACACAGAATAAGGCAGAAACAGACACCAGAGACAGAATCATGGCAGACACCAGATGCAGGCAGACACTAGATACAGAATCAGACAGACACCAGAGACAGACAGACACCAGACACAGAATCAGACAGACACCAGACACAGACAGGCACCAGACACAGGATCAGGCAGGCACTAAACACAGAATAAGGCAGATAGAAGACACAGGCAGAAACCAGACACAGAATAAGGCAGATAGCAGACACCGAATTAGGCAGACACCAGACATAGTATAAGGCAGAAACCAGACATAGAATCAGGCAGGCACCAAACACAAAATCAGGCAAACAGCAGACACAGAATAAGGCAGAAACAGACACCAGAGACAGAATCATGGCAGACACCAGACACAGGCAGACACTAGACACAGAATCAGACAAACACCAGAGACAGACAGACACCAGACACAGAATCATGCAGGCACAAAACACAGAATCAGGCAGATAGCAGACACAGGCAGACACCATACACAGAATTAGGCAAACACCAGGAATAGAACCAGACAGACACTAGACATAGAATAAGGCAGGAACCTAGACATAGAATTAGGCAGGCACCAAACACAGAATCAGGCAGAAAGCAGACACAGGCAGACACCAGACACAGAATCAGGCAGACACCAGGCACAGAATCAGATAGATACCAGACATAGAATAAGGCAAAAAACCAGACATAAAATCAGACAGGCACCAAAAACAGAATTAGACAGATAGAAGACACCAGGCATAGAATAATTCAGAAACCAGACACATAATAAGGCAGAAACCAGACACAGAATAAAGCAGAAACCAGACATAAAATCATACAGGCACCAAACACAAAATCAGGCAAATAGTAGACACAGAATAAGGCAGAAACAGACACCAGAGACAGAATCATGGCAGACACCAGATGCAGGCAGACACTAGATACAGAATCAGACAGACACCAGAGACAGACTGACACCAGACACAGAATCAGGCAGACACTAGACACAGAATCAGACACCAGACACAGACAGGCACCAGACACAGGATCAAGCAGGCACTAAACACAGAATCAGGCAGATAGAAGACACAGACAGAAACCAGACACAGAATAAGGCAGATAGCAGACACCGAATTAGGCAGACACCAGACATAGTATAAGGCAGAAACCAGACATAGAATCAGGCAGGCACCAAACACAAAATCAGGCAGATAGCAGACACAGAATTAGACAGAAAAAGACACCAGAGACAGAATCATGGCAGACACCAGACACAGGCAGACACTAGACACAGAATCAGACAGACACCAGAGACAGACAGACACCAGACACAGAATCAGGCAGGCACTAAACACAGAATCAGGCAGATAGCAGACACAGGCAGACACCATACACAGAATTAGGCAAACACCAGGAACAGAACCAGACAGACACTAGACATAGAATAAGGCAGAAACCAGACATAGAATTAGGCAGGCACCAAACACAGAATCAGGCAGATAGCAGACACAGGCAGACACCAGGCACAGAATAAGGCAGAAACCAGACACATAATAAGGCAGAAACCAGACACAGAATCAGGCAAAAACCAGACATAAAATCATGCAGGCACCAAACACAGAATCAGGCAGATAGCAGACACAGAATAAGGCAGAAACAGACACCAAAGACAGAATCATGGCAGACACCAGACACAGGCAGACACTAGACACAGAATCAGACAGACACCAGAGACAGACAGACACCAGACACAGAATCAGGCAGGCACTAAACACAGAATCAGGCAGATACCAGACACAGGCAGACACCACACACAGAATTAGGCAGAAACCAGACACTGAATTAGGCAGACACCAGATATAGTATAAGGCAGAAACCAGACATAGAATCAGGCAAGCACCAAACACAGAATTAGGCAGATAGCAGACACAGGCAGACACCAGACACAGAATCAGGCAAACACCAGGCACAGAATCAGACAGACAACAAACATGGTATAAGGCAGAAACCAGACACAGAATCAGGCAGACACAAGAAAATTTTGATAATTTATAAGGCTATATATCCTTTGAGTTGATAGATACTAAGGATGAAAGAAAAGAAACAAATTTCACACAAATGAAAAAAACACACACCAACAAGCTGTCCTTTAACTAGATCATATGGCAATGCCATAGGGATTTCCCCAGATTGATATTAATGGAATCTGGTTGACTTTAAGGTGTTACATGCTGACAAGATCCAAAATAAATCAAATATCAAACATGGAATCATGAAGGCTCATTTAAATATAACAGGGCTGTGTTGGGAAGAACAGGCAATTAATTAAAGCAGAAGGCTATGTTGTTGAATGATGGACCAGAATAAATCCAATTCTCTAGATCACATTTATGTGGCTTATATTAATGCCTGACAAAATTGACAATCCTACAAACAAAATGCAACATTTTCAATTTCACTTAATTATCCCTCCTGCCTCACTGCATAAGTATAAGATGATTAACAAAAAGGCGAAAAGGAACTAAATGCTCAACTGGTGCCAAACTCCAAATTGAACCAAAACCCAATGTTGCAATGTTGTATACAAAAAGAAAAAACCATTCACTTCACAAAGCTAGATAGAAAAAAGACGAATAAAGAGTAGGGACTTGATATACTACAGAGCAAGCACATTAAGGGTAACCACAAAATGTAGAAATCTTCAAAAAGCCATGTTATCAACAGGAATACATCTTAGTCAAGGAATCGACACTCATTATGATTATGAATCTGGTAAATCTGTGACAGTCTGATTACAAACTAACTCCTGCACTATGCCTTCTTGTGCACTTCACTCCTGCACCATGCCTTCTTTTGCACTTCACTCCTGCACCATGCCTTCTTGTGCACTTCCCATTAGTATGAAACAAGCAAGTTACTTTAATTCAAATGTAATTTCATTTCTTAAAATCAATCTCTGTAAAAATCTGAAAATCTCAGTAACATTTGGCCTGACATGTCATGGATTTCAATGAGTTTTCATATATATAAGATCTATATAAAGTTATAAGAAAAATATGAACTTTAGTTCATATAAAGTTAGATCTATATAAAGTTATAAGAAAAATATGAACTTTAGTTCTTCCAATTTGTTGCCATTGCCATGGTAACCACGGCTGAAATTCAAAGAATCTGAAATAATGTTTTAAATCTTCATCAGTAAAAATAATGTTACAAAATTATGTTTGCACTCTTATACAGCTTACACAAAGTCATGTGATCAAAAAGAAGAACAATTCATGCCTTGGAATGGACCTATTTTTTAATCTTCGGATACCATTTTTTGCATGTTTTTTCTTGTTTTTATGTTTAAAATCATAGAGACAGGCAGACTATCTATCGATCCGAGGGGCATAAAAATTTTGTATTATAAAGTGACTAGGAGTGCCAATGCTTGTCAACTGATGAGTATCATCCTAGAACAGTGAAACAGAAAAAATTACTTCAATTTTTTACAATACATGTACATCATATAGTTACCATGGTGACATCTTGTCATAAAGTCTTTATTAATAGGATGAGTAGGCAGTGTATTTGTATTGATCTTTACATTCTATTGATTTCACAACTTTATAAGTACATCTATTAGAGGCATATCAATGAAATAATGACCTTGAAAATTTTTCAAGGTGCATTCTCTCAAATTTCAAGGTCTCAAAGTATAACTGACTAAGAATTTAAGTATTTTTGTGACTTTCCTTGTGTAAGAGATGTAATTTTCAGGAAATCAAATAATATTGGAGTAAATCAATCACATGCGATTAACGATTAAGTACACAAATAATATTGGAGTACATCAATCAAATGTGATTAACGATTAAGTACACAAATAATATTGGAGTACATCAATCACATGTGATTAACGATTAAGTACACAAATAATATTGGAGTAAATCAATCACAAGCGATTAACAATTAAATACACATTTAATTTGTTTAGAAAGCTGAAAAGTCGTTATGTTTCTTTGAAATTCTGAAGTTTTGATGTCTATTTATTAAGAAAGGAAAAAAATCAAAATTCTCTTATTTTTTCCAGGTACCCTATTTAATATTAAAAAAATAATCAATTACAAAATGAAGCCGGCGTGGCCTAGTGGTATCGCGTCGGACTCCTGATCGAGAGGCCAGGGTTTGAGTCCCGCTCTGGTCATGCCGGTGTCATGTCTTTCGGATGAGACAGTAAAAACTGAGGCCCCGTGTCGTGGTATGCATGGCACGTTAAAGATCCTTCACTGCTTCAGGTGGGTCCGTTGCAAAGGTCAAAATTTGTATGCCCCGCATCAGGCAGATGCCGTCACCATATACGTGAAATATTCATGGTGTGAAGTAAAACAAAAATCAATCAATCAATCAATTACAAAATGTGATGTTTTTTCTTCTCATAAGATTTACATTTAATAAGAAATATTTCTAGCAAATTTATTTTAGATAATATTAAATAAACAAATTTTGTTTATAAAAGATTAAAAAATCCCCATTTTAAACGAAATTTGAACCTAAAATAAGAGATGACCTTGAACCTTGAAGTCAATGATCTTTTTTAAGTTTATCAGACAAAGTAGCAACTTTATACATGTCCCTGCATAGACATTCCACAATGTTAGTCATACTGAATGTGGATATAAATTGATTTGAATACATGTTATATGTGAGCATTCACATCTGAAGTTGCTATGGAAACCATTTTTGGTAATGAAAATTACAATAGCTGTTGATTTCTCCACAAATATTTGCAATTAATTCAATTCAAATGTGGACATTTATTTTGTTTGCACAAAAAATGGTCTTTACCACTTTACATTAAGAGATATTATATTCAAATTTGAAAATGGTCAAAAGCAAACTAAGATTTACCTTAAAGCTGTATACCTTATGTTTGCTAGTACATTGCATACTATAGATAAATTTATTCTAAATTGTTTTGAATATATATATAAAACTAAAATATATTAGAAAATGACCCTTGCAAATGCTATGATCAAATTTGTCGTAATAAGTGAGATATGGCTGTCTAAAACGTGATGCTTGTAAACAGAATGCTTACAACCAATTTAATAATAATAAAATGCAAATTCAATCAGAAGGATTATTCTGGTGATCATGTGATCTAATTCGGAAGCCGTATCAAGGAGGGCGAGGTAAGTAACTTGACAAGTAACTTAAAAAAATTCTGCATTCAAATCTGCTAAAGTTAGTAATTACTGAAATTGTTTTCTTTTGGAGTCTCCCATCATCTTATTTGTTTTGATTAAACTGTGCATGCGCGAAATCGGGTTATGGTTGTATCTATGGAATATATGCTTTATTTACGAAATATGACCTTGCATAGGTCATGACACACCTTTGGGTTGTAAGGAAAACTAGTGCAAAGTTTGATGAAAATCTATCCCTAGTGGATCAAATTATGGAGCATAATGAAATATGGGCCTCATTTAGCTGGTGACCTTGAAAAAAAATATGAACTTGGATCAAGGTCATGATACATCGTTGGGTCATAAAAAACATTTGAGTGAAGTTTGAGGGTAATCAATTCACAATGGCTGATTAATGGAGTGGAATTAACATGGGCCACATTTAGGTGGTGACTTTGAAATAAGAGATATGATCTTTGTTCAAGGTCATGACAGGTCTTAAGGAACATTTCTAAGGGCTGAAATATGGAGAGGAACTGATAACTGACAAATAGACAGATGAATAAACAGACAAATTAACAGAAAAGAAACTTAACATACCCTCTTATGGGAGTGTAATAAATAAAAAAAAAATAATCCCTAAAGATAAACTAAAATGACCAAACCTTGCATAATTTTGATAAATCTTACAACCCAGCATTTAGAAGGAATCCATACAGTGGTTTCTTAAGGATGACAATTAACTAATAAATCATTATAAATTATCATATTAGGACTTCAAAGGGATGTATTGAATAACAAAACACAGGAAATTTTCTTACCATACATAGCAAAGCCATGGAATGGAATCACACCATTGGGAGGGTAGAGAACCATGAACTCTTCTACTCCAAGTTTGCCGCGGATGTACGACTTAGGAGGTGTAGCACTATTCTGAGTGAAATGTTTTAAGACATATGTGTCTCTAGAAAATGGCAATAACACCTGAAAATACAAATATGTGTCTCTAGAAAATGGCAATAACACCTGAAAATACAAATATGTGTCTCTAGAAAATGGCAATAACACCTGAAAATACAAATATGTGTCTCTAGAAAATGGTAATAACACCTGAAAATAAAAATATGTGTCTCTAGAAAATGGCAATAACACCTGAAAATAAAAATATGTGTCTTTAGAAAATGGCAATAACACCTGAAAATAAAAATGTGTCTCTAGAAAATAGCAATAACACCTGAAAATAAAAATATGTGTCTCTAGAAAATGGCAGTAGCACCTGAAAATAAAAATATGTGGATACGAGTGCTTTAAAACCTTTCTAAGGTATGCAAATTTAATATAATGTACATATATGTATGGGTTTGTGTTAAAATACAAGAAACAGTCAAATTTCTGGGCATAAGTGTATTATATTTATGCCCAGAAATTTTACTGTTTCTTGCTTTACAAAACCTAACAGAAGTACACAGAATTACATCTAATCAAATTTCTATAGATAAAAAAAATAGATTAAAATGTCTAAAACCATATTACAAGGTAAATGACACTTTTTTAATTATTTTGATTATAATACTTTCATTGTGAACCATAATTTTGTTACATACTTGATATAAGAAATCTTCAAACACAAAGTACTGGTCATCATTTGTAGCAGTCAACTTGACATCCTGAAAGAGTAATGAGTGTGTTACAAGACATACCACTGTATTTGTTAAATATTCCTATAGAAAGGAAGTCAAATGCAGATGTATGGAAATCAAATTAAATCAGTGCCATGCTGTTCATAACTTTAGCTGTAAGACTCAATAATGATTAAAATTTGATAGACAAAAGGTAAAGATGCAAGATTAAAATAATATTATGTAAAGTTTATGTATAAATGTTTAAATTAGATTAATTTACTTATTAACATAATTATTCTACAAATTAATGGAAAGAAATAACTAAAATAACTGGCTCCAGGGACTATTAATATACATGTCTAGCATGTGTAAATAGCTACACCTTATCTAAGATAGATAACTCAACATTCACTATATCTTATTACTGACAAATATGTACATGTAACAATAAAAAATACAAAACAGTACAAAAAATTAACAATTTGATTATGTAAACAATATTTTATTTTTAAAAGTAATTCTGTCCTGTAACATGTGTTTCAATATCAAGCTATTACAACAGATCTGACCTTGTACAGAAGGCTGTCTACCAGAAGATCGTGCTGAAGTACATTGACTTTCAATTGTTCATAGTACAAAACATCCTGCAAAATAAACATGAGTTATATAAATTTACACCACACATCAATGACTCATAATCAGTAAGTTGGGGGCCTAGTTACAATGAAATACTTTATAGATCACAGACCTGCACTGATTCTAACTACAGATGAACTATGACGAATTGAAATATGTCTACTGTCTATTCTCACTACACTCAAACTGGCATTATTGTGTTAACAGCAGAAATATGTTTACTGTCTACTCTCACTACACTCAAACTGGCTATACTGGCATTATTGTGTTAACAGCAGAAATTTGTTTACTGTCTACTCTAACTACAATAAAACTGGCTATACTGGCATTATTGTGTTAACAGCAGAAATATGTCTACTGTCTACTCTCACTACACTCAAACTGGCTATACTGGCATTATCGTGTTAACAGAAGAAATATGTCAACTGTCTACTCTCACTACACTCAAACTGGCTATACTGGCATTATTGTGTTAACAGCAGAAATATGTCTACTGTCTACTCCCACTACACTAAAACTGGCTATACTGGCATTGTTGTGTTAACAGCAGAAATATGTCTACTGTTTACTCTCACTACACTCAAACTGGCTATACTGGCATTATCGTGTTAACAGCAGAAATATGTCTACTGTCTACTCTCACTACACTCAAACTGGCTATACTGGCATTATTCTGTTAACAGCAGAGATATGTCTACTGTCTACTCTAACTACACTAAAACTGGCTATACTGGCATTATTGTGTTAACAGCAGAAATATGTATACTGTCTACTCTCACTACACTCAAACTGGCTATACTGGCATTGTTCTGTTAACAGCAGAAATATGTCTACTGTTTACTCTCACTACACTCAAACTGGCTATACTGGCATTATCGTTTTAACAGCAGAAATATGTCTACTGTCTACTCCCACTACACTCAAACTGGCTATACTGGCATTATTCTGTTAACAGCAGAGATATGTCTACTGTCTACTCTAACTACACTAAAACTGGCTATACTGGCATTATTGTGTTAACAGCAGAAATATGTCTACTGTCTACTCTCATTACACAGAAACTGGCTATACTGGCATTATTGTGTTAACAGCAGAAATATGTCAGTGACTGTCATATATCTTATTACATGTATGTTGTAATACTGTTTATAATGACAGCATTCTTGCCTTCCTGTGCTATATACAAATATTTGTACATTTTTTCATCATTCCATAGTTGATATAACAGCTGTTTATTAGAGTATTTACAATTTGTCTGCAATAGCATTTCTGACTATTCTTTAAACATTTCTATTTTATTCATGTAATATTTGTTACTGGTTTGTGTAAACCACATGTGTCGTTTTATTGTCCAATGGTGCTTGATAACACTACAGGATTTATGTCCGATAAGGATACTTCTTATCACAGTCCTTATTGTATTTCTATTCTTTAAATTCCTTTCAAATTAAGTTCTACACATAAATGAACATGTTAATGTACAGTGAATCACTTGATTTATAAATAACATAACAATTGTATTGCAAAAACATGTGCAAAATGAAAATATAAATGCAAGAAATTTAAGTAGGTTTTGGGATAATATGGTCATCCAATCAAAGACATAAAGACTGAGAGACAAAATGGTGCAACATTGAAAAATAAAACAACAGTTTCTTCCATTATACAAGAAGCATAAATATCAAAGGAACTGTTCTAAAAATATGCATTATTATCCCATGAGAATCACTGAATGTGAATTACATTAATTAAAAGGAATGAAACAAATAAATATCTGAAAACAGGGTTAATATTAACAAACTGCCTTATTACTGGTATACAGGTTTATAGCTCAAATAATGTATATATGTTTCAGATGAAATATATCATCTAAATATCGGCAAACTGATAAAAAAAGCATATTTGTAAAAAAAAAAAAAACTGACTTTATTCCGAACATTTCTCAAAATTCTATCTGCAATGTACAGATAAAAACATCAAATGAATATTTTTAATGAAATGAACAGAAAGGTCTATAGGATTAATAATCCTGTCAACGATGATTTATACTTACTACTTCTTCAACTTCAATACAAAGCATCTGTCGCCAAATGTGTTCTCGTAAACTTGTTGGACAACCTTTCTTAGAAAATTCTTGAGCTAAAGGACCATGATTTGCTGCTATAACTGCAAATACACAGGATATTTAATATTGTATGCATAATTAATAAAATTTTCTATAAAATATCAAAAGGCAAATGGATCACTTTCTAGGTTTTATCCATTACATTGAAGTGGCATAAAATTTCACATTCAATGTAGAATTCCAACTTCTTCAACTTTCACAAATTTAAAATAAACACTTCATACTACAGTTGAAAGTGTGATGTTGAAATCAGCAGGACCAGAGCATACTCTCTGACTTAAGCAAAGTCTGAGATACACATCTAATCAATATCAGAGATTGATTGATTGATTGATTTTTGCTTTACGCCACACCACGAATATTTCACGTATATGGTGACGGCATCTGCCTGATGCGGGGCATACAAATTTTGACCTTTGCAACGGACCCACCCGAAGCAGTGAGGGATCTTTAACGTGCCATGCATACCACGACACAGGGCCTCGGTTTTTACTGTCTCATCCGAAAGACAGGACACCGGCATGACCAGAGCGGGACTCGAACCCCGGCCTCCCGATCAGGAGTCAGACGCGATACCACTAGGCCATGCCGGCTTCAATATCAGAGATAATCAACAATTTTGTTAAATTAAATGTGAACGTCATCTACAACTGTATACCTGGGGAGATTCATTTTAATGATACATGATAAAATGTTTACATAAAACTCTTGATTACACGAAATATTGGAAGCACTAGATCATCATCATATAAATAATAGTATGTATGTTTCTAACGCTATTCTTATCCTATGTAGACTGTTGTTATGTGAGCAGTGTAAATCATAATGAAAACAAAGGTATTATCTGGGACTTTTTAAAACTTTATTTATTTTACAAAGATTAAGAAACAAATTAACGACTTATATAAATCTTGCTCATTGGCTTGGATCTTGGCGTAAGGGTGTCGTTTGTGTGGGAGGAAACCGGAGTACCGGGAGAAAACCCACGAAGCCAGGTTGGTGACAGCCCCACCATCTCACGTACCACACCGGGAATCGAACCCGGGTCGCAATGGTGAGAGGCGAGCGCGCTACCAACTGCACTACCTGGCCCCATTATCTGGGACTTGAAGAAATTTTGACTACTTTGAGATAACAAATTTCAACTGCAGATAAAAACATTTACTTTGGAAAACAGAAAATTACATGCATTTCCTACTTTATCTTTTAGATTGTTTTATATATACTGGTACCTTTTCTTCCTAATTTGACTCTCTCAAGGTCAAATAGTTCCTGAGGTATGTCTCCAAGGTCGTCAATGCCAGATTGGCACTGGTTGATGGCCAGGTCACTATACTGCAATCGCTGATAAGGTACAAGAAAATCACTTAGTATAATACACACAAGGTCAAAATACAATTCACCGATCCATTTATTCAATAAGAAAGTGACATTAAGCGGGCTTTCAGTTGTTATGTCTTGTGATGTCATAATCAAACCACCATGACATACGAACAATCAAATTTAGTGTTAAATGCCATGTAGTTAATGAATCAGTACACTAATAATTTATGATTATACTTCATAGTAAGACAAAAATGCAATGTTATTCAAAACAGTGCACAAATTGTTCATTTGGAATTCTGCAAACTGTCATGTAAAATTCAAGACACTAATCAAGCTTATAATTTTTATTATATTCAGAAAATGTACACGAATCTCCTTTTCCTGTTTTGCTGCACTCAATTCATCTGTACATTAAAAATACTTTGTTTTGCAATAATACTGAGGTCTTTCATAATGCAGTGTGTTTCAATAAAATTCAAAATATTACATACATTATAATAATCATAGTAAAGTATGACTGTAATGATTAATGAAAAAGTTAATCTTCAAATCAAAAGGATGTACTATCTTTAGTTTACAAATTTAATTTTTGGTATTAACTTGATGAAGAAATGAGAATTTTGGACAGATCTCTTCAAAAACATCAAGTTCCAAGATAATCAAACTCTTCAGTATACTCACCACTCACCAGTTCATGTATGCCTTTCACTCTTCAGTAAACTCACTGTGTCATGTATGCCTTTCACTCTTCTGTAAACTCACTAGGTCATGTATGCCTTTCACTCTTCAGTATACTCACCAATTCATGTATGCCTTTCACTCTTCAGTAAACTCACTAGGTCATGTATACCTTTCATTCTTCAGTATACTCACTGGGTCATGTATACCTTTCACTCTTCAGTATACTCACTAGGTCATGTATCCCTTTCACTCTACAGTATACTAACCAATTCATGTATGCCTTTCACTCTACAGTAAACTCACTAGGTCATGTATGCCTTTCATTCTTCAGTATACTCACTAGGTCATGTATGCCTTTCATTCTTCAGTATACTCACTAGGTCATGTATGCCTTTCACTCTTCAGTATACTCACCAGTTCATGTATGCCTTTTACTCTTCAGTATACTCACCAGTTAATGTATGCCTTTCACTCTTCAGTATACTCACTAGGTCATGTATGCCTTTCACTCTTCAGTATACTCACTAGTTCATGTATGCCTTTTACTCTTCAGTATACTCACCAGTTCATGTATGTCTTTCATTCTTCAGTTTACTCACTAGGTCATGTATGCCTTTTACTCTTCAGTATACTCACCAGTTCATGTATGCCTTTCACTCTTCAGTATACTCACTAGGTCATGTATGCCTTTCACTCTTCAGTATTCTCACTAGTTCATGTATGCCTTTTACTCTTCAGTATACTCACCAGTTCATGTATGCCTTTCACTCTTCAGTTTACTCACTAGGTCATGTATGCCTTTCACTCTTAAGTATACTCACCAGTTAATGTATGCCTTTCACTCTTCAGTATACTCACTAGTTCATTTATGCCTTTCACTCTTCAGTATACTCACCAGTTCATGTTTGCCTTTCACTCTTCAGTATACCCACCACTCACTGTTTCATGTATGCCTTTCACTCTTCAGTATACTCACTAGTTCATGTATGCCTAGTTCATGTATGCCTTTTACTCTGCAGTAATGTCACCACTCTCCAATTCATGTATGCCTTTCAGTCTTCAGTAAACTCACTAGGTCATGTATGCCTTTCACTCTTCAGTATACTCACTAGGTCATGTATGCCTTTCACTCTTCAGTATACCCACCAATATATGTATGCCTTTCACTCTTCAGTAAACTCACAAGGTCATGTATGCCTTTCACTCTACAGTATACTCACTAGGTCATGTATGCATTTCACTCTTCAGTATACTCACCAGTTCATTTATGCCTTTTACTCTTAATGGAACCTGAACTATTCCTAGTAGATTATAGAACCTACAAAAGTGTTTC
The DNA here is from genome assembly GCA_035048485.1 of Pteria penguin. Classification (NCBI taxonomy): domain Eukaryota; kingdom Metazoa; phylum Mollusca; class Bivalvia; order Pterioida; family Pteriidae; genus Pteria; species Pteria penguin. The sequence continues at coordinate 3,633,089 of CM068585.1, read as the reverse complement.
ATGTTAATATACATTAAAATGTTATAAAAGCTTTATAAAAAAACTTTTATTTCAAAACAAGCTTATATGAGAATTTTATTGTATATGTCTCCTACTGATTGCATAACTTTGATACTAAATGTATATCAAACATGGCAAAATATTCAAAAACAGCATTACTAGTACATACACTAGAAAGAACAGCACTATTTATACATCTTACCCTGGAGCATCACCAGAATGACTGGTACATACACTAGAAAGAACAGCACTATGCTTACATCTTACCCTGAAGCATCACCAGAATGACTAGTACATACACTAGAAAGAACAGCACTATGCATACATCTTACCCTGAAGCATCACCATAATGACTAGTACATACACTAGAAAGAACAGCACTATTCATACATCTTACCCTGGAGCATCACCAGAATGACTAGTACATACACTAGAAAGAACAGCACTATGAATACATCTTACCCTGAAGCATCATCAGAATGACTAGTACATACACTAGAAAGAACAACACTATGCATACATCTTACCCTGGAGTATCACCAGAATGACTAGTACATACACTAGAAAGAACAGCACTATGCATACATCTTACCCTGAAGCATCACCAGAATGACTAGTACATACACTAGAAAGAACAGCACTATGCATACATCTTACCCTGGAGCATCACCAGAATGACTAGTACATACACTAGAAAGAACAGCACTTTTTATACATCTTACCCTGGAGCATCACCAGTATGACTGGTACATACACTAGAAAGAACAGCACTATGCATACATCTTACCCTGGAGCATCACCAGAATGACTGGTACATACACTAGAAAGAACAGCACTATGCATACATCTTACCCTGGAGCATCACAAGAATGACTAGTACATACACTAGAAAGAACAACACTTTTTATACATCTTACCCTGGAGCATCACCAGAATGACTAGTACATACACTAGAAAGAACAACACTTTTTATACATCTTACCCTGAAGCATCACCAGAATGACTGGTTCATACACTAGAAAGAACAGCACTTTTTATACATCTTACCCTGGAGCATCACCAGAATGACTAGTACATACACTAGAAAGAACAGCACTATGCATACATCTTACCCTGGAGCATCACCAGAATGACTAGTACATACACTAGAAAGAACAGCACTATGCATACATATTACCCTGGTGCATCACCAGAATGACTAGTACATACACTAGAAAGAACAGCACTATTCATACATCTTACCCTGGAGCATCACCAGAATGACTAGTACATACACTAAAAAGAACAGCACTTTTTATACATCTTACCCTGAAGCATCACAAGAATGACTAGTACATACACTAGAAAGAACAGCACTATTTATACATCTTACCCTGGAGCATCACCAGAATGACTAGTACATACACTAGAAAGAACAACACTATGCATACATCTTACCCTGGAGTATCACCAGAATGACTAGTACATACACTAGAAAGAACAGCACTATGCATACATCTTACCCTGGAGCATCACCAGAATGACTAGTACATACACTAGAAAGAACAGCACTATGCATACATCTTACCCTGGAGCATCACCAGAATGACTAGTACATACACTAGAAAGAACAGCACTATTCATACATCTTACCCTGAAGCATCACCAGAATGACTAGTACATACACTAGAAAGAACAGCACTTTTTATACATCTTACCCTGGAGCATCACCAGAATGACTAGTACATAAACTAGAAAGAACAGCACTATTCATACATCTTACCCTGAAGCATCACCAGAATGACTAGTACATACACTAGAAAGAACAGCACTTTTTATACATCTTACCCTGGAGCATCACCAGTATGACTGGTACATACACTAGAAAGAACAGCATTGTTTATACACCTTACCCTGGAGCATCACAAGAATGACTAGTACATACACTAGAAAGAACAGCACTATGCATACATCTTACCCTGGGGCATCACAAGAATGACTAGTACATACACTAGAAAGAACAGCACTATGCATACATCTTACCCTGGAGCATCACCAGAATGACTAGTACATACACTAGAAAGAACAGCACTATGCATACATCTTACCCTGGAGCATCACAAGAATGACTAGTACATACACTAGAAAGAACAGCACTATGCATACATCTTACCCTGGAGTATCACAAGAATGACTGGTACATACACTAGAAAGAACAGCACTATGCATATATCTTACCCTGGAGCATCACCAGTATGACTGGTACATACACTAGAAAGAACAGCACTATGCATACATCTTACCCTGAAGCATCACCAGTATGACTGGTACATACACTAGAAAGAACAGCACTATTTATACATCTTACCCTGGAGCATCACCAGGATGACTAGTACATACACTAGAAAGAACAGCACTATGCATACATCTTACCCTGGAGCATCACCAGTATGACTGGTACATACACTAGAAAGAACAGCACTATGCATACATCTTACCCTGGAGCATCACCAGTATGACTGGTACATACACTAGAAAGAACAGCACTATGCATACATCTTACCCTGGAGCATCACCAGAATGACTAGTACATACACTAGAAAGAACAACACTTTTTATACATCTTACCCTGGAGCATCACAAGAATGACTAGTACATACACTAGAAAGAACAACACTTTTTATACATCTTACCCTGAAGCATCACCAGAATGACTGGTACATACACTAGAAAGAACAGCACTATGCATACATCTTACCCTGAAGCATCACCAGAATGACTAGTACATACACTAGAAAGAACAGCACTATGCATACATCTTACCCTGGAGTATCACCAGAATGACTAGTACATACACTAGAAAGAACAGCACTATGCATACATCTTACCCTGGAGCATCACCAGAATGACTAGTACATACACTAGAAAGAACAGCACTATGCATACATCTTACCCTGGAGCATCACCAGAATGACTAGTACATACACTAGAAAGAACAGCACTATTCATACATCTTACCCTGAAGCATCACCAGAATGACTAGTACATACACTAGAAAGAACAGCACTTTTTATACATCTTACCCTGGAGCATCACCAGAATGACTAGTACATAAACTAGAAAGAACAGCACTATTCATACATCTTACCCTGAAGCATCACCAGAATGACTAGTACATACACTAGAAAGAACAGCACTTTTTATACATCTTACCCTGGAGCATCACCAGTATGACTGGTACATACACTAGAAAGAACAGCATTGTTTATACACCTTACCCTGGAGCATCACAAGAATGACTAGTACATACACTAGAAAGAACAGCACTATGCATACATCTTACCCTGGGGCATCACAAGAATGACTAGTACATACACTAGAAAGAACAGCACTATGCATACATCTTACCCTGGAGCATCACCAGAATGACTAGTACATACACTAGAAAGAACAGCACTATGCATACATCTTACCCTGGAGCATCACAAGAATGACTAGTACATACACTAGAAAGAACAGCACTATGCATACATCTTACCCTGGAGTATCACAAGAATGACTGGTACATACACTAGAAAGAACAGCACTATGCATATATCTTACCCTGGAGCATCACCAGTATGACTGGTACATACACTAGAAAGAACAGCACTATGCATACATCTTACCCTGAAGCATCACCAGTATGACTGGTACATACACTAGAAAGAACAGCACTATTTATACATCTTACCCTGGAGCATCACCAGGATGACTAGTACATACACTAGAAAGAACAGCACTATGCATACATCTTACCCTGGAGCATCACCAGTATGACTGGTACATACACTAGAAAGAACAGCACTATGCATACATCTTACCCTGGAGCATCACCAGTATGACTGGTACATACACTAGAAAGAACAGCACTATGCATACATCTTACCCTGGAGCATCACCAGAATGACTAGTACATACACTAGAAAGAACAACACTTTTTATACATCTTACCCTGGAGCATCACAAGAATGACTAGTACATACACTAGAAAGAACAACACTTTTTATACATCTTACCCTGAAGCATCACCAGAATGACTGGTACATACACTAGAAAGAACAGCACTATGCATACATCTTACCCTGAAGCATCACCAGAATGACTAGTACATACACTAGAAAGAACAGCACTATGCATACATCTTACCCTGGAGCATCACAAGAATGACTAGTACATACACTAGAAAGAACAGCACTATGCATACATCTTACCCTGGAGCATCACCAGAATGACTAGTACATACACTAGAAAGAACAGCACTATGCATACATCTTACCCTGGAGCATCACCAGAATGACTAGTACATACACTAGAAAGAACAGCACTATTCATACATCTTACCCTGAAGCATCACCAGAATGACTAGTACATACACTAGAAAGAACAGCACTTTTTATACATCTTACCCTGGAGCATCACCAGAATGACTGGTACATACACTAGAAAGAACAGCACTATGCATACATCTTACCCTGGAGCATCACCAGAATGACTAGTACATACACTAGAAAGAACAGCACTATGCATACATCTTACCCTGGAGCATCACCAGAATGACTAGTACATACACTAGAAAGAACACACTTTTTATACATCTTACCCTGGAGCATCACCAGAATGACTAGTACATACACTAGAAAGAACAGCACTTTTTATACATCTTACCCTGGAGCATCACAAGAATGACTAGTACATACACTAGAAAGAACAGCACTATGCATACATATTACCCTGGAGCATCACAAGAATGACTAGTACATACACTAGAAAGAACAGCACTTTTTATACATCTTACCCTGGAGCATCACAAGAATGACTAGTACATACACTAGAAAGAACAGCACTATGCATACATCTTACCCTGAAGCATCACCAGAATGACTAGTACATACACTAGAAAGAACAGCACTACTTATACATCTTACCCTGGAGCATCACCAGAATGACTAGTACATACACTAGAAAGAACAGCACTATGCATACATCTTACCCTGGAGCATCACAAGAATGACTAGTACATACACTAGAAAGAACAGCACTTTTTATACATCTTACCCTGGAGCATCACCAGAATGACTAGTACATACACTAGAAAGAACAGCACTTTTTATACATCTTACCCTGAAGCATCACCAGAATGACTAGTACATACACTAGAAAGAACAGCACTATGCATACATCTTACCCTGGAGCATCACCAGAATGACTAGTACATACACTAGAAAGAACAGCACTATTCATATATCTTACCCTGGAGCATCACCAGAATGACTAGTACATACACTAGAAAGAACAGCACTATGCATACATCTTACCCTGGAGCATCACCAGAATGACTAGTACATACACTAGAAAGAACAGCACTATGCATACATCTTACCCTGGAGCATCACCAGAATGACTAGTACATACACTAGAAAGAACAGCACTATGCATACATCTTACCCTGGAGCATCACCAGAATGACTAGTACATACACTAGAAAGAACAGCACTATGCATACATCTTACCCTGGAGCATCACCAGAATGACTAGTACATACACTAGAAAGAACAGCACTATGCATACATCTTACCCTGAAGCATCACCAGAATGACTAGTACATACACTAGAAAGAACAGCACTATGCATACATCTTACCCTGAAGCATCACAAGAATGACTAGTACATACACTAGAAAGAACAGCACTATGCATACATCTTACCCTGAAGCATCACAAGAATGACTAGTACATACACTAGAAAGAACAGCACTATGCATACATCTTACCCTGAAGCATCACAAGAATGACTAGTACATACACTAGAAAGAACAGCACTATGCATACATCTTACCCTGGAGCATCACCAGAATGACTAGTACATACACTAGAAAGAACAGCACTATGCATACATCTTACCCTGGGGCATCACCAGAATGACTAGTACATACACTAGAAAGAACAGCACTATGCATACATCTTACCCTGAAGCATCACCAGAATGACTAGTACATACACTAGAAAGAACAGCACTATGCATACATCTTACCCTGGAGCATCACCAGAATGACTAGTACATACACTAGAAAGAACAGCACTATGCATACATCTTACCCTGGAGCATCACCAGAATGACTAGTACATACACTAGAAAGAACAGCACTATGCATACATCTTACCCTGGAGCATCACCAGAATGACTAGTACATACACTAGAAAGAACAGCACTATGCATACATCTTACCCTGGAGCATCACCAGAATGACTAGTACATACACTAGAAAGAACAGCACTATGCATACATCTTACCCTGAAGCATCACCAGAATGACTAGTACATACACTAGAAAGAACAGCACTATGCATACATCTTACCCTGAAGCATCACAAGAATGACTAGTACATACACTAGAAAGAACAGCACTATGCATACATCTTACCCTGAAGCATCACAAGAATGACTAGTACATACACTAGAAAGAACAGCACTATGCATACATCTTACCCTGGAGCATCACCAGAATGACTAGTACATACACTAGAAAGAACAGCACTATGCATACATCTTACCCTGGGACATCACCAGTATGACTAGTACATACACTAGAAAGAACAGCACTATGCATACATCTTACCCTGAAGCATCACCAGAATGACTAGTACATACACTAGAAAGAACAGCACTATGCATACATCTTACCCTGGAGCATCACCAGAATGACTAGTACATACACTAGAAAGAACAGCACTATGCATACATCTTACCCTGGGGCATCACCAGTATGACTAGTACATACACTAGAAAGAACAGCACTATGCATACATCTTACCCTGAAGCATCACCAGAATGACTAGTACATACACTAGAAAGAACAGCACTATTCATATATCTTACCCTGGAGCATCACCAGTATGACTAGTACATATATCTTACCCTGGGGCATCACCAGTATGACTAGTACATACACTAGAAAGAACAGCACTATGCATACATCTTACCCTGAAGCATCACCAGAATGACTAGTACATACACTAGAAAGAACAGCACTATTCATATATCTTACCCTGGAGCATCACCAGGATGACTAGTACATACACTAGAAAGAACAGCACTATGCATACATCTTACCCTGAAGCATCACCAGAATGACTAGTACATACACTAGAAAGAACAGCACTATTCATATATCTTACCCTGGAGCATCACCAGAATGACTAGTACATACACTAGAAAGAACAGCACTATGCATACATCTTACCCTGAAGCATCACAAGAATGACTAGTACATACACTAGAAAGAACAGCACTATGCATACATCTTACCCTGGAGCATCACCAGTATGACTAGTACATATATCTTACCCTGGAGCATCACCAGTATGACTAGTACATATATCTTACCCTGGAGCATCACCAGTATGACTAGTACATATATCTTACCCTGGAGCATCACCAGTATGACTAGTACATATATCTTACCCTGGAGCATCACCAGTATGACTAGTACATATATCTTACCCTGGAGCATCACCAGTATGACTAGTACATACATCTTACCCTGGAGCATCACCAGTATGACTAGTACATACATCTTACCCTGGAGCATCACCAGTATGACTAGTACATATATCTTACCCTGGAGCATCACCAGTATGACTAGTACATACATCTTACCCTGGAGCATCACCAGTATGACTAGTACATACATCTTACCCTGGAGCATCACCAGTATGACTAGTACATACATCTTACCCTGGAGCATCACCAGTATGACTAGTACATACATCTTACCCTGGAGCATCACCAGTATGATAGTTTGGATTCTGAAGACCAAGAATGACCTCTAAGAAATCTTTGGGAGCATATACTGGTCTGATCTGGCTCAAATCTGTCAGAAAAAAAATTCATCAGAAAATTGTACAGAGAAGCAGATGAGAGAATAATACAATGTCCTGTCTATTTTAAATCTATCAGCAAGTAACTACTTTTTTTTAAATCTTATGTTATTCAGTGATTTAACACATAAATTTATGATTTATTACAATCAAAGATACAGTCGAAATGATATTTATCAATATACATGGCAATAGAATTACCATACAATTAACATCTATAGTAGTAATATTTCTTTAGCCCATCTATTCTACAAGCTTGAACACCCTGAGTACAAGCTTTCTCTATCTATACAACTGACTTTATGTTACCTTTACCTATATACATTATACTATTGTGTTCCAACATCTAACCTATGATCTACATACATTACATACATTAAGCTAGGTATAATCTACAGTTAGGTATTATATTTACTTTACATTATACATTTTGTAATAGTAACTTGTAGTAAATTATACCCTGGTATTGTATGATTTTATTGTTGAATAAAAAAACTGTGTTCAAAAGAAGCTGATAATTCTTTAATTCCGAAATTAGTTTGACACATTATCTTATACATACTTTACTAAAACTTTAAATCCATTAATAGGATTATTATCTCATAATAAATTTTTGCCAAGCTTTTGACACTTGATCCTCTAAACCAGCACAATGAAGGGAGTGACTCTCTGCTAGTCCATGGTGAAAGACTTCAGGGAGTTACAGTGAAGCACTAAATATAGCTCACTGATATATTGAGTCACCTGTCAGATGAGCTGATACTACAACTCACTGAATTTTCAGCAATGTGTAAGCAATGTGTGAGTCACTGTAAAATGAACATAGCACTACAGCTCACCATCCTTTCTGCTTTCAGAAAGCCATATGTCAAATGAATCAGAACTAGAGTTCATCAAACTTCCAGCCTTGAGTGAGTCATCAGACAAAGCCAGATCGATAATTCATCAAACTTCCAGCCTTGAGTGAGCCATTTGTCAAATGAGACAGAACTATAGCTCATTAAACTTTCTGCCTTGAGTGAGCCATCTGTCAAATGAGCCAGAACTATAGCTTACAACTTTTTGCCTTGTATGAGCCATCTGTCAAAATTTGAACCAGAACTATAGTTCACCAAACATCTAGTCTTGAGTAAGTCATCAGGCAAAAGAGCAAGATTGAAAGTTCATCAAACTTCCAGCCTTGAGTGAGTCATCAGACAAAGCCAGATCGATAGTTCATCAAACTTCCAGCCTTGAGTGAGCCATCTGTCAAATGAACCAGAACTATAGCTTAGAACTTTTTGTATTGAGTGAGATATCTGTCAAATGAGTCAGAACTATTATAGTTCATCAAACTTCTTGCATGAGTGAACCATCTGTCAAATGAACCACAACAGTAGTTCATCAAACTTCCAGTCTTGAGTAAGCCATCTGTCAAATGAACTAGAACTGTTACGATAGTTCATCAAACTTCCAGCCTTGAAGGAGTCAACTGTCAAAAGGGCCAGATCTCTAGTTTATCAAACTTCCAGCCTTGAGTGAGCCATCTGACAAAGAACCAGAACTATAGCTTAGAACTTTTTGCCTTGAATGAGCCATCTGTCAAAATTTAAACCAGAACTATAGTTCACCAAACATCTAGTCTTGAGTAAATTATCAGGCAAAAGAGCCAGATTGAAAGTTCATCAAACTTCCAGCCTTGAGTGAGTCATCAGACAAAGTCAGATCGATAGTTCATCAAACTTCCAGCCTTGAGTGAGCCGTTTGTCAAATGAACCAGATCTATAGCTCATTAAACTTTCTGTCTTGAGTGAGCCATCTGTCAAATGACCAGAACTATAGCTTAGAACTTTTTGCATCGAGTGAGACATCTGTCAAATGAGTAAGAACTGTTATAGTTTATCAAACTTCCAGCCTTGAATGAGCCATCAGTCAAATGAACCAGAACAGTAGATCATCAAACTTCCAGCCTTGAGTAAGCCATCTGTCAAATGAACCAGAACAATAGTTCATCAAACTTCCAGCCTTGAAGGAGTCAACTGTCAAAAGGGCCAGATCTCTAGTTTATCAAACTTCCAGTTTTGAGTGAGCCATCTGACAAAATTTAAACCAGAACTATAGTTCACCAAACATCTAGTCTTGAGTAAATTATCAGGCAAAAGAGCCAGATTGAAAGTTCATCAAACTTCCAGCCTTGAGTGAGTCATCAGACAAAGTCAGATCGATAGTTCATCAAACTTCCAGCCTTGAGTGAGCCGTTTGTCAAATGAACCAGAACAATAGTTCATCAAACTTCCAGCCTTGAAGGAGTCAACTGTCAAAAGGGCCAGATCTCTAGTTTATCAAACTTCCAGCTTTGAGTGAGCCATCTGACAAATGAACCAGAAATATAGCTCATCAAACTTCCAATATCAAATGAGCCATCTGTCAAATGAACCAGAACTAAAGCTCATCAAACTTCTTGCTTGAGTGAACCATCTGTCAAATGAACCAGAACTATAGCTCATAAAACTTCTTGCCTGAGTGAACCATCGGTCAAATTATCTAATGAGTCAACATAACTTACAGCTCTGTAAACTTCCTGCCTTGAGTTAGCCCTCTGTACATGTCATATAAGCCAACTAATGTCTTAACTATATTAATATATACTTATACTTAAATAAAATCTTACAGATAAATTTATAATTGTTATGTAAAATTCAGGGCATCCTTGGAATAATTTTGTCTTATAGATATATTCTTTTTAATACCTAATTTAATTATCATAATGGTAAAGTAAATATCATAAAATTTATATATATAAAATTATTGCACCACATATCATAAAATTTTCTTATTACTGCACCACCTCTCACTTTAATTGGATTAACAGCACATACATTAAATTACTCACGATATCCTAGCTTCAGGATATTTTACTCTCTTTTTACTCTATGAAATACATGTTTCAGGATTGGTTTTGCTAAATTCATCTGAGTGACTCTTATTATTTCTTTCCAGTTTTCATTACATTAATAATGTTATTACCATCAATTAGCTATCTGACTTATTTACCATCCATTAGTGTATGCATTATATCTCTATTAAATAATAATAAGATTAGTGCCAGCTGCTTTATCACTGATATCACTGTATGTCAAGAACAAACTTAGTGTTTTTCTCATATTATTTATTCTAAATGCCCAGTTTGGTATACATGGATCTCGAGTTTAAATCATGAGTAATGCACTCAAAAATAAAGTATGTCATAGAACATTTATGCCAAATTGACATCACACGAAATTTGTTGTAGCACATAATTTATAATACTGTAATAAATTTTCATGATATTGCGTATCGTATTTAAAATAAACAATATGAGAAAAAAAAAACAACATCAGTGGCTTCAATATATCACCCATTAAGCATCAGTACTATAGTCTTCTATCCAAATGATTAGTTTTTATGTAGACCTATGTAAACCTATCCATGCTATGAATTGTAATCTGTACTAGGTTATGGTTAAAACACATTCATTTACTGGCCTGTCTAGTATTCATCATTAACTTACAAGGTTTGGCAACTTTGTTCATGCAAAGGAAAAAATAACAAGCTTTACACAGTAATAAAACTCAGGAAAAAAACACCTACACATGCTCTGCCTGAATGAATATATATCAATGGTAAATACATGCTCTGTCTGAATGAATATATCAATGGCAAATACATGCACTGCACATCTGAATGAATATATCAATGGTAAATACATGCTCTGTCTGAATGAATATACATGTTTCAATGGTAAATGCATTACTTGTGTGAATGAATATAGCAATGGAAAATACATGCCTTGTCTAAATGAATATTTCAATTCTAAATACATGCTGTGTCTGAATGAATATACATGTATCAATGGTAAATGTATGTCCTGTCTGAATGAATATATCAATGGTATATGCATGCCTTGTCTGAGTGAATATATCAATAGTAAATACATGCTCTGTCTGAATGAATATGGCAATGGGAAATAATTCTTTGAATAAATATATATATATATATATGCCAATATAGTAAATACATGTTCTGTCCAAATGAATATAGCAATGGAGGATACATGCAACTAAAGCAATATCAAAAATGGAAATGAAATAAAAATCAATTTCAGGGTATATATTATAACACAGAATTTGAAATTCAAAGATAGAATTTACTAGAAAATTAAAAATGGAAGAGGAAGGTCAAAATTATGAAACACAGCATGTTGTTGGGCTTCAAAATTCTTGAAGAATCCTTTAAGTAGGTTAATAAGATACGCAAGTAAACCAAAAGTGGTTCAATTTCCTTTCAAATCTGATAACCCCTGAAGAGACCACTAGCTTCACAATTTGTAAATAAGCTACATGCATAAATAAAGAAATGGAGATCAAGAGGATGGTTAAAACTATCAATTTTTGGGATGGTTAAGTATTAAAAAAGATGTAAATTAAATATATAATACGTTCTGCTGTTATTAAAGTTGATCTTTATTAAACTTCTTGAAAAATGATACTTTAACTTGTACGTTTTTTGTATGTTTACTACATGTTTTTGTATGTTTATTACATGTCTGTTGTATGTTCATTGCATGTATATTACAAGTTTGTTGTGTGTTCATTGTATGTTTGTGTAGGTTTATTGTATGTTCAACTTGAATGTTTATTGTATGTTCAATGTATGTCTGTTGTTTATTTACTGTATGCTTGTTGGCTTCTATGTTTATTATACAGATGAATTACCTCACTTCTGTGAGGACATCCTAGGATTAGAGATTGAGGAAGCCACAGTGTCACTTCTGTGAGGACATCCTGGGATTAAAGAAGGAGGAAGCCACAGTGTCACTTCTGTGAGGACATCCTAGGATTATAGAAGGAGGAAGCCAAAGTGTCACTTCTGTGAGGACATCCTGGGATTAAAGAAGGAGGAAGCCACAGTGTCACTTCTGTGAGGACATCCTGGGATTAAAGAAGGAGGAAGCCACAGTGTCACTTCTGTGAGGACATCCTGGGATTAAAGAAGGAGGAAGCCACAATGTCACTTCTGTGAGGACATCCTAGGATTATAGAAGGAGGAAGCCACAGTGTCACTTCTGTGAGGACATCCTGGGATTAGAAAAGGAGGAAATCAGAGTGTCACTTCTGTGAGGACATCCTGGGATTATAGAAGGAGGAAGCCAGATTGTCACAAGATAATACTCTTGACCTCTCCATGTGTCCAGGGAGCCAAGACTTGACAAAGGAGAAAGGCTGTAGTACATTACACTGCATTACTCACTGGACTATTTTCTATATTTGGAATGGAGCTCAATGCAAAATGGGGAGGAACATAATTATGTAGTGGACTAAAGGTCATGATCAACATTAAAAGTCCAAATTATGTGTGTAATGGGATTAAAATATGTCAACACACAAACACTTACTGTAAAGTAAATATATAAAGGAACTGCAAATGTATCATAATGGGTTAACATGGAAAATATATTTTGGTGAAAGAATTGAAAGATTTTTTCATGTTCACTATATACCCTCAATTCATTATCAATATAGGTAAGGTGAAATTGTTAACAACCCCTCAAAATTCAACTCATTTGACATAACTATTTAAACAAATATATCATTATGATAATTTAGAACAGTTTCTTAAAATACAGGGAAAAAGTCATAATGATTATCATTCATTATTTTCTGTCCTGTATTATTGCAGATTTGCATTTTTTATTAAACACTTGTTTGTTTTGGTTTCAAACATAATTCATGAACTTCATCAAATAATCATCATCAATGAATTCTCCTTTATGTCATAGTCTTTGATATTAACATTCACCTCATGCAGCAACTCTAACTACAGGGAGTAGAGTAGGCAAGAACATTCAAATACCATGCCTAGGATTGATTGTAAAAGCAGGGGCACTTGCAGAGAGGAAATAACAATAAAACATCAATAAACTTGTTGATAAAAACAATACCTTACCAGAGTTAGTGTTACTTGCAGAGGCATGTATGCCAAACTTAAATTCTGAAAATTCATAATAGAAGACAAAGTTCCTGAGAAAAAGGTAAATACTATGAACCTGATCCTTGATCAACACATTTCTTTTAATGATCTCTACCAAGGATGGCAGGATTAATGTTCCATATCTGTATAACATATGGCCTCACAGCCACAATTCTGTCTCTCTTTATAACATATGGCCTCACAGCCACAATTCTGTCTCTCTTTAATGTTTGATTTTTTTACCCCAAAATCAATAGGGTTCTTCCTCCCCTGATAAGTAAGCATATATCCAAATTCTGTTTGATTGTGATTAAAGGTACTTAATTAGCATCCGAAAACCAATATTTACAGTCTATTTTTGTCACCTGTGACTTATTGACTACAAAGTCAATAGGGTTCTTTCTCTTTTGATAGGTATACAAAAATCCAAATTTGGGTTGAATATGATGGAAGGTACTTCAGTTATCCAGAAACCGAATGTGTGACGGAATGACAGGACACACAAAGCAAACACATAATGCCCCCTTGCAATACCTGGCAGAGGTATAACAAGAGGCCAAGATGGGCCTATATCACTCACCTGTATACAATGTGCTCATTCACAAACTACTGACTTCTTGAAAAAAATTTCAGATACAGAAACTCTCTTGTTTATTGTGTTTTTGACTACTGACAAATGAGTGTAAACTTAAAATCATCAACTTTAGGCAAGTCAGTACAGGCCATATTAAACAGAAGAGAAAATATCATAAACCATAAGAAAATCAAATTAATAAATAAAGAATTTTCAAATTACCCTTTTCATAGATTCTTACCTGTTTTGGTGCAAAATGAAGTAAAGAAAGAAAAGTACCCGCAATGTTTAGCCCCAGCAGGGAATGTGCTGCCCTTGAGCATGCTCGCATTGGCTCAAATAAACAGAAAAAACCCCAGAACAAAAAACTTTATACAAAATGAAAAAACTGAATTCTTACATGACACTTTCCAATATCTCTTGAAATGCATTGGATTTAATATAAGACAGCAATGCATACTCAGTTGCTTCTCTACACTGAATAAATCAAAACATGGGACAAAAAAATGTGGTAAAAAAGACATAAGTCAGAATTCATTATGCCATGAATTTTCAATAATAATTTAATGGTGGGTAATAATACTCTATTATCAGCATTATATAACCCTTTAGTCCAAAAATTATGGTACCCCGGTTTACTACCAAAAATGGCTGAATATGATTCAACGTACTAAATATGAATATTTAAAGATGTTAATCTCAGTCAACCAATAAAAATTCTGTTTTAAATTCTATCTTGGTGGACAGTTTTTGATTCAACCAAAAAGTAACAAAAACAGCCAATTTAACCTTGAATTACCCATTAAGAAACCTTGTTTTAGTGTAAAATGAAATGAAATGATGTTTTGCCTCAATCTTTTTAGAAATGTTTTCAACAGCTATCTTTTAGTATGCTAGAAATGGCTTACATCAAAAAATTTTTAAATCCTAGAAGATACACAAGATTTGTTTGTGAAACACGACTACCCCATGCGGCAACAAAGTCCAAATAAGGCAAATTTTGTAATGTGCTATATCTTAATTACATCCCATGGGAATACACATGTGAAATATGGAAGCCCTACCTCTTATGATTCATAAGTTATAACCGATGTCAAAGTTTTTTAAATGTAGGTCAAAGGTCAAGGTCAAGGTCACAAGGTAAAAAATTATTGATCTGATGGAAAACTCTTGTCACAAGGAATATACATGTGAAATATGAAAGCAATACCTCTCATGATTAAAAAGTGATAACTAATGTTAAAGCTTTTGGAATGTAGGTCAAAGGTCATAGTTAAGGTCACAAAGTCAAGAATTATTTTTCTGATGGAAAAGTCTAGTCACAAGAAACATGCATGTGAAATATGGAAGTCCTACCTCTTATGAATCAAAAGTTATAAATAATGTCAAAGTTTTTGAAATCAAGGGCAAACATCATGGTCAAGTTTTCAAGATAAAAAATTACTGTACTGATGGAAAGTTCTTGTCACAAGAAATACACATGTGAAATACGAAGTCTTATTTTGTGCAATTCCAAAGTTATGACCAATATTGAAGGTTTTGAAATGTAGGTCAAAAGATCACAGTAAGGGTCAAGAGGTAAAAATTTATAGTAGAGATGGAAGGTCTTGTCACAAAGAATACGCAAGTGAAATATCAAAGTCCTATCATGTACCATTCAAAAGTTATTGCATGAAATATTGTTTTCCTAAATTTAGGTCACACTCCACAGGCAATGTCACGAGGTCAAAAATTTTTTCTGCTAGTAGAAAAGTATTCCCACAAGATATGCACATGTGAAATATTAATGCCTTGTCACTTCGCATGCAAAAGTTAGAACACAAAGTTTTTTTCGTAAATATAGGTCAAATTCCAAGGTCAAGGTCAGACGATCAAATGTTATTGTACAAAAAGAAACGTGTTACCACAATAAATACACATGTGAAATATGAAAGCCCTATCACCTATATTTACGATGTTATGCATCTTTTATTGAAAGTGGGACTGAATGGGACGGAGTGACAGACAATCAGACAACTCAAACTCTATATGCCCCCTTGGTCTACAAGACTTGGGGCATAAAAAATACAATTCTGAAATGATACTTTCAAATAACCCTTGAAATAGATATTTTCTGATATAATAGTAAATAAAATTAATGCTTTATTGCTTCTCTATATTGAATAAATGAAGAAAATCACTCAGACACAAAAATGTGAAAAAAAACAGACTCAGAATAGAAGAAAAAAAAATCATCAAAAATATGATTTTGGAATGGAACCCAAATAACAACAACATTTTGTAAGAGACCTTTCTAGTCAGTCTCAAGGAGTTTGCCAAAGGAGCATACCCAAATAACAACAACATTTTATATGAGACCTTTCTAGTCAGTCTCAAGGAGTTTGCCAGAGGAGCATACCCAAATAACAACAACATTTTATAAGAGACCCATCTAGTCAGTCTCAAGGAGTTTGCCAGAGGAGCATACCCAAATAACAACAACATTTTATAAGAGACCCATCTAGTCAGTCTCAAGGAGTTTGCCAAAGGAGCATACCCAAATAACAACAACATTTTATAAGAGACCTTTCTAGTCAGTCTCAAGGAGTTTGCCAAAGGAGCATACCCAAATAACAACAACATTTTATAAGAGACCCGTCTAGTCAGTCTCAAGGAGTTTGCTAGAGGAGCATACTTTCTTGGACGTATGTCTCCTTAGTATGGATCCATCCATTGATGGATCTGTCTAAAAAACAGCAAAAAACTTGTAGGAGAATATGCGTATTCTATCCCTACTATGTTTCATCAAAATCCAACATTTCTGCTGTACAAGTCCATTATGGCTTATTACATACAAACAGTATGTATATTCCTGATCCATTTTCAAGAGTTTATAAACAAACAGATGATGGAAAGAACGACAACTGATGTTGCACTACGACAATAGTTCACCTCAGCCATTGATCAAATGATCAGTTTACACATCAGATTTATAAAGTGGTAGCAGTATGAATAAGAAATATTCAACAACGACCACACAATTTGCAGAAATATACAGTAATAGAAATATAGTGGATGAACATCTTACTGTTGATATTAATGGAAAATGAAGCCAGCATGTCAAGTGCAAAATCTCCAACAACTGTTTCACTGGCTTCATTTTGCATGAATACAAACAATATAATATAACACTCATTCCTTAAACAATAATTTCATATATATGTCAGGATTATTTGAGTACTTGTTACATAATAAATATGCATAATTATATTAATAATTTGATTAGCTTTAGTCTTCATGATTACAATTAACTGTAGATTAAATATACATTATACATTTTAAACAATTTCCAGAAAGCATTTATTGAAATTTTGACTATCGGTCTCAAGTTTATGCATTATTTAAAAGAAAAAAAAGAGAGAGAAACATATAAAGGTATTCTTTAACTTCTGTTGTTCATCCAATATGATTTAAGTTAGTAAAAAAATCTAACATTTATAAATATGTATCAATGAAATATGATTTTAAAGTTTCAAATTACTGTGAATACACATACTATCATTTGCAATTCATTACCTAATTATCATTCAATATATTCTCACATCAGCAAAACACATGCAGTCATGTGTAATAAATATAGTGGAAAGAATAAAAAATGTAAAGACAATTACCTGGTCCTTCAATGCCCAGTTCTGTCCATTTCTGAAGCATTTCTTTTTGTTCTTTTTCTGGTCGCTAATATATGAATGAAAAAATAAACAAAAGTCTAATTAAAGAGAAATCTGCCTTGTAAAAACTAAAGCTAAGATTAATTAAGTAACAAGAAACATACAATGTCTACAAATGTTTGGCCGCCTGGACGTTATCAAACTGAAATATAAATAACAAAATTCCTTAGTGAAATCCACATCAGATTCTGCTGATTAAATCAGCCCAGTGCTGATCAACAGTAATAGCGAAACTGAAGAATAAATGATGTAGTCTTGAAAGCTATTGTTCAGATGTTACAAAACACTTAGATGTGACGCTGACACCTATAAATAGACAGATACTAAAACAGCTGTGGAGTCACTGGAAATTGGAGAAGAAATTCTCAGACATACATATTTAGTAATGAACATTGATGAGAAGCCTCTGTTCTATTAGCTGCACTATTAAACAGTATTTTAGAATTTCAATTCATTCTTTTGCAATATATAGCTCTATCTACCTGCTTAAATAAAAATCAATGTCTTCATCTTTTATTTACCAACAGAATTCTTACCAAATGTTTAGTAATTTTCATCATGAGCAGCTGACATTTTCAAAAATATTGCAATCATTTTTTCTTTTACAATGAAACACAAAACTAAAATCTAAGACTATTTCTTTAGATGGCAAAGACTTGTAAGTGAAGAGACAGAAACACCTATAAAGAAATTGACTGGGTCTCTATGTATCCTTGCCTGGTATCCATACAGTTATATAGCTGGTGTGGCCTAGTGGATAAGGTGCTCCACTCGTGATTGAAAGGTCCTGGGGTCGAGTCCCACCATGGGAACACAGGTGTTCTGTCTTATGGATGAGACAGTAAAAACTGAGGCGTGGCACGTAAAAGATCCCTCACTGCTTCGGGTTAGTCCGTTGCAAAGGTCTAAATTTATATGCAATGTATCAGGCAAATGCCTTCACCATATATGTGAAATAATCGTGGAGTGACATAAAACAATATGCAATCAATCAATCAGACAGTTATAAAGAAACTGACTGGGTACCCTGTGGGTCTCTATGTATCCTTGCCTGGTATCCAGAAAGTTATAAAGAATCTGACTGGGTTCCCTGTGTGTCTCTATGTACCCTTGCCTGGTATCCTGACAGTTATAAAGAAACTGACTGGGTTCCCTGTGAGTCTCTATGTATCCTTGCCTGGTATCCAGATAGTTATAAAGAATCTGACTGGGTTCCCTGTGGGTCTCTATGTATCCTTGCCTGGTATCCAGACAGTTATAAAGAATCTGACTGGGTTCCCTGTGGGTCTCTATGTATCCTTGCCTGGTATCCAGACATTAAGAAACTGACTGGGTTCCCTGTGGGTCTCTATGTATCCTTGCCTGGTATCCAGACATTAAGAAACTGACTGGGTTCCCTGTGTGTCTCTGTGTACCCTTGCCTGGTATCCAGACATATATAAGGAAACTGACTGGGTTCCCTGTGTGTCTCTATGTACCCTTGCCTGGTATCCTGACAGTTATAAAGAAACTGACTGGGTTCCCTGTGAGTCTCTATCTATCCTTGCCTGGTATCCAGATAGTTATAAAGAATCTGACTGGGTTCCCTGTGGGTCTCTATGTATCCTTGCCTGGTATCCAGACAGTTATAAAGAATCTGACTGGGTTCCCTGTGGGTCTCTATGTATCCTTGCCTGGTATCCAGACATTAAGAAACTGACTGGGTTCCCTGTGGGTCTCTATGTATCCTTGCCTGGTATCCAGACATTAAGAAACTGACTGGGTTCCCTGTGTGTCTCTGTGTACCCTTGCCTGGTATCCAGACATATATAAGGAAACTGACTGGGTTCCCTGTGTGTCTCTATGTATCCTTCCCTGGTATCCAGAGAGTTATAAACAATCTGACTGGGTTCCCTGTGGGTCTCTATGTATCTTTGCCTGGTATCCAGACATATATAAAGAATCTGTCTGGGTTCCCTGTGGGTCTCTATGTATCCTTGCCTGGTATCCAGATAGTTATAAAGAATCTGACTGGGTTCCCTGTGTGTCTCTATGTATCCTTGCCTGGTATCCAGATAGTTATAAAGAAACTGACTGGGTTCCCTGTGGGTCTCTATGTATCCTTGCCTGGTATCCTGACAGTTATAAAGAAACTGACTGGGTTCCCTGTGGGTCTCTATGTATCCTTGCCTGGTATCCTGACAGTTATAAAGAATCTGACAGGGTTCCCTGTGAGTCTCTATGTATCCTTGTCTGGTATCCAGACATTAAGAAACTGACTGGGTTCCCTGTGGGTCTCTATGTATCCTTGCCTGTTATCCAGATAGTTATAAAGAAACTGACTGGGTTCTCTGTGGGTCTCTATGTATCCTTGCCTGGTATCCAGACATTAAGAAACTGACTGGGTTCCCTGTGGGTCTCTATGTATCCTTGCCTGTTATCCAGACAGCTATAAAGAATCTGACTGGGTTCCCTGTGAGTCTCTATGTATCCTAGTCTGGTATCCAGACAGTTATAAAGAAACTGACTGGGTTCCCTGTGAGTCTCTATGTATCCTTGCCTGGTATCCAGACATATATAAGGAAACTGACTGGGTTCCCTGTGAGTCTCTATGTATCCTTGCCTGGTATCCTGACAGTAATAAAGAATCTGACTGGGTTCCCTGTGAGTCTCTATGTATCCTTGCCTGGTATCCAGACATAAAGAAACTGACTGGGTTCCCTTTGGGTCTCTATGTATCCTTGCCTGGTATCCAGACAGCTATAAAGAAACTGACTGGGTTCCCTGTGAGTCTCTATGTATCCTTGCCTGGTATCGAGACATAAAGAAACTGACTGGGTTCCCTGTGGGTCTCTATGTATCCTTGCCTGGTATCGAGACATAAAGAATCTGTCTGGGTTCCCTGTGGGTCTCTATGTATCCTTCCCTGGTATCCAGATAGTTATAAAAAATCTGTCTGGGTTCCCTGTGGGTCTCTATGTATCCTTGCCTGGTATCCAGACATATATAAGGAAACTGACTGGGTTCCCTGTGAGTCTCTATGTATCCTTGCCTGGTATACAGCCAGGTATAAAGAAACTGACTGGGTTCCCTGTGGGTCTCTATGTATCCTTGCCTGGTATCCAGATAGTTATAAAGAATCTGACTGGGTTCTCTGTGTGTCTCTATGTATCCTTGCCTGGTATCCAGACAGTTATAAAGAATCTGTCTGGGTTCCCTGTGGGTCTCTATGTATCCTTGCCTGGTATCCAGAGAGTTATAAAGAATCTGTCTGGGTTCCCTGTGGGTCTCTATGTATCCTTGCCTGGTATCCAGATAGTTATAAAGAATCTGTCTGGGTTCCCTGTGGGTCTCTATGGATCCTTGCCTGGTATCCAGACAGTTATAAAGAATCTGACTGGGTTCCCTGTGTGTCTCTATGTATCCTTGCCTGGTATCCAGACATATATAAGGAAACTGACTGGGTTCCCTGTGAGTCTCTATGTATCCTTGCCTGGTATCCAGACATAAAGAAACTGACTGGGTTCTCTGTGGGTCTCTATGTATCCTTGGCTGGTATCCAGACATTAAGAAACTGACTGGGTTCCCTGTGGGTCTCTATGTATCCTTGCCTGGTATCCAGACAGTTATAAAGAAACTGACTGGGTTCCCTGTGAGTCTCTATGTATCCTTGCCTGGTATCCAGATAGTTATAAAGAATCTGACTGGGTTCTCTGTGGGTCTCTATGTATCCTTGCCTGGTATCCAGATGTATCACATCAGACCTGAAGCTTATTTTTTTTAATATTTAAGAGTTTGTATTTGTTTGGAAACTCAAGAAATTTGACGAATGCCTTGCTTATTGAAATTCAAGGGTTGTTGCAGGTCCTGCCCCATCACTTGCTGAATATCCAACTCACTGACTTGTACTGTGCAATGAGTGTTGCTGTCAGATGCTTGAAAGTGGCTGTAGGATAATGGTTTCGAGAAAATAACTCCAACCCCACTGACTGATGTTGAAAGCTCGTTGGCAATTTTCCTTGATATTTTTTTAAAAGTCTAATGTCATCATGCCATCATCAGAAATGTGACCAGATTATTTAACATGACATGCAAGGTAATTCTGATTCCCATTAATAAAGTAAAAACAATACAGAAATGGGGGACTACACTTAAGGTGACTTTCATTATGCAAACATGTATGTGTGACAGTCAGGGTCATCAGCTGAGTTAGAACAATTAGCAGTGCTTTTGCATACTTTTAACAACAAAATAGATATAACTTGTTTGGCTATCTGGTATATTTGATACCTTTTACAACTTGTTTGGCTATCTGGTATATTTGATACCTTTTACAACTTTCCCATTTCATCAGAATACAATGAGAATACTATTATGTTCCTCAGTCATTCAGTGTGCCTTTGGGTGGCTACAGATCAGCATACATAGACATCATAAGTATTCTAAATATATCAATATTGCACAAATGTGCTACTTGATGTGTGTACAAATTATATCCACATTTGAAAATCATATTGAACCACACTATACTAGCTAGCTAGCTAGCTAGCACTTCCACCAAAATTTACAAGTAAAAATCTTAATTTGGCACCAAAAATGACTGAGTAGTTTGGCTAATATTTATGTGGACCCCCCTTTTCAGAAATCCTGGATCCACCACTGCATGGAGTGTCCATCTTTTCCAGTTAGATTTTTTAATTTTTTTTATACTGATTTGTATATTTAAAGGCTAGATTGGTTATTCAAATTATGCGATGAGATTGATGAACTTAAAGCAACAGTGTTCCACGTAACACATTATCCCTTTAGTACACAGGTAATCGAAATATAAAGTTTGAGATGTTCCCTCACTTTAAGCTTGCATTTAATAAAAAAAACTGTATTTTATTGAATGCAAGCTTAAAGTGAGGGAATGTCTTAAACTTTGAACAAAGTCTCTCTGATCCTCTCCCACTAACCGCCAAAATCAAAAGTGGGAGATGGGTAGAGAATCTCGGACTACAATGAAAACTGTGAAGTAGTCCCTAGACAACTCGATTTGACTGTAGTTTGGGTAAAAGGAAGTACAAATATAAAATCAGTTCATAAAACACATCGTTATACATTTGTAGGTTTGAAATGTGTTATCTTTACTATTATATGAAATGTGCGGAAAAAACATTTCATTTTCAAAGTGTGAAAATTAAGAGGAAAGAGAAGAGACGAGGAAATCGAAGATTACACGTACAAATGTTGGTCACCACAAATGTTGATTGTGCAATTAGACTGATGAACATAAATTCATGCACCGTCACATTCACCTTGGCGGGGGAGGGGACATGATTGTGGACAAGACTTATTTTTAAGAAACACCCTTGCAATGAATCGATTACTGTCTGCCCCACTCACTCTGGAAACTGGAAAAGCTGGATTTTCAATTATTCATCTTCAGAATAATTTCAAAAAGGCAAAACCATTTGATAGATCTTGTTCTGTCGTAACTTTTGGTTATGCTATATGTTTGTATGAAGAAGCATTCATATTTTATAGAAAAAAATCAATTTTAGATAGGGCGATTTCCATGTTAAATTTTGACGTGACATCGCAAAGTTTCCCATAGACTCAATGTTAAACGTCGGCGACGTCACGTCAAAATTAACATAGAAAATGCCCTATCTAAAATGATTTTTTCCCTATAGAGTACAAATGCTTCTTCGTAGAAACATATAACATACACCAAAAGTTACAACTAAATAAGATCTGTCGATTGATATTAATTTTGTAAAACTATTTTGAAGACAAGTGAAAATCCAGATTTTTCGATTGACAAAGTGAGTGGCGCTGACAGTAAATCATCATAGCTGTCCTCGCTAAAATAGACAAACATTGACACACACATCGTACTATTTCTTCAGAGGTTGCAGTTGGGTGGACGCAAATCTGACTTTTGAATTTTGAACATGATAAGGAGTATCTTAAAAACCTGAAAGTCAGGTCATTTACACTTATACATAATCAAACAAAATAATCAGTTATATACCTTAAACAAGGAGCATATCAAACAGGTTACAGCACCTAAATATCAATAATTAAAACATTTATAAAACCTATGTATGTGATACCTACTCTCCTAGCAAGGGGAATATTCAGCTCCGTACACATACTGTTCAGACTTTTAAGAATTCTTTTTTCCCATTGTTGCTGAAATAAAGACAATATACAATTCTATATATATCATTCTTTATGCATATGCTAAGTTTTTGTCTGTGCTCTACTCAATGCTATACTTTCATCTATATGGTGACAAACAGTATCAGGTGGTACAGAAAACCACATAACCATAGAAAATACCCTGCACCTTGGATAGGTATAATATCCTGAACTGTAATGAAACTCTTGACATTTAACTAGTGGCCTGCTCATTACAAGTTGAATCATCCAGCCATGCTCTCATACAACAAACTAGAGCTGTCCTAATGGGACAAATACCCATATGGCAACAAAGTTGAAACATGCAATAATTGATCCCAAGATACATCACTGGTATAAGTGTAATGGATTTCCCACTTGTACATTTTGAGGTACATGTATAATGAATGAAAACAATCTGGTTTGTGTGCATTCTGACCTTGACCTTGTAGATATGACCTTGGTTCAACGTCATTACACATCCTTGGGTCATGGACAACAACTGTGTAAAATACAGTCTTCCAGCAACATAACAGGAAGAAGTTATGGCCCAGACAAGAATTCTGGCTATGTGTGTACACCTACATTGACATTGTAGATATCACCTCTGTTCAAGGTAATAACACATCCTTAGGTCATGGACAATAATTGTGTAAAATATTATCTCTCTCCAAATTAAAAGGGAGAAGTTACAACTCGGACAAGAATTCTGGCTATGTATGCACTGTGACCTTGACCTTGTATATATGACCTTTGGGTCATGAATAGTAACAATTGTGTAAAATTTGATCTCACTCCAAAGTAAAGGGAAGAAGTTATAGCCCGAACAAGTTTCATGGACAGACAGATGGACAGTCACACAGACGGACAACACGCTCTGTACAATATAATACACACATTTGGATCATGGAAAACAATGGTGTGATATATTATCCATATCCTTCATAGCAGTAGGGAAGTATGACCCATACAAGGATTTTGAAAATGTGTGCACTATGACCTTGACTTTGGATATATGATCTTGAGTCAAGGTCATGACACACCCTTGGGTCATGAGCAAAAATTGTGTGAAATATTATCCACATTCAATCTGTAGGTAAGAAGTTATGGCATGTACAAGGATTTCGGCTATATGTGCACTGTGATCTTGACCTTGAAGATATGACCTTCGGTGGAGGTCATGACACACCCTTGGGCATGAACAACAATTGTGTGAAATGTTATCCAGATCCAACTTTGCAGCAAGGAGTCAGGGCCTGAAAAAGGATTTTGACAACTGTGCACTTTGACCTTGACCTTGGAGATACGATCTTAAGTCAAGTTCATGACACATCCTTCGGTAATGGACAACTGTTGTGTGATATATGATCCAAATCCATCTTGGCAGTTAGAAGTTATGGCCCAAAAAGGATTTTGGCTATGAGTGCACTGTGACCTTGACCTTGGAGATATGACCTTGAGTCAAGGTCATGACAGACCCTTTGGTCATGTGCAACAATTGTGTGAAATATTATACAGATCCACTGCGGGGATAAGAAGTTATGACCCGGATAAACAAGGTTTTAGCATCACAGAGGTCAAAGGTCAAGGTCAAAATCAAGGTCACAGTGACCTAATTTTGGTACACAACTTATTGCCCTCCCATGATGCATACATAGAACAGGTATAATAATCCTAGGTGCTATTTACTATCATAGATGTCAAAGGTCAAAGTCAAGGTCACAGTGACCTAGTTTTTGTACATGACACATCCCTTCCTATGATGCATCCACATGTAGGGTTAGATAAACCTAGTTGCTATAGTTCAAAAGTTATGATCCAGACATGAAGTTGCCCAGGTTTTACTATCAAAGAGGTCCACAGCCAAGGTCAAGGTCATAGAGACCTAATTTTGGTACATGACACACCGCCCAAAACTTCGTTTGCAGGGGGTATAATTAGTGGACTGCATATTGTTAGTCCAATCACCCAGCCATGCTCTCACACAACAAACTGTTACTAATTAGTGGCCTGCTGATTCCTAGTCCAATCACCCAGCCATGCTCTCACACAACAAACTCTTACAAATTAGTGGCCTGCTGAATCCTAGTCCAATCATCTACCCATGCCCTCACACAACAAACTCTTAGTCCAATCACCCAGCCATGCTCTCACACAACAAACTCTTACTAATTAGTGGCCTGCTGATTCCTAGTCCAATCATCCAACCATGCCCTCACACAACAAACTGTTACTAATTAGTGGCCTGCTGATTCCTAGTCCAATCATCCAGCCATGCCCTCACACAACAAACTGTTACTAATTAGTGGCCTGCTGACTCCTAGTCTAATCACCCAGCCATGCTATCACACAACAAACTCTTACTAATTAGTGGCTTACTGACAAACCTAGACATAAAGTAAACATTACCTGGGCTTTTCTTAAAAACTGAAGAGGTTCCTTTACATGTTCTGGTGGTGGAATAGGATAATGGACTTTTGATCGAGTTTGAAGGAAACGAAAAATGGCATTGCGTAACTTTCTATCCCAACCTGATAAACAAAGAACAAATGAATTATATCAATACCCTGTTAATATATGTATCATTACTTGAACACAGTAACTGTTAAAAAGGATTTCAACATGCTTACTTCACAAAATAAGAGTAAGAAACTCATTCTAATTTTTTTTTTTTAATATTTCATTAAACAAAATTTGACAAATAGATGTCTAAAGTTTCAGTACTTGAACAAATTTTCAACTCTGTAACTTGCATTTCATTTCTTAATTACCTTTTCAGTTTGACAATCCATGTCAATAAACACATTTCAAAACTAACATAAAGAAACAAGATCTTATTCTAAAAACATTCCCTTCTCTTTCAGGTACTGAAAATGATATATCTCAAGATCATGGCTGATAAAATTGAGAAATAATTCTGGAAGTTCAATTAGAAATCTGAGTTTCACTTTTATGTGTAACACCATGAATAGTAAAGCATTTATACACACCTGAATTAACAAGACCATGCTGTACACCTTTTTTTATTTCAGAAAGCCGTATTGTGGGTTTTGAAATTTCTGCCTAGAATTGGATATAATTTTAAGAAAATTCAAGCTGTTAATATGAAGAAACAAAGATATAAAGTTGTAAATTAGACTTATAATAAACTTTAGCAGGTATAATCTTGCAAGATATTTGATTTTATGCAATTTTTTCAAATTTCAGGTTTACTGATAACTTAGTAGTAAACAATATTCCTTTGAAACTTTGTCCATAACAACTGGTGGACGATAGAGTGGCAATATTAATGTCAGAGCTAGCACTAATAGGACTAAACTTGCATTGCACATTTGGGTTGGTTTTGCAGAAAAAGAATCTGAATACTAACACCACAGGTAATCCTGAATGCACTGGATTGATTGAGCATTGATTCTGATTATTACACAACCAGGTAGAGTTTGAATTCATGACAGTGGCAATGTTCGGCAAACAAACATGTTAAGTAAATGAGGAAAATCCATACTTTTTAACTGACCTAATTTTGGCTGGTCACACCAATTTTTACCTCATAACAAGACCAAAAGTAAAGACCTGATTGGGTACCATAAACCTCTTTTTCTTGACATAAAATTCATTTCCTCTCACTGAACTCTTCAGTGGAGTGGTGTTTCTGTTACAAATGACTGTTTATGTGGAGTTATGACACTTTTGTTCACACCTTTATTACTTTGTTATTTAGTCCACAAAACTGTTCTGCTGGGAGTTATAGTTATATAATGGACTCAGAGAAACTATTCTGCTAGGGGTTATAGTTGTAAAATTATAATGGACTTAGAGAAGCTGTTCTGCTGGGGGTTATAGTTATATAATGGACTTAGAGAAGCTGTTCTGCTGGGGGTTATAGTTATATAATAGACTTAGAGAAGCTGTTCTGTTAGGAGTTATAGTTATATAATGGACTTAGAGAAACTATTCTGCTATGGGTTAAAGTTATATAATGGACTTAGAGAAACTATTCTGCTGGGAGTTATAGTTATATAATGGATTTAGAGAAACTGTTCTGCTGGGGGTTATAGTTATATAATGGACTTAGAGAAACTATTCTGATGGAGATTATAGTTAAATGGACTTAGAGAAACTGCAACTATGAGGTGCTTCATAAATTCGGTAAAAAAATAAACCTCAGTCTTATTTATCACATTGTTAAAGAAGATATTGCATGTATATTGATTCTTTTGGACTTAATGGAAAGAAACTGCTATGTCAATAATACCAAAATTGGAATGACATTTAAAATGGAGTTTAAATGACCACTAATATTATATACACATGTATACCACTATGTAGTATTATCTATACATGTTTTCCACTATGTAATGTTATATATTCATGTATACCACTATGTAATATATATTCCATGCATACCACTATGTAGTATTATATATGCATGTTTTCCACTCTGTAATATTATATATACCTGTATACCACTATGTAAAATTATATATATCTTTACCACTATGTAATATTATACATGTATACCACTATGTAATATATATATAATGCACACCGAATGAAAACAGGCCCTACAAAAAAAAATTTTGGTCTGTTCTTCTCTGTATATTACCACATACATTGTATTTTGTAAATCTTGCAAATTCAATGAAAACATTTGAAATGATTTTGAATAGAACTGATATACATGTAAGATTAGAGGTACACAACTCTTTGATGTCCTAAGTATGCAACTGTTCAGGATTCATATAAACTGTATATTAATAGTAAATGCTTTCAGTATACCAATTCTTACAACTCTGAAATCTGCAACAGATGAATATAACAATAGCTTCATCAATAATTCTAGACTCATCTCCATTATTTTTCTTGCACTGGTTTTTCGATACAGCATTCTGGAAAACTGTTTTTCCCAAGATGTGTTTTAGACACAAAATTAGAAACTAAATCAACACTTTCAATTATGCAATTAACCTGAAAGTAACCGGACTGTGGATTTTTCCCGAAGATAAGAGTAAGGAAGTTAAAAAACTCTGGGATCTGGACTGATTTCCCAGTGTTTAATTTTCAGCCATAGAAAATTTCGACTGAAATTATTGCAGAGAATGTCGCTTGCCAAGTCTGTTTATCAAAGCTTCACTGTTTACTGGAATGTAGTAATGCCCACTTAACATTTATTTCTGATGCACTTATCCACATACGTCCAGTATAGGTTTTTGTTTTAGTACAATACATACAAATCTGATTTGGATTTTCAAGCATGCAGTAAAATACGAATAGTATTTGTGTTTGTGTGTTTGTTTGATTTTTTCATGCAAAATTTTGTGATCTGGTGAAATTTAGTTTGGTCTGGTAAAATATAAAAACTTAATTTACCAGACTGATTGTCTTGTGAAAAACAAATTTTCATGAAGTCTGATTATGTAATCTTTATGCACTTTTATGAAGCTCTTTATTATTCTGATTCAAGTAGGCATATCATTGTATGAGTAAATGACCTGTTTTAATTTAAGATAAGTACAAGAAGTAAGCATGTAGTTCTCTAAGGAATTCTTACACTTTTAAAATGACCTAAATGATGACATGTGCCACTAGGTAATATACATCTTATAGTGATTAATTCATTCAGAAAGAGAAATTATTAAGTGTAAGTAAATATTAGTGATTCAATTATTATTTTGATAAGTTCACATTCTTGACAAATGTATTAATATGAATTCAAAGAACGAATTTAATTGTGATATGTATCGATACCTATCACAATGTTCATAGCAATGTATTAATCATTCCAATACATTCTTTGTGTATAAACACTCATCTCTAGACATCAGTGCCAGTGGTTACCTGTGCTGCATTCTGCAAGTCAGTATAAAGTTTTGACGTCCTCAATTCCTCAATCAATCTTTGCATATATCCTTTGGACAAGTTGTTTTCACCCATTTTACCCACTTGGACACACCTACATAAGTCTATATCAAATTGCTCTATAGGATCTATTCGTTACCAGATATACTGTACTGATAGTCTGAATCGGCGCCTCTTTTTCCAAAGCGTCCGTAGCAACTGTTTAAACGGGAACTCGTAATTCTCAAGAAAGATCACAAGCTAAAAACCTTTGTGTCTCTAAATGATTACATGTGGTACGAACTTCTACGTCTGCATCATATCGTGTTTTCTTTTGTGACCGAAATTAAAAGAATATATAATCATTTCAATCTTTAAACGAACGTCTCCATTTAACGGAACAAGTAACTTGCGTGTAACATAAAGGTTTGAAACGAATATTTAAAAATCCGGAACTCGCCATTCATATCCTGACCATAGTGAAAAGCATATCCATTCTAGTACAAAAAAAATCTTCTCTTGCAGTCTCCACTTGTGTTTTACCTATTCATATATTTTGTGATTTGAAAGATAACCTTTGATATACATTTGAAGGGAAAATGATACCTATTGATATATTGGGTGGCCTTAAAAGTATACCCCATTCCAGCCACACGTCTGTATATACCTTTATATAGGAAGTTAACCCCCTCCCCCTCCTTTTGGGTCTGCCTATGTAAAAGCTTACATAGGTCATCACATGCACTTGCAATCATCTCTTACACTGTGGGAAAATTCCGAAGGAAAATGACATACATGTATATTATAGAATTACTTTCAATATGTATAGAAGAAAAAAGAGGAGTTACTGGCTCAGTTATGTGGCAGAAGTCACCATAGAGCTATACAATACCCGTTAACTTACAAAGATTCCATTTCCCCTACAAGATAAAGAAAAATGCGTTGTAAAAGAAAATCCCAAATAAATAAACAATATAATAATAAATATGGAGAAAATCAAAATGAATCATGGACCTTAAATATTGTGGGTAAACTTGGAATATCGCCACCTTACTTTCCCGCAATGGTAGTGGTGTGTATTTATAGAAACTAGCAGTATCGCCTGTCTGTCTGTCTATCTACCGTTGCAAATTATCTCGTACGAACAGGCTTTGTATTGGTAACTGTAGACGCAATACTCTTAACTATGTCGCTTGGTGTTCCCAATATTAAAGCAAAAGCAGCAAGGGACCTCTTATCGGTTTCACCATATAGAACTACAAAGGTATCGGTTTCACCATATAGGAACTACAAAGGTAGTTCTCCAAACTTTTAAAGCATTTCATATACAATGTACAATAGTTGGCTACTCCATGTCGGTGACAACAACATCTCTAAAAAGATTTTATCAGTCATTCTCCAGAAATTGTTGCAAACACGAGACAAAATGTTGAAAAATCAGAGTTCTTGAACCATTTTGCAAATTCAACCATTTGTCGATTTAAATCTAAAATTTCACCCACGAAATTGCAAGGGTTTTTTTTTTAAGAAAATAAGCTTCGTATTTGGCATATCGAAAGGCTGTTACGGAGGTGAGACGATGTCTATCATATATATACAATTTCAATAAAATAATTCAATAAAGAGATATAAATTTATGATACAGAATCCATAGAATTTTATTCCTTTACTTTCTGGAATGTTTAAGAGTTCTTCAGTAAATATCCAATAAATAAAATCAGTATTTATTACTAATCAAAATACATTATATTTCATAAAATTTCAATAGCATAACTATACAAACAATTGAAAATTCTTAAAATTAATTAAAATCATGAATGAACTGTTTTTAACTATGATAAAAAAATCTTTGAAATGTGATTTCAGTTTTGCTTCAAAACGAATAAATAGATACTTAACATATTTCCAAACACATTGTTATGGAAGCCAGAAAATTTTTAGAAGCAAGTAAATGACTTTGAGATCATTTTAAAACAATAAACTAAGATTTCTTAAGTTCCTTTAAACTGTTTTTGATATTCTCTTTGGCTTAATTGATCTACAGAAATATATGCAGCGCACTTCATCAATTTTTCTTTCTTTAAATACTCTTATTTTCTGTCTTTTTGTTGCTCTCTCTCTCTCTCTCTCTCTCTCTCTCTCTCTCCAGCATCTTTGTTTCTCTGCATTTGTGAGAGGCCTTCTAAAATGATATATAATATAGAAATGATAGAAAGATTAATTTTAAGAAAATGGCACTATATCAAAAACTAAAATGATCCAAGCTAATTAGTCATTCATTTTTAAATATTCTGACATCCGTAACGCCAAGATTAAATTAAATAAATGACACATATCATCAAAATGTTACAAAAACTACACCGTCCTGATAATCATTTAGATATGTTTTGTGAAATAAATTGTCAAATGACAGCTATCTACATGATTTCGATATGAAAATAAAATAAAAACATACATTTTTATTACATCACTTCTAGTTTATTTAACTGTAGATTTTTAAACAAAATTGTTTTTAATATTAAGCACCCTTTGAAACAGACCTACAAACAATCATATATAGTTTAGAAACTCTTTACAACATATTTTTATGAAATTTATATAAATATTTAATCATATATTTATATCTATTAAAGTCAATGAAAAAATCCTGATATCCGTAACACCGGATATGAAATACAATAATGACATTATTATCATAATTCCACCTTTTGACCTTTCATGCTCAATAAATCAAATGTGCAACCAATGCATCAATGCATTTAATCAAAACTAATTGATACCAGATATTTTACTTTATATAAATCAATATCAAATATTACTTACCTTTAATCCAATCAAATTCATCCAAATCGAAATTTAAGAACTATAAATTCATCTTCTCCCTGCCACCAACTTTGTCGGAAACCATGTGTATTTTTATAGCGATCTAGAAATTTTATTTTTAAATATGAAGGTGTTTCCTGGTCGGAAGTATTGGCTTTGTTTAATTGAAGTTCAGATGGATAAACGAAGGACCAAATTAAGCTTCCTTATCCACTTGTATCAAAATATATATTTGAAATTTGTACATATTTTTCAAGGTCATTTCTAATACATAAAGCTATACTACCTCCTTGTTTACCTTTGGATAATGATCTATTTACAAATTTACAAGTAAAACCAGGTGTCATATATCAAAGTCCTTCTCAATTCAGCATTCTGAAAGAAATATTAAATCATAGGTAGAAATGAAATTATTGAAAGCTTTATCATTGAGTTTTCTCTTAAGTCCACCATTTATGTTCCAACACAAGCATTAAAAATTAAACTCACTGTTCGTACATGTAGGTCCCCGGACCTCTTGTCTGTCCTATGAGGATCCCTGTCGCGGACGCTTACGGGCCTGTTGATACGCAGGGGAGACGGCTGGCTGCTATGCGCGTGAGGCGGCTGGCTGATGTGTGGGCGTATCACAACGCGCGTTTGGTGGCTCGTACTCTACATCGTTTATGAAAAATCTGTCCTTCACAAGTCTCACTTTTTCCTTCCTTCTGCGTGCCTCGTTCATGATCGGATAGAGCGATTTACGGCGTTGTTCTACCTCCACTGGGAACTGCTCCTGCACATACACGTCAGACCCTCTGAGAGTTTTCGGGGCTTGCTTCATCACAAGCTCACGGTCTTTAAAGCGAGAGAATTTTGCCACAGCAGTACCTGGACGTGCATTCGAGTGCCTGGGTCTACGCCCTATTCGGTGGACACGTTCGAACTCTATATGTCTTTCCGCACCTTCATTTTGTTCTTAACAAACCTTCGAATCACTTTCTCACAGTCCTCTCCCCCTTCCTCCTGAATACCCGTGGATAGTAAGTTGTCCCTCATGGATCGACACTGCAAATCTAAGATGGCCTCCCGGAGTTGGTCCCGCACGATGACTTATTCGTCGTCCATTCTCACAGAATTCGTATCACTTTTCTCCTTCAAGTTACTTCATATTTCACACCGGTGTGTTCAAATGAATTGAAGATAGGTACAATTGAATTATACCTATCTATAATTCATTTGAAGATAGGTAAAATTGATTTAAAGATAGGTGCAATTGATTTGAAGATAGATATAATTGAAACATATTAACAAAGGATTTGAAGATAGGTACAATTCAATTATACCTAGGTTCAATTCATTTTTGAGTTATTGAAAATAATGATCTGTCCCTTTGTAGTAACTCAGCCATGGGCATGGCGGCCAAATGAAGATGTAAATAAATTTTCGCGCCAGTATGACGTATAGAAACAAACATAAGGGGTGCAGTTATTGTTGTCAATATCGTGATAATTAAAGATAGGTTCCATTTAATTGCACCTATCTTTAATTCAATTATACCTATCTTTAATTCACTGCATTTGTACCTATCTTCAATTCAATTGTACCTATCTTCAAATGAATTAAAGATAGGTATAATTGAATTAAACCTATCTGTAATTCATTTGAAGATAGGTATAATTGAATTAAACCTGTCTCTAATTCATTTGAAGATAGGAACAATTATTTGAAGATAGGTACAATTATTTGAATATATGTTAATTTGGCGTCCCATACTCATATGCCTGTGGGTATCCAGGATCTAACGTTCTATTTAAAGACCATATGGCGATCTATTAATGTAAGAAACCTTAAAAAACTATTAATTCGCCATTTTCATTATTTTCAGTCTTACAGCATTCACTTCACATGCAACTTTTAATTCTACATCGGTTGTTTTGACGTTAAATATCCCTGATGACGTCATTTATCAGCTGGATTTACTTAATACAGTAAAATCGGTGTTTGCCTCCCCAACAAAATCTTTAAAACTATGTTATATATAAAAAGCTGTTATAGAAATTCCCTGACAAATTATTTAAGTGATAACTATATTTATTATATTTTATTTATTTATTGGTATTTTTGGGGGATTTTTTCCCTTTTTTTTTCTTGTTATTTTGAATATAATGAAATAAATCTACATTTTCCGTAGCAAGAAGTGAGGTTAACGCACAGTGAATTTACTAATACGTTTAAGTATTTAATAAAATAAACAAGTTTTAAGGAAAATGATCTCTTTAAAAAGACTGGAATAATCTGCATACCCTTGGCGTACCTTATCTGTATTTTAAACGTTTATCATTAAAAATCAGTCACAACAAGCTGTGTTTGTGAAACACTAATGCCCCGGCGGCAACAAAGTCCAAAAGTCATTTTTAGCGTGAAAGTTATTGTCAAGATCATCCATTCTGATAAAACCATATCTTTATTCCGCTTCTCTATTTGTTCAAATGCGGATAAAGATCTGGCGAAACCCCATAAGGGTTCATGTTCTGGTGAACTCTGAGTTTCAGCCAATCAGTGGATCGGCTACAAATTCCTAGAACGAAATTAACATCCCCATCGTACGTGACCTACAAGAAAGTTTTTGAACAGTGTTAGTTACATATTGCGTCACTATCACGTGCCTAGCCGAGTCATTGATTGGTTATGGGAAATAACGGTTTCGGTGACGAAAACATCATTAGAACATGACCCCTTACAGGGCTTCGCCAGATCTTTATCCGCAATGGGGTAAATAGAGAAGTGGAATAAAGATATATTTTAATCAGATTGAAGGTCATCGACCTTGGTGTCATTTGAAAGGGTTTCATTAGTTGAGTATGCATGTGAAATATGAAGTCCCTATCCCTCACGGTTCTAAAGTTATGACCAAGGTTACAGTTGACAACAAAACGGACAGACAGGACAAAAACAATATGCACCCATTCTATCGATCCGGGGGCATAAAATGATTTCAATGGTTTCTCAATAGTTTATTACAATGGAAAATGCACAATAGCCATGAATTACAATGGATTACGAAATACAATGGATACATTGTACATTTCCATATTTATAATTCGTCTTTCGTCTCTGGGAAGGACAAGCTATACACTTCTTTCAAACCCCTGATAACTCGGAACGGTTCTTTTGTGAAATACGTTTGCATGGTTCTTATGATCTCTTTTTGTTCGCGTCGGAAATATTCACTTAAAATCGCATGTTCATAAAACTCTATCAAAGTCTTCACCACAAGGGGTAAAGGTGAAGGCCGCCAATTCAACACCGCCTGAGCTTTAGTAATATCAACTGGTCCTCGCTCAACTGATGGATACAAATGGATAGAATCTGGTTTGTCGTCTGTTCGGATATCCAGTGAATATAGCCCCAACTCTTGTTTCATAATAGACAGCAAATCTGGCAGAGTCAGTGTTTCATGAAATGCCAGGTTATACGCTTGGTCATAAATCGTTTCGTCTCCATCCAAACAGGTCATAATGGCGTCTGCAACATCTTGAGAATAAACTAAACTCAGGGGTTTATTTTTCAAATATTCAGGAACAGAAATTGTGCGGACTAAATAATCATGCAGTTTTAACCAAATCTGGTATATCCACCATCGCATTGTACTATCGCGTTCCCCTATGACATCTGGCAAACGAAGCGATATGAAAGGTATGCCTCCACTGGCTCGTTGTTTCACTAATTCTTCTTCACAAGCCAATTTTCGATGTCCATAATCGTCTTTTTTATTTAGACTCTCGCGGTCATTTTCTGTTTTGGGTCGGACAGCATCTTCCTCCCGAGAGGGATTTTGATGAGTTTTCACGCACACTTCATAAACAGAGTCAGAGCTGATATAAACATAACGACCGATTTTTCCTTCTAATACTTCCAACCCGTCCGTTATCGCAAAAGGGTGATATGCACTGAAATCAATGACCGCGTCAAAATATACATGCTGATTCTGTTCTAAAAACTCCTGAAACTCCGTACACTTCCGCAGTGTCTGCATTCGGTCACAAGATATGTGACGGACATGTGGCTTTATACGAGATGCCGAATCCCAGTGCCAGTTCCCTCGATTCAGTAAGGTTAATGAATCTCCTCTTTCTAGTAATTTTTGGACTGTTGATGCACCTAAAAATCCATTTCCACCAAAAACTAAAATTTTCAAATTTTCCCGCGTTTTACCATGGTTCCACTTGAAATTCGATCCGTGAGTATCGTCAGTGAGTAGTGATAACAATGCAAAGTTTGTTAACATGTTTAAAGCCACCCTAAAAATACAATCCATTTTGTAATGCTTGTGAGAAATCTGTTCCAGTACTCTTAAATACTTGAAAAGACGTATCTACACGCAACCCTCTGCATACGTGTGAGACTAGTTCATCGCCGAATCTATAAATAGCTAGTGTCCGGAAGGCTCTGAACGCTGCTCTCGGTTTTATGAAAACATTGAAATACTTTTTGTTATTTACAGCTTATAAACATATTTGTGTAGATCTAAAGAACTTATAGATTTATATTTATTTTATTTATCATCCGATAACAAAATCATTTATAGATTCGCATGAATATAACATATACGAGATTTGAAAAAAAAAAATGATAAAAAATATTTCGGGTTAGGACTTCATCATTTGTAACCGGAAATAAGTTTGGTTGCGAAACCTAGTAAAGGATTGAAAGAAATCAGCTGAATAGAAACCAGAAATGGTACATGTTATACTAAATACATATTTTGTTACTGAACTTTCCGATCTTAATATAGAAAATTAATAGCAGTAATAATAATAATAGCCCTGTAACAGTGCTACTAGATGTAGTAGCTTATAGTACTTATAGATCTAGTACTATGATGTCGGCCTATTTTGCGCCCTTAAATGTATTTGCCTATGTTAACTCAGTTTGAAAGAAAGAACCAGCAAAATAACATTCAAAACTTTTAGACTGATCTGTATTCTATATGGTGATACAGTTTTTATTTTTATCTAGTGGTATAAGTAAGAAAAAACAGCTAATATCAACGTACCCATGCATCACCTGATTGTCAACTATGTCGGCTTATTTGACACTATCGAGGTTACAGTGTATATGAATATAAAAAAGACTATAATTGTGGACAAAATTGACATGAAGTTGAAATTAACTGTAGTTGGCTCATTGCCAATTGAACTAACGATATTGTTTCTGTGTATTGAAAACTAAATGATAATGCTTGATCTACTGTTTTACTTCTTCATTAGGCCTTCTTACCTGAGGCTGAGTCTATTTTCTTTACTTGTACACAGTCGGAGATAAATCAGAACCGGCCTCAACAATGAGCACCAGTGTTTACACGGAAGTGATTACAATGTCACAAAATGCGCAGTGCAGAATTAGCTGACACGCAGAATAGGCAGACAAAGCAGTACTATACATGTATTGTTCATTTGTTGTCATCAGTCTGTAGGATATCAGTAAAATAAAACAGATTTTATACACAAGATACACCTATAGGAAGTATAGTGGATCCAGCCCCAGTACATATGTGGCCCCAGTAGATCCTGCCCCAGTGGATCCAGCCCTTATCAGTTTCTGGCCCCATAATACATATTTTTATAATTTTAACTATGGTTAACCTTTATATGTAGAGAGAAAAGAGAAAAAAAAATAAAAGATAGAATTAAAAAAAAGTTTGTATTGTCTATTGTCTTTCTGTCTTTCATGAGATTAATTAGGCCAAAAAAAATTCATGTGTGTTTCCACTTTCACCCTTGGAAAAAATGATTGCTGGACAAATCATCGATGATACAACTCGTCACAAGATAACTCGTCATGAAAAAAAGACAAATCGTTACATATCAGAATTGTTATATTGAAGTTATAAGGAGGGAGGGGGAGAAGAGATCTTAATCTAAAAACACAAAAAAAAGGAAAAAGTGTAAATTTCGGTGATGAGTTGTCTTGTAGAAGTTATGGGGGAAATATCATTTTTAAAAGGTGGGGGGAGGGGGGGGGGTGGAACATTCCTAAGTTTTGGTGACTAGTTGTCTGGTAAAATTCAGTATTTATGTTTGTATCAACCCAAATCAGATTTTAAGCCCAAATTGAGCAGTGTTGCTATAAGCAAAAAAATATTCATTACGCTTGTAATGGCTTTCTTTGCATAAAAATAATAATATTGAGAGAAAGCCATTGTCAGTTCCACTGTATGTGTTTTGATAATCATCC
Organism: Pteria penguin; assembly: GCA_035048485.1. Lineage (NCBI taxonomy): Eukaryota > Metazoa > Mollusca > Bivalvia > Pterioida > Pteriidae > Pteria > Pteria penguin. Next base: position 3,593,896 of record CM068585.1, on the reverse strand, counting down.
TTGGCTGAAGTCAGTGGTTGATGGCCCGGTCACGAGCTGATAACTAGTATTAGCAGGGCTTGATGGCCCGGTCACGAGCTGATAACTAGTATTAGCAGGGCTTGATGGCCCAGTCACAAGCTGATAACTAGTATTAGCAGGGCTTGATGGCCCGGTCACGAGCTGATAACTAGTATTAGCAGGGCTTGAGAACCTGTAAGTCACACGGCCCTAGATCAGTAGGATAGCATGTAACTTTGTTATTCATGTTGTAGGAGAGTCCACCTCCTTCTTATCATCAAAGTCACATGACCCTAGATCAGTAGGATAGCATGTAACTTTGTTATTCATGTTGTAGGAGAGTCCACCTCCTTCCTATCATCAAAGTCACATGGCCCTAGATCAGTAGGATAGCATGTAACTTTGTTATTCATGTTGTAGGAGAGTCCACCTCCTTCCTATCATCAAAGTCACATGACCCTAGATCAGTAGGATAGCATGTAACTTTGTTATTTATGTTGTAGGAGAGTCCACCTCCCTCCTATCATCAGGCTACAGCCAGTGAGTCCCAGCCTGTTAAGTCTGGAGATCATCTCCCTCCATACTCAGATCCGGAGGCTGGACGCCAAGCACCACAAATGTCACAAGGTAGACTGTTATCAGTATCGGTGTCTCTTAGATTTAGTACAAGACTAATCATTATGTATCATATTACGAGACTAAGAATGTCATGAATATCGGCGTGTATTAGGTTTATTACAGGACTAATCATTATGTATCACATGGTAGAATGTCATGAATATTGGCGTCTCCTAGATGTATTGCAAGACGAATCATTATGTATCACATGGTAGAATGTCATGAATATTGGCGTCTCCTAGATGTATTGCAAGACGAATCATTATGTATCGCATGGTAGAATGTCATGAATATCGGTGTCTATTAGATATATTACAACACTAATCATTATGTATTAAAATTGATACATTTTGTACTGTAGGTTTTCCATGTTGTAAATGAAATTTTGAAAAAACAATGTAAAACAAACCAAATTAAAAGTTTTATGTCATAATATGCATGCTGTGCCAAAGTTTGGTGCTTTGAATGCATTGGTTATTGGTTGCCAGTATACATGTCCTTGTACTGTACATGGATTGTCGTTATGTACAGAAAAATAGCCCAGAGGCAGAGTAAGTGGTAAAATTGAAAATTTGATTCAAGCATGCTATCTACTGATGTGACAGAACTCTGGAACTCTTGGTCCTAAGTCAAGTTTGCTAACTATTGATGTAACAGATCTCTGGAAGTCTTGGTCCTAGGTCAAGCTTGCTACCTATTGATGTGACAGATCAGTGGAACTCTTGGTCCTAAGCTCAGATACAGCAATCCAGTAAAAGCTTGTGTTTTGTAAAATTTTCACAATGGAACAACAATTTGTAGTTTGTTTGGGGGTTATTTTGTTTTGTTTTGTTTTCTGGTTTTGTGTGTGTGTGGTTTTTTTTTTTTTGTTTTTTTTTGCAGGTAGAAAATAGCAGTAAGGTTCATAAAATTACCAAGTACCTTTTTTAGCTCACCTGAGCCAAAGGCTCAAGTGAGCTATAGTCATAGTGCGCCGTCCGTCGTCCGTCGTCGTCGGCGTCGTCGTCGTCGTCCGTCGTTAACTTTTTCACATTTTCGACTTCTTCTCTGGAACTACATTGCAGATTTGGATCAAACTTTGTGTAAATGATGTACTCAAGGTCCCCTACTAAAATTGTGTTCGGGATCCAGATTCCCTCAGGGGTGGATCCAGGGCGGGACCAAAAGTGCCCAAAAGGGTACCCCTCTTCAAACATCTTCTTCTCCAGAACCAGTACATAAATGGGGAAACTAATTGCATTTCAACAATCTATAAAGATGGGTTGTTAAAAATTGTGTTCGGGGTTAAGATCCGTCAAATAGAAATTTACGCTTTTTTGACGTGTTTCTGGACTTAGTCATTTCAATGAAGAAAAGTGTCATGTTTTTCAGTTAATTGATATTGATGATTTCTTAATGACTATTTTGATCATAATTGTGGTAAGGAATATTATTGTGAAAGAATTTTGTCATTATCTCAATTTTTGGATTTTTTATGAATTTTTTAAGACTTCCAAAAAAAAGGGGGGGGTTAGCCATTTATCACATTTTCAACTTTTTCTACGAAACCACATGAAAGATTTTAATGAAACATGGAATACATGAAGTACTAAAAGTCCTCTATCAATGTGGTAAATTTCATCCAAATTGGTTAACAGATAATGCCACCATGTCTAAAAAGTAGTTCTCACAATGGTACATATAATACTTGGTAATTGAAATATGGAGAGTAGCGGATCAAATCCAGCTGTGGTCAAAAAATTTTTTTTTTTTTTTTACACATCTAAATAAGTTTTTAGATGTTTCTAAACACTCAACATATGAAATTAGGAATTTTACGTTTAAGACTTCCAAAAAAAAAAAAGGGGGGGGGGGGTGGTGGCCATTTTTCACATTTTCAACTTTTTCTACAAAACTGTTTGGAACTACATTGCAGATTTGGATCAAACTTTGTGTAAATGATGTACTCAAGGTCCCCTACTAAAATTGTGTTCGGGATCCAGATTCCCTCAGGGGTGGATCCAGGGTGGGACCAAAAGTGCCCAAAAGGGTACCCCTCTTCAAACATCTTCTTCTCCAGAACCAGTACATAAATGGGGAAACTAATTGCATTTCAACAATCTATAAAGATGGGTTGTTAAAAATTGTGTTCGGGGTTAAGATCCGTCAAATAGAAATTTACGCTTTTTTGACGTGTTTCTGGACTTAGTCATTTCAATGAAGAAAAGTGTCATGTTTTTCAGTTAATTGATATTGATGATTTCTTAATGACTATTTTGATCATAATTGTGGTAAGGAATATTATTGTGAAAGAATTTTGTCATTATCTCAATTTTTGGATTTTTTATGAATTTTTTAAGACTTCCAAAAAAAAGGGGGGGGTTAGCCATTTTTCACATTTTCAACTTTTTCTACGAAACCACATGAAAGATTTTAATGAAACATGGAATACATGAAGTACTAAAAGTCCTCTATCAATGTGGTAAATTTCATCCAAATTGGTTAACAGATAATGCCACCATGTCTAAAAAGTAGTTCTCACAATGGTACATATAATACTTGGTAATTGAAATATGGAGAGTAGCGGATCAAATCCAGCTGTGGTCAAAAAAATTTTTTTTTTTTTTTACACATCTAAATAAGTTTTTAGATGTTTCTCAACACTCAACATATGAAATTAGGAATTTTACGTTTAAGACTTCCAAATGAAAAAAAGGGGGGGGGGGGCCATTTTTCACATTTTCAACTTTTTCTACAAAACTGTTTGAAGGATTTTAATAAATCTTGATAGAAATAAGTCACTTATGATCCTCTTCAAATTCTGTTGTTTTCGTCCAGACCTCTTTACAGGTGGCACCACCATAGTCAAAAGTAGGTCACAAAAGAGTTCCCTCCTTTAACAATATTCTTTTTCATACGGGCTGTATACAGAGACAAACAGAATGCATTGAAATGATCTAGAGGGATGAGTGAAGACGTATTGTCATTTTGGTTCCCTTCCAAAATCAAATTTTAGAATTTTTTTTCGACATTTCTTTGGACTTGGTGATTCAATGCAGAAAAAAAGTGTCATATTTCCTTGTTAATTGATAATGATGATTTCTTATGGACTATTGTGATCATAATTATGGTAAGGATTGTTACTTTGAAAGAATTTTGTCAATATCTCAATTTTTGGATTTTCTATGAATTTTTTAAGACTTCCAAATGAGGGTGTATAGGAACAATTCAATCACATTTTTCACTTCTGCTGTTATACCACATGAAAGATTTTAATGAAACAAGGAATACATGAAGTACTAAAGGTCCTCTATCAATTTGGTAAATTTTTATCCAAATTGGTTAACAGATAATGCCACCATGTCTAAAAAGCAGTTCTCACAATGGTACATATACCACTTGGTAATTGAAATATGGAGAAATTTTTTTTTTCATTTCTTTACACACCTAAATAAGTTTTTAGATGTTTCTCAACACTCAACATATGAAATTAAGCAATTTTAAGTTAGATCTGGACAATATTTGAAACAATTGTTGTTCATGACCCAGACTTGAAATCAGTCAACAAAAGGCCCCACCTAAAGAAAATGTTGCCCTGAATGACTTCTTGCAGAGACAAAGGAAATGCTTGATATCAAAATCATGTGAATGGATGTGCAAAAAAGTGTTGTTTTTTATTCTAGCCTGAAATAAAATTTGACATATTTTCAACATCTGTGTTGACTTAGTCACATTAATGCAAAAATAAATGAATTCTTCCTTCATGCATGACTGATCATCTAGGTACTCAGGTGAGCGATATAGGCCCACTTGGGCCTCTTGTTTATTCATATATATGACACAGGATTTATCAAAAGTAATCAAAGTGAAAGTCTTGCATCATGATTTACAATGGCAGGCGCGTAGCCAGGTGTACGCAAGTACGCAGGTGCATCCACATCATTTTGCAAAAAAGATAAATGTAGACAATGTTATTGCCACTTTTGTAGACAAAAAGCCACGCAGGCTCTCATTCCTGTTTGAATAATGTCAAACATACATGTTATGTTGAAATGCTATCGCTTGTATGTAATTATTAAGTAAATATTACAGACAAAAAGGTGTACAAAGGGTCATTTTTAACGTAGAAAACTGTGCTGTAAATGCGTAAAATCAATTAGCTTCCGGGGGCTTTGCCCCCTGGACCCCCACCATGGGTTCGCCCTGGACCCATTGGGGGCCTTAAGGCAGCCCCCCAAACCCCCTGTCTGAATGTGCTTCCACATCCAAAGTGCTCTGGCTACGCGCCTGAATGGCATGGGAACTTTATGGTGTTATCGTGTATTATCCCTAGAAATTGGGAATTTAAAATACATATTTTTCTGAAGTGACAGAAAATTCTAAATTCTTAAAGAAATTTTCTCTAAAAATGGGGATTATTAAATACATACTATCTCTTAAATGATCAAAAATTTTTAATTTTCATAAAGATTTTTACATCCTCCATAATGAAGTTGAAGTCATTTTAATGTTTGCCATGAATGTATCTACCTTGTTTGTTTTATGTTACTTGGAAGCTGAGGAAGATAGAGTTTTGAGTATGCCATAACATTATCTTTCTATGCCATAACATTATTTGTCAATACCATAACATTATCTGTCTATGCCATAACATTATTTATCTATGCCATAAAATTATCTATCTATGCCATAACATTATCTGTCTATGACATAACTTTATTTATCTCCCTTTCAGAGCCTCCACCATCCTATGACTCTCTTTTTGGCCGAGTCCAAGCTGCTAAGCAATCCTCAGAGTCAAAGCCACAATTATTCAAGAAAATCCTTGCTATATTCGTAGGCACATGTAAGTTTGCATATATGTATTGTGTTATGCATATGCCTCTTCCTTACTAGATATGTTTGTATTTTTTCATACATAATCTATGATTTTATATCAAGTAGCTTCAGCTTTTCTCAACAATATAAACACGTTTTCTATTAAGGTATGAGTTTTTTCAAAGTCTTCAAGAATTTCTGGCCAAGGCCTCCTCATAGGGATAAGGAATCACAGATTCCTTACAAGGGAGGGCTGTATCTTTTTACACAACATATAAGTGTTGATGTATTTTAATTTCATATAAGAATGATTATGTAGATGCCTTTGTACAATATTGATATAAAAAAAATTTGAAATGTAAAAATATTATCAATGATAAGATGACATTAACATTATGAATGTTATCAACATAAACCACTTTTTCATTTTGAGTAATGTCTGTAAATTGGCCATGATCTTGAAAATAAAAAAAAAAACCTTGTCACATCAGTATACATAGGAAAACAAGGAATATAATTCATCTGTACAACTTAAAATAATGATGTTATCATGCTTTGTACACATTCAGAGCCATGCTGGTACAGTGAACTTAAATGTACTTGTCTTAGTGATTGTTTGTTTTCAGTGGGATGTACCATCTGCATAGGTCTGGTCTTGGCTATTCCAGTCTCCATGATAGTAATGGGTATGTACAAAATACTTGCACAGAATATAACAGAGAGAATAGTAATAAGCAACAAGGACATGATGCTTGTAACTTAGTCTAGCAGTCAGAGACTTATTCCAGTTGTAATTTAACATTGGTTTATATAATTTTCTAGTTTATAGTACAGGGTAGATGTTGTCTAACTATTTTACAAATTGGAGTCCTTCTGATCCTAGTGTAAATTTACAAAATACAAAATGATTTTATACTAAATTGCAGACCTCTACAGGTAAGTATGGACTTTGTTAGACTTATGGTAAGTTCCCTGTTGTAGAGTTTGTGCATACTCTCCAGAAAATTTGAATTGGTAAGAGCCTTAGGAGTAGACCTTTTCTTTAATATACTGGTAGACCTTACTAGCTTGTTGATCTTGACATTTTCTGTGACCTTTTCTTTAATATACTGGTAGACCTTACATGCTTGATGATTTTGACATTTTCTATGACCTATTCTTTAATATACTGGTAGACCTTACACGCTTGATGATCTTGACATTTTCTGTGACCTGTTCTTTGATATCCTGGTAGACCTTACAAACTTGATGATCTTGACATTTTCTATGACTTACCCTATATATAACGGTAGACCTTACAAGCTTGATGATCTTGACATTTTGTGTGACCTGTTCTTTGATATACTGGTAGACCTTACCCGCTTGTTGATCTTAACTTTTTACTTTAACCTATTCTTTGATATACTGGTAGACCTTACAAACTTGTTGATCTTGACATTTTCTGTGACCTATCCTTTGATACACCAGTAGACCTTCCAAGCTTGATGATTTTGACTTTTCTGTGACCTGTACAAAAGCTTATAATTGACTGATATTTCTTACTAGTTTTTATGACCTTGATCTGAAAAACCATTTCATCTTTACTTTAGTTTTGACATAATAAGAAACAACTGACAATTATTCAAAATTTGAAGAAACAGGACTTCATATTTTGTATATTATTCTGTTGTATAAACTGATAACATATGTTATTTATCAGATCATTGCTTTGTGATCTTGAGCATAATAAATATAGCTGCCTAAAGTAATTTATGTTACATTCTTGCTCCCACTATATGTCCAGAATTACTTAAATGTAATCGTTACTACAATTGTGTATAATGCACTTTCCCAACAGATATGTACTCATAGTCCTACATGTACTTTTCATTATGCTGAGTGCAGTAATATTTTGTGACATTTAGGTGCTTTATACAAGGATGAGTGTCCACTGGAGAAGTACATTCCTATATACCTGATAGTAGGTGGCTCCTTTGGTGTCTTAAAGAATCTAATAACTTTATGCCAGAAAGCAAAAAATGACAGAGAAGGCGAGGAAGGGGAAGAGAAGAACCTTAAATCCAATCCTTTTGATCACATGTTGAATACCTTTTTGGTAGCCTGGTTCATTGCAGGTAATTTGTTTTGACAGACTTTCAGCTTGTTTTCATTTATTATATCAACAAATGCAAGTTTGTAGGTTTAATATGAAGGGTAAAGAAGTGACCATGTCTGTTTTTCATTAGGAATAAAATGATTTTCTACTTATTAATTATAATACACAGGAATTAAAGGTTTTACTACCAAACAGAATTTAATGGTAATATAATTTTAGTAAGTAAGCATATTCTTGTTGTTTGAAATTTGATTTTTACGAAGTACCATTTGATTGATTACAAAACAATTATAATAAACAGGTATAGTATAGTTGATGTAGAATACGATTTTAAGCTCACATTGATGAAGTTGAGAGGAGCTGATCAGTGTTTTTCACTTAAAGTGATGTAGAAGACTGAAAGACAGTACAGTGGTAGAGTGATAATGAGGGTCACCCTTATACGGAAGGGGGGGGGTGTGGAGACCACAGACACATTTTCAAAATTTCCTTTTTTTCATGCAATTTAAAGCACTTTGGCATAGATTTCTTGGACTCTGATACTGAAGTACAAATCAAAGAAAATTCTCAATTTTCTTTCTCTGGTCATGATAGTCTAAAGCAAAAATTCCCAAGATCTTAATTTCATTGATAGACAAACATCTTAGTGAATACAGCTTTCTTTACAAATAGGTGTTTGCACCTACTCAGGTCCTTTTTTCCCGTATTTTTTATGTAAATTTGATTGAAGTCTTTCTCCTTTGAACCTAATGTAAATACTTGTGCCTTTTATGAGGTAGAAATTTCCATTACTGCTTGTTTCTAAGGGAAACTATAGTAACTGTTCAGAAAATTAGATTCACTTTGAATATCAAAAGATTTTGATTAAGTATGATACTGACGAAAGTAATCTTATCTAAAAAGATCTGATATGGAATCTTCTATATACCATTTCATTCGTAATAATTACAGCCTTGGTCTTGAGTTTAAGTGATTTAAGGTCTATGATAACACCAGTTTACCAGTCTGTAGAAACAGTATTCATCTAGTAAACACAGTGTCAGATTTATAGAAATAGTTTGTGGTATATGTCCTATATGTATGTAAAGGTATGCCATAAGATTAAGGTAAATTTTTTTGTGATATTGTAGGTAATGTGTGGATATACAGATCCCATAGTAGCTGGCAGGCAAACCCTGCCTCCTGTGATTCTACACTGTATCTCTACGCCTTCTGGTTGACCACGTCTGTGTACATTGTTATTGGGACCACATGCTGTTGTATTTGCTGTGTGGGCTGTATTGCCAGTATGGTAAAATGAGTTAAAGGAATTGTTTTGGCCTTTGTTATTAACTTACATATATTGTTATTACATGTATTAGACATAATAAACTGTGTAACTTATGGAAGGAATGAGTGTTTTAATGTATGATTTAAATGTTACATCTAATATTTTTCTCAAGATTTTGTACTAAAGTTCAAGAAGTTTTATTTTTTCATCAAAGTATAACTTAAAATTTTCAGTCATACTGGGGGTACAATGTATTCTATCTTGAACAGCAACCAAAAAAAAAAAAGAAAATTGCTGTTAAATATATGAATAAAACCAGATTAAATTTGCATATTTAAGAAACATATAAAAGAAGCATAAAAAGTAAGCTGTCTAAAGTGACTGGTTAGAACAAGTGGTTGTTAGCACAGGTTTGGCTATTAACTCTTCTTTGTTTATATAAGATGCAGGGTGGCTACACATGGATGTAAAATCATTAACATGTAGGTATAGATAAATGGTCACTTTATTGAAATGTAAATTGGAAGTGCATTGTGCAAGCATTAAATTGTAAAAAGAAACATTGAAAATTCAATTTTTTCATGCAAGGTTTGCATTCTGAGTAAAATTCTTCCACTTGTTGTCTAAGTAATTTATTAATATGATACGGACATTTACATATCAATGTATTTTTTTTTACCAGTGTTAATTTAATTTTAAGAAATGTAGTTATTGTTTGGCATTTTGGTGTTGTATATTGTATACTTTTAAACATTTTTCATTCCACTGTATATGTGTAGCCATTTCGTAATATATTTAACTTAAAGGTATTTTACTTTCTTGCTATCACCAAATGTACTGTGCATCTGAAAAAATGCTTTTATTTAGTTCAATGTGGTTTTATCTACGACTATATGTCAGTGTATCAGTTAAGATCAATTATATCTTGAAATGCATATTTGCAGATGAAGCTGTCCCTTCTTAATGTACTGACATGTTTCCATGGTTGAATGCAGGTCTGTACAATTTTGAGGTGCATCAGGAGTTTTCCTTTTAAATATATATGTATAACATACTTTAAAGTCCTGATTTGGGCCACTATGTTGAAGAGGTTGGTTACCTCCTGCTTCCATGTCACGACATGTCTGAAAAATTGTTGAAAGCGACGTAAAACAACAGTCACCAATCAACCAAGTAATAGGTAATTTTTTTGAGATTTAGAAATTATTTAACATGTTCCTCATTTAAGTAGTTTTGTTCATTTTTATGTGATCCACATGATAATGTTTAAAAGAAAAAGTACCTTTTATATGAAGATTTATATTAACTCAATGATGTTTTGAATAAATGAATTACAAAAGCTCCTTTCCATCCACCAAAATCACAAAAAAAAGGATCACCACCCCCCCCCCTCCCCAAACCCCTACCTCCTCATAAAGTGAAAACAGTAATATACAGAGTATTGGCTAAAATCTGTCAGAGAACAGGTATACTCTGATGCAGTAGAGAACAGGTAGACTCTGTCATGTCAGAGAACAGGTATACTCTGGCGCAGTAGAGAACAGGTAGACTCTGTCGTGTTAGAGAACAGGTATACTCTGATGCAGTAGAGAACAGGTATACTCTGTCGTGTAGATAACAGGTAGACTCTGTCGTGTCAGAGAACAGGTATACTCTGGCGCAGTAGAGAACAGGTAGACTCTGTTGTGTTAGAGAACAGGTATACTCTGTCATATCAGAGAACAGGTATACTCTGGCGCAGTAGAGAACAGGTAGACTCTGTCATGTCAGAGAACAGGTATACTCTGATGCAGTAGAGAACGGGTAGACTCTGTCGTGTTAGAAAACAGGTATACTCTGATGCAGTAGATAACAGGTAGACTCTGTCGTGTCAGAGAACAGGTATACTCTGTCATGTCAGAGAACAGGTATACTCTGTCATGTCAGAGAACAGGTATACTCTGACGCAGTAGAGAACAGGTAGACTCTGTCATGTCAGAGAACAGGTATACTCTGACGCAGTAGAGAACAGGTAGACTCTGTCGTGTAGATAACAGGTATACTCTGTCATGTAGATAACAGGTAGACTCCGTCATGTCAGAGAACAGGTATACTCTGACGCAGTAGATAACAGGTATACTCTGTCGTGTTAGAGAACAGGTATACTCTGATGCAGTAGAGAACAGGTAGACTCTGTCGTGTAGATAACAGGTATACTCTGACGCAGTAGAGAACAGGTAGACTCTGTCATGTTAGAGAACAGGTATATTCTGGCACAGTAGAGAACAGGTAGACTCCGTCATGTTAGAGAACAGGTAGACTCTGTCATGTCAGAGAACAGGTATACTCTGACGCAGTAGAGAACAGGTAGACTCTGTCATGTAGATAACAGGTATACTCTGGCGCAGTAGAGAACAGGTAGACTCTGTCATGTTAGAGAACAGGTAGACTCTGTCGTGTCAAAGAACAGGTATACTCTAATGCAGTAGAGAACAGGTAGACTCTTATCATGTCAGAGAACAGGCAGACTCTGTCATGTCAAAGAACAGGGTCTGGTGCCATAAACTGAGAATATACTTAAGTCAAATATTTCATTTTAATTTATTCCAATGTTAAACATTCAAATAAATTCTCAGAGTGATTTAATTTTATTTATCAATAGAATAAAACTAAATAAAATCCAAATCCCAGTTATTAATACATTGATGAACAGAAGAATATGAAATTTTGACTGAAATATATTCTCACTTTATGGCGCCGGACCCAGGTAGACTATTGCGATAGAGGACTCTGTCACATAGTGTTTTCTCTTTCTTCTCATCAAATATAAAACTTCATATACTAGTATGTCGGAAATGAATTGGTATACCATTTATTTACAGATACCATTTATTTACAGTGTCTTAAGATTTAGATATTTATAGTTTCTATGCCCCCAGATCAATAGATCGGGAGCATATTGTTTTTGTCCTGTCTGTTTGTCTGTCTGTTGTCAACTTTAACCTTGGCTATAACTTTTGAACCATGAGGGATAGAGACTTCATATATGACCTGCATACTCAACTAATGAAGTCCTTTCAAAGGACACCAGGGTAGATGACCTATTGACCTTGACAAAGACCTTCATGCTAAATATAACTTTTTGGACTTTGGTGCCACTGGGGGCATTAGTGTTTCACAAATACAGCTTGTTTTTCTAATGTTTTACTGTTCATTGTACACCCAACATGTTACAAATATGTCTTTGATTTTAAGTGTATGTGTCCTTGAATTGTCTAAAATTCAAAATACCCAAAGCACTTTCCTCTTCCAAATATTTATAATCTTAGATGTTATCTTAGAATGTTCAATTTTGGACTCAACTGTTAAGAACAGAGTGAAATTTTGGTATGATTTCAGATTTCAAAGAAATTAAGTATTTTCAATGCATATGCATGGGAAAAGGTGTGTTTATTAAGTATTTATATAGAATACGGCTGTTACATAATAACACAAAAGAATGCTAATGTTTGCTTTTAATTACTTCTCTATGGAATTGATTGATATATACAGTTATTGGCTGTATTGAGAAACATTAAAAGTATTTTTCCAAGCATGTGGAACTTGGTAGGGAGCACAGTATTTTTAATGCAGTATCTTTACTGAGAATAGCAATAGAATAATGATGCTATATACCATATCATACTTTCGTTTGCTTCTCAGGATTAAAGGGAATGTAGTAAATATGTCAGTATAATTATATATTTAATATATAGATAGAAACCTATTATTATTGAAAATTTCATTTTCCTTTTCATATTCATATTGTGAGGACATGATAATATTTGATAAAAGACTTTTGAATGAAGATACATTATATTTGATATAGAACTGATTTATACAAATTCATTTTCTTCCAAATTGATCCAGAAATTTTCATTTTTAAATTAAATAGATACAAACATTTGTTTTCTTGAAGGGAATGAAATGCATATAGTACATGTATAATGAATATTATACAATAGTATTTGATATATATGAGTTATATGGAGATAGGATGCCATAGAGTACAGTATGGCACATATGACAGTGCATATGATAAGATGTAAATGGTTTAAAGAAATATATTAAAGACATATAAGATGGACAGGAAACTAAGGTTTTATGTGGAATAGTATGTAACAGACTAGACTTGAATAAGCATGGTCTTTCATATTGGTGCTGTCATTGTAGATGGTCTGTTGAAAAATCTGTTTAAATAGTTTCCTTAAGAAAAGTTTTAAAAGTAGTACTTCATGCAGTACTTTGTAACAGGCAATGAGAATTCAGATGATTAATTTTCTTACCAACTTAAACATATTTCTAATGTGCCAAGACTAAGGCTTATTTACATAATGATTAATTTAAATATCATTTGGAAGTATGATTACACATTGAACGTGTCAGTTATATGTATCTATGCCCTCTCCACCAGTATCTCTGTATAAAGTCAGCTGATCCTGTACCATGTTGTACTAGATCTTGAATACAACTCACTAAGCTTATGTAGACCAGAACACAGAAATACATGTAGATATCAGCAATAATTAACATTGTTTAATCCAACAATTGTTAGAGTAGATGTTTTGTGATAGTAATTTTGATTACAGTCTGTAATATAACGTAAATTCCTCTAGAGATTACGATTGGTGATAATGTCCCTGAGTTCCTTGATGTATGGGTTGTTGCCTTTTTTTTAACATGATTTAGTAGTTATAAAATAGTGTTTGTTGTGAGGGTAGAAAAGTCTTCCTGAATAAAGAGATTAAAAATACGTTGAGCAAACTGCAGACATTATTTATAATATTACACCACAGATATATTTTCCTGACATTGGGGTCATGAGTTTGCTGCATTATTTATGCTAGGGCACCAGTGGTATTTTCCTGACATTGGGGTCATGAGTTTGCTGCATTATTTATGCTAGGGCACCAGTGGTATTTTCCTGACATTGGGGTCATGAGTTTGCTGCATTATTTATGCTAGTGTACCAGTGGTATTTTCCTGACATTAGGGTTATGAGTTTGCTGCATTATTTATGCTAGTGTACCAGTGGTATTTTCCTGACATTAGGGTCATGAGTTTGATGCATTATTTATGCTAGGGCACCAGTGGTATTTTCCTGACATTAGGGTCATGAGTTTGCTGCATTATTTATGCTAGTGTACCAGTGGTATTTTCCTGACATTAGGGTCATGAGTTTGTGTATCGGTAATAGGCTTTCGTTTGGAGGTATGTTTAAGTAGAATTTATGCTACTAGTGCACTGAAATCTTCCTGTGGTTATGATCTGCCAGCTATCTGCATTGTCTGTCAACCTGGTTTTTTTTCAATATAAGCACATCATTCCGTGGAGGATTTGATTGTTTTTATGTCCCTGTTATGTTGTTAAATGCCTGTTACAGTTTCTGTATAATGATTGTCCACTGTCATCTCCTATGTGTAGTGTTGGAATACTTTTGTGTCATATATACGGGGGTGCTCATGTCAGATGTGTTATCTGTAGGCTTTGGGCCCTCATGATGGGTTTGATTTGTCAATCAAGAATATGCTTACTCATTGTCGGCACCTGGTCTCACCTTTGAATTTCAGGGATCCATTCATGCATGCTGCATTTGTGAGGGTGCCACAGAGACTTGCGTGTGTGTCATGGTAATAATCTCTGTTACAGAGTCACTTTGTTACTAACACTTTTTATCTTATCAAGAAAAAGAAGTTAATAGGTCTTTGTTATCTGTCAGAAGCTTATCTGATCACATTAATATTGAATTTATTTAATTATGTTTTCTTATTGAAGTATAAAATTTAATTTTGTTGAAAATTTGCTCAATAGATTTATAGATAAATTTTATGACTAGAATTTAAGATGCAAATGAATGCTATTTATTTTTCTGAAATAAAATCATACGGGTTTAAATAGATTTTCAAGTTTCAACGTCATGAAAATTGGCATGAAATTTTCATCTCGTAAAATTGTGATTTCATTTCTGGTTGATTATTCTATTGACATGGGTCCCATATATTGAACTTATTAATTTATTATTTATATTTATATATTTAAAATTTTTCTTTTTGATTATGTTTATCATTGTTGAGTCGAATTACATTTTGTTTTAATACACATTTGAATCACTCTTTGTTGTTTCCATATTCCTTTTAGAGTAACCAGATAGACAGTATGAAGTGTTATTGCTTCATGTATTGTTTGATCTTGCTTATAACCATGAAGTAATCTTTATTAAATGCTATATATAATGTTTTATTCTGAATAATACAAAGGTACATGTAAAAGAAAGACTATTTAGGTTTTCATCATTTTGTGCAATACTTGAAAGCTGTTTCTGTTTCCATTATCTGTATTCATTACCCATTAAAAGTGTTTGTAGAAAATTCTGAGCTTGGCTTTAGATTTGCCTTTAAGCTTCAAAGACCTGTTTCCTTTAAGATGAAATAGCAGTTTATCATTGAAGGCATGTTGGTTTCCTCCAGTGGTCAGTGGTCACTTTTATTACATCTGGATTTGATCTCCAGATGGATGAAGTGAATGGTCTGCCTGTGTAACAGCAGGGACTTGGAGAGGGGATCCAGTTTTCTTTAAACACTGACTGTTCCATGTAGGTGAAATACATCATGGTGTGACGTTGAAAGGTAATACCAGGAAATGAAATGGGACTGGGGGGGGGGGGGGGGTAAACACTTACAAACGTATTAACGGTATTCAGGAAATAAATATTCGAATCTGGAGAATTTTAATTGTAATTCTAGTTTTTAGGGTATCATTTAGCAACGTTTTTATCAGCTGCACTGGGATTGTATATCATAGTATTTACAACTTTCAAGGATAATACATTCCTTACGTAATCATTCACACAATAACAAAGCAAACACAATGTAATATTAATATAATAAATTTATTTCACACCAGTGCATCAAACAAATACCATTTAAAACAATGTTTCAGGTGTAATCTCTAGAAGGAAAAATACGATGATTTTGGTGATATTGGTGACATAGGTGGTTTGGTAGGCGAGTCGCTGACCAGGAGCACAGGTTTCCAGTTAGGCTTCCTGACGCCGAACGCAGTAGCTACCGCATTGTCGTATCGTTCCCTAGAATATGACAATATAGAGTGTTACGTCAGATGTTGACGTTGTCATGGCATCGTGTTGAAATACGACAATATACAGTGTTACATGTTAACGTAATGGATATGGCAATATATTAGTATAGTGTTACATTTTGACGTTGTTACAGAATCGTGTTGAGTACGACAAGGTATGATGTTACATTTTGACGTCACAGCATTTAACATTTCAATAGTAAAATTGTAGAATCCACAATGAATTACTATCATCTCGACATCTGACATTGTTGTAGTTTATTTTTCTATAGTAAAGACATTCCGTGTAGTGCATGTTTAATCGCTTGCATGGATTGCTACAAGCAGACGATCCAGGTTTGATTTCTGGATTGTTTACAATGTTTAAAAAGTTAATCGGCTCCTGCCATGTCGTGATATAACTGCGTGAAATAACTGAAAATACAAAATGAATGCGACGTAAAAATCCAATTAACTAACCATTTTGCAATGTTTGCTTCTAAATGAAAGATTAGATATCATTTGCATAGCATAGTATCTGCCGGTACATGCTAGCTGCAAGAACGCACTGAATCTTGCCCGCCGATCCGTTACGGAAGGAATTGTAGCTCATTTTCAATATACATAATATATAAAGATAATAACATTTCATACAGGTAGTCTGAAAATTAAGGTTATAACTTTTACATGTAGGTAGTAGAAATTATAAAATATTCTGAAATGTTTGTTTACTACAACAATTCCTTCGCCATCGACGATGGCATGCGGAAAAAGTGGAGGGCTTTTTGATGTTGCTTACCTCCGCCATCGGCAATGCGGTATAAATGGAGGGATTTGTGATGTTGCTTACATCCGCTATCGGCGATGCCGTATGAATGGAGGGATTTGTAATTTTGCTTACTCCCGCTATCCGTGATGGGGAATGAAGGAGGGATTGGTAATGTTGCTTACCCCCGTTTTGCTGAGTGTAGCTCTCGCTCCACCTCCTTCACTCGGTTCCTCTCCATCTCTACCTTCCTCTCTAGATTCTGTATCTCGTTTACTAGGCTCTCTGTTGCCGTCATGGTGCTTTCGTTCTGTTGTTTATACGTCGTGTATTCTCTCATGAGAGAATCATACCTAAAAGAAAACCGACTGGAAAGTTAAACCGATTTTTAAAAATTTACAATACCAGAAACAACGTACACGAGTGTCTGTCGGCGATATAAAACTAGTCGTGGAGTATAACATGGTAACAATTCCTTTACGGAGATAAGCCACGCAGATCAAGCAGTAGCGAGTTTATTCCTGGGCCGATAGATTCGGAGTTCGTGTCTCACTATCGAATTAATAGTGTTTTGCGCGTGATCTATAACAAACAAACAATTAAGATATTACTAGAACAGTATCAGATATATGCAGTTTTGTGATAACAAAAAAAAAAAAAAAAAAAAAAAAAAGAAAAGATTCTTACACAATACTTTCAGATTACTTACTATCGTCAAAGTTTATACAGGTAACCTTTTATACAGATAAAACTTACAAATTTTTATCATTAAGTTTGATTATCAAAAACGAGGGTCGTTAATAAATACTGAAATGTACCGTCGGCGTGAGTCGTCAGCCGCTCTCTCTGCATCATTTATTTTTCCTTTCATCTCCTCAATGGTGTTTTGTAACATTCTATTTTCTTCAACGTAAATATCTGACGAAATCCTGGAGCTGAAATTATTTGAGGATTTATTAAATAAAAATGACCTATATTAAGTAATTGCTTTTTTTCTGAATATTTTCTTGTATTGATATGTATATGAATATTTTAGTAGTGGTGTCTTGATGCTATATATGTAATAGGATGTTCTAATGTGGCATACATCCGGACACGGAATAGAGGTTTAATGCCGAACATAATAGAATGCCTGGACAGAAGGCTAATGGTTTGATATGATACAAAACAAATATGCTCCAGACCTAGAGCTTTGATAACACAGGATGAACGACAAACTTATAGCATTGATAACAAAACCTGAGCAAGAAACCTAGAGCCTTAATAACAAAACCTGAACAACAAACCTAGAGCCTTAATAACAAAACCTGAACAACAAACCTAGAGCCTTAATAACAAAACCTGAACAACAAACCTAGAGCCTTAATAACAGAAGATGAACAACAAACCATCCTTTTGCAACAAAATCTTTTTTCTCTTTTTAGGACAAATGTTTATTTCAACACAAAATATATCAAAGCCTCTATTTCTAAATAACCCAAACGCCAAAAGCAAGTTTTTAATCAAGTGATATATCTTCTATCTCTGGGCTTGACCTGAGTTTACACAAATTATAACTTATATTACAATTTCAAATACCATGCCTGTATTTCACATATACAATTTAATCCTAAACTTGATCTCAAATCCCATTTCGTTTTCGCTGTAAATTAAGCATTAAATAATTGTTATCTAAAATGTTCAGCTTCTTTGATGGTAAATTTTATATCAACAATGGTATGTGATTTCTTGCACTATATGAAGAGGGTTGCACACAAATCATGGAACAAAAAAAAAAAAAAAAAGGATGACATAATACTATTCATGACCTCTCACCTCTTGGCAATGTCATCGCGTTCCTTTTCTAGCTCATCCATCTGCCGTCGTCTTTGATCAAGATCTCTCTCCATATTCAATTTATCAGCTTTAGTTCTGTCCACATTATCCTTTAGTAAGTCCATTTCACGTTTTCGCCTGCATAATAGAACACGAAGGTAAATTCAGTACGCATTAATTATAATTACAGCATATACACATGTACAAACCATCACAGGACGGAATCAGATGCTCATGTCGACATATAACGCATCATTATTGTTACTCGAGGTAAAATTGAAATGTCAGATCCGAGCATAGGATTTCAATTTGGAATATTCTAAAAGTGAGAATGACACTTTTCATTACCTGCTTTTCATTTTCTCATTCATTTATTTATATCAATACAATTATGCTTATTCGTCATGTCACTCTTTTTTTTTTTAATTTTCTAAATCGCGATTCTGTTTTTCGATAGCCACATTTTCCAGTATTGGTAAATTTTAGTTGGAGAAACAAGTGCTAAATATAAGTACTACGGGTCCGGTCATAAGATATGAAACTTGATATGCAGTCATTATAGTCTGAATGTAAACAAGTGAAGAGCTAAATGAAATGCTAATAATGCAAAGTTTCGAATTTTGTGAATTCCTATCGGTTTTCTCGATAAACAGTCCCATGTCTAATGCGGTACTGTCTTACGACGCTCAATTGAGGTGACAGTATTCACACAAAGACATCACGTGTTACTATTCCGATTTCAGTTCCATAATGTATGGGAAATAATTGTTAAATGATTATGCCATCGTTTCCGATAAATTCTTAATCACCGACTGTATAATAAATATGAGAACTTCTCGTATCGCTGTGAGTAAGTCAAGCAATGCTTCCATTTCCTCTGAACTCCTGTTGTCTCCCTAAAACTTACAGAGTCAAAACTCAGTATATATAAAGATATATGTGTATATTGTATACGACTGCATCCCTCTTACCGTTTGATCTCCTCTTTGAGGTTATTCACGGTATCTTTCAGCTCAGTGATTTCCCTTTGATGATTCTGATTGTCCTCTTTGTGTCGATCACATGCTCTCCATGCAGCTTCAATTTGTTGTTTGAATTTGGTTTCCTCACTCTGACAACTTTCATATCTAAAAGACAGAATTAATCATATCTATAAGTTTAAGATACCGAGCGATAGTTAAAAAGGAACATCCATTCTACTAGACAAAATAGAGATAGAGGCTATCATGGAGTGATGTTAAATAGTAATGTCAAATAGTTGATATACTCTTTTAATGTAGTAATGTCAGATGGTTTGATACACCCCTTTACTGTATTAATAAATACATGTCTATTTCTCTAAGATTGCAATGTAACTACTAGGTGTGTGTAATGACTGTATAGGCATGGGACAATCTGTATCATAGCAATCGCCACTGTCTACAGGGCAAAGCGTAAAGCAGAGAAGAGAATCGAAAGAATGATTAAGAATTAATATTCTAAAGTACATGTGTCTGTTTATAGGAATGTCTTCTGACTCAATACCCAATATGAATACACACACACACCTACACACACACATACATACACCTACACACACACATACACACATACACAGAGTACGTGAATATTTACCGGTTGTAGGCATCATTTCTGTCGATAATGAGCTCATCAATTTGTCTTTCCTTTGATTTCATTTCTCTCTTCAGTTCTTCATTTTCCGTTTTAAGTTTGTCAGCAGACTTCTGTACCATAGCAATTTCATCTTTAAAGGAAGTAGCTTCCTTATCCGCAACTTTTACTCTAGAAATAATGGGAAAATAATATCTACAAACAACTTTTAGAGGAATTTGACACGTGATATTCTTTAAGTACATCTTAGGTTTATATCCATCACACATAGTACTGTACAACAATGGACTTTGTCACTCTATTTTAAGTCAGTTTGGTAATTCATAGCTCCATGGTGACTTCTGCCACATAACTGAGCCAGTAACTCCTCTTTTTTCTTTCGATCACCAAGATTGGACTTTCACAGTTTCAATTTGGATCATCACCGATGAGGAAGTTTGCATATGGTGCAATACATTTATAATCTTATATATGTTTGCATGTGGTCGAGTATATATGTGTATAGGTTTGCATGTGGTGAGTTTATAGACGTGCACATGTTTTATAGTTATATGTTGTATCAAAATGTTACGACAAAAAGCCTCAAAGCGTGTGCGTTAATACGTCTCTACCCTACACGTCATAGCTGTGCATTAATGCGTCTCCACCCTATACGTCATAGTGTGCGTTAATACGTCTCCACCCTACACGTCATAGCGTCTTACCTAATAGTCTCCACCTCACACGTCATAGTGTCTGCGTTAATAAGTCTCTATCCTACACGTCATAGCGTCTTAGTTAATAGTTTCCACCCTACACGGCATGGCTTCTGCCTTAACACGTCTCCACTCTACACGTCATAGTTAATACGTCTCCACACTAGATGTTATCGCGTCTGCGTTAAAACGTCTCCATCCTACACGTCAAAGTGTCTGCCTTAATAAGTCTCTATCCTACACGTCATAGCGTCTTAGTTAATAGTTTCCACCCTACACGTCATAGTGTTTGCGTTAATAAGTCTCCACCCTACACGTCATAGTGTTTGCGTTAATAAGTCTCCACCCTACACGTCATAGTGTCTGCGTTAATACGTCTCTATCCTACACGTCAAAACGTCTAAGTTAATAGTTTCCACCCTACATGGCATGGCTTCTGCCTTAACACGTTTTCACCCTACACGTCATAGCTAAAACGTCTCCACACTAGATGTTATCGCGTCTGCGTTAAAACGTCTCCATCCTACACGTCATAGTGTCTGCCTTAATAAGTCTTCACCCTACACGTCATAGCGTCTGCCTAATACGTCTCCACCCTACACGTCATAGTGTCTGAGTTTATTCGTCACCACCCTACACGTCATAGCGTCTGCCTTAATACATCTGCACCCTACACGTTATAGTGTCTACATTAATACGTCTCCACCCTACACGTCATAGTGTCTGCTTAAATACGTCTCTACCATACACGTCATAGCGTGAGCGTTAATACGTCTCCACCCTACACGTCATAGCGTGTGCGTTAATAAGTCTCCACCCTCACGTCATAGTGTTTGCATTAATAAGTCTCCGCCATTCACGTCATAGTGAGCGTTAATACGTCTCCACCATACACGTCATAGTGTTTACGTTAATACGTCTCCACCATACACGTCATAGTGTTTACGTTAATACGTCTCCACCGTATACGTCATAGTGTTTGCGTTCATACGTCTCTACCCTACACGTCATAGTGTTTGCGTTAATAAGTCTCCACCATACACGTCATAGTGTTTGCGTTAATAAGTCTCCACCATACACGTCATAGTGTTTGCGTTAATAAGTCTCCACCATACACGTCATAGTGTTTAAGGTAATACGTCTCCACCATACACGTCATAGTGTTTATGTTAATACGTCTCCACCCTACACGTCATAGTGTTTGCGTTCATATGGCTCTACCCTACACGTCATAGTGTTTGCGTTAATAAGTCTCTACCCTACACGTCATAGTGTCTGTGTTAATAAGTCTACACCCTACACGTCATAGTGTTTGCGTTAATACGTCTCCATCCTACACGTCATAGTGTCTGTGTTAATAAGTCTCCACCCTACACGTCATAGTGTTTGCGTTAATACGTCTCTACCCTACACGTCATAGTGTATGTGTTAATACGTCTCCACCCTACACTTCACAGTGTCTGCGTTAATACATCTCCACCCTATACGTCAATGCGTCTTAGCTAATACGCCGCCATCTTACACTCTTTTGCTTACTTTTCCTCCGTATAGCTGCGTTCAAGCTCGAGACTCTGGTTTTCTGATCGTAGACTACTAATAGTTTGTTCATCAAGATCGTGCTGTTCCTGTAACCTTTTACATAGATATATATTAGTTTTAAATTTATGTTTACAACACAACCTTATTTGGCATAAATGATGGCGGTTGCTGACTTGCTGTATAGGAAATTTAATGCATTTTGAGAATATCATCGGCCTTTCCAAGATGAATGGTACCCATTCTCTCATAGGTCGACAAAATTTGATGTTGATGTTTGATGTTTGATGTTGACCCATCCAAATACGCAAGGTCAATATTGGGATAGATAATAGGTATGGGTGATTTTACAACACTTCTTTGAAACTGCGCATACTGTTGAAAGAGGAATTTTATAAAGTTATAAAGAAGAAAGTGTGTTAGATAAATAACACCTACCTGTCTATTTTTCTTCTAACTTCACTAATAGCGGATGTCTGCTTCTTCAGTTCCGTATTTTTCTCTTCAAGCCTGAGATATGAAATTATAATTTCTTGAATGCAGTATGCACAGAATAAAGAACATTTAAGAAATTGTAATCTGATGTGATAATACCACCAATACGAATATTCACTAAGGCAAATGTTTTAGTCAAAAGTTATTATCACAAGGATATAAAAGACATAACGCAAATTTTACGAACGATACAAAGATCTTGCGTAAAATTATCAGATATCATTGTCCGAAATGTTGTCTTCCTTATTTGGTTGAAGATGTTGCTTATCGTTGAGACTGTAATGGATTTTTAATGGAAAAACAATACAAATCGTGACGTTTTACCAAATATGACTACGATATTATAATGTCTACTGTATGTGACTTCGAGTTTATAACAACGGTACTTATATTATAGCATCATGTGTGACCTGTCGACAGGGGATGCTTACTCTTCCATTACTCGGTATCTTATTGCTGTACATATGCACGCTTTCGGATATATATGTCGGGTAAAGTTAGAGCTCAATATGAAATAAACAGGAATTGTACTCAAAATATTTCTTGAAACATCGATAGTATCCTGACCTGTGACTCCGTCCTTCCCTTAGGATATAACGTATGGACAGCTAGAGGCCTATGTCACGACGCACGTAATGCTCCCTCTCTGTTTTGGTTGGAACATCACCTGCGAGTCTTACTCTGCCCTTGGGATTTAACGTTATAAACAGACATTTGTGTCACAGACGTAAAAATTTCCTCACTACTTTGTTAGAAACATGACCCAAAACTTCAGTCTTACCATTAGAATATACAATTAGAGGCTCGTGTCACGACAGACGTAAATCTCCCGCACGGAATAATGAATATAGATTTATATAACTGCATTTGGTAGACGTTGTTAACAGTTAACTGAAATACATGTGAAATGGCGCAAAATAATCAACAAGCAAGCACATCAATAACAGACTTGATTCAAATCGTCCTTGTACTAATCTTAAACATAGGAATGCCATCATTATGGTGCTACTTACTTATTTTTCATGACAAATATTTTCAGTTTGCATTCTTGTAGCTCAGAATTCATGATCTCTTCTTTGTCTTTGTAGTTCTTTTCTCTATAATGATCACAAGATGATTTATTTTATTTCTTCTAATCCTAATAACACATTCTGTCGGATTGATGGGATTCCTCAATCCAATATCACATTCCTGTGAAATTTGTTACCTTTCTACGAGTCATCAGGATAAAGTATAGAGACATAAAACATTCATCATTCAATGATTTTTAAATATACAATTCGTTCTAGGAGAATAACAGAAGTGTTTACGTCGGTGTCTAGATAGAGAAGCAGTTAGAGATCCAGACACTGAATAACTGAAAGTGTACTTCTAGTGTACTTCTATAATGCTCTGTAGTTTCCATGGATCCACGAATGTTATAAACTTATATTTAGAATTTTTTTTTTTCGTGATGAGAGTTATAAGCCTGAATAAACACGTTGAGGATTGTATGAAATATAATGAAGTTATGAGCCAACCTGTTGCCTTCTTCCCTCTCCAGTCTGCTAAGTTCTGCTTTTAATTCAGTGACATTGGATTCATTCATCTGAGATTCATTCCGTAGTTGTTCTATCCTTATTTGATAAATCAAATTTATCATTTTTATAATCCATCATCACAGTGTTTGAGCATGCATATTTAAAAGACAAGTTGTCGAAATGCGCATCAATTGCAAAGAATTATAACGTTCCAATATTTATTATAATTTTCATATATGAGGGATCATATATGGTCCTTATAATTCAAAATAATGCAATTAAAGTTTTCCAAATAATTACTAAAATTAAAAATATGTTGTTTTATTGCAATAAAATGCAATGTAAGATATTTGATTAAATTACAATGTAAAATATGAAAGTAACTGGTGTCACATGACTAAGACAAATTCCACTCCAGATAAAACTGAAATCAGAGACATTAATTCTGTATAAATACAACTGCCGAAAGACGTGGAAATTAACGTCATCATTTTCGTTAGTGGTCATCAAAATGTATAGCACGAAAACCATGAAGTGTAATGAATACCGCTTTCAGTACCTGTGACGTTTTTGTTGATGATAATTGAAACTCATTAGTAAGTGAAGAATGAAAAAAACCAAGTAAAGATAATGCACAAGATATATCAAGTTACAGTTTTTTCATATTTGTGCATACCTATCCTCATTTTCTTTCTGTACACGACTAAGTTCTAGTTTTATTTCCGTTACTGTGCGCCGATTTTTATCCAGCTCTCTTTTCATTCTACTGTTTTCACTTTTCATGTCATTGACAATGACATTACTTCTGTCGTTCTGTGTTTTCAAACGCGAATTTTCAGTCCTTAAATCTGCTATGGTCAAACCGTTCTTGTCTAACTCTTGTTTATAATCCTTTGTTCTGAATAGATGTTGAAATGATTTAAAATACAAGTGTGTATTAATATTTTCAAAAACATTAAGTTGTGTTTTCAAACATGAACATATACATTTTATTCCTCATTCTATCATATGTTCATAAATCCATTAAAGAATAAATATATTTGTGGACTGGACTGAGATCGACTTGAATGTGTTATATGTTGTGATGGAGGATTTGATTATAGATTAAATTAACCGAGACTAAACACAAAACTAATAGAACTATCCACTCTCTCAATGGGAGCAACTCCATATTATATGTTTCCACGTCATGATTTGCTCAGTTCTGTCGATGATCACTCTTTCAATAATTGATAATATTGATCTAATGCATAGTATGTATAGTTTCATTTTATGATTTATTTTATTGTGCAGTAAAAAGATACAGGTATATATTTTCTAACATTTCTCATTTAAAATCCCAAAAAATTTATCTTACCTTCTTTCTAATTCTGCTTCTAGGGAACGACATTCTGACTTCCTGTCTGCTAGAACTATTTTGCTATTTTCAAGTTCCTTTTCACTTTCTTTAACTCTGTCAATGAATAATAAAGTTTACAATTATCAGACTTGATATTCAACTATTAATTTTATTAAATTCCTTTCAAATATTATACATGTGTTCAAAATTAATCTTGACGTGATCAAGTTAGTTTCTCTCGTTTGGCAATACCCGTTATAAATCTCCGATGCAAGCAAGAAACATGACATAGTTGAACCCCTGAGATGCATATTGCTGTATACTGTACTGACAGTAATCTTGCCATACAGCATTAAACATGTGTATAATAACAATGGAGCGAACTCCTCAATCAATAAGTGTGACGGTGACAATAAAATAGGAAGAAAGTGTGACGGTGACAGTAAAATAGGAGGTAAGTGTGACGGTGATTTTAAAATAGGAGGTGAGTGTGACGGTGATTTTAAAATAGGAGGTAAGTGTGACGGTGACAGTAAAATAGGAGGTAAGTGTGACGATGACTGTAAAATAGGATGTAAGTGTGACGGTGACAGTAAAATAGGAGGTAAATGTGACGGTGACAGTAAAATAGGAATAAGTGTGACGGTGATTGTAAAATAGGAGGTTAGTGTGACGGTGACAGTAAAATAGGAGGTAAGTGTGACGGTGACTGTAAAATAGGAAGTAAGTGTGACGGTGACAGTAAAATAGGAAGTAAGTGTGACGGTGACAGTAAAATAGGAAGTATGTGTGATGGTGACTGTAAAATAGGATGTAAGTGTGACGGTGACAGTAAAATAGGAATAAGTGTAACGGTGATTGTAAAATAGGAGGTGAGTGTGACGGTGACAGTAAAATAGGAGGTGAGTGTGACGGTGACAGTAAAATAGGAAGTAAGTGTGACGGTGATTGTAAATAGGAGGTAAGTGTGACGGTGACTTTAAAATAGGAGGTAAGTGTGACGGTGACTGTAAAATAGGAGGTAAGTGTGACGGTGACTGTAAAATAGGAGGTAAGTGTGACGGTGACAGTAAAATAGGAAGTAAGTTGTATTTTGTGACTGTTGTCCTCACATTACACAATGCAACAATCGATACTCAAGGATCATAAGAAATCGGAACTGAGGACAAGGGTAAGATGGCCACACCAGATATACAACAATTGATACTTAAGGATCAGAAAAATCAGAACTGAGGACCAGGGTAAGTTGGCCATACCACACATGCGGCCCTCGATAATCAAGGATCATAAGAAATCAGAACTGAGGAGAGGAACAAGCTGGCCACACCAGAAATACACCAACCGATATTCAAGGATCACAACTGACGACGGGTAAGTTTATCTGGCCACATTGAAATGATTATGCATACAGATGACACAAAACATCTTTGCACTTGACAATGGCTTACACTGCATTGAGAAACAACTGAAGCAAATCTATATGCATTACAAAACAAATAAAACGCCCATACATTGGCTAATATTGTTTTCGTTTTCAATGCTGAATTAAGCTCTATACACTTTGTTTTATACTTATCAAAGACAGTGATAAAACTGCAACCAGCAACATTTAATTGAAAACCTCTGTATTGCTCTACAGGATTATCATTAAACGTGACACGTATTTTTATGCGATAAACCATCAAAAACTTATTTCGCGGGTTATTGGCACAAATAAAATCAACAAACTTTTTCTCCATTTCACACCGAAGCTGATGGGTATCCTTCTTTAAATCATCTATAATAGCTTTGCTTTTACCCTCTTCTCTTTTTCTGTCTTCAATACTGAAATATTCATATGTAGAAAAAGGTATAATATTAATCGGTCTGGGATTGACAGTAAACTGAGTGATTTTTCGCCAATAATTTATGTAGATTAAATGAATTTTTGAAATAAAACATTGGTAATTACTCTTTAGTGATTTTTTGGTTGGAATTTTAGCGGGAATTATGAGATATACTAACCAGATTATATCAACACCTTTATTAAACTTTTATGGTAATATATTACGAAATGTTGTTCTACTATAATTACCTTTTCTCAAATTTATACTGAAGTAAATCATTATCAGATTTCAACTGTGAAACCAACTCTGGAGTTTTTTCTGTTCTCTTTAAACGCATCCTAAAAATAACATTCATGTATAAATGTATATGTTAAAAATGAGATTTAATGATTTGACAACCATAAACATGTAGGAGCATGAGATGATACATACTTGACAACCATATACATGTAGGAGCATGTGATGATACATACTTGACAACAATATACATGTAGGAGTATGTGATGATACATACTTGACAACCATATACACGTAGGAGCATGTGATGATACATACTTGACAGCCATATACATGTAGGAGCATGGGACGATACATACTTGACAGCGATATACATGCAGGAGCATGTGATGATACATAAATGACAGCCATATACATGTAGGAGCATGTGACGATACATACTTGACAGCGATATACATGCAGGAGCATGTGATGATACATAAATGACAGCCATATACATGTAGGAGCATTTGATGATACACACTTGACATCCATATACATGTTATAGAATGTGATGATACATTTTCCTATATACTTTTGATCAATGGAGTACTGATGTATAGATAAGTAAACCATAAAACAAACATTAAGCTATAAGTCATTCACATATTTTCCCCATTTGCCTTTAGAATGTGTATATAAGTACAATTGTGCATATATGGTTGTTAATGGTATTCTAAAAGTATAGTGTATACAGTATGATTAAGTCAGCAAAACATTTTATTTATTAATCATAATCCATTTATAGAACATGCAAAATTATGTGTAAGTACATCAAACGAACACATTTGTGATTAATCATCTATCGTATATGTTTTGTGATTAATTATATATCGTATCTGTTTTGTGATTAATTATCTATCGTATATGTTTTGTGATTAATCATCTATCGTATATGTTTTGTGATTAATCATCTATCGTATATGTTTTGTGATTAATCATCTATCGTATATGTTTTGTGATTAATCATCTATCGTATATGTTTTGTGATTAATTATCTATCGTATATGTTTTGTTCCATACCGAATCGTTGTCTTTAATATATTGTTGAATTATAAAAGTGAATTACTTAGAGTTATCTGCCTCGATTTGAAGAGTCGTAACCTCGGTCTGCAGTCTGTTGATAGTGCCGACATATGTTTCACTCTCTTTGTGATGTTCTCTCTTTCTATCGAAAAAGTAAATAATCTATTTAGTAGTTAAAAATATTTGGCTCATTTTTTGCTGCACTATATATGTATCAGGTATGTTTTTTATATTGAGTATAACTTAACAGTCAATTGATTTCGTACACAATCTAAACAGAAATGTAAAAATAAGAAAGAAAAAAGAGAAATGATTTTTAATGTCTGTGTACCTTTTATCCATTTCTGTTTTTAATATTTGGATTTCTGCCCCCAGTTCTGAAATTTTGCTTTCGTAGTTGCTATTACTCTGATTATGTTCTGCTATTCTACAAACACAAATATTGTTAGAAATAAAGGATGGGACATTATTTTTCCTGTTATAGTGAATACTATAATTCGATGCCTTGCAGAAATATAATATATTTTATTTATATCTGTGTACTTTTATCTATTGACAACGAAACCTTTAAACACGGAAAAAGTCGTAGGAGAAATTTGAAGGCAAAGGTGTTAACGGAACAAACAAGAAATGTTTTATGTCAAGGTATGTATGTCCCGAAGAAAATGTACCAGACTTGTACATTTTGTTTATCAATGTATTTGATTAATTGCCTTACTTACTTAAAATACTTTAAATCACTAAATGGGCCACTCACGGATGATGCAAAGTGTTCTTTAAACATCTAGCGCATGCTCTGGGCTAAGACCAGGAGCTCGGGGAGAGTGAGTGTCTCCTGTTGGCATGCAACAACCATCGCAATAGTTATATGGAAACATGTCAAATTAGGTGAAGGTTCCAATGCACACACGAATGTACATAAATGGGGAAGGTGACGTCATAATAGGTATTTGTCGAACAGTCGCACTCAGGACGTCATGAATCATGCAAAGTGGGACCTCATATTCTCTTATGAGATCACCCTAGCAACTATACGAAAATATCACATGTGTTAGCGATGAAATCGAATGAATAGATTATGTGCTGTATATATATTTTATATATATGCGTATTTAATAATCCTTAGAAAACAGTACTTAATTATGACACTTTCGTGATATGTTCATTAAAAAGATAAAATTATAATAATAGTCATACTTAGATTGAATTCTTTTCGTGTCCTGTTGAAGTCCTTTACAATGCTGTTCCAAGAAGTTGTAATCTCTCTGTAATAAGGAGCGATCTTCTTCAATCTTCCGCATTTCCTCTTTTTTCTTCACTAATAAAGACTTGGTATCGGCGAGCTCTTGTTCTGCAAACTTCTTTTCATCATTGATTTCAGCCAGACGTCCACGCCTTACGATATAATAAAATACTGATAATACTAATCAAAAGTAGTACATTAGCCCTTCAAGCATACAATTTACAACCATACAGCAACTCCATCTCTGTGGTAGTTTAAAGAAAATGTGTTGAATTAATGTTAACAGATATGACGATAAGATGCTCTGAAAAGTTTAAATTTCTTTAAGATTTGTTCAACACGGAGAGAAAAATTTATGAAGTTTTATGTAAATTATAATGGAATGAAAATTTGTTTGGACAGCTATTTTCACGGGTATGTTGCGTTAATAAAGTTGTTTAGCACTAACGTAAATATTTTGTAAAATGATATATATTTACATGTCAATCATTTGTCGTTTTTCTTCTTTTAAACGATGTATCTCCAACTTCTTAGTTTCTAGCTCTTTCTCGGCTTTCCACAAAGCAGTCTGTAAACAATCGATTTGTTTGTGGACTCTTTTCAACTCAATATTTAAATCAGTCTGTTTTTCTATACATGTTTTGTGTCCATAGTCATGTGCCTTGTCTTGTAGCGCGTCAATCTTCGCTTGTTTATTTCTGATTCTACAATAAATATTCAAAGAAACAGGTATGTAAGATATGGCAATTCAAAGGTAAGACAATATCAAAATGGAATTAATGAATAAATAAAGTACTAAGATACCGGGAACGGAACATATGGAACATCCATTTTACTAGACAAAACAGAGACACTGCCTACCAAGGACCCCTCTAAGAACGTAGAACTGAAGACCTAAACGGTAACGTCTCCAAGTTAGGCCCAAGTTAGAACTTATAAAACTGTTAAAATAAAGTAAAATAGGAAGATTCAAGGGTGTTATTATGTAACTGTAGAACGTAGAACAATGCAACACGATGAAGAATAATGGAACCTCCCTCTGATAATCAGAATTAAACAACGAAGAAGTACCGAAGGGGTTCACCATATCTCGTATTCCACGGAATAAAAGGATAATATTGTGTATAGTGTCATATTTAGACAAATGCGAACCCTAATCAATCGATGTGAAACCAGGTTCCCAGGAGGAGTAAGTGTCCCCTGGTTGCATGCAACACCCATAGCAAAGGTCCCGCAAAAACAATTCAAGTGTAGGAAGTAAATACATAGATACTTACATATGACGGAGGAAAAAAAAAAAACCAGTAAATCAAATTATCCAATTCAGGGTATAAAATGCTATTGAACTGAAATTCCAGCGTCGGAAATGCACGTCAACAAATGTAAGTATACATTTATATACGTATACGTATTGTCTCAAATCACATCAGATCCCAAAATGTCGGTTTACATTCTTGACAGAGGGATCTCAAATAGCATCAGATCTCTATATCAACCATAGAACTTCCTCAGTGACAATTTCAAACGTTCCTCAATATATCCCTGCAAAAGTAGTTTCGTGGCAAGAAGCCTCGCTTTCAGGACGAAATCTTCGTATTTAGAGCATGCCATGGAATAGCGTATAAGTTGTGAAATGAAGACGCCATATGCGGGAGAAGGTATATTGCTACTCAGGGAAGGGAAGGGAAGTCGGTAATAATAAAATTGAAATCGTCACGTTTGTCATCACTTATTGATAGGAGTATATCGAGGTATGAAGCAAAAGATCCGCTTTCAGTTGTATCTCGAGTTCATTTGGATATATGATGTTGAGATGATCTTTAAATACAAAGTTGTAAATCGACAAAACATCATCGATGTATCTGTATGTAAACTGAACCGAGATACTAATTGTTTATTGCCTTTAGAGATCAGAGACTGTATGAATTCTGCTTCGTATGAGTATTTTTTAATTCTGCTGTCCCTGTACAAAAAATAAAAAGTAAAAAAAGTGGCGCACAATCAGTCTGTTGGAACATTTTCCCACCAACATCACAAAAATGTTATTTTACGTATAGATATATAGACGAAGTATTGTCAATCAATAATCCTAACATTAAGGATTACATACATGAAATCTATCCCCATGAACTTGAGAACTTGAGATAAAAGAGACAACCGAGAGCAATAATTCCGCTTCGTATCTGGATATATTTTTAACTTTCGACAATAATGGTCATTTGAATACCTCTCTGTATGGCAAACGTGACTATTTTAACTTGCAAATAACTAACTTTCCGTTTCTTTGCAGCAATATCCCGTCCTCACCTGCCTATGGAGTTTTTATATATCAACTTATAAGGTACGCAAGAGCCTGTTCCCTATACGACGGTTTTATTCCAAGGGCCAAAATACTGGCCACTAAGTTGCTTATGCAGGGATATGTTAACACACGTCTGTAATCGTCACTGAGGAAGTTCTACGGTCACTTTGGGGATCTTGTACGAAAATATGATGTGCCTCTTTCTAAAATGATTGATAATATTCTGGAATGCGACTAAATGACCTGTTTAGTGAACACCAAATATGACTTTGTATACCATTTTGTACTTTCGTATGTACAATTAGGAAACCAAAACTCTTGATTTTGACATATTTCTTGAGAACTGCTGTGACGGGTGATGCATACAAACAGGAGACGCTTACTCTCCCCGGGCACATGGTCTCACCTCGGAATATTTCAGTATTTCGGGGTTCACAGCAGTTCCTGTTCGAAACTTACACGATTTTGTATCTGTCCTTGGATTTGAGAATGATTAACGGTTTGGTACCTCTTCGATATTGATTATAAGAAATTCTAACATTTGGATGATGTCTTTTTCTGTATATTTGCCGCTAGAATCAGACTATTATTCATTTACAAGATATATGTCGTTGTGGCCTAAAACGAGATACTTATATCTGTGAATTTCTTTTTTGTTTTCCGAGACCAGATGCTCGGAAGGATAAACGTGCCCTGATAATAAGAAGTGACACCAAGTGCTTGGAAGGATACGTATCCCTTAACAGTCAGAAATGAGACAAGATGCTCGGAAGAATAAATGTCCCTTGACAATCAGAAGTTAGATAAAATGCTCTGAAGGATAAGTGTCCCCTGGCAATTAGAAGTGGGGTCAGGTGCTCTGAATGATAAGTGTCTTAGTTTCTAACGCGACTTCTGAATGGTCGGAAGGAACTCTCGAGTTTTATCACGCTACGGACGACCATTCAGTGAGTAATTTACTTTTGTTTATTGTACATCGAGAAAGACTTATTTAAAGGGAAGCGGCGAGTGGTCGTTTTACACCGTAGCGATAGGTCTGACCTGGTTAACTTCTCGGTGTCCGACTAAACTTTTTTGAGCAAAATTTCGAGTTCCGTGGCTCACCATGCCCTTAGTTTTGCATGGATTCGGACAATTTATATATGGATGTGTAGATGAATATGTCTACTTTTATTTGATACCACGTTTAAGATGATTTGTGAAGAATTAAAAAGACACATATGGGAGGAGGTGATTTTTGGTATATCTGAAGTTCTTACCCTTCTTATTATTTTGGTGTAATTGAGGGGGGGGGGGAGACCATCGAGCCCGAAGCTCTGTGTGTCCACTGACAGTCAGTTATGATACCAAGTGCTCGGAAAGATAAATATCCCCTGGCAATCAGGAATGACACCATGTGCTCGGAAATATAATATCCACTGGCAATCAGGAGTGACACCAGGTGCTCGGAAGGATAAGTATCCCTTGAAAATCAGGAGTGACACCAGGTGCTCGGAAGGATAAATATCCTTTGGCAATCATGAGTGAAACCAGGTGCTCGGAAAGATAAATATCATTTGGCAAACAGGAGTGACACCAGGTGCTCTCAAAGATAAATATCCACTGGCAATCAGGAGTGACACCGTGTGCTCGAAAAGATAAATATCCTCTGGCAATCAGAAGTGACACCAGGTGCTCGGAAAGATAAATATCCACTGGCAATCAGGAGCGACACCAGGTGCTCGGAAAGATAATTATCCACTGGCAATCAGGAGTGAAACCAGGTGCTCGGAAAGATAAATATCCTTTGGCAATCAGGAGTAACACCAGGTGCTCGGAAGGATAAGTATCCCTTGAAAATCAGGAGTGACACCAGGTGCTCGGAAAGATAAATATCCTTTGGCAATTAGGAGTGACACCAAGTGCTCAGATAGATAAATATCCTCTGGCAATCAGGAGTGACACCAGGTGCTCGGAAAGATAATTATCCACTGGCAATCAGGAGTGACACCAGGTGCTCGGAAAGATAAATATTCTCTGGCAATCAGGACTGACACCAGGTACTCGGAAAGATAAATATCCTCTGACAATAAGGAGTGACACCAGGTGCTCTCAAAGATAAATATCCACTGGCAATCAGGAGTGACACCAGGTGCTCGGAAGGATACATATCCTCTGGTAATCAGGAGAGACACCAGGTGCTCGGAAAGATAAATATCCACTGGCAATCAGGAGTGACACCAGGTGCTCGGAAGGATAAGTATCCCCTTGCAATCAGAATTGAGACAAGATGTTCGGAGGTACTAGTGTCCCATGGCAATCGGAAATGATATCGGGTGCTCGGAGGGATAAGTGTTCACTGGCAATCAGAAATGAGACCATGTGAAAGATAAGCCACATCAGTCATGAACGACCTAAGCACAGTCACTGTAAGAATATCAGGTAACTTGCGTTATATGTATATGACCCCCTGAAAATTTAGCACTGTAGACATTCATAGAGCTTTAAATGAACAATTGAGAGAAAGTGTCCATAAGAGGTAAAGTACTCCTGATTGGCTAACATTAATTTATAGTCATAAATGCCTAAAATATGTCAACACTATAGAAAAACACTGTGTTGAAAGTATCAAAGCCACAAAACGTCAGATTATGAGTATAATGCTCTCTTTGGAGATAAGTTGAGTTTTAGATATTAATATAAAATACGAAATGACTATGGCACTAACAAAATGTACCACAATGGACATTCACTGACGCCTGAAATTCAGAATTGAGACCAGGCATGCGGGAGGAGTGAGCATCGCCTGTTTGGCGAGCCACATCTGTCATGATATCCCCTAAATACAGACGAAACAAATATAATTCAGCACTATATATATATACATGAATGTGAACACTGTGTAGAAAGTACCACAATCACACAACATAAAGTCTGATGAACTCTGTTTAACAGTAATGGAATATGGAATCTATGATACTGTTCTGGCCACACTGTGTACACGCTGCATTGTAGAATTCTGTTTTACATGTTGTCGAACTTAATCTTTAATATAGTGTATTAAGAGAAACTCTAATGATGTAAGCGATTCAATTTTTTATATAGCCAGGTATTATACTGTAATTTAACGTTCACTTACAGATTTCTCAGTCTGCGAATCTCACTATTGATTAAATCGGTCTTCAATGTAGATCTTTCAATCGGTGAAGATGATCGAAATTTAACTTTTGACTTAGTTCCATAGTCCATACTCATTCCACCATCCGATTCATAATCGCAATCAACTCTGCAAGGTAGGATTACCTTCCGTGTAATTTATATAATTAAAAATTTATTGATGCAGTTTATATTATTCATTCCTAATAAGGTGAGAAAACAAACAACAAAGCACTGAAGAGAATCAGAATTCATGTATTATAATATTAACAAAATTTCAGTGTAATAACAATAGTTTTACTTTAAATAGTACCACTATATTTTATCCCTTCTATCTGAGCAAGAATATTTATGATTGTATTATCAATGTTTTGTATGAGGTATTACAAAACGTTATACTCACCCACTAGTATCAGACCATGCGTCTCTGAGATCTATATCCATCGTGACGTCTTAGATGAATATGTTATCTGAATAAAACAATACATGGTTTAATTACTAAAATCCTTATGCACGATCGTCGATTGAGTTTCAGATTTCCACCTGAGAACAAACCGCCACAAGCACCATGTGTGTAAGCATTTCTCTAGAACTGATAAAAGTAGAAATCTGAGATTTCCACAACTCAGAGTTCAAACAAAATGATAATTATAAATACTAAATAAAGGTGGAATCAGACGCCAAGGAGGAGTAAGCATTCTCTGCCGGTCGGTCACACCCGTCGTGATGCCATACGTGAATGCCAATCAGTATTATTCGTAGTCACAAAATTCAATTACAGAATAATCCAAAGTAGATAACAGAACATGACTTCAATTGTAAGTCATCAAAAGGCAGTCAAACTGGTACAAAACATCAAATGTCATGAAGTGATTGTTTTTAATAAATTATGCAATTTGTTAATTTGGAGGATTTGATAAGGAGGGTTAGACAATTAAACGGAGGCAGTTAAATTGATACGTGGAAACACGGATCATCAAACAATGACCAAAAGTTTTACTATGGATCATATTAATACTATTGTTGTGAATCCTTGAGACTGAAATTAATTTCTCCTGTGATGTGGTTTACATGTAGAGATGATGGATAAATCCAAAGCACAAGTCCAAAAATAATAAAACCAGAGGACATACAAAATCAGTGAAAATGAAAAACAAATGGAAAATAACAAAATATGTCTACTTGAAGAGCATATGTGAACCCCTGTGATGGAGTGAGATCAGGTGCCCGGGGAGAGTGAGCATCTCCTGTTTGCTAGCAACACCCGTCACATATACCCAGTAGAAAGAGTCAGATCGTGTAAATTCCATATGTATTTAATTATGGAGAAGTCGAAGTAGGTAACCTTCTAGTATAGAAGGTGTCAAATCTGTGTAAAATGATCGGAATCGGTCTCAGTCCAGAATATCATTTAAAAGTCTGGATAACGAGATATCATATGGAATAATAAGAGTCTCGTAACGACCATAGAATTTCCTCAGTGACGTTGCTAGTCTAGCACATATATAACCCTGGTTGAGCAGCTTAACTGAAAGTCGCCTAGCCCTCAGAACAAAGTCACTGTAATTTGAACATGCTCTGGAATAACGTATTAACTGAGATATGAATACGCCGTATTAAGAAAAATCAAAGACGCAGATAATTTTATGTTGTCTGATGCAAAATTTGATCAACCACAAATTAAACGCAGAAATGAAATATTCAAATTATATCTAATCAATTTCATCATTTGAATACTGTTTTCATGGTAAGTAGGTAGGTACTAAAGGACGGTATATCAAATGACCGACATAAGTCGGCATCGTGAATTGAATATGTTTGTGATAGTCTGTATGCTTCATAGACTTGATAGAGGCGGATCGTATTCAATCTCATGAGAGCAAAGCATCCAAGCAAAGGAAAATTAAGATCTGTTCAAGAATACAGAAAAAAGACACATCTTAAACATCTACAGTTGCTGCTCTGTTGACTTAATTCTAGAGTTTTTTTATGCATTTATGTCTCATCGTCAGAGGGGAAGCAGACCAGAGAAATCGGTTGACTTCACTAATCAATTATACATTTTAATTAACCATCTTAAACTGGCTCCGTGATTTCTATATAATTGAACACGTTGGTGACGTGCTTGATTTTATTCAATGCTTTTTTGAGTGAAAATACCTTTTAAGAATTAATATTTTCTATGCCATTTTAATTTTCTTACGTTATGATACTACATTTTAATAATAGTATATTTTACATTCCAAGTTGGTCTTACCAAATTTAACATGTTCTCTGATTATCATTTTGTACTCCGATATTTATTTAGCTATTTCTCGATGGTCATGTATATGCACACGGCATTTATCTTGTACGGCTCTTTAATAATTTGAAATATGCTTCATAATACACGACCTAGGTGTAAACAGCATAAAATGGTTATAGTTCTCTGCCGATGAAATATGTTGATATCTTCACACAGAACTAGAATGTGCTAAAATCATAAATCTATAAAAGAGCAGAGTGATCGATCGCCCGTTTAACTGCGACAGCACGCCATGTGTATTGCAATTTGTGAAGAGCGTTATCTCGACACGCATGACCTGGTGTAATTAGAGATATCGATGGTCAATCTCCAGAGATGTCACCATGCTCTTTGAAATCTTTATAAGTAAATGATTTTATCACGTTTGGAATTTAAACTTCAATTCTATCATTTGAATACTTTTGTTTAATGTTTTTGCCTTAGTGAACAGAACATGACCTTTTTAGCGTTGTATTTCATCCTGGAGGATTGTTCAGGGGGTCAAATGAATTTGCGAAAATTATTTATAAATCATATGGGAATTATTAATTACGATGAATGGATACCAGGTATCCTGAATAGTAATCAACCACACGAGCTTTTATTAAACAGAATTATACAGCAGAAAGAAAGAAATTTCTTGTGAAATGGATATGTCAATAAATGTATCAATTGACTGAACTATTTTGTTGTATTCACACCTCTTCTTCTAACGACAATTCCGGAAACTGTAACAGCAAAGACAGACTAAGTGCAAAGTTCATTCTCAATGCACTCTCTCCACAAACGGTTTATATATATATATGTATATAATGCAAAAATAAAATAAAAGTAAAGGATAAATAACATGAAATAGGATTTGTGATTTTTTTTCTATCTGCATCTCATATCAAATTTACTTAATAACACAGTTGAAATGAGGATGCATGACTTTTTTTACCTTTACATTCAAGTTTGTGTCCAGCAAAATTCATCAACACAAACTTGAGTTACTAGCAAAAGCTATCGAATATGGAAGCAGCTTATGTCTGTGTATTATATTATAAACATGCATTTTGATTTTAAAATAAATCAAGGAAAGTTCTATTCATCTCTCACATTTGTTTTGTGATTATTATACTCTACCTGTTCAAAATCATCATATTAGCCTTTTAAGTATGGTATTTTTGTTGCTAATATTAGAAAAATCAGGACGAACTTACCGAAAATCATATCCTTCCTACACCTGGTCTGCAGAGTATTTCTAAAAGTGTCAGCGATAATATTGGAGACAATAGTTTTGAATCATTTGGCAACTATCCCGTCCCTCAATACTGGTGCCAAATTAATGTACCTCAAATCAGTCTATCTGGAACAACCGTACGCACTACTTAATTAAAGGTAGTTTTGCAATGTAAAACTCATTCATATTACGGCAGTGTTTTAATTCGGAAACAAGTACACAATATACAGACTGTAGAGTGTAAAATGAAATATGTAAATGAAATGTAAATAACATGTATTATTTATGATATAAATGAAAATAGAGATTTGAGGTTTGGTTCAATCTGATTGGATCCAGCATAACAGAAAACATTACGAAAACAAGATAAGAACACAAAAACACACCACGTAATATACAATAATTCGACGGTCACCATTAGTAGAAAAACTTACACATCAAATGTCTATGGGCGTATATTTTGACCATTTAAAATGCAGGAAAAGCATAGAGTTTCTCTAGTGACTTGTAAACTATACATACAATTAGTCGAAAGAATTTTGTGCTCTGTACTGTAAAAGTATACTTTTAATTACATTACCAAGTCCATAATGCATACATTTTGCGTGGAATTCAGTTCGAGCCAAAGTAGTTATACTTTACTTGACTATACTTGATTTGACATAATACGTGTATACATGTACATGTATATACAGATATTTGTTCACCTGCGTTTCCGACACCGAAATTTCAGGCAGGCAGCATTTCTTGCCTTGAATGGGAAATTTGACTTCGTGTTCCAGTCTTCTTCGTATGTTCATGTGTGTTTATTTATGTATTTACCTCCTCGATTTGAAAGGTTGTTGCAGGACTTTTGCGACGGGTGTTGCATGCAACCAGGGGACGCTTACTCTTCCCAGACACCTGGTCTCACCTTGATTTTATTGGGGTTCGCATTTGTCTGAATATGACACTAAACATGATATTGTCCCCTTTATTCCATGGATATGGTTTACCCTTCGGTACTTCTTCGTTTTTTTTTACTTCAAATACCTGCATGTAACAGTATCACAAACGAGTAAACTGTATTGGTGCATCATATTCGGCACAACACCGCCGAAAAGAGGTCAGTTGTGATCAAACTCGTATAAGATTTGTAACTTACTATCTTGCCGAAGTA
This sequence comes from Pteria penguin, assembly GCA_035048485.1. Classification (NCBI taxonomy): domain Eukaryota; kingdom Metazoa; phylum Mollusca; class Bivalvia; order Pterioida; family Pteriidae; genus Pteria; species Pteria penguin. The sequence continues at coordinate 3,553,771 of CM068585.1, read as the reverse complement.
GTTGCAAGTTTTCTGCGGACTAACTACTTGCTTATTGTTTTTCTTTGTTGACTTTATACATAGATTTGGTTTGAATCTTAGATACAGTATTTGAGTTTCCATCCATCTCTACTTTTAGTGATGGCATTACAGTCGGTAAGGCAAAGAGTTCTGTCTATCGAACAGACAAACTGCGATTTAAATAACTCATATAATCCTCTGGTATTACGGAGGATGTGGCGGGTCAGCAGGGGATGCTTTAAAATAGTCCTGAGCATACTTCCGGTACCAGAAGTTATCCCTTTTGCAGTGTAGAGGTCGTAAAAAGCTACCCACAGGAGTTTGAGTTATGTGTTTTAGGGTTAGGTTTAACCACACCAATTGAGTGACGTATGTTACTTCAATTGACCGCCCTAGGTCGGTGTCGTAACCGCAGCACGATCGAATATTTTAGTAAGGTCGTTTTTCCGTGTATATTCTACTATTATCGTGTTTTTGTGCATGTCCTTGGTGATTTGTGTCATACAGCTTTGTCAGATGTCTTCTGTCTTCTCTTTTACTCTTTTTTTGTCTTCTCTTTTATATCAACTTCACTTTGCAGGACTGGAAACCTGTATATTGAAAATTATAATTATAAACACTGTTTCATTGACAGGTTGCAGAATTTCTGTTGGACATGGTTTTTTCTTTTTTTTGTGACGTTCATGTATTCCTCCGAATATGACATTGTACACGATATTTTCCTACTACTCCATGGACTTCCAGATGTGGTTGACCTATTGGTACCCCTTCGTTTTTTACTATATACATTTCATTTCTGAAGGAAAATTCATCATTTCATATTGCAAAAGCATTTTACACTCTACAGTCTGTATATTGTTAAGGACGCATCAATTACATCATCTTATTTGCATACACATTATTTTTCTTATAAAAACTTTTTATACCGAAAGTGAATGAAGGATAAAGATAGATGTTAGTTAATGTTTTTTCATACACGTACTTAGAGGTTGCACAAGTTTAAGTCCTCTTAATCTTGTACAACAATAGCCGCCTTACATATTTTTGATAGCAACATTATTCTATAAAGGTTTTGTGTATAATAAATTTTTATGACCTCTCTTCTTGAGAAATCTGTTGATCCTTGTTCTCTATGTGGAGGATTATTTATAAAATTAAAAAAAAAAATATGTGTCCTGTGGTTGTGTTGCTTTTGCGGTGAGTGGGAAGGTAGGCGCCGGTAAACCGGTAAACTACACGTATTGAGTGACGTTTGTTACTTAACTGACCATCCCAAACCCATATCGTAATCGCAGCACAATCGACTGTTTTTGTAACGTTGTTTTCCGCATATATTTTACTATTATCATTTTTGTGTGCATGTCCTTGATGATTTTTGTCTTACAGCTTTGTCAGATGTCTTCTGGTTTCTCTTTTATACCATTTTCCCTGATGGCAGTGACACTTTCTACACAGTGTTTGTTCAGTCTTGTATGGATAATGTGTTGAATTATAATTGTTTCGTCTGTATGTAAGGGCATTCATGGTGGTTGTGGCTAGCCAAATAGGAGACGCTCATTCCTTCCGGGCACCTGGTCTCACTTCTGAATTTCAGAAGTCCGTGAATGCCCACTGTGGTAGATTGTTGTTAGTGCCATAGTCATGTGACACCAGTTACTTTCGTATTTTACATTCCAGTGATCCGCGATAGCCAATATCTTTATTTTGTCTTGTATTATAGACGTTCATAATTCATTACTGCTCGGTATCTTAGTATTTTTACAGTAAGACAAGAAATCTGGTAGGAGAATTACAAGTAAAATTCACTACGAAAATATGTTATTGTAACGCAGATGCAGAGCCAACATTAAAACATCGAAAATAGAAGGTGGGGGCGAACATCTATCAGTAATCTACAAATTAAAGAATGGACACACGTAGGTTATTCAAGTTCAAAGTTAACATACAAAATGAAAACAAAAGTAGAAAAATTAAGTACTACACAGAATAAGGCTCATAGAAATATTACATAAAATGCAGCTTAATGAGTTTAAATGCAAATGTAAAGATGATGGATAAATCCAAACCATAAGTCCGAAAATCATGAAACCAAAGTACATACAAAATCAGTGAAGAAGAAAAACCAAATAGACAACAACGAAATATGTCTACTTGAAGAGCATATGTGAACCCCCTTGATGGACTGAGATCAGGTGCCCGGTTAGAGTGAGCATGTCCTGCTTGCTAGCAACACCCGTCATATATACCCAGCAGAATGAGACAAATCGTGTAAATTCCATATATATTTATATATGGAAAAGCCAAAGTAGGTAACCTTCTAGTATAGAAGGTGTCAAATCTGTGTAAAATGATCGGAATCGGTCTCAGTCCAGAATATCATTTAAAAGTCTGGATAATGAGATATCATATTGTGTAATGAGATTCTCATAGCGACCATAGAACTTCCTCAGTGACGTTGTTAGTCTAGTTGAGTAGCTTATCTGAAAGTCGCCTACCCCTCAGAACAAAGTCATTGTAATTTGAACATGCTCTAGAATAACGCATTAACTGAGATATAAATACGCCGAATGCGGGCGATGGTGGAATGTTGCTACTTTTAAAACGTAAAATAAAAAAGCAAATACAACATTGAATAGTTACAGCGAATAAATATATCAAGGATGTTTCCCCTAAAGTCACCAAAGGAACTGACTAAATAACGTAAATTGGCCCCGATAGACTTGTAAATTTGCAAAGTAAAATATCACGCAAATGTCATTGGTGGGCAGCAACAACAAACAAAGATGATTCATAAACCTCAAGAGGCTCAGTGATGTGACAAAATAAGCCTAAACACTTCATTGACACTTACCAAAGAATTTGTCTAGTTATATAGTCAATGAATACAAACTATGAACTTATTATTATAATGCTAAATAATGAATCTTTAACTATATTACTCAGAAAAACTGCATCCTCAAAAGAGCATAATTGATCAGAGACTTTGTTTAATTTGGGGAGAATATTTGCTGTTTTGTCGAGTAGGAGGTATTTATGTTGCAATAAGTGTAAAGCCAATTAACATTATAGGGACGAGATATGTTCCCAAGTATAGACTAGATTACTGAAAGAGTCACCTTTCAAACAGTTGTTATATTAAGTTCATGTGTATGTCTTTAGTACTAACTAATTTTGCCATCAACATACTCCCCCTTCTCAAAATATGTTTGTCTGTGCATCTGTAAACCATATACGTTATTTTTAGTTCAGACCAAGAGACACGATGCTTATTACATATCTTAGCAAATGTAAAAGAGAAAACAGATGACATCTGACCAAGCTGTATTACAAATCACGAAGGATATGCAGATAATATATGAGAACAGTCAAATAAATACAGAAACAAAAATATACTATTGTACTGAAGTTTCGATACCAGAAGGTCATTTAAAGTAATAAACATCACTCAATTGGTGTGGTTAATCGATTTACGTGCACCCACCTCGACACAAAAACAGCACAATGAAAAGGTATATATTTTAAAAAATTATAAAATAACCCTCCATTTAGAGAACAAGGATCAATAGGTTTCTCAAGACAAGAGCTCATGAAAATGTTAACATACGAAATATCTTATGGAATATTATAATATCAAAGATGTGTTAGATTTGCTCGGATCCTTGATCTTTTGGAGTCTCAACTTACAGTCAGGGGGACGAGGCTCAGGAGGGTTTGAAAAGGTTCTTTCGTTACATTTGCTAACTTTATAGAGAAATGATGTAAAATGATGATATTCCATGTAATATCTATTTTAATTTGCGGTACATTGCTGTTGGTGCCATAATCATTTCACACCAATTACATTTGTATTTTGCATTAGTATGTTTATCACAAATTCACTTTTACACAACATCATTTTGTAAAAAGATTGTCCCCACCTTCCTCCATGCTATGAAGCTGAAGGCCACAAGTATCGAGAAAAGAATTGATATTTATTGTACTGATCAGAATTTTCATCGTTATGATATTCTCAAAATTTTAAAATTAAATTATTAGTTACAAACTGATTCACACAAGAATGAACTGGCATCGCGTCGTTAGCAGAGGAATAGGCACTTTTGCAACGGGGTAATGAAACAACGTACTAGAAAGCATAATCACATGGAGCATAATAGCACGTTGTCGGTTTTGTTGGCGGTAATAAATGCGCACGTCGTGTCGTCTGCACCATCGGTATACTCAGCGTTTCATCGATGGGACCGACATTGACTACTTTTATCTGGTAAACAGTTGTCAAAAGTTGCCATTGTTTACGTTTGGCATGAGTGCCTAGTAATACATAAAATGTGATGCGGCTGTTCCAAGTTGAGTACGGTAAGTGTGGCTATATATACATGTTTGCCTTATTCCGTCTCGGCTAATGAAAATTAAACTTGATAGAGTATGTACTGAACACTACCACGGGACTGAGAGAATTAGTGACGGACATTTCCAGGTGCATGTTTGATTAAGTGATGGACTTTACCATGGGCTCGACAGAGTAAGTGATTTACACTACCATCGACCAGTTACAGTAAGTGATGGACATTACCCAGGGCCTAACAGGGTTATTGATAGAAACTTCCAGGAGGCTGATAGAATAAGTGATAGACACTACCAAGGGCCCGACAAAGTAAGTGATGGACACTACCATCGGCCAGATACAATTAGTGGTGGACATTACCATGGGCCTAATAGAGTTAGTAATAGAAACTTCAAAAAGGAACTGCTGTGAACCCCGATATACAGAAAAATTCCGAGGTGAGACCAGGTGCCCGGGGAGAGTAAGCGTCTCCTGTTTGCATGCATCACCCGTCACAGCAGTTCTTAAGAAACATGTCAAAATCAAGAGTTTTGGTTTCTTAATTGTACATACGATAATACAAACTGGTATACGAAGTGATATGGTGTTTACTGAACAGGTCATTTAGTCGCATTCCAGAATATTATCAATCATTCTAGAAAGAGGCACATCATATTTTCGTACAAGATCCCCATAGCGACCGTAGAACTTCCTCAGTGACGATTTCAGACGTTTGTTAACATATCCCTGCATGAGCAACTTAGTCGCCAGTCGTTTGGTCCTTGGAATAAAACCGTCGTATAGAGAACAGGTTCTTGCATACCTTATAAGTTGAGATATAAAAACTCCATAGACAGGTGAGGACGGGATATTGCTGCAAATAAACGGAAAGTTAGTTATTTGGAAGTTAAAATCGTCACGTTTGTCATACAGAGAGGTGTTCAAATGACCATTATTGTCGAAAGTTAAAAATATATCCAGATACGAAGCGGAATTATTGCTCTCGGTTGTCTCTTTTATCTCAATTTCATGGGGATAGATTTCATGTATGTAATCCTTAAAGTTAGGATTATTGATTTACAATACGTCGTCTATATATCTATACGTAAAATTAAACTGAGATGCAAGGCTTTTTCTGCCTGTGGAGAGCATATTTTGAATAAATTCTGCTCATAATATAAAAATATAAGAAAATGTCAGCAAGAAGAGGGGCGCAGTTAGTTCCCATGGGAATGTCAATGATTTGCTGAAAAATATTCCCTCCAAACACCACGAAAATATTGTCTATTAAAAATTCCAGCATTTTGATGATTTGATCTTCGGTATACTTGTGTTTTGCATCAGAGTGTTCTTTTACAAAATATGTATCTTCCTGCCCAATGACAAGATATTTATATCTACGATTTCCATTTTTATGGAAAAAAGAATTTCGAATAATTGTAGCAAGTCTGTTTTTGAGTTTTTGATGCGGAATTGTGGTGTAGAGCGTGGAGAAGTCAAAAGATTTGATGCTGAAAATATTATTAAATTTCGGAGATTTTAGATTCTCCTTTCAACAGTATGTATCCAATGGAATTTCCCATCCTTATTTTTACGGTGATCTCGTATATAAACTAAGGAAAGTAAAAGGCTCCGATAACGTTATTTTATCATGTAATAAAATAATCAAACGTCTTATAAATAGACAATATGATATTGAGATCATCAAAAAGACTATAGGTCTTGTATTTGGCCCCTCTACAGCCTTATGCAGACTTTTACTTGAACGTTGCACGCTGACTAACAGGGCGGTGGGGACTATATGACGGGCCTTGTCCAAACCTCTTTCAGAGGAGACATGGTCCTGAACCTCGTCCCCTCTGACTGTTAGTCGGGACTCCTACAGATCTAGGGTCTTAGCTCGCTTTCAGACTGGCAGAGCACGGTTTATCATGTTGATGTCGCATATATTTTTATACCATTATGTATTTTACAATACCTTACGTGTTTATATTTTTATGACCTCTCAATATGCGATACCTGTTGACCCTTGTTCTTTACATGGAGGATTATTTATAAATTTTTAAATGTAAGTCCTTTGATTGTTCTGCTGTTACGGTGAGTGGGAAGGTGGGCCCGTAAACCGGTTAACCACACCATTTGTTTGGCTTTTGTCAAATTAAATGACCGTCCTAAGTCGGTATCGTAATTGCACTACAATCAAATATTTTTGTAATGTGATATATGTTCTAGTATATTATTTATATTCATGTACTGTATAGCTCTATGGTGACCACTGCCACATAACTGAGCCAGTAACTCCTCTTTTTTCTCTCTAAAAGTTCTTTAGAATTCTTGAGAATCCACATTTGATTTATTCCGCTTCTGGAGTATGCGGTATCACATTAAATTTGAAGACCATGCTTGATGTGTGTCAATATCTTCGTTAGCAATATGGATAGAGGTTTGGTGATACACTTGGAAGAGCCAGCAATGAAACGATGTTTGTAAGGGGTTTTGTACATTTTTGGAATCCAATAAATATAAGGTAATTCAAAGTCAGAGTTTGTCGTGGTGATTCCAAAAGACTCGAGGACAGATTTGTGGATTTGTAGTATTTCAGAAATAGATAAATTTGCTTGTATGTTGGATTTCCAGGTGCAGAGTGTAATCCAAGTTCCTCTAACAGACAATTAATGTAAAATCTTTTGCAAACGAAGGTATGATTGTTTGCTGCTTTTTCAGCTGGGACAATAATAAATTGTTCTTGGAGTTCAGAGAGTTCTCTGGCTACATCAGGGTCATTAAATATAGACCCGTGTCTGGTTCTTACCGAATGCCTGAGATGTCCTATTCTTCCTTTGAGTAGTTCTCCGATGGATTTCATCCACTCGGAGAGAGTGTCAGGCTCCACTTCTTCCCTTTTTGACCATCTCCTGGCATATTCCTCGCATGCATCCATAATAATTTTGAAATTTTCACGCCATGTGAACGAACGGGACTCTCTTTATTTAGGACCTTTCTTCAAGAGGTCTCGTAATTTCCTGTTATGGACTATATTGAGGTCACCAGTTACAACATGGCCGCATGGAGTGTAAAGATACTTTGATGTGGAGCATGTACAGGGTGGAAGGTCTTTTGTAATGTTATGTGAATCAAGAAACTGTAAAACACGTTTATAATCAAATATTTTAGAGGACACAGATGATGTAGCTGTAGGAAATACAAGGCGACTCCTGATGTTTAAAATATGGAGGGATTTTATCCTTGACTAACCTATGGTTCAAAATGTTACTCAAATTAAGAGCATCAATCCCCTTATTTGCAAATTTCATTTTACGGAAGGGGTTAATGTTAACACCAACAGGTATATCGGTTTTAACTGCCTTGAAAAGTCTGCTAGACGATATGTCCATAATGATGCGCTGATGTCGATATTGTGGGGAACTAGAGTCGGTAAAATGTAAGGATATTGACGATTCGCACAATTCATATAACCTTTTCAAAGGAAGAGAATATAACTTGGTACGAATATGATGAAGGACTAATGGTAGATTGACAAATGGTAAAAGAACATCAAAGGATATATCATGGATATTGGGCTTATTATACCTACGTTTTCCATGACTTCTACGCCTTCTTGATGTATTGCCAAACAACTGAAGAACATTCACCGACTGGTTCCAAGGACTTGTTAAGTTGTTTCCTACAGTATTAATGTGGTCATTGCAACCATAAGGTGCCGCGGTACCTAATTCTCTAATCCAATAATCTTCCCTTTTTCGGCGAAAGGGGGTACTTAGGTAAGGATTATTGGAAGGATGGTATATTTTTTCCAAAATGCGGACTTTCAGGGACAAAATAGAATGGTCAGGCGAATTAAAATGTTTATAAAGTTATTGGTTACCACTGTGGTTTATTTGAAAACGGTGCGCTGACATCCTGGTACGTAATTGACCCTTAGTCTCTCCGACATAAATCATGCCGCATAAGGAACACTCTATACCATGTAAGTGATGGGCACTACTATGGTTATGATATAGTGATGGACACTACTATGGGTCAAACAAATATCATGGACAAGATAGAATAAATGATGAACACTACCATAAGCCCTAGAGAGCTAGTGGTGGACACTACTATAGGTCTAACAGTTAGTGAAGGGCACAATCATGCACTTGTGATGAACACTGACACGCGTCTGATAGAGCTAGTAATGGGTACTACCATGGGCCTTAGAAAGTTAGGGATGGACAATACTATGTGATCCTGTCAAAATTATTAATCACCGTGATAATAATGAAGTGTCCAATTGTTCGATAAAAGTATGTATTTGATGTCTTGGAGAACTTGTGTAGCCTTTTTATAATTTCCAAGCTTTTCACTGAGAGAAGTGTTTTGATTGACTACTTCGTATCACTTCTAAAATTGCCATAAACTACAAAAAAAAAAATCATAAAATCGGGTTTGGTGAATTATCTCAACCATCATGTATTATCAAACAACATTTAATTATAACGATTATGAATAAGCAGAGCACTATTATTGACTTTAATCATTGATCATTATGTGACCAGTACAAACAGGTTAAAATAGATCACAATCAAATAAGAAAGTCGATACGTAAAGATGATGGATAAATCCAAACCATAAGTCTAAAAATCATAAAACCAGAGGACATACAGAATCAGTGAAAATGAAGAACATGTGGAAAATAACAAAATATGTTTACTCGAAGAGCATATGTGAACCCCTGTGATGGAGTGAGATCAGGTGCCCGGGGAGAGTGAGCATCTCCTGCTTGCTAGCAACACCCGTCACATATACCCAGTAGAAGGAGACAAATCGTGTAAATTCCATATGTATTTATATATGGAAAAGTCAAATAGGTAACCTCTAGTATAGAGGGTGTCAGATAATGATTTCTAATAAGCGTGAAGAGTGTTTTTATTGCGACCATTTGCAAAATGTAAACTTAAAATGTGATTTCGTAACCTTGTGATATTAATTTTTCACTCAGTAGCATGCCTATGTAAGTAAAAGAAGAATAGTATTGAAAAGCTCTAGTTTATCGGATCAATTAAGATATATAAAGATGATAAAGGAATATTACTACATGTATACGGAATGATAACGCTAGAAATAAGGAATCGACGTGTTTATCATAAAATGAAGTAGTACCTTAAAGTCTTGGTCAATATTTAGTAAAAGATCAATGTACGAAGCGCATCTACTAAAGTCTGTTGTCTTTAAATTTCTATTTCGTTAGGATATATTGCGTGTATATATGCATAATTTTTTTTATAATTTATAGACAACGCATCATCAATATATCAGAGTGTTAAACGTTTTAGTAAGTTGCCTTTTACTTTGACATGGACGATTTTGTATAAATGCAGTAAATGCAGTTTCGTACGAATTAAGTTATAAATCAGCTATTGCCCAAAGGAATACCGATGGTTTTTGGAATACTTGGTCACCAAATACAACACACATAGTGTCCAGCATATTTTTATTTCGTCTTCAAATTAAACCACACAAATAACAATCTAAATTAACAATGATAACCACAAATGATATACTTAATAATATTACGATGCTTTACGTCGCAAACACCTTACAAAAGTCGGACACATACTTTTTATAAGCACATTTTATTTATAAAAGTCATCAACATCTATGTATTTTTACACCTGAATAACTAGTAAATGATTATTCTAAAATCTAATGCTATGCTAGGATAAAAATTAAAAAGCAAAATATATCGACGAAAACAGATTTCTTTCACATGTATAAAAAAGCTCACAATCGTAGTTTACAAGTGAATAAGTTAAATAAGCAAACGCAAACATGTCACAAATATATTTGATTATATAATAAACAAAGGAGAGTTAGTGACACAGGTCGCTCAGTTTGTGTAATTATCTGATAAAAAAAAAACACAACAAAACTAACCCACCCAATAAAAAAGTAACAAACATATATAGAGAACTCTCCATAAAGAGGAAGCAAGTCATATCAAGATATCATTCACTGACAATCATATCGTAGTATCAAAAATATAAAAGAATCAACAAGTTCTTAAGCTGAGATGTCATAAAAATATAAACAAGGATAATAATGCAGTGTAAAACTATGATATCAAAATTATATCGATTGACATCAATATGAGTAAACCGTGCTCAGTCGATCTGGGACCTGAGTCCTTTGATATGTAGGAGTCCCAAGTAACAAAGAGAGGGAACGAGACTCAGGACCATGTGTCCTTTGAAAACAGTTTCAAAAAGTCCTGTCTTATAGTCCCCACCACTGAAATTTATAGATATTCAACTGTTTTTAAAATCATCATCTTTCCCGTGGGAATACTTTATGTTTGAAAAGTAAAAGATTCAAAATAGGTAAATATTAAGGACAAGAGGAATATGACAGTAGCAGATGCTGATAGGACACTTATAAGTACAATGTATGTACCATGCAAGATATTCTTATATAAAATGCAGCACCTTGTGAGCTGTTCATTTCATCCGTAACAGACCAAACAAAATACAGCAAAAATGCATGTTTGAGATGAATGTCAACTTGTTTTGTATTGAAAAATTACCTTGGCTGTGCCACACCCTTACTCAGAACACGACCATGTCTGTTCTCATAAAGTGCTGGCCATACCATGTAATCAAAGACAGGTCCTGTTTTGTTATATGTTCTATAGCACATTTCATCAAACAGTGATCCTGACTCAACCTCAAACTCAATAAACATCACAGGAGTTTCACGTGCCACCGAGAGACACCATTCCAGGCATTTTCCCCCATAATGGAATGTGTTTCGATACATATCAATGTCAAATGGACTCCCAGGTGATATTGTGGTGTGCTTGGCAATGATGGCTCTTTGTATGTCTTTGAATCTCTATGCAATAATAACAACAACAATAATAACAACAACAACAACAACAACAACAACAACAATAATAATAATAATCATAATAGCCACTGGTATGTTATACTATTATCTATTATTTTGGAGAGAGAGAGAGAGAGAGAGAGAGAGAGAGAGAGAGAGAGAGGAGAGAGAGAGAGCACTGTACAAAAGTGATAACATAAAGAATATTTGTTTGATAGCATTTCGAATGGTCAATTTAAAGAAAATATAATATAAGACACAGTACACACTTCTTTGACCTATGACATGGATATAATAAAAGTCTCTTTCAAAATTGTGTTAAGCTTAATTTATCATATAGAAGACGTTTGAGATGTTGAATTAGACTTATTACTGTAATGAAGACTTACGCTGTTATTCTGATTCTGATCAATACCCGTTATAACTGATTATCAAGTGCCGCAATTTTTGACATCTTAATTCAATAATCTTATAATTAAGACTGATTGTAGAAAAAGGTTCATACATTAACCATGTATATCTCTGTTTGAGGTTTATAATTGAACCTTAGTTCATATACAGTGTAAACTGTCCAAAGCGGACACTGTCAATACCGGAATCTTGTGAAAAACGGACATATTTTGTGGAACGTATTTTTTTCCTATTATTTTCATTGAATGTAAACACTCCGAATAAGAAATAAGGACACTGTCTACTCTGAACCTCGGACACAATCTTCGGTCTAGATTTTATAAAATCCTATGTTATTTAACTGAAAATACCGGACACTTTCGTCGTCAAGAGATAATACGCTTGATTGATTGATTTTTGTTTAACGTCACACAACGAATATTTCACATATATGGTGACGCAGGGCTCGCGCTGGCGGCATTTGCCTGATGCGGGGCATACAAATTTTGACCTTTGCAACGGACCCACCTGAAGCAGTGAGGGATCTTTAACGTGCCATGCATACCACGACACGGGGCCTCGGTTTTTACTGTTTCGTCCGAGAGACAGGAAACCGGCATGACCAGAGCGGGACCCGAACCCCGGCCTCCCGAACAGGAGGTGAGCGCGATACCACTAGGCCATGCCAGCTCTATAACACGCTTGACCGCTAGCATTGTTTACGTAAGCCGTTCTGTCGTTAAAAGTGACACCTGCTTATTATTGTTAATTGGTCTTTTGGTTGTATCTTTGATTTGTATATTAACCCTGTATGGCTTCACTATGTATGCAGTCTTCATATCTTTTAATCAATTTGAAAGCCATTTACTGGTATAATTGAATTAGGCAAATAAAACAGGTATGTCGGAGCCGAAATGTAACACTTTTTGATACAGTCTATTGGATCTCAGATGCATGGGGTGAAATACGACAATCCATAATACCCAAGTGTTTCCAAACGTGTGGGTTTTCTGTCAATTCAACAGTAGATTCGCTTAACTTGGATGGCGATATTCCGCCAGACCGATTAGCGTGTGAGTTGAGATCAGATATCGACATTGAACGCTTATCGGATTTTGACAACCATTTGCCTACAGAGGACGTATCTGATGACTGGGAAAATGAACTTGCTAACGAATACTCGTGCGGATCTGAAGTAACCGACAATGAAGACTGCGATGAATCTTCAGTGTCAAAATCCAATATACCAGAGTCCGACACGACTCATACTGACGTGATGGACATTGTTGAAAAATGAAGAACTTGACTAAAGGCGATCGGTATCTCAGCCTAGTAATGGAAATGCATGCAGTTTAAGGTCCACTTCGAACCCAAACACGACTAGCATATGGGTTATTTATATATGTTCCGTACCGGGTTATAGACAATATTCTTTCCCACTCCCCCATTCATTCTTTGAAAACCGGGCACCTGTCCAAAGTGGACAAATAGCTGTCCCCATGACTGCCCGGTATGTATTTGCCTTTTGTTCTCTGTGAATTAAATACGATGCAAAGATTTGCCATCAAGTTCTTTATTTTCAAATACACATTGTCATTTAATTTGATTTTGGTTGTCAGCTTCTGGATCCGGAGTAGTTTGCTTTTATTTTATATATCTAAAGCTGTATAGATCGCCTTCTTGGAAATGACATTGATACTGAATATTCTCCCCTCTTGTTTGTATAGATACATTATATGTAATCTGAGCCAGGGCATCCCTTTGTAGTGGAAACTAACAGTGGATATTAATTAGCTGTTCCACAAACCGTTACATGATTCATTTATTACGAGTAATATTATTCTAATATCGCAGTGCAAATGTTCGTGTTTTGTGACCTCTAAAACAATTATATATTGTTTTGATAAGTAAATAAGTATGCTCGCGCTTAAACAGATTCACTTTCAAATGTAAACATCTGCGGTCCCTCCCCATTCTCCGATTATTCACTTGTGATTATATTTGCATTTGCTTCAAACGAAGCCTTGACAGATAATGTGGCAACTTCTGTCTGAATAGAACATCAGGGAATGTGCGAATAATCTTTATATGAGTATTACTAAAATTAGCAGTTTTACGACAAAATGGTACATTCAGGTTTTAAAAATCCCATGTTTAATTTATCTCTCTCTTTCAATAATATTGAAATATTATAGTATTTTTTTAGGACCATTATACCACCTTTATTGTATAGCGTTTAACTTTTGTGTCATATCCACTTAAGAAGAAAAATACTTTTGGTAATTAGGAGAATGATAAAAAGGTATCAATATTCTATAACCGTAGTATCCGAAAACAGCATTAACTTGACAATGAATGGTAAACATTTAGCAGTAAGACGTGGTTCTATATTGTTTATAGGGTCCCAATTCCTAACATTGCATTTCAGAACTATCCATCTACACATCCATATATAAACTGTCCATATTAATGCAAAACTAAGGGCGTGGTGAGCCACGGAACTCGATATTTTGATGAAAAAATGTTTAGTCCGACACCGAGAAGTTAACTAGGTCAGACCCATCGCTAAGGTGTAAAGCAACAACTCGCCGCTTTCCCTTATAAAAACCGGTCTCTAGAGATGTACAATAAACAAAAATAAATAACTCACTACAGTCGATATGTCAAGTTATCCCTCCTATCGCCTCACATCCTTTTCGATTTTTTCCGTCCTCCGTGACCCCAACGTGGATGTCATTTTTAACCAAGACAAGTATACTTCCTAACGCGATTTATGATTGGTAGGTATTTGCATGATGTAACCCGAGAGTTTCTTCCGAGCAATCAGAAGCCGCGTTAGGAAGTTACTTATATAATATCAAGTTTTAGACAACATGACAAGATTTTAAAAAGTTCTAAGACAGAGACGGGAAGAGGTTTACTTTTGGGAAATTGCAAGTTCTATCCCTTCTTCTTATGTTGGTATAATTTTACAGTAGACAAAAAGAGCCGAAAGTCCTGTGAACCATTCACACGTTTTAGTAATTGCATCATTTTAATGCTATCCGCTTGGTTAATATTTATGTATTTATAATATATTTGTTCCGTTTGATGCTGTAATGCACTGAGTCTTGCCAACCCATCTTTTTATGCTAGATAAGGAATTTTATTTGGCCTCGGACTAGTTTGACCTAATGGAAATGTTTGATTTTGGTCATGTGACTGACCTACAAATTCTTGTGTAGAGTCAGTTGTAAAAATTTGTACGGCAATGGCGGACAATAAGCAAAACTAGACTGAGAATCATAATATAAACTGCGTTGGTGTTCTGGAACTGACCATTTGTATGTACGGTAAATTGTCCTCGACAAAGTAAAACAGTTATTAGGTTTGTTACTGACCTTACACGGAAACATGTCGGGTTGATAAAGCCTAATAACTAATATTGTGGTCCTATTATCAAAAAATGTTCCATCGTCAAGTGGCTAAGTCAACATATTATTGGAGGTAAAAAGGATATTACGTATCATATGTTTTAGAGACAAATATATTTTTTCTCTTCGTATCTCTCTTTATAATACGTTGATATCTTTATTGTGCATAATAAATATTAGAACATGTATAAATTGTGGTGCACCATAAGCGCATTCCGACAACTTATGTCTCTTCAGTGATGCTCAAAGCCTCAACTGTGGAAATCGAAAATATAGATATCTGAAGAAAAGTATGGCGTAAATACTACCGTATAAGAAATTTATCTGATTAGCCTACAATGTGCCTAACCAACCCCATAGCAATATAATGTCGCTAAATTTTTTCATAAGTTTTTTTACGTACGTAAAACTAAAAGAAATTACGCATGGTTCTTTGTGAAAATGCCTGCTAAAATGTAAATCAAAATCAATACTCAAATTCTGAAATAAAATATTGTGTGTAGGTCATGAATTATCTCTGACTTTATTTACTTTCCGAAATACTTTAGAGAATGTGTAAACAGTGTCTATATTTAGACTAGTATAAATAAGTCAGTTTCTTAATATGTTATAAACTATTCTATTAGAAAGTAGTGGTTTGTATGTTTGACAATGGATTTTAGACGAATTATAATCATAACAATAGTTTTCAACAATAATGTAGTACTGAATGAAAGGTGACATCACAACTTATAACTCGTTATAAAACTTACTGTCTTGTTCAGAAAGTAATTTTCCGTGTCTTCATTCTCCAGCTTTATTGCATAGACATGGGCTTCCTATATTAAAATGAATGGTAATTAAGTTTCAATGTATAAAATGGTCATTATTATATCCTTAAAAATATTAATTCGTCGAACTTATGCATTGGTTGCAGAATTGCAATATAGTGTGCGATGAGTTGAAAAAGCAAAATATATCATAACATGATGGTACATTTTGACGTCACAGTTCGAAATTCACAACTGGGATATTGAAATGGACATTTCATATCATTTTATCTTTATAGAAATAGCTTAGAGAAATTAGTAAAGTGCTTGTCTCTTGACTGAGACATTCCGGTTTCATGTCCGACGGTAGCACGTCGATGTTCTGTCTTTTGCATGAAAAGTAACAGCCGAGGCCTTGCTTAAAACGTAAAAGATTCCTACGGCTCTGGTTGGGTCCGTGATATAGGTCTTCGCTTCTGAGTACTGTACTAGGCAAACTGCAGTCAATAATTGTGTTGTGAAGTCAACAAAAACTTATTATATAACTATACAAACAAAAACCATCTCTTTACAATTACTACTTTCGCCAAAAATATTGTATCTATAAGATCTATATCTATAAAAGTAAATTTTTTGTATTGGATAACATCTATATTTCATCTCGTTCGTTTCGTTAAGTATTATATTTATTCTATCAAGTAACATTAAACTGTGTACCTTAAAAAGTTGTAGAAGAAGGATTATGATAACTGTGTCATCTATATTCATATCGGCCAGTTCCTCAAAGGCATTTGACCAGTAAGTTTGGTAGATGTCATTCAGAGAGGATATTTTTTGTTTGTACATTTCATCGTAAGTGTCTTCTGTTGGCTTTTGTTTTTTCAACTTCATTTCCAATTCCTTTATTCTGATAACATAGATGTATTCATTTAATCACTTTGAGTGTTGCTAGAAATTGTTCCCTATTAATCCAAGTAACAATTAAACTTTTCATACTATTTACATTTTGCTGAATTATATTTATTTCGTCTGTATTTAAGGGCATCCACGGCGGGTGTTGCTAGCCAAACAGGACATGCTCACTCCTCCTGGGCATTTCAGGGGTGCGTGAATGTCCACTGTGCTACATTGTTGTTAGTGCCATAGTCATGTGACACTAGCTACTTTCGTATTTTACTTTCACAATAAAACATATCATGATGTCATTAATCAGATTAAATCGACAAGTTTATCGGACATATCACAGTGCTATAGATCTACATCGCATGTAACTCACGTCTAGTAGCTCTATATCGCATGTAACACACGTCTAATACCTCTACATCCCATGTTATTAACGTCTAGTACCTCTACATCCCATGTAGTTTACGTCTTATACCCCTACATCGCATGTAATTCACGTCTTGTGCCTCTACATTGCATGTAACTCGCGTCTAGTACCCCTATATCGCATGTAATTAACGTCTAGCACCTCTACCTCGCATGTAATTCACGTCTAGTACCTCTACATCGCATGTAACTCATGTATTATACCTCTAAATCGCATGCAATTAACATCTAGTACCTCTACATCGCATGTAATTCACATCTTATACCTCTACATCCCATGTTATCGTCTAGTACCTCTACATCGCATGTAATTCACGTCTTATACCCCTACACCGCATGTAACTTACGTCTAGCACCTCTACATCGCATGTAATTAATGTCTAGTAGCTCTACATCGCAAGAAATTCGCGTCTGGTACCTCTACATCGCATGCAATTTTGGTCTTTTACCTCTACATCGCATGTAATTAACGTCGAGTACCTCTATATCGTATGTAATAAACATCTTGTACCTCTACATTGCATGTAATTCACGTCTAGTAGCTCTATATCGCATGTAATTCACGTCTAGCATCTCTACATCGCATGTAATTCATGTCTAATACCTCTACATCGCATGTAATTCACGTCTAATACCTCTACATCCCATGTTATTCACTCGAGTACCTCTACATCTCATGCGATGTAGAGGTACTAGACGTGAATTGAAGTTCACGTAAATAAATGTCAGTAATGTTTTTTTTCAAACCCATGTTTATCGATTACTTAAATATCATTAAGATATCTAGAGGTGTCATTGTATGAGTGATAACAACTTGGTTTTGATTAAATCATGAGGTAGAGAGGTATGTACATGTAATGTCGCAAAATCAAAAGTAGAAACTTGATAAGCTTCAAAATTTCTCAAACGGAATTGATCAATGACCTAACCTCGGAATTCATTAAAAGCGAACGTAGATATCTGTCAGAAATACAACTAAGATCACATATATTAATATGACCCGCAGACTGATAAATGAATTTATAGTTATTGCATGAACAGGACGATGGAATAGAGTCAAGACAAAAAATAGTATTCTGAATGGTTGATCAAAACATATATGCTATATGAAACCTTTTAATTCTACTGAAAAGCATCGAAATTAAAACTCTTAAAATAGATTGTCACAAATGTCAGTCACTCTCATTTGCAAAGTGGAAAGATTATATAGCCAAGTTATAAAAACATACACTTAAGCATATAATACAAGTCCGTGATGTACATTTACCAAATAATTGATATTTCTATCTTATATATAAAAAGTCAGAAATACTGTACTGACTGTGTTTTTGCATTACGTAATTCTCTCTCCAAGTCTTCATATGTTTGTGTCCGTTCCGATGTGTCATTTGTCTGGTCTCTGATTATGACCTCATTTCTATCAGGACTTACTGGAGACGGCTCTATTCCTGACACATTATTTTCACTTCTATTATCACAATTCACTGGGGGTAGTGCTACATGTAATTCATTATATTCTATGCCACTTTCTTCAAACGTTGATCTGTCACGTCTGTCATGATCGAAGCTGAAAGATCAAATAAGTACATATTATTAATTTACTTTAACTACATGTACTAAAACTACAGTGTAAATCGTCCCTACAATATCAATCATCGCTTAGGGTTGGTATGTAGCAAAGGATAATTGATATAATCAAAGGACCAGAGGTCCTGAAAGATACTCCTACTCACATCGTGTTGTGAGTAAAGATCTATATGTATTATACTAAGGACTCCTTGACTTCATTTTGTATGAAGGTGATTGAAATGAGATATGTTAATGAAAATAAGGTAGTGTACGGAGAAACCTGCTCATTAGGTTATCTCACCATGTGTGATTCAATGGCAGTGGTGGGTTCAATAGGGGAAGGGGGGGGGGTGGCTCTCCCACCTTCCGTCACATATTTAAAGTAAAAATCCAGATTTGGCAACAAAAATGCATGGAGTGTCCATCTTTTCCAGTTAGGTGTTTTTAATTTTTAAATTTATTTTATTATATCTAGGGTCTTAGCTCGCTTTCAGACTGGCAGAGCACGGTTTATCATGTTGATGTCGCATATATTTTTATACCATTATGTATTTTACAATACCTTACGTGTTTATATTTTTATGACCTCTCAATATGCGATACCTGTTGACCCTTGTTCTTTACATGGAGGATTATTTACAAATTTTTAAATGTACGTCCTTTAATTGTTCTGCTGTTACGGTAAGTGGGAAGGTGGGCCCGTAAACCGGTTAACCACACCATTTGTTTGGCTTTTGTCAAATTAAATGACCGTCCTAAGTCGGTATCGTAATTGCACTACAATCAAATATTTTTGTAATGTGATATATGTTCTAGTATATTATTCATATTCATGTATTGTATAGCTCTATGGTGACTTCTGCCATATAACTGAGCCAGTAACTCCTCTTTTTTCTTTCATACTTATGTGTATACCTTAAAGCTAGATTGTTTATTCAAATTATGCGATGAGATTGATAAACTAAAAGCAACAGTGTTCCAAACAACACATTATTCCTTTAGTGAAGGCTACATCCTGGGTTATGATATTTTCCACATACGTCCTTAATTCTCAGTAACAACGGTGTATTGCAATGAAAATAGGTCGAAATTCTCTGCCCTTCTCCCACTATTGATATTGTGTCAATTCCAACGTTTGATGAACAAAGTCTCTCTGACCCTCTCTCACAAACCACCGATATCAAAAGTGGGCGAAGAGCAGAGAATCTCGGAGGCGCCGATTATCAAAGTCGGTCATCCGGGTATATGATAATGAGCACTCGGAACAATTGGGGTAAAGCATCGGACCTTATCATAGAGAGCAATACATATCACAGGAGGAAATTTGGTGAAAAGGAGGAATTAAAATATTTTTTCATTCAAACAAGTAAATTTTAAATACATGTTTTACACATTTCGAACTGAAGAAGTAAAAAACGAAGAAGTACCGATGGGTAAACCATATCTCGTAGTCCATGGAATAAAGGGGACAATATCGTGTTTAGTGTCATATTCAGACAAATGCGAACCCTAATAAAATGGAATTGAGACCAGGTGCCCAGGAGGAGTAAGCGTCCCCTGGTTGCATGAAACACCCGTCCCAAAAGTCCTGCAATAGCCTTTTAAATCGAGGAGCTAAATACATAAATATACACACATGAACATACGAAGGAGACAGGACCACGAAGTCAAATTTCTCATTCAAGGCAAGAAATGCTGCCTGCCTGAAATTCCGGTGTCGGAAACGAAGTTGAACTAATTTCTGTATATACATGTATACACGTTTTATGTCAAATAAAATATAGTCAAAAAGTTAAGATGGTTATTTAGTATGGTCAGGTCCCAAAATATCGGTTAACACTCTTAAAAGAGGAATCTGAAATTGCAATAGATCCCTATAACGACCATAGATCTTCCTCAGTGACAATTTCAAACGTTTCTCAATATATCCTTGTGAGAGTAGTTTCGTGGCAAGAAGCCTCGCTCTCAGGACGAAATTTTCGTATTTAGAGCATGCCCTGGCATAGCGTGTAAGTTGTGAAATGAAGACGCCATATGCGGGAGAGGAAGGTATGTTGCTACTAAGAAAGGGGAAGTTGGTAATAATGAAATTGAAATCGTCACGTTTGTCATAGGAAGAGGTTACTATGATACAGAAGAACTTAAATTTGTATTGACTCTAACGATAAACCCCGAGTTTTAGGTAGTGAACCTTAATTGATATGGCTATTTGCATTTGTCATCTATGTAAAGGAAAGTAATAAAATATAAAGATGGTGGATAAATCCAAACCATAAGTCTAAAAACCATAAAACCAGAGGACATACAAAATCACTGAAAATGAAAAACAAATGGAAAATAACAAAATGTGATCGGAATCGGTCTCAGTACTTATGAAAGAAAAGTTTGTGATAACGAAATTGAAATCGTCACGTTTGTCATAGAGTCAGGAGTTCAAATGACCATTAATGTCGAAAGACAACATAATATCTAAATACGAAGTAGAATTACTACTTTCTGTGGTTTCTTTGACCTCCAGTTCATTTGGATAGATGATGCTAAGGTAATCCGCGAACGAAGGATTATTAATTGAAAACAGTTCGGGTTTACTGTTTGATTTAGGCCCCTTGAATTGTGAAAGTCTTCTACTGTCTTCATTACAGGCCAAGCACTGACCTATTTGTCTGGTAAACATGCGAGCGTCTATAACTACAGGAACTATTTTTCAATAATGGCTACGAATGACGTCCGAGGTTTTTCACGCAGGAAAAGGTCGAGGATGTCCGAATGAATGGAAACTGGTAAGTAGTCCCTAGAGAAGTCGATCTGACCGTAGCTCGGGTAAAAGAATGTACGAATAAAAATCAGTTCATAAAACACATCGTTATTCATTTGTAGTTTTCGTCTGTTTCGCCTTGGCGAAGGAAGGGACGTTTTCTAAAAGAATTCACACAATTGTGGTCAAAACTTATCTTTAAGAAAAGACTCTTACACTGAATCGATTAAATTATCACAGCTGTCCTCGCTAGAATAGACAAACACTGACACAGACATCGCACTATTTCTTCAAAGGTTGTAGTTGGGTGGACGGCATGGTAAAAATAAAATCTTGTAAGACAGAGAGGAAGAGGACATTCATTTGTATGATATAATCCATAACACATTGTAATGTACACATTGAAAATCATAGCAATAACATTCTATACATCGATGACGTTTTGTCGATTGACAACCCTGTATCTAAGGATCACCTCAACATCATATATCCAAAGGAATTCGAAATAAAAGATTAAACAGAGAGCGCATCTTCCGCTTCATACCTCGATATACTCGTATCAATTAGTGACGATGGTTCATTAGTAACCTCATTCTATGACAAACGTGACGATTTCAATTTCATTATTACCAACTTCCCTTTTCTGAGTAGCAACATACCTTCCTCTCTCGCATATGACGTCTTCATTTCACAACTTATACGCTATGCCAGGGCATGCTCTAAATACGAAAATTTCGTCCTGAGAGCGAGGCTTCTTGCCACGAAACTACCGTGCATGTACCGTGGACATTGGATTTGGGCGTGTAAAGCCGCCGACACGCGTGGACACTGTCCCTGTATATCGGCCATATTGACCGCGTATATAGGTGGCCATTTACCTGTGTCCGCGCCTTCAGACGGTCAAACGTGGACACCAAATATGTCCTAGTAAATGGGTATGATAGTGCTAAAAAGGCAACGACCTTATGATGATGCGTATTGTGTTTGTTCAGTGAAGCATAAAAATAACGAAATCAGACTTAAAGATATCTTGATTAATAATCATTTCACATCTTTTTAAATCTCTGCTTGAATACACAATGAACGTTTGAAATGTATCTTAAAATATTCTGCTATTTTAAATATTTTTAAAACTAGAACGCATTTTTATATAAAAATTGAAAAATATAGTGCATACCTGGAGCACGGACGTATATAATGTTTTAGATATATACGTCCCTGTTTGGACGTATAAGTACGGTATATACGTTCTTTATACCCGTATATCTACTTGTCATAAAAGTGCATCAATGGTATTTGAATGAAATCGGTAAAGACAAGCTGATTGGTCATTGTACAGGTACGTGTATAAGTGTGATTTAAAAGAGAAAACTGAAGACGTCTGACAAAGCTGTATGACAAAAGTCACCAAGGACATGCACACAAAAAATGATTTATTATTCTGAGAGTGTGCCGAGTTTCTTTGTAATACCTATTTCGGACTCTTAATTAAAGAAGGTAACGATCCGAATTGAAGAGAGCAATTACTACTTGTGGGTTCAGTACAGTAAAGCCGACTTTAAAATCCTGCCTATATATATAGTTAATTCATCGAATGCAAATGCCGTGCATGTACCGTGAACATTGGATTTCGGCGTGTAAAGCCGCGGACACGCGTGGACACTGTCCCTGTATATCGGCCATATTGACCGCGTATATAGGTGGCCATTTACCTGTGTTCGCGCCTTCAGACGGTCAAACGTGGACACCAAATATGTCCCAGTCAATGGGTATGATAATGCTAAAAAGGCAACGACCTTATGATGATGCGTATTGTGTTTGTTCAGTGAAGCATGAAAAATAACGAAATCAGACTTAAAGATATCTTGATTAATAATCATTTAACATCTTTTTAAATCTCCTCTGCTTGATTACACAATGAACGTTTGAAATGTATCTTAAAATATTCTGCTATTCTAAATATTTTTAAAACTAGAACGCATTTTTATATAAAAATTGAAAAATATAGTGCGTACCTGGAGCACGGACGTATATAATGTTTTAGATATATACGTCCCTGTTTGGACGTATAAGTACGGTATATACGTTCTTTATACCCGTATATCTACTTGTCATAAAAGTGCATCAATGGTATTTGAATGAAATCGGTAAAGACAAGCTTATTGGTCATTGTACAGGTACGTGTATAAGTGTGATTTAAAAGAGAAAACTGAAGACATCTGGCAAAGCTGTATGACAAAAGTCACCAAGGACATGCACACAAAAAATGATTTATTATTCTGAGAGTGTGCCGAGTTTCTTTGTAATACCTATTTCGGACTCTTAATTAAAGACGGAAACGATCCGAATTGAAGAGTGCAATTACTACTTGTGGGTTCAGTACAGTAAAGCCGACTTTAAAATCTTGCCTATATATATAGTTAATCCATCGAATGCAAATACAGCATATAGATATACATATAAAATCAACATAAATAACAAGGTTAAATCAGTGTCATGATAAATTAATCACAGTTGCAATAATTTCATAATAGAGTATTTCTTAAATCAAAAGCTTTCTTGATATATTTTCCAGTTTTGCATAATTCACTTGTGTTCAAATAAATTCATATTATATGTGATATGATATTCATTATTGATTGCTCTGATAAACATATTCAGATTTTGAAATATTACAAGCGATTACGATAAAATACACGACTGTTTAATTCTGGTAGATATTTATACATATGGACATTGATCTTCATTCTATTTTATTCATTATTATTTTCTTTGGTCTGTTTTTTTCTTTTTATGTATTCTTTTTTCTTCCTGGTGAAGTGCAGGCAAACTTTTGAAAAATATTTATAATATCAGAACAAAAGACAAAGCATGCGCACTGGAGTTGCAAGGGAAACTAGATTGTCGGTCGTTTTCTTATCTAAACAGTAAAGAAAAGTATCTTTCAGAACTCCCCCCCACCCCTTTCATTTTCTTATCGTCTTACATACTCCTTCCAGATATAGGGCCTTATGTATCTTATGATTTCATCGGATACGATCGTCTAATTCCGTGTATTAATCAGTGTCATAAGTCAAACCCTTATTCGCCACCAGGGTGAAGTAATACAATAGACTTCACACAACACGCGTGCTCCAGTCGTAAGGTTACCTGGACTAAGTGCCGTTTGACCTAAACAGAGAGGAAAAGCCCCTCGTTACATATTCTTTCCCATTACGATTGTATTTATTTTTGTATTAATTTCACGGATACGATCATGCAATTATATATAAAAGATGATGACCCGACTGAACACTGAATCTTGCATGTTTTACATTAATACATATACAAATATATATTTTGGTTGTATTGAAAAAGTTTAAAATACGTTTGCAAACGATATCTCGTGCACAGCAGAGAGAGAGAGAGAGAGAGGGGGGGGGGGGGGGGACGTGTCGTTACTTTAACTCGGACGTTAGGTGGCGTCGATCTTTCACTTAAATTTATTGCCCTGTAGGCTTACAGCACAATGCTTTGACTTGCAATAGGGAAATCACCCATTGTATTGGCGAATAAGATATTTGACTGAAACATCGTACAATTCTTCATTATCAACAAGTACAAATGAAAGGAGTGGGGGAGGGGGTGGGGTATTCAGTTTTGGGTTTTCTCTCTTTGCCGGAGATATGGTTCTTAGATTTTGCTGTTGACGGGGAGTAATAAATCACAAGAAATCTGATAATAATTAATTTTCAAATATAAAATAGTAATACTAGTACACACTTTATTAATACACATCCACATATAACGATAGAATACATGTATATGCATTGGTATGTACATGTACATGTATGACAGTCTTCACACTAGAGATTTTCACACCTCTGTGGCTCAAATTAAAAAAAAGTTGGTTCACACATGAATGATTAGACGTTTTCCACAACAGGGGAACACCTTGGATGCTTTCAACTAAGGGTGATTTCAAAACATTGTGATTTTTATTTATTTATTTATTTTTCTTTAATCAAAAACTCCTTAAATAAAACATCGTGTTTTCTGATTTTTAGCAAAACACCCGAGTCTGGTGCCATAAACTGAGAAAATCATTTCAATTATTTCAGTTTAATTTATTCCATACATCCATATTTGTCATACAGAATAGGTTTATTCTATTTATGGATATAAAAAAATTTAAAATCCAAATCCACATTAAAAATTCATTGTTGAACAAAAAAAGTATGACTTAAGTATTTTCTCAATTTATGGCGCCGGACCCTGGATTTTCTTGAACGATGTAAAAATTCCAATGTAAACAGGCACTGTTGTACTCCTACATTCCCTCACTTGAATGACCTACCTAGCTATAAATAATTGCACCAAACGGCAATAAACGACGACTGATTAATGACTGTCCATTGAAATGTGATAGTCGAACTTACAGCAAGTATTTTGGTAACAAAGAAGTTAATCGTAAATGTCCGATACCTGCTGTGAACAAGTGAAACTATCGTTAATGTTCTTTGATTAACATGACATAATACCGGCAAGAAAGATATTCGGGCACATGGTCACAAAAAATTAAAAATAAAAATAAAAATAATTATAAATCTTAAAATAACTGACACCATTTCAACGGCAATATTTTTGTATTCACTCGTTTTTCAAAACTACGCTCTATTAACAGCCGGTTTATAGGTTATCGGGGCCGTAATTAATATTTGTGTCTGTCTTTCAGGAGGTTTAGCGGAAGCAAAAATATATATAAAAATAATCTGGACGTTTCACGATCGTACTTTTAAAGACAAGATGACAACACGTTACGTATGACGGTTTGTAAAATACAGGCACATCTATGTGATGTCCCTTACGTCCACTGTGGGACAATTTTAATTAAAAGGTGTGAAAAGCTCGTCCGTTTTGTCCACCAGAGGACACGTACAGGTAAAAGGTGTGAAAACCTTGTCCGCTTTGACCTCGAGAGGACAAGTACAGGTAGATGGCAAATTGTATTATTAACATTAACGTGGACAGAAAACTGGCCTCCCGTGGTGTCCACGGAGGACAGACGTGGACTGCCCACCGAGGTAACGAGGTAACTTCCACGGTACATGTACGGTACTCTCACAAGGATATATTGAGAAACTTTTGAAATTGTCACTGTGGAGGTTCTGTGGTCGATAAAGTGATCTAGTGCAATTTCAGATTCCTCTTTCCATCTTTCAATAATGTTAACCGATATTTTGGGACCTGACCATACACAATACTATCTTAACTATTTGACTACACTTGATTTGACATAATACGTTTATATATATACAGACAATTGTTCACGTGCGTTTCCGACACCGGAATTTCAGTCAGTCAGTATTTCTTGCCTTGAATGGGAAAATTTGACTTCGTGTTCTTGTATCCTTCATGTGTTCGTGCGTGTATATTTATGTATTTACCTCCTCGACTTGAAAATTTGTTGCAGGACTTTTGCGACGGGTGTTGCATGCAACCAGGGGACATTTATTCTCCCGGGCACCTGGTCTCACCTCAATTTTATTGAAGTCGGCATTTGTCTGAATATGACACTATACACGGTACTGTCCTTTTATTCCATGGACTATGAGATACGGTTTACCCTTCGGTACTTCTTCGTTTTTACTTACTTTCATAACTGTGCAAAATTTATGTGAGGGTTGTGGGTGACGGTTGTTCACGTTTTATAACATACCGACAATTGTCGATTAAAGTGATCTTCCTAAATCGTTAACAACCTGTACAGGAATATGTCAATGACGTACCTATGTTTGTTATTTCAACTGTCGTTTCTCTTGTTTAGATTGTTGATAAGAACCAGATCTTATTACTGTTTCTTCTAATTGGTGAATACATTTAAGTGAATAATGATGCTAAAGCGTAAAATGAATATTTCTTGCTAGTTGTTTGAATATGATATTATACTGATTTTTTAGCACCCGTTTCTCGACTTAGTAACGGGTGGTTTGGAATGATTTATTTTATTAATAATAAAACGAAAACCTACGTCTGTGGTTGACTTATTTCTGGCTTTGGTAACTGATGTAAAATATTTCTATCATTTCTACGACATAGCCACCTGTTAAAACATACATTAAGAGCATATAACGATAGGACAAAATCACAAGTTAAGTAAAACAGATATGCCTAACTATTATCAACAATCAGAATGTAACAACCTTCATCCACTTACTACCACATTTGTATTTATTTTGACAAAAAGCACCACTTATTGTTTTTCGAAAATGCGCAACATCGTTATGGAATGCTTCCGATTGTTTACAAAAGAAGGATGCATGTATACTTAGAATGAATACACGAGAAGGTTTCATAAATTGAGATTATAAATCAATTTAATAATTTGAGCTGCATTACCGTAAAACTATTGCCAAGAAACTCATATGACAATTAATAGATTAAACTGTTGGATATTTTACCTGATGTGTGACATAAAGTAGTCACGCAAGATTTCCAATACTGAAGTGCTTGTCCTATAAAATAATTTTTGATATTAAGTGTATGAAATAACATTATAACACGGCCAATACTGACTATAGAGATATATGCTGTAATACATACAGAAATTAGAATTTTATTGTGTCGGTGCGACACAGATGCCCCCGCTGGCAGATAAGGTAGTGAAATACAATTGCCACAGAACTAATATTTGAAATTTAAAACAAGGCCATATGTAATGCACATTTTCTAATTTCAAAGTCCCATAACTCCTGAAAAAAATTTCTGATCAGAGTTGCCTCCCTATATGCACATCTACATATGCTGCCCTACCTATGTGATGTGGCATGTGGTGAAATTCTGATGAACGGTTTGGGAGGAGTTGCGATGACAAGGTTTCGAAATGACAGAATGACGGAATGACAGGGTGCAACACTATATGCTCATGTCCATATATGGCGGGGGCATAAGAAGCTAAATAAAACGATTAGTGATAGACGTTAATATATATTAACTTTAATAGGAAGAAAGTGAAGTTACTGACTCAACCGTATGATAAATAAGTAGATAATAATCAGACGTTGTTTGTATTCTTTAAAGTTAGAAAATGTGTCTTTTAATGGTCAATTGAACACCTGACTCTATGACAAACGTGACGATTTCAATTTCGCTATCACAAACTTTCCTTTCATAAGTAGCAACATTCCATCATCGCCCGCATACGGCGTATTCATATCTCAGTTAATACGTTATTCCAGAGCATGTTCAAATTACAATGACTTTGTTCTAAGGGCTAGGCGACTTTCAGTTAAGCTGCTCAACCAGGTTTATATATGTGCTAGACTAACAACGTCACTGAGGAAGTTCTACGGTCGTTACGAGACTCTTATTACTCCATATGATATCTCGTTATACGGACTTTTAAATGATATTCTGGACTGAGACCAATTCCGATCATTTTACACCGATTTGACACCTTCTATACTAGAAGGTTACCTACTTCGACTTCTCCATATATAAATACATATGGAATTTACACGATTTGACTCTTTCTACTGGGTATATGTGACGGGTGTTGCTAGCAAGCAGGAGATGCTCACTCTCCCCGGGCACCTGATCTCACTCCATCACATGGGTTCATATATGCTCTTCAAGTAGATATATTTTGTTATTTTCCACTTCTTTTTCATTTTCACTGATTTTGTATGTCCTCTGGTTTCATGATTTTTAGACTTATGGTTTGGATTTATCCATCATCTTTACATTTCATATTTAACTTTTAACGTAGAGGAGAGATGGTCGTGAACCTCTTCCCCTCTGACTGTTGGTCGGACCTCCTACAGAGTAAGGGTCGCTTCCAGACCGACAGAGCACTGTTTCCTCATTTTGATAACATTAATATATTTTTGATACCATGATATTTTTCCACATTTCTTCTAACATACGGCTTCTTTCCTTTCTTCTTTAATATTATAAATAAATGTAGAACATATATACCTTTTAATTTAGTGCACCATATGCGCATTTCGACAACTTATTCTCTTCAGTGATGCTCATGGCCAAATGATTATATTATTGATACTGATGTAACACTGAAATACACTTTACAATGCTGGATATCGGGTCGTAAGTAACTAGTAAATTTCCAGCGATAAATAGAAAGCAGAAAGAAATGTTATTGACTCAGCCGTATGACAGAAGTCACCACGCACATATACAGCATTTTATCTAATGATAAGGAAAAAATAACCACACACTCACACTTAGAGACATCACAAATATATTCGATTATAATGTAGTGTATTTTACTACAACGTTGCACGTTGACTAACAGGGTGGTAAGGACTAAATGACGGACCTTGTTGAAACCTCCCTCTAAGGAGACATAGTCCTGAACCTCGTCCCCTCTGACTGTTAGCCGGGACTCCTACAGATCAAGCATCTGAGCTCGCTTCCAGACATGCAAATCACTGTTTCCTCACTTTGATGTCGCTTTATATATTTTTTTACCATGATGTTTTTCTGCATTACCATACGTATTTATGTGTTTTATGACCTCTTAAATTGATCTCCATATGGAGGATTATTTATATTTTTAATGTGTGACCTATGTTTATTCTGCTGTTGCGGTGAGTGGGAAGTGGGAGTGGGAAGAACTGATTGACTATTGTCATATTGAATGATTGTCCTAAGTGAGCACTGTACCTGCACCTTAATCACATATTTTTACCAACTTATACTGACGTTAACTCGAGCGTTGCAGTTTTAATAACAGGGCGATTGGTACTCTATGACGGACCTTGCCTAAATCTTTTCAGAAACGATAAGGTCCTGAAGCTCGTCCCTCTAATTGTTAGTGGGGACTCCTACGCACAAGGGACATTAGATGACTTTCAGGCTGGAAAAGCACAGTTGAGTGATGTTGATCTCACTTTATGCATTGCCCTGTCCTAATAATGGTTCTTTTGAACCGCATCACAATCGAATATTTTTGTAATGTCATTTTTCCATATATATTCTACCATTATTATGTTGTGTGTGCGCGTCCTTGGTGATTTTTGCCATATAGCTTTGTCAGATGTCTTCAGTTTTCTCTTTGGTGGTTAGATTTAGGTCAATTTAGAAACTGGTTTCCTCTTCAATTATCTATACTTTGGACTTCCACAGTTTCAGCGTTGAACATCACTGAGAGGATATTAGATGTCGAAATGCGCATTTGGTGCGCTATATTGATACATGTAGATATCTCTTTAAATTTATTTATTTAAATATTTTTATAATAAAATCATTAAGGTACTGAGAATCACGACGGACTGCGATTGTTGTTTCAATCATGCTAATAAAAATAATGTTTATCAAATCATTCATTAATTCTGAAACACCGGTGTATGAATCGTATTTAAAATTCCAAAATCTTAGTAATATCTAACGAGATAATCATATTCAAGCAAAATCTTAATAATATCTAACGATATAATCATATTCAAGCAAAATCTTAATAATATCTAACGATATTATCATATTAATGTTCATATAGTATAAATAAGCATTTACTGGTTGTCTTTATTCTGGATACATATCTCAACTGAATTCCAACGTTTTGGACGACGAGGATAAATACTTAGTCTGCATTGTGATATCTGATACCTGAAACACCCGATGTATGAATCGTATTTAAAATTCCAAAATCTTAATAATATCTAACGATATAATCATATTCAAGCAAAATCTTAATAATATCTAACGATATAATCATATTCAAGCAAAATCTTAATAATACCCAACGATATAATCATATTAAAGCAAAATCTTGATAATATCTAACGATATAATCATATTCAAGCAAAATCTTAATAATATCTAACGAGATAATCATATTTAAGCAAAATCTTAGTAATATCTAACGATATAATCATATTCAAGCAAAAGCTTAATAATATGTAACGATATAATCATATTAACGTTCATATAGTATAAATAAGCTCTTACTTGTTGTCTTTATTCTGGATACATATCTTAACTGAATTCCAACGTTTTGGACGACAAGGATAAATACATAGTCTGCAATGTGATATCTGATACCTGAAATCTCCAATAGGAATCTGTGAATGAATAAGCACGGAACTTTTCAATTATTTTTAATATCATACTTGTTCTTATATCAAGAGAAATCTACTGAGTTTTAGAGGCATTACTCAAAGTTAAATCTTTCCATTTTCGATATATTTCTCTAAATGAATACTATACTGAGGATGGTGGAGTTTACTTACATGAACGCTACCATAGCACTTGCACAATAATGACGTTGTTATTGATATAAAGGGCGGAGTTAATACATAAAGCTTTGCGTAGTAATATGAAGTACATGGGTGTGGTTTGTTGTGCGTCTGTAGTTATACGCGGTTAGTAGAAAACAAATTGTCAGTTTACAAATAAGATTTATTATCGACTTGCAATTGTAGATCACAAAATATTTTCGAAAATACTTTGTGATGTAAATATAAGGCATGGATGTCTTACTGTTGGTATTCATGGTAAATAAAGCCAGCGTGTACGCGCAAATTCTCCAAGAGCCGTTTCATGGTTCGTGGAATTTGTGTTACATGCTGGCTTCATTTTCCATGAGCAATAAGACACTCATTCCTTAGGAATATCTATTTAAATGTCACATGCTGATACCGATCTGGAGTAACTGACAACAGATGACTTATCTGGTGCATTTACTCAAGTAAAGGCCAATAGGAAACAATGGCGGATCCAGGATTTCCAAAAAGGGGGGGGGGGGGGCACAAGCGTATTAGCCAAACTACTCAGCCATTTTTGATGCCAAATATGGATTTTCACTAGTAAACATGTGGCGTGCCCACATGCCCCCCCCTCCCTCCCTCTTAATCCGCCACTGGAAAGTATAAGTTGATTATTCCTGAAAGTTGTCATTAAAACCTTATCATAATTGAAAAGAGAAAACCCACTTCCATAATTTTAAAGATGGCCTTTATTGAATTATATGAAAGCCTCTAAATTTATTTGACAGATTGTTGGTTGGTTGATTGGTGTTTTACGTCGCTTTCAACAATATTTCAGTTATATCGCGACATGGAAGCAGAAGGTTACCAACCTCTGAAACATAATGGCGCAGCCCGGGAATTATTTGACAGAAGATGAGCATATGTCATAATTTATCACAGCTGTAAAGTGTCATTATCATTTCTGCACAACGACAGAGAAAATTAAGCTGAAGATTTTGAAGATGGCGGTCAAACTGGATTACATAAACGCCATTTTTCATTTGTTGTCTTGTTCACAACAATGGATAACGTTATGTCATTTTATTCTCACAGATGCATCAGGAATCTATCTTAAGAAGATAATTTCTTTAATATCTCATGATCGAATATTTCACGTATATGCTGACGACATCTACCTGATGCAGGACATACAAATTTGGACCTTTGCAACGGACCCACCCGAAGCATTGAAGGATCTTTAACATGCTATGCATACCACGACACGGGGCCTCGGTTTTTACTGTCTCATCCGAAAGACGGGACACCGGCATGACCAGAGCGGAACTCGAACCCCGGCCTCCCGATTAGGAGGCGAGCGCGATACCACTAGGCCACGCCGGCTTGTAATATCTCATGAAAACTACTACATAAATTAACTACATAGAGTTAAATGATTTTCAATGGTAACCATAGAAATGTATTTGATTGCATAACGTAACTATTATAATAGTATTTACATTTATAGGATATTAGTGATAATTGTTACGCAAAAGTACAATTGTCAAGAAAGCTTACATGTTGACAATACTGAATTATTTAACAGGTTTTTGTCTCAGGGTCATCTTTATCACGCACACCTAGCCGCAAGTAGTGGCCCTATATGAATGATAGGGCCAAAATTCCTTAAGTTGTGTAAACTTGCAATTTTGATAAACGGAATGGCCGCCACGATTCCACGCATTTCGGCATGAAATGGAGCAAATATCTAACATATACAAACATAAAGCAAGTGATCGACAATTTTAACTAACCCCCGATCTGTCGTCTGAACGCTCTACACACATTATTTCCCAACGTGTGACAAATTTGCCGGTTTGTTTATATGTACATGTAGTTTGAATCACCCACAGATCTAGGGTAAGTTATTATTGCCGATGAGGAGGAGCCCTGATAACATATACATTGGACAGATGACCACCCCCAGCTGGGTCAAGGACGAAACCAAAATTGCACATACAAAACCAATCTACATACCCGCATAAGTAAGATTAACGTAAACTTTCTTTGACAAATGGAAGAAGTTATGAAATATTACATATTGATTAGACTTGGACAAAATGATAATGCATGAGCTTGACTTTTAACCAAATGAGCAAAAAAGGATATAAGGTTTTTTAATATAACACAGGTATCATACCTGTAATTCCAACCTGAACCCTTGTTATGCCATGTCCTTTGATATGTACACTACTGGCGGATTCAGAGGAGAAGGAGGGAACATTCGCAACCGCCCCCCCCCTTTTTTTTTACCTTTAAAAAATAAGAGAGAGAGAGAGACAGAGAGAGATTATTATTATTCAATACTCGTACGTTTACTCGACGACTTCTCCGGTTAAGGCTTCTTTCCTCAAAATAGATGTTTACTATTGTATACTCTAATATGACTTGATTTCTTTCCTTATTAAATCAAAAGAATTCACCCCGAAAAACGAAAAAAAAAATCCAGTACGGACCACCGTTCAATAAGCTCCGCCTATTCGTTTTATGAAAATTAATAAACCGGCAGTAGGCAGGGGATCCTTTGGTCTAAAAACTTTGCCCAACAAAGGTCATTTTGGCTAGGTTCAGGGCGTTAACCCCAACCCCACCTTTTCCTGACTGAAAAGCATTCATGGCAGATTGCAACCCATTTTTCAAACATTTCTATATCCGCCTGATATAGATGCTTCGGTTTTGTTTACTAAAACCAATGGTGGATTCTGCAATATAGCTGAATCAGATTTATTATAAGTAGATCAGATCGGACTCAGCTGTATGACAAAATCCACCATCATGTACAAGGGCAGCAATAACAAGGTATAGACAAGACGTGAAAACATTACAAAAAACTTCGTTTACACGACAGCTGCGGTACAGACTGAAAACGTTCAAATGAAGTGAAAATGCGCAATTTTCATACCCAATAATTGCAAAATTGCAGGGGCTCTACCCTAAACCTGCTGGGGAGCTAGGCAATCCTCAGACCCCTCGCCTGACTTCCTTCCCCTCTAACTCCAAAACTTGGATCCGCACCTGCACATGTCGGGATAATCCCGTTGCTCCGACACTTTTAACTTCGACATAGAATAACTCCGACAATTTATCCTCCGACACGTTTTACTGCGACACTTTTTACTCCGACAAGTTTCAAAGGTCTTTTTATATGGCGATATTGATGAAACGATATCGTAATATTATAAAAAAAAATTGGGTCACTGCCCGGGGGAGGGGAGAGTGGTGAGCGCCCCATCTGCCCCCCCCCCTCCCCGGATCCACCACTGCTGTATTAATCTTTCAATAAACTGATACTAAGGTAGGCGTGACAATTCACTATCAACAAGGGATATAAGGGTGCTTAATCTGGTGCTTAATCTGCATGGAAGGAGACCGAGCCCCCTGTACACCCTACATGATCAAATCTCCCATTTCTATATCATCAATTCATTCATCATTATTAACCATTTCAAGGCTTTTCTAAGTTTAAGTGGCGGATGCACTGTATAGAAATTTATACCTTTGCAACGAATGCACCCAAAAATGTGAGGGATTTTGATTATAGCTATGCAACAGACCCAAACCACCTGAAGTAGCGAGTGATTTTTAGGGACTGCTGGACTTCACCTCAAAGCCAGGACGCGGCTGTGCTTACAGTGGACTCGAATCCTGTTACTATAGATCGATTTGACGTCTAGATGTTTTATGAAATACATGTGCATAGATAGAAATTAGACCTGAATTGTTGCATATATATGTTTTGATATTAACAGTATGCAACGGACCTACGTAAAGCAAAGAGTGATTTCATGTGGCACAACCACTGTGACCTTGGTCTTGTATGGAAGGCAAGACCTCTCGATTAACAGTTCATGCCAAATACACCTCATATTTATCTAAAGCATGTCATGTAGTTTTACAGAGCTCCTTATGTTGAAGTAAAATATGTAAAATGTTCGAAGTGAAAAGTGTCGGAGTAAAAAGTGTCGGAATTAAAAGTGTCGTAGTTAAAACTATCGGAGTTAAAAGTGTCGGAACACTTGGACACCCCCACGTCATATAATACAAACTAGTATGTTTACTTTTAATGATATTTGGATTATTATAAAGAGAGGAACACTACCTTTATAGGGTAAAACCTACTATACGTTTTCCGGTTTTCAGACTAGGCTTTTTCAGCGGGTAGGTGTTTGTCTCGAGATAGGAGGCGTCGGAGTTGGAACACCACCAGAACCTGGTTAGTGTCCAGTCAAGTGTTGAAAGAAAGAATAAACAATAAAAGTGTAGCATCGGGAACGCGCATGCGTACCCCGTTATCTTTCATCTCCGGCATCCGGCATCCCTCCCCAGTTCGAAACCCAAAAGTATATATAACGAGAGGCTATAACCAGTGGTGGATCCAGGATTTCCGAAAAAGGGGAGGGGAAACGACTTAGCCATTTACTAGTAAGTATGTGGCCTAAAGGGGGGCCTCTAAATCCGCCACTGATAACCTACTATATACTACAATCACATATATTCGGTCAAATATACTGTTATGCACCCCCCCTCCCCATTCCTCTTCTCTAGTCTTCCTCATGCCTACTCCCTTCTTGAAAAAGTGGGATTTTAAAATCAATAACAGTGTGAGATATTGATAGTTATTAGGTAAGTGACACGTCTTAGGGGACGACCATTTGATTCTGGAGAGTAGGCCTGGTACGTTTTAGACATACATATTCTGACCCTAAAAACGCTGGAAATAAAATATCTGGCTTTGAATGAAACGAAAATAAATATTCTGGTTGCTAGTGTGTACATATACCAGATCATGCAAATATAAAGCTAATTGTTCTATAGAAAACATGTTGATTTTTACCTGGCTCGCTTCCTCTGCCAGATTGCTACCTACATTATGCTGTGTTGTAGTTTAAATGTATGACTCGCATTTCTGCGGAATTTATGGCATTGGGTGAATCGCGCCATTTAACAAAACTTAATAGAATTGTTACTTAAAAAAAATGTTTGCGTGTCCATTTTGAGGGGCAGACAGTGGACAAGGGCTCTACCATCTGCTTTCTGAGAGACTTTCTCTTCATTTTCTTGTTCGGAATAATGTTGTTCACGTTCCCTTGCTGCAATTTCCAATCCCTTTCCCCAATTCTCTCTTGTATTGTCCGCCCCTCATTTATACGTCAGACACACCGATGTGTTAACGTTAAAAAAAATGGCCAAAGTGGGTCATAATTGAATTCGTCTCATCTCTAACCTAAGCACATATGCACAGCCGATGTTCAAATTAAATCATATGACCATTTCAAAATTTACGGTGGCCGTATTCGTTAACAGTGTTATATTCTTGTTAAGTTTCATTCAAATCAATGCAACAAGAATTTTGTCAAATGATTTTAACGCATTTATTCAAATGTACAATAAAAACAAACATAACTTTAAAATGAAAACTAAAATAAAACCAACAAAAACATGTATCTTCACATAACATGCATGATAACAAAGGTAACAAGAGGCACAGGTAGGCCTTTATCGTTTACCTGAGACATAGCATATGGAGAAATTCAGCCCATTTTATTCATGAGCTGCGTACCACGTGATGTGTTATCATGCATATTCATTTGAAAAAATCACGTGACCCAAAGTTCATGCCTCGTTTCTTTTGAAACTTAATGTGCCCACATGAAGTCGTGTAAATAGTGTGAAAGTCCAGGGCATGCCCTAAAACGCTTTCCGCCGGATAAAAGAAAATGAACGAAGCTGTTAGTTTGCAATGATTTCCCCCTCGGCGCCTCTTTATACAATTGTTGCAAATGTAGAATTTCCTAATTTCAACTCAAAAAGGAACACTTATGCAAAATTCTGGGGGAAAATAAATGGGATATTCCTATAGTTGGGTCAAAGCGTAGTAATTCCATTTCCCATAGGGTCTCATGTTAAATCCTACATTTTAGCTATATATAATCCACATATCAAAATGTTTGTCAGACCCTCCTCTATCTGAATTTTAACAGTTTACCATAGGTTATCCACCTTAATTTCAAGAAAATCATGCTGGAAGGGGGTCACCCCCAAAAATTTGCCAAAATTCAAATGTAAACAACAACCTTTTTTTTAGGTCATAAAATTTTTACATTAGCGAAATGAAATAAAAATTCATGATTTTACAGCAGAATCAATCTTTATTTATAGATAGATCAAATAATTTCATCCAATAACAGCTCCTGATACAATGAAAAAGTAGTCCCTCTCTCCCTACATCACATCAGCCAATCACGGCTCGTGTTAATGACTGTTCTTTGACCTTGAAAACAGGGAAAATGCTAAATTTTGAGAACCTTTCTCTTGCTTCTAAAGGATTTAATAGGACGCATGGCTTCAAAAGTTTGACTGAAAAAGGAACATTAAATACTAATGGAATGGACTCATTATCGCTATAATTACAAGAGAAACAAAAAGGAATTTGATTGGGAATATGGATTTGTGTGATTTTGCAGTGGTAAGATTTTCATTTCGATTTCTTTTTTATTTCCCTACATAAGCTATACAGGCTACCATGGCTGGTCCATGTCCAATATGGTTGCTAAGCAAATTAGCAAAATGGACTGAATTTCTCCATATGGAAAACATGGCACAGTGGTGTTAAACAATGCTTGCAGATGGCCATAAGTCTTTAGTTTCTTTAAAACTTCATCATCTAAAATTATATTGGACCATCTTTGCTTTATCCCTACCAAGTTTTCACAAATTCAATCCAGAAGTATTGAAGAAAAAGTTGAAAATGTAAAAAAAAAAAATCAATATATAAAAATATTAATGAAATGCTTTCTGCATTAAAATGACAGTTCAAACTTAAAGTAATTCAAAAGCAAACAAAATATTATCATTCAAATAGGAATCCAAAACAGCAACACTGCTTCATACACCCATTTATATGATAAATAGAAATTCTCCCCGTGGATACCAGAGACTGAGAGAGACTATGCACTTCACTATAGAAACTAGAAGTATAAAGACTTATGCGATAGTAGTAGTATTTGCATATTATTTGTTGAGTTTACTTTATATTATTTAGCATGTGTTTTGTAAATGGTATATATTTACAGTGCAATTCTGCCAAGTATAAAATTAACAACAAAAAAGTCGATCAAGAAAATGAACCTGGTTGTCAAGGAAATATTCCATCATTTAATGATCTGCTGAAAATAAATAATTCGACTCGACCAACCCCCCCCCCATTCCGAAATCAAATGATCGTCTCCTTACGAACACGTTCTAAATATCTAAATATCCATGAAAAAGGAAGAAAGCAGTGCATTAATAGTTAGTGACGTGCTTACATCACTAGTTTCAAATTCAGTTTATACTGGAACTCATTTGGGGTTGTAAATCCAGCTGTCATAAGTGAATTGTTTTCCCTCACTGGCCTCAGTACTATTTTTACTAAGCCGGCGTGACTTAGTGGTATCGCGTCGGACTCCTGATCGGGAGGCTGGGGTTCGAGTCCCGCTGTGGTCATGCCGGTGTCATGTCTTTCGAATGAGACAGTAAAAACCGAGGCCACGTGTCGTGGTATGCATGGCACGTTAAAGATCCCTCATTGCTTCGGGTGGGTCCGTTGCAAAGGTCAAAATTGTATGCCCCGCATCAGGCAGATGCCGTCACCATATACGTGAAATATTCGTGGTGTGACGTAAAACAAAATTCAATCAATCAATCAATAAAAACTATTTTTACTTCTACCATTACAGTACACGCTGAACTTCCACATGTTGTTGGGATGACCTTTAACATTTCGCTAATAAACAATCGTCCACATAATGGAAGCAAGGTGGAATCCCTTTGACGAAAATTCACAGACACAACCCTGGCATTCCTATTTAACAGCAACAACATTACAAATAAAAAAGAAAATACTGTAAGAGACTAATTTTATACTTACATTTATGCATTCCATGTTTATCTTGTTTTACTTTCGATTTGTAGAGGGGTTTTCCAGATTGTATGACGCATGTCAATAGCTCTTACGATGATATTTTTATAAGTCGGTGAACGTGTGTTATTTAAATGTCCGGCGTGTAATGAATGTACATGTATACAGTCTGTGCAAGTCACATATGTGGTGATACAGACAACTTGTGACTTAAGTATATTCTCAGTTTATGGCGCCGGACCCCGAGCAGTGGTGGATCCAGGATTTCCGAAAAGGGGTGGGGGGGGGGGGGGGGGGGGCCCATGTGTATTGGCCAAACTTCTCAGCCATTTTTGGTGCAAAATCTGGATATTTATTAGTAAATATGTGGCCAAAAGGGGGGGGGGCCGCCTCCCCCCCCTCTAAATCCGCCACTGCCGAAGTGATAAATTAGTTAGCGAACGTGCATGGTGTAGATGCATTAATTAGTGCTTTAAATAACTTTTGTCTTTCTAAGTGGTTGCAAATTAAGAATAGAAACAAAACTAACTTTTTACTAAGGGGGTTTTAATTCAGAAACAATTATGAAAGACGAAAAACTAACAAAACTGAATTATGTGTTTATAAAATTTGGCGACTAAAATGAAGAAAATATTTCAAACTATAAGAGTTAAGCAGCTTACAATAACTGCATGCTATAAATATTTTTTATTAAACTTATTTAATTTACATTATCCCATATATATACACCCATATTATTCAGTAATTGTAAATAAAACATTGTAAAGCTCTCCATATAGGTGACATAATCATAGAGAGACTGGTTTTAACACAGTGACTGTTGTATGTATCCATCAATATTATTCATTTTCAGCGTTTTCAGAGTTTAGACTTGCAGGCAGGTTCTGATGTGAATGTTCACGTATAACAGAGCGGATATCATAAAAATCCCCGGTGTAGGTTAACTAAGAAAATATTTGAACTTCAAATTGATAGACAAACCTGCATTTGTGTATTACATTTCCGTCAAATTTGATGTTCACAATTAGATTTATTTAAGATCATCGCATTTAGTTGTGTACCTATTAACAAAATTTGAGATTTGTTGTTACATATTTGCAGGCATATTCACAAAGAGTCATGAGTTTGTCCCTAAATATTTTGTTCGTACGGATTCCTTACGTAAGTCCTTCTGTCATTTCTACAGCTTTTACGTGTCGTTAAAGCTAAATATTTTTACAAGGAAAAGTTTACTTTACGATCTTTAGTGAAAATGACTTAAGGATTTATTTTGTACGTACGTAAAGGAAATTACGTATGACTCTTTGTAAAAATGTTTGCTGAAATTGATGTCTGTCTCGGATGGACGTCAATATATTTTGATATTCTTTCCCTTGTTACATCCCTGAAGTTGATGTCTGTCTCGGATGGACGTCAATATATTTTGATATTCTTTTCCTTGTTAGATACCTGAAGTTGATGTCTGTCTCGGATGGACGTCAATATATTTTGATATTCTTTTCCTTGTTACATCCCTGAAGTTGATGTCTGTCTGGGATGGACGTCAATATATTTTGATATTGTTTTCCTTGTTACATCCCTGAAGTTGATGTCTGTCTGGGATGGACGTCACCATATTTTGATATTATTTTCCTTGTTACAAACATAAAGTTGATGTCTGTTTCGGATGAACGTCAATATATTTTGATATTCTTTTCCTTGTAAGATACCTGAAGTTGATGTCTGTCTCGGGTGGACGTCAATATATTTTGATATTCTTTTCCTTGTTAGATACCTGAAGTTGATGTCTGTCTCAGATGGACGTCACTATATTTTGATATTCTTTTCCTTGTTATAAACATATAAAGTTGATGTCTGTCTCGAATGGACGTCAATATATTTGGATATTCTTTTCCTTGTTACATACATGAAGTTGATGTCTGTTTCGGATGGACGTCAATATATTTTGATATTCTTTTCCTTGTTACATGCCTGAAGTTGATGTCTGTCTGGGATGGACGTCAATATATTTTGATATTCTTTTCCTTGTTGCCTACCTGAAGTTGATGTCTGTCTCGGATGGACGTCAATATATTTTGATATTTTTGATATTCTTTTCCTTGTTGCATACCTGAAGTTGGTGTCTGTCTGGAATGGACGTCAATATATTTTGATATTCTTTTCCTTGTTAGATACCTGAAATTGATGTCTGTCTCGGATGGACATCACTATATTTTGATATTCTTTTCCTTGTTACAAACATAAAGTTGATGTCTGTCTCGGATGGACGTCAATATATTTTGATATTCTTTTCCTTGTTACATACATGAAGTTGATGTCTGTCTGGGATAGACGTCAATATATTTTGATATTCTTTTCCTTGTTACAAACATAAAGTTGATGTCTGTCTCGGATGGACGTCAATATATTTTGATATTCTTTTCCTTGTTACATACATGAAGTTGATGTCTGTCTGGGATAGACGTCATTATATTTTGATATTCTTTTCCTTGTTACATACATGAAGTTGATGTCTGTCTCGGGTGGACGTCAATATATTTTGATATTCTTTTCCTTGTTACAAACATAAAGTTGATACTGTCTCGGATGGACGTCAATATATTTTGACATTCTTTTCCTTGTTACATGCCTGAACTTGATGTCTGTCTGGGATGGACGTCAATATATTTTGATATTCTTTTCCTTGTTACATCCCTGAAGTAGATGTCTGTCTGGGATGGACGTCAATATATTTTGATATTCTTTTCCTTGTTACATGCTTGAAC
Organism: Pteria penguin; assembly: GCA_035048485.1. Classification (NCBI taxonomy): domain Eukaryota; kingdom Metazoa; phylum Mollusca; class Bivalvia; order Pterioida; family Pteriidae; genus Pteria; species Pteria penguin. The sequence continues at coordinate 3,511,454 of CM068585.1, read as the reverse complement.
TTGATGTCCGTCTGGGATGGACGTCAATATATTGTGATATTCTTTTCCTTGTTACATCCCTGAAGTTGATGTCTGTCTCGGATGGACGTCAATATATTTTGATATTCTTTTCCTTGTTACATCCCTGAAGTTGATGTCTGTCTCGGATGGACGTCAATATATTTTGATATTCTTTTTCTTGTTACATGCTTGAACTTGATGTCCGTCTGGGATGGACGTCAATATATTGTGATACTCTTTTCCTTGTTACATACCTGAAGTTGATGTCTGTCTGGGATGGACGTCAATATATTTTGATATTCCTTTTCCTACTCTACTACAGCAATACTTTTTCAGATTGCTTGGTATCTCCTGATCCATGACATTGACATTCAACCAAGAATGAATAAAACTGTGGCTGTAATGGAGATACATGTTCGTCTTTGCTGTGTATTTGATTACTACAATAGATTTACATCGGTAATTCCCTGTTGTTGCATTATTTTGTTTCAAATGGACGAAATTACTCACTTGATTTCAGAAATGTACTGTCAGATATTTTATTTTAGATTCGAACCCAAACATAATGCCACTTCATCCAGCACCACTTATCTCTTTTCTATGAACACCCCCACCCTTCCCTTTTATTTTTGTTTGTTCTTGTTTTACGTGACGCTGAGAGTAATACAGTTATATTTTGACGGCATTTGCATTACAAATTGTAAAGCTCGGACTTGTGTCATGGACTCACCGAAGCATTCAGGATCATGTACACATCTATTTGAGGGGGGGGGGGGGGGGGGCACGCTGTTCTACAGGTTACAGTGCTAACGTCTACTGTGACAGTGGGCCCCGGTTCTACAGTTTACATGCTAACGTCTACTGTGACGGGGGACCATGTTCTACAGTTTGTCTGCTAACGTCTACTGTGACAGTGGGTCCCGGTTCTACAGTTTGTATGCTATCGTCTACTGTGATAGGGGGCCCCTGTTCTACAGTTTGCCTACTAACGTCTGCTGCGAAAAGGGGGCTTCGGTTCTACAGTTTGCATGCTAACGTCTACTGTGATAGGGGGCCCCTGTTCTACAGTTTGCCTACTAACGTCTGCTGCGAAAAGGGGGCATCGGTTCTACAGTTTGCCTGCTAACGTCTACTGTGACAGTAGGTCCCTGTTCTACAGTTTGCTTACTAACGTCTGCTGCGACAGGGGGCCTCGGTTTTACAGTTTACCTGCTAACGTCTACTGTGACAGGGGACCCCTGTTCTACAGTTAACAGTCCTAATGTCTACTGTGATAGGGGGCCCGGTACTACAGTTTACCTGCTAACGCCTACTGTGACAAGGGACCCTGTTCTACAGTTTGCCTGCTAACGTCTGCTGCGACAGGGGGCCTTGTTCTACAGTTTACCTGCTAACGTCTACTGTGACAATGGGTCCTTGTTCTACAGTTTACCAGCTAGCGTCAACTATGACAGGGGACCGTTTTTCTACAATTTACCAGCTAAGGTATACTGTGACAAGGGACCTCTGTTCTACAGTTTACATGCTGACGTTTCCTGTGACAGGGGACCCTGTTCTACAGATTACCGTCTCATCAGAAAGACGACACATAGCCGTCGCCGATGACACGGACTAAAGACAATTCGGTCTCCAGTCAAGCACTCTACCAACTGTGCTGCTGTCAGCTGTTATTGAAACGATGGTGCATCTTAGACCACGCTATCCTCGCAATACGGTGAGGACGGATAGTAAGACGTCATGGACGAGGACTGCCTTGCCACATTGCTTTGAGACATCCCGTCTTCCAGCATCCCAATAGCACGCAAGCGATCATTTTCAATCATGCGAGACATCTCTCAATCAAAATGTTTTTCTGTTTCAATACTAGTAGTATTGAATACTGTCAATAAATATAAGAAATTCTAATCGATTTTTTACCACGTGTCATTTAAGCTCGAAAATCCAGAAAAGCGTGCTGTGTCCATCTTGGCAAATCGAACGCGATATTTAAAAATAGAGCCCTCAAACACGCGTTTAGTATATTAAACTATACATTTAAAAGAGAAAACAGAAGACATCTGACAAAGCTGTATGACACAAATCACCAAGGACATGCACACAAAACATGACAACAGTAGAACATACGCGGAAAAAAGGAATAAAGAGCGATGGACGAATACTTATTTTATGTTTTTATTTAACTTTTAAGTATTCACAGTTTTTTCCCGTTGGTATATATAAATAATACTCCATATATATCGATAAATGAGCAAATTTTAAAAATGGTATCTACTCACAAGATGAACCACAACGTGGTTGGCAGAATCATAACACTGAACGATTTCATAAAATCTAGGAAACGTTTTCCTGCTTCGCTGATCGCACTGAATACCTAATACAGCACGTTCAACGACTAATCCAGGAAATATGTAAACGTTCTGATCGTAAAATATGTTTGTAGGCAAACTGTTGTTAATGGTCATGTAATCTGGGTCATACTACCAGGTACTGAATCTACCCTGGTAAATAAGGTGCATATAAACGCATTCAGAACATCGAAAGGTCAAGTACATGTTGTTGACCATAAAATTTACATGACTTCCAATTTCATGTACATCCATTTTATACAACAGAATCACTAAAGCGTTGGACGATCATCAGGCAGTGACATTAAATCTATTAAACAGATAGCAAAAAAGAAAAAAAAAAAAAAAAATACAAAATAAAATAAAAAAAAAAAAAAAAAAAAAAAAAAGAAATAAAAAATAATAATAATAATAAATAAAGAGACAAATACATACATACATACATGATATATATATATATGGAGAGAGATAGAGTTAAATGTGTGCAAAGAGTCAGTAACGCGGAGAGAAAAAAATGTGAATTTGTAAAGAAATTAATATTCTAACATTTGACCAAATATACCTTGAGCGTCAACAAGAGCACACCAGTTGGAAAGCGAGCTAAGGTCCCTGGGCAGTAAAATGAATGTTTAAGCACATTACAGTGTCAATTACAGTATTACTGACTGCTATAACAGAAATATCAATACAAAAATACACATAAGTATCCACAATCTAGAACATATTAAACATTATCTTTTATGCACAGTATACAATGCCTTTTATTTTGGTTGTGCGACACCTTTTGTCAAAAGACGACCATGCCTATTCTCAAACATAGCTGGCCATACGACATAATCAAAGACAGGCCCTGTTTTGTTGTAAGTCCTATAGAAACTCTCGTTGAACTCTGATCCCGATTCCACATCGAAATCTAGGTACACAGATGGCAGACAACGAGTCTTTGTCAGACACCACTCTAAGCAGGCATCGCCATATTTCAAGGTGTTGGTATAAACATCAGTTGGAAATGGGGCTCCAGGTGTGATGTCAACATATTTTCCAATAAGTTTGATTTCCTGCTTTTCAAAATTCTGAAATTGAACAGGTACACATTGTAATGTTAAATAGCACGTGCATGATCATGCGCATAAGCGTAATTCAGAGCGTAGTATAGTATTCATGTTCACAGTTGCTTGGTGATAGTGGAATCATAAAATAACAATTAGCTTGCTCGGCCAGCATGACTAAAATATGAATGTAGGCCTTATTAACCGCTAAGAGTAAAAAAATCTATTTTCATATTAGGCTAGGTCCATGTGAGGTGCAGACATCTCCATCTTTGAACACGTATACGTATCCAACGGTTGTCTTTGCTTATCGTCGTGTGAAAATGTTATTAGTGACTATTCTAATCTCTTCAATACCTCAAAAATTGGCCCGTCATCTAAGCTGAAGGAGGTCAGATTTAAATCCTGTAACAGACATTATCGACTGACATTTGTTATGATGACAAATTTAGTTGATATCGCGTTGTAGTCAGTATCAATGGTCCTCGATAAAAGGTCAAATCGATATCCTATGACTAGTCAGTGCTTAAGTCTTTTTCTTTTTCCCTTCCTTTCTTTTATTTTTCTTTTTCCCTTCATTTTTCTGTTTTCATTTGTATTGTATTATCTGTTTTGTTTGCTTCTTGTACATATGCTGGTTGCGTTTGGATGTACGCTGATATACACATACAAGTCTTTGGGGGGAATTTATGGATTATATTCTATGATTACCACGCGGAGTAATACTTAGTTTCATTATCATATCCTGATTAAATTTTATATTTTAGGTTTTGTTTTTACAAATCAAAAAGTCGGTATAAATTTGCTCATATACAGTACTGCATGAAAGCTGAAACAATTACTGAAACTAATTGTTTACTAAGCGATAAAATTCTTTAAAAATAGGTAAGAGTAGTGACTACAGAAGAGACCATTTATCAGGTACGGAAAGAACCATATATCGAATCTACCAAGTAACCAAACCACTATTTTGTTGTCGAAATTACCAGGTACTGAATTCACTAGTCCAGGATACGAAGCCGTTTTCGTGTCATTTTAAAGAAGAAAACTTTTTTTTAAATCTCGTTTGAACGAGAAACTTTCTCGTTTGAACGAGAAAGAATCTCGTTCGAACGAGAAAGTTTCTAGTTCGAACGAGTAAATTATCTCGTTCGAACGAGATTTTTTCTCGATCGAACGAGAAACTTTAATATATGAATTAAGGTGTTTTGTTATTTAGGTAAGTATGATTAGGAATTATTTCATTTGATAATACAATGATACATTTATATACGCATAATTGCATATATTTCAACTACACACTTACAACACAACGTACATATGCATGGTTATTCTAAAGCACACAGCTTTTCAATTGAAAGGAAATACTTTAGTTAAAGTATAATTTATTATATTGCGAAGAAGATGAATGCGTAGAAAAAAAAACGGGTGGGGGGGGGGGGGGGGGGGGTTATTATGCCATCAGAGATATTCTACCCTCCCCTTGTAATTAAAAGTATTATAATAGTTGTTAATTATGATTTATACATTTCAGAATTGAAATATAAACTGAATGGTGCTTACTGATATACAGTAAAACACTTATAATTATGCTTTATTATTTCATTAATGATTAATGTTAATTGGTGAGGTCACTGAGCCAAGTTAGTTTGATTCCAGTGGCTTAAGAGATAAATATAAAAAAGGAGGAGAGGAGGCTCCAAATCAAATGTTACAAACATACTTTAGATCTGCCATTTAATGGACTGAAATAATACGTATAATGTATTTCAACTAAATTCAGGCCAAACACGACCAAATGCTCCTGCTTATGTAATTATTTAAATGATCAAATATCCGCTACTAAAGAAATTGTTAGAAAATATCAAAAGATTTATTGATGGACGATGTTCCATTTCTTTCTATCGGTTAATAACATTTATCACTGTAGACTATGGTATATGATATTAGTTTCTCGTTCGAAGGAGAAAATTTTCTCGTTCGAATGAGATTTTTTTTCTCATTCAAACGAGATAGTTTCTCGTTCGAACGAGATAAAAAATATTTTTTCTTCTTTAAAATGGCACGAAAACGGCTTCGTACTAGGATGTATTATAACCAGATTTGCTATTGAAATATCGACCCCGACATGGCATCAGAAACAAAATGTTACGGGTCACCTTTTTCTCCAAGTGTTCAAGCTCTTGTATTTTCTCTCCAGATCCATTGTCATCTTCATGAAATGTTGCTTTGTGATGATCTGCTGCCTGAAAGTTTTAAGCCATTAACGTAGATTAACAACGACTTAAAACGGGACTTGCTGTATGTTATATTTTGAAATACTGTAAACAAATACCTATACAATATCGATATGAATAAAAAGAGCATGCTTGTTTTTTATGTTCACTATATTCGGACGCAAACGTTTACTTGACTGTATATTTCCTTTTTACATTCACATGGTTGTAGTATAATACTATTGATGTAGATTTATTGATCAGATACTTTCGTTATGTTTATTTTATACTAATCATCGCCAAAATAACAAATATTTTACTTTCACATATGAGGGTAAAGCATTATGTAAAGTACCATTTGAGAAATCGTTCGTATTATTAGAAATAAACCATACACTGAAAACCTAGGAGGGTGTATCCATTTTATTTGGGGGATGCGACATAAATGAGATTCACAGTGAAAGTTGAATTCACAGAAATGACCGTACAATATGTTAGAAAAAGACGGAAGAAATCGGGTCCTTTCGGGTCTATGGGAGGAATTGGGACGCCGTTTGTACATCAAGAATTGGTTCAGAAATTGGACAATATTCCACAAAACACTATCAGAAAGTGTCTTCGAAGCATGAGAGAATAATGCACATTCTGTATCAATGCTAACGGAGGACACACTCTATTTTTGAATTTACCACGCAGACCTTGTGACTTTTGAAAGTGACCCCTACTATGCTTAAAATTCTTTGTGATGCTGTGATGCAATTTAGCCACGTCAAGCTGGATTTGTCGTTTGCCTTTAATTCTAATTCTATTTATACAAAACACTATTGTATCATCATTTTGATATTAAAATAAATAAGAATATGTGATTCTAAACTTTTAATCAATATATATAAATTGACAACAACAGGAGTAAAGGATCTAAATGCGAGCTCAGACCCTCGATCTGTAGGAGTCCCGATTAATAGTCTGAGGGGACAAGGTTCAAGTCCATATCTCCTGTGACAAAAAAAAAAAAAAAAAAAAAAATAGAAAGAAAAAAAAAAAAAAAAAACGTCAACAAGACCCGTCATGTAGTACCCACCGCCCCGTAAATCAAATTAAAGATCAAGTAAAGGTCTCTGTAAGGCTGCAGAAAGGTACAATTGAGATGGGAAAATTTATTGGATACATATTGTTGAAAAGTAACATTTCAGAATTTTGATAAAAGTTCTGAATAAGACAAAATATTTTCCAAAGTTATTTATTAAATTTCATGTTTTGGGGTTTTTTTTTCTATGAAAGTCTAAAACGTTAATGCAGACTTTGCGAAATCGAAACAACCGAGATGTATAAATAGCATATAATGGGAGTATAGGGACTTCACGATCCAAATAAGGGAAATTTTTTATCGTAAATATTTGTATGAATGTGAACATCAATTATTCAAAACGCCTTCTTTAACGAAAAAGGAATTCGCAGATATAAATATCTCGTTTTAGGCCACAACGACACATATTTTGTAAAGGAACACTCTGATTCTAGCAGCAAGTATACAGAAAAAGAGATTATACAAATGTTAGAATTTCTTATAGTGTTCCTGTCTTCTTCGTAAGTTCATGCGTGTATATGTATCTACTTCCTCGATTTGAAAAGTTATTGCAGGACTTTTGCGACGGATGTTGCATACAACCAGGGGACGCTTACTCCTCCTAGGCACCTGGCCTCACCTCGATTTTATTGGGGTTCGTATTTGTCTGAATATGACACTAAACACGATATTGTCGCCTTTATTCCATGGACTATGAGATATGGTTTACCCTTCGGTACTTCTTCATTTTTTACTTTATTGTTAATTATCTTAATGTTTTGATCCAAGAAAGTTGTTCCTCTATCACAAATATTAGTTTGTTTAACGGAATTTAGGTGGGTACCTGTATGTGTCAATTACATATCTTTCAAATTCAGGGTTATCAAGATGCCGTTAAGATATCTAGAGGTATTATTGAACATACAAGAAAAAAGAGGAGTTACTGGCTCAGTTATGTGGCAGAAGTCACCATGGAGCTATACAATACATGGATATAAATAATATACTAGAACATATAACAAATTACAAAAATATTTGATTGTACTGCAATTACGATACCGACTTAGGACGGTCATTTTATTTGACAAAAGCCAAACAAATGGTGTGGTTAGCCGGTTTACGGGCCCACCTTCCCACTCACCGTAACAGCAGAACAATCAAAGGACGTACATTTAAAAATTTATAAATAAACCTCCATGTAAAGAACAAGGGTCAACAGGTATCGCATATTGAGAGGTCATAAAAATATAAACACGTAAGGCATTGTAAAACAAATAATGGTATAAAAATATATGCGACATCAACATGATAAACCGTGCTCTGCCAGTCTGAAAGCGAGCTAAGACCCTAGATCTGTAGGAGTCCCGACTAACAGTCAGAGGGGACGAGGTTCAGGACCATATCTCCTCTGAAAGAGGTTTGGACAAGGCCCGTCATATAGTCCCCACTGCCTCGTTTATATACGAGATCACGTAAAAATAGGGATGGGAAATTCCATTGGAGACATACTGTTGAAAAGAAATATTTCCAAATTTAGATAGAAGTTCTGAATAAGATCTGAAGAATTTGCCGAATGTTTTACTTAGCTTGTGATATCTGTAACCCTGAGTTAAAAGTTTAGCAGTAATTTGTAAATTTCGTTTATGAAAGTCAAAACATTGGTGCAGCCTCTGACAATTCGAACTAATTGAGATATATAGATACCATACAAATAACTTCGAAACGTTTAGATTTTTTAAAAAGAATGCATGAAGTCTCTCTCATAACAATATAGAAACAAATCGGCTACAAGAGGTGCGCAGTTAGTAACCACAGGAATCCCAACTATCTATAGTGAAGTCTTGCCATTAAATTGCATATACATATTATCTATAAAACTCAATGGTCTTATATAGTTCAGCACTAGTCCAGTATTTATTTGAAATGTATTGTCTGTTAGAATAAATTATTTATCTATTATTCGAAGTATAGAGGTTTATTTTAGATTTTCTGTTAAAACACCAGATTAAAAGAGACATTTCAAGAACTTATGTCTCTTCAGTGATGCTTCTGGCCGAATGACTGGAATTCTTATAATATATAAATATCTGAAGAGTTAAAACCAAAGTGCCCGAAAAATCTGAGCCAAAGTGTCAATCTAAGGACACAGCATTGTATGAGGGAGACACTCCTTTATTTTAGAGTGACTTGAAGAATAATTTAACGTAATTTAATTAGAAAGTATAGTAATACATACAAAGTTTACTAGAATTAGATGTAAAAGGTGATTTATATGGATTATTATTTATTTATTTATTTATTGTTATTATTATTTTTTTTTTTGGATAAATTTGGAAGTCAATACCTGTTTTGAAGGTTATATTAATGAATGCTAACTTTGAAATCAAACATAGTCATACAATAGTTATGTAAAATGTTGTCGTTCGACGACGTAGGAGTTTTAACATATATGCTAGTAGAGTTTAAATGAGTCGAGGTGGGATTAGAAGTAAACATTCCCTGCTGATTGATTACACTCGTCGTGATGTCATATTTTTATCTGAGCAACTATGACAAGGATTTTGTGTGTTTGTATACATTTTATTTCAGTCAGTAGGGTTCTTAGAGTGGGATTAGAAGGTCCTGGGACATTGTTTTCAACGAGAAAGTACATAAGTTATTGACTGAAAAACTTGTTGATTTACAGTCTTGAATTAATGCATGTAGCCTCGTTCTTGTAAGTGTTGAGTACCTGATGTATACAGAAATTCACGAGTGTGTCCCGTAGTTTTCTGTGTAAATTTTACTGTTATGTTACACCATTAACGGCGGGTGTGGCTAGCGAAACAGGAGACACTCACTCTTCCTGGTACCTGGTCTAATGTCCTTAGTGGTATATTGTTGTTAGTGCCATAGTCATGTGGCACTAGTTACTTTCGTATTTTATATTATCATGATATATGTGCATGTCCCTCGTGATTTTTGTCATACAGCCTGGTCAGATGTCTTCCGTCTTCTCATCTGTACATATTCCAAACACATGGGTGACAGAAACTGAAAAAATGGCATTGGAGGGATTCAACCACAATGACTCTCGTATTGTGAATGTGTCCATCTGTATAGTATGTAGAATTTGTTATAGTGATTGTGCCGGTGTTACAGAGTGAGCCTTCCCCCATAGCCAGACTTCCCCCAGCGGTCCTACTCTAGAGTGAGAATTCCTCCCTAGCGGGAAAGGCTCACTTTGGGGCCAGCCTTCCCCACTGTTTTGAGTGAGATTTCCCCCGGCGGTTCTAATCTAGAGTGTCCCCCCTAGGCAGAGGAAAGACTCACTCTAGAGCCTGTTTTTCCCTGCCTAATTTTGAGTAAGAATCAATCCCCATACATGTATAATGATATTACTGTAGTGGAACCCTACGGATCAAATTCCCCTCCTTAATTCAAGTCTTCTCCGTCCTAAGTCAGTGCCTTAAGTGCACTACAATTAAGCTTTTATGTGATGTCTTTTTGTGTCCATATTTTTGATTGCTCGCCTATTGTGGATTTTGTGTCCATATTTTTTTGTGTCAGATGTCTGTTTCTTTTCTATCGTAGTGATCTACATTTTAATGATTTCTCCAGCAATCAGTTACTGGTAATCATGGTCATCTTGCTCTCCGTATTTTTATCTTTCTCTCACAGGTTTTGTCTGAGTAATAACTGTTTAGCCCAGAGTTGGACTGCAAACTTCAAAACTAAAACATGTGAATCAAAGCGTTCATGTAATTAAATATATTGGAAATTCCATCAACGTAACCCACAAATATGACGTTGCAGCAGGACAACGCGAAGCCCAAGTTGCTAGAGTTTGTCGTGACTTTCTGACTCCGAACAGCGTCTCAGTTCTTGATTGGCCACCATACAATAAAAAATTATCCAGAATCGAGCATTTATGGGATGAATTGTACTATATATATATATATATATATATATATATATATATATATATATATATATATTATATATATATATATATATATATATATATATATATATATATATCATGCCAGGATAAAAGCCACGGGCACAGGCCTGTGAGCTCGGGTACAAATTTAGATATTGACATAAAGCAAGGCACACATTAAACTAACTAGACCTATTTTTATATCCCCGGATCGATAGATCGGGGGCATATTGTTTTTGTCTTATCTGTTTGTTTGTCTGTCTGTTGTTAACTTTTACTTCATCGTGTGAAACCCACGGGGTAGATCGTTCCCCACACACCCCGTGGGACAATACAAACAAACACCTTCGGAAGGTGTGTCTGAAATCCTGCGATCTCATTGGTCCACCACGACACCGTGATGGTCCAATGAAACGAACACCTAATATCGGCAATACGGTGGTATATTACCTATGTCGTAATATGGCGTCTTTCGAAGATGTAAATTATACCAACTTTAAAAGGTGCTGCAAGATTTCAAATTAAAAGAATTACAAGATTTACAGAAACATGCTTTGCAAGCTTTGGTTATGGAGAGACGTGATGTCTTCATATCTGTCAAAACAGAAGTTCAAACACTTCCTCTCGTAAGTGGATTGATTTGATTGGTGGCGGTGTCTGATGACATGAATATTGATGAGTTCCGATGGTTTTTGTTTGTATTGTCCCACGGGGTTGGTGAGGTACGATGTACCCCGTGGATTTCACACGATCTTTAACCTTTGCCATAACTTTTGAACCGTGACAAATAGAGACGTCATATTTGACAGCCATAGTCAACCAATGAATTCCTTTCAAATGACCCCAAGGTCGATAACTTTGTGCCTTGACGGTGATCTTTATGCTTAAATGTGTTTTACAGTCTTTGTTGCCGCCAGGGGCAAAGTGTTTCACAAAAACTTCTTTTTTTATTTGTCCGACGTTCACTTCAGTGTAGGTAACACCGCCCGGTCAGGCCACTCCGACACAACAGTTGAGTGCCTGTGTTTTACAGAGTTATACTTTTTGAGACAGTATTTGGCGTAGTTAACTGTGACGTAATCAGTTCTATAGAAACCGATGTCCCATTACGGGAAACGAAGGGATAAATACAACACTCATACAATGAAAAACACAACGTTTTTAAGTCTTGACGTCAGATACCAATTCAATTCATAAACTTACCTGGGGGTGGAAAATAAATCACTCGCTATACTCGTATATAACCTTAAAACGATACATCAGGTTATTTCTGGCCAATAAAGATAATAATAATGATGGTAACGCCAGTTAACGTAATCGTCACATACCTTGAGGAGTTAACGTAATCATCACATACCTTGAGGAGTTAACGTAATCGTCACATACCTTGAGGAGTTGAAGAAGCAGTGTTATGATAATCATGTCGTCAATATTCATGTCAGCAAGTTCTTCAAAAGCATTCATCCAACTGTTGTTGTAGATATCAGAAAAACCATCTGCAGTGACCTTGATGAGGGCATTATCAGTATCGGAATCATTGACGCTTCCGGTACCCATCATATTCTCCATTCTAATTAAAAATATATTTTCTAGATTTTATTTGTAATTACGTTTAAATAAGAGAAGCATTTTGACGCCGGGGGTTTTGGAAAGTTTTGATAATATCTACAAAGATGTATATGCATTTGTTAACATATTGCATGATATGCATATTACCTGGCAAGATTAAAAAACTACAGATTCCTGCACGGCTACGACTTTATACTGTGTGAATTTTGACCAGGGGTACATGTTGTCAACACATGGTAGTTTATTTTCGATTGGGTAAAATGTTAACTCTGTCAAACTTCAGGAAGAATTACACAATTTTGTTAAAGCTTTCTCAAATGTTTACCATAAAAAACAGGGGTATTTCCAAAGCAAGCGCAAATTACAAGTGTAAAACAACAAGTTTAAACTATTTCAGAAAATCTTATTTGGGAACATGTTGTCAAACGTTATTATCCTAGAAGGAGTTTCATTGTTAATTTATATATTGAAAGTCTCGTCCAGTCGGAAGGAAGGATACATTGGAATCAATTCCATGATAATTTGACTGTAAATGATAAATGAATATGACACGGATACTCTGGGCTGGTAGACCGCATTTGTATAATGCATTTTAACCTTTCTGTATAGGCATACATGTTTGTATTGGGCTACAAATTGCAAAATATGTTTTCTTGGGTTGTTCGGGACTATATACTGATGATTCTTCTGTAATTAAGACAACAATTTCAAGTCTGTTTTTACGATTATACGAGAAACTATATCATGATGTTTCACTTGACCAAAACACTCGTTCCTATACTCCTGGTCTGATGTTACTTTTGGACTTTCTATACAGTGTCCATATTTACTGTGTATACGTAGTGTTGAACTATTTTTGGGTCTTGTGACAGACACATGTCCAGGGACCACGACTGTCTAGATCTGCAGTTAAACGTTTATTTTTTTGTATTTTACTTTAATAGAAACATTAGTTAGATATTTCATCGGTTTGTTGATAGTGTATTTCGTCCTTATCAACAATTTGTCAGGTATTTCGCGACATTGAAGCAGACAACTTCTGAAACGGCTCAATTTGACACTAATCCGAGACAAGTATGGGCTTTATAAGAAATGCTATTTAATGTCCAACCAAGTAGTGATATCCATGTTTCCTTCAATTTATCACTTACTATGTTCGTATTCTCCCTAGAGTAACAGTTCCGAACTTGTGAAATCTGTTTACTTATTCAAATTAAAGACTCAAAGATCAACAATATCATACACAAAATGGATCGATCATAGAACTAATGTGTTGGTTGGATAAATGGTGTTTACGCGACCAACCAGGGTTACCTCCTCATGGGCATCTGTGGACAAAGTTGTCACGTAGTATTTGTTTCAGATATTCTGAATTTTGCCTAAACGCACGTGTGCTAATGGCTCAAAGTTTCGTTCTTAAGATGTGAGACAAGGTAATTGGACAGGATACCGCTTCAACACATCGGAGGAAGACAAAGCGGAAGTCGAAATGGACTACGATGACAACAAAAGAAAAAGATGCTTCACTGAAAACTTCCTACTCATGGCTGTGTTTTAACAGTGACATTGGCATGTCTTGCAGTATTTGTAAGTCAGGACAGAATAGTACTCAGACTGGTAGTTTCATCGAGGGTTGCACTAATTACAGGTGAGAAACGTTGAAGACTCATAATGCCTCAGAGGACCACAAGAAAATGGCTTTTGAAAAAAAAAATCCCTAAAGGCTATCGGTCCATAAGACCCAGGAGTCAAAAGAGAAAACAGAAGACATCTGACAAAGCTGTATGACACAAATCACCAAGGACCTGTACACAAAAAATGATAATAGTAGAATATACACGGTACGACATTAAAATAAATATTTGATAATGATGCGGTTACGATACCGACTGAGGAGGGTCAATTGAAGTGACAAACGTCACTCAATTGGTGTGGTTAACTGGTTTACGCGCGCCCACCTTCCCACTCACCGCAAAAGCAGCACAATTCCTAGTATTTCTACTAAATAAAGCTGCCATGCTACAATTTAGTGTCAAAGCTGAGTATACTATTCAAGAATGCATCTGCTGTTTGTTAATACGACAGGCCGTACTGATTATACGAAATGTTTCAGCCAGATAATACCAAGGGATTAAATATTGCAAATATCGATCTCATTGATGAATTTTCCTGAATTTTCCTAAATTCTTAAGAAAGAAAACTGAAGACTCATGACAAAGCTGTATGCCAAAAATCACCAAGGATATGCACACAAAACATGATAATAATAGTATATACAATGAAAAACGACAATTCAAAAATAATCGATTGTGCTGCGGATACGATACGGAGTTAGCACGGTCAATTGAAGTAACAAACGTCATTCAATTTGTGTAGTTAACCGGTTTACGGGCGCCCACCTTCCCACTCACCGCAAAAGCAGCACAATCAAAGGACACACATTTTAATATTTATAAATAATGGCAAAATAGCTGACATACGGCTACAGACATAATCACTTTAATCACTTGTCAACCGATTCTTCATCCTTAGAATCAGAGATTTTTTATCTGAAAACATCTATTGAGTGCAAGGTAAATTCTAATTTAAAAATTTGCAGATTGTATTCATATTCTTCATTTGTAATTTCCCATCCTAATTTTTACGGTGATCTCGTATATAAACTAAGGAAAGTAAAAGGCTCCGATAACGTTATTTTATCATGTAATAAAATAGTCAAACGTATTCTAAATAGACAATATGACATTGAGATCATCAAAAAGACTTTAGGTCTTGTATTTGGCCCCTCTACAGCCTTATGCAGACTTTTACTTGAACTTTGCACGCTGACTAACAGGGCGGTGGGGACTATATGACGGGCCTTGTCCAAACCTCTTTCAGAGGAGACATGATCCTCAATATGCGATACCTGTTGTCCCTTGTTCTTTACAGGGAGGATTATTTATAAATTTTTAAATGTACGTCCTTTGATTGTTCTGCTGTTACAGTGACTGGGAAGGTGGGCCCGTAAACCGGTTAACCACACCAATTGTTTGGTTTTGTCAAATTAAATGACCGTCCTAAGTCGGTATCGTAATTGCACTACAATCAAATATTTTTGTAATGTGTTATATGTTCTAGTTTATTATTTATATTCATGTATTGTATAGCTCCATGGTGACTTCTGCCACATAACTGAGCCAGTAACTCCTCTTTTTTCTTCTATATCATTGTGTGTTTTACAATACCTTACGTGTTTATATTTTTATGACCTCTCAATATGCGATACCTGTTGACCCTTATTCTTTACATGGAAGATTATTGATAAATTTTCAAATGTACCTCCTTTGATTGTTTTGCTGTTACAGTGACTGGGAAGGTGGGCCCGTAAACCGGTTAACCACACCATTTGTTTGGCTTTTGTCAAATTAAATGACCGTCCTAAGTCGGTATCGTAATTGCACTACAATCAAATATTTTTGTAATGTGTTATATGTTCTAGTATATTATTGATATTCATGTATCGTATAGCTCCATGGTGACTTCTGCCACATAACTGAGCCAGTGACTCCTCTTTTTTCTTTCATTAAAATCCTTTTTTCACATATATTCTGGTTTATCCTAAACATGAGGGAGGCATACTAGAAATGTGTTTTACTACTTTAGGACTAGACTATGGGAGGACTAGTAGCTCTTTTTTTTACTTACCCTTTAGACTAATAAAGTCTTGAACAGAGGCGCAACCAGCTGGAAACCTAACATGGATCTCATTCACCGTAAGCCACGTGTTATACCGTCACGCCTGCCCCTTAACAACCCTGAAAACGATTCAGAATAGACAATACTTGATTGATAGTACTTACATATGAATGTACTCACCTTGTGCTTGCTTCACGTAATTTCCTTTCCAGAATCTGTATATGTATCGATAAGCGATAATTTTGCTCTTTAAGCAGCTTCACCTCTGTATGTAATTCTGATTCACGTTCTAATGAGGTTGATAATTTATGAGGATCTGACCCATTTTGGGATTTGTTACCGTTATCTCCATCATCATTTTGTTTCGTATCACACATACATGGCATACTATAAAATGTGTCATCAGTTGATGCATTTTGGGATAGGTCATCGCTTTCATCATGTCGTTCCGTCATGGATAATTCTGTAGATAACGAAGGATCATGTGATGCATTGTTGGATTTGTTATTTTCTGTATCATAATGTTGCTCGATGTTACACATAAATGGTAATGTAGATGTTACTTCAGTTGATACACTTTGGGATATGTCATCGCCTTCATTATGTTTTTCCGTCATGTATGGTTCTATAGATAACATAAAAGCCTGTGATGCATTTTTTGATTTGTAATCGTTTTCATGAGGTTTTTCTGTTTCACATATAACTGATATTGTATATAATGTATCTTCATGTGATGCATTTCGGGATAGGTCATCGCCTTTATCATTTTTTTCTGTCATGGATGGTTCTGTAGATAACAAAGGATCATGTGATGCATTATTGAGTTTATCGTTTTCATTATATTCTGTGTCACATATTAAATTTAATATAGATAATGTATGTTCATGTGATGTATTTTGGGAAAGGTAATTGCCATCATCATAGTGTTCCTTTATCGAGGATTCTTTAGATAACGTATTATCATTTGATGTATTGATGGATTTGTTATCGTTTTTGTCATGTTGTTCTGTGTCGTAGAATGGTATTGAAAATAATGTATGTTCATGTGATGCACTTTGGGATAGGTCACCGCCTTCGTCATGTTGTTCCGTCATTGATAATTCTATAGATAACTTAGAATCATATGATATATTGTGGGATTTGGTATCGTTTTTGCAATCATCATGTTGTTCTTTATTGCACACGAATGTTACTGTAGATAATGTATGTTCATGTGATATATTTTTGGATAGGTCACCGCCTTCAACATGGTCTTTCGTCATCAATTGTTCTGTAGATAGCGTAGGATCCTGTAATACACTGTTGTATTTGTCATCTTTTTCATGATGTTGGTCCGCGTCACACATAATTGGTATTTTAAATAATATATGATTACGTGATGCATTTTGGGATAAGTCATCGCCTTCATGATGTTGTTCCTTCATCGATAGTTCTCTAGATAGCATAAGATTATGTAATGCATTTTTGGATTTGTTATCGTTTTCGCCATCATCATGTTGTTCCGTTTCACACATAAATAGTACTGAAGATAATGCATGATCATGTGATGCATTTTGTGACAGGTTATTCTCTTCATGATGTTGTTCCGTTATGGATAATTTTGTGGAAAACGTAGGATCATTGTTGGATTCGTTGTCGTATTCATCATGTTGTTCTTTGTCGCACATGAATGGTATTGTAACCAATGTATCTTCATGTGGTGTATTTTGGGATAGGTCATCGCCTTCATCATGTTTTCCCGTCATGGATAATTCTATAGATAGCGTAGAATCATGTGATGCATTGTGGGATTTGTTATCGTTTTCATTATGTTCTTCCGTATCACACATGGATGGCTCTGTAGATATGGTGGGATTGTATGATGTATCGTTGAATTCGTTACCATTGTCACCATCATTTACTTGCTCTCTGTCACACATAAATGGTATTGTACATAATATATGTTCAAGTGATGCATTTTGGGATAGGTCTTCGCCTTCATTATGTTGTTTCATCATGGATGATTCTGTGGATAACGTAGGGTCATGTGATGCAGTGTTGGATTCGTTATCGTTTTCGCCATCATCTTGTTGTTCTGTGTCACACATGAATGGTATTGTATATACTATATGTTCATGTGATGCATTTTGGGATAGCTCATAGTCTTCATACTGTTGTTCCGATTCTGTAGATAACGTATTTTTATGTGATGTATTGTAGGATTTCTTATCGTTTCGATGATGTTGTTTCGTTTTCAATATAAATGGTATTGTAGATAATATATGTTCATGTGATGCATTTTGGGTTAGGTAAACGCCATCATCATATTGTTCCATCATCGATGGTTCTGTAGATAACGTACGATAACCAGATGCATTATTGGATTTGTTATCGGTTTCATCATTTTGTTCTGTGTCACTCAAAAGGAGTAATGTAGACACTGTATCATCATGTGATGCATTTTGGGATAGGCCTTCGCCTCCATCATGTTGTTGGGTCATAGATGGTTCCGTTAATATCTTAAAATCCCGTGATACATTGTTTGATTTGTAATCATTTTCGCTATCATCATGTCGTTCTATGTCACACATAAATGGTATTATAGATAATGTATGATCATGTGATTTATTTTGGGAGTTGCCATCGCCTTCATAATGCTGTTTTGTCATTGATAAATCTGTAGATATCGTAAGATCATGTAATGTACTGCAGGAGTTGTTATCGTTTTTATGTTGTTTCGTGTCAGACATAAATGGTATTACATATAACGAACGATCATGTAATGCATTGTTGGATTTGTTATCGCCTTCATGTTGTTGTTCTAAGTCACACATAGAAGCTTCCGTAGATATCTTGTCATCATTTAATGTATTTTTGAATTGATTTTTGTAACCCTCATCTTTGTGTCGTTCTCTTTCAGTTGTTTGAACAGCAACATCCTTTCTACTAAAAATAAGAAAACAATTCAGCTGTATGAGAAATTATGATGGAGTATAATTCTAATAACAAAAAAAAAAAAAAAAAAATGAAACAACCTCAGCAAAAAAGGTAACCGTAGGCTGCATGGGTGATGTAGGGCTAAGGCTGCCAATCATGTAGGAGCTATGGTTTAAAAACTTGCTGCCCCTGAAATGCTTTCATCAAGCCCGTCACTAAATCAGAAAGAGAAAGACTAAGTTCCAACCACCCTACAAGTCAAAAAGCATCGTTCGAAGAAAAGTTTGCACAGTGATATAAGACAGGGTCAATACAAGACTTTCGGTCTTTTCAATAATCCTCAGATCTTACTCTCCGCAAGCAAGTGTTTTGCTAGTTAAAGTTTATGTATGAAATCCTTATAATATAAAAACATGTCTGCTAAACACGGAGTACAATTAGTGCTTACAAGAATGATTACTTGATAAATTTAAATAAAAATATATATATATATTTACAGGCATTTGTTCGCGTGCATTTCCAACGCCGGAATTTCAGTTAAACAACATTACATGCCTTGAATAGGAAAATTTGACTTCGTGTTCTTGTCTCCTTCATGTGTTCAGACGTGTATGTTTATGCATTTACTTCCTAGACTTGATAAGTTGTTGCAGAACTTTTGCGACGGTTATTGCATGCAACCAGGGGACGCTTACTCCTCCCGGGCGCTTGGTCTCACCTCGATTTTATTGGGGTTCGCATTTGTCTGAATATGACACTATACACGATATTGTCCTTATATTCCATGGACT
Source organism: Pteria penguin (assembly GCA_035048485.1). Lineage (NCBI taxonomy): Eukaryota > Metazoa > Mollusca > Bivalvia > Pterioida > Pteriidae > Pteria > Pteria penguin. The sequence continues at coordinate 3,491,902 of CM068585.1, read as the reverse complement.
GTGAGATATGGTTTACCCTTCGGTACTTCTTCGTTTTTGACTTTGATTTATTTTATTAGAATTTCTAAATAATATACATGTAGAACATTACTAATATACTGATCAAAGGACAGGATTAAGTAAATATTTGTAGGAAGTTTTCATTATTTTTTGAAATTGAATGTAAGAAAATACGACTCATGGTATGTTCTGACCTTCACCAAGGGTCAAACTGTCAAGGTCAAGACCGTCATGAATCAAAGAGTAATTTTCGGGTCCGCTCTTTAACTTCTACATGCTAAGTTAGACATTTGATAGAAATGTTGATTCTGCTGAAAAGAATGTATTTTGGGAAATGTTTAGTTCACTATGAATTGTGGTAAATCTGTATGCTACGTCTGATATATGAATTCTTCATTTGAAGAGGATCATATTTTGTAAAAATAATTTTACGGGGTGGCATATCAATGAACATGAAATTGACCTTAACATTAAAGGCTGCCAAATCGGCAAAAACGGAAACATAGGACGTATAAATCTGAAGAGTATAGTTAGATATCAGATGTTCAAAGTCCAAATAAAACAATTCGAAATCCGCGGTTGGTGTCAGTCAAAACAGGGAATCGTCGGGATTTGAATGTTACATTTGCTAATAAAAGCACTGACGTTTTGAATTTGAGCTACAGTCTGAAGCAAATATATGGCCAAAGCAAAATCAACTCCTACTTCCAAAACAAGGTGTCGCCTTGCATTTTCTATAGCTATACACAATCAGTTACATCCAAGATTTTGACTTACAAAACAAATATGCAGCAATTTATTTCCATAGCTTTCCTCAGAGCCCCACAATTCATACTTGCTCTGCATCTGCGTTCATAAACCTTCGATGTGATTCAGCCGTGATGGGTGATTTAAAAATGAATATCAAATTATATATAAGTAAACAACGAAGATGCAAAAATCTTGCAAGAACTATTCAAGTTCAGGAAGTAAATACATATGTATACACACATGAGCACATTTAGAAAACAAGGACACTTGTATGATATGCAGGAACTGGAATTGAAATTCAAGTTTCGAGATTGCACGTGAGCAAATGTATGTATGTATGTATGGGATGGCTTATCAAGTATAGTCAAAAAGGTCAAGATGGTTAGTTTGTATGATCAGATCCCAAAATGTCGGTCAACATTCTTGATAGAGGGATCTCAAATTGCACCAGATCCTTATATCGACCACAGAAATTCGTGTTTTAATTTTGGTGCACCACATGTGCATGTATAACTCTTTAGTGATGCGGGAAGCTTTATAAGTGGAAATCGAAGGTATTAATATTTGAAGACCAAAATCTGACTCAAAAGTTCGCAACTAGACACTGAAATTTCTTAAAGGCCCGAAATACAGGGAACCTGAGTGAATTAAGTCGTATATCGACATAATACGTAGAGTACGTCTTAAACATTTTTGTAAATGCCAGACACGAGTCAATTTTCTATGACCCAGATGTTTTCGGAGAACCTAGCCATTTCCATTTGAATTTTGTTATCGTTCCTGCCAACAATGCATCAGACAATTCGTAGTTGTCTGCAAGATACGCTACTTAAGTAATCTTATGTTTAATCTAATATTTATGTGTAATTTAATGGCAAGATTTATCAACAAATTCTTGAGATCCCTATGAGCACTAACTGCGCTCCCCTTATAGCAGATTTCTAAGAGGGGCTTCATGCATTCTGTTCAAACCTCGAAACCTTTCGCCCTTATTGATAAGTTCAATGACACCTCTAAATATCTTGATGATATTTTAGTAATCGGTAAACCTGAGTTTGAAAATTATATTACTAAGATTAATCCAGTTGAACTTAACAACAATATTCATACAAACATATACATGTATGATAAACGTGACGACTTTGGATTTCCTACTGTCAATTTTCCTTATTTAGGTGATGTCCCTGGACTCCCAACATATGGTATTTATCTTAGTCAATCGATTCGATTTGCTAGAACCTACACAACAGATTTGGATTTTCAAGCAAACCTTTTTTTAAATCACAATTTCTTACTTTATAGATATCATAAACGTCGAAAAACTTTTGGTAAATTGTACAGATCTTATTCAGAAATATCTAAATTCGGAAATATGACTCTTCATCAATACGTATCCAGCCGAATGTCTCAATATATTTTCTACGATGATCAAATGTAAAAATTATGGAGGGTCAAAGGGTCAAATGTTCCGATAATTTTATATTGATGGGTTCTAAAATAATTAAACGCCTTCGACATCGACAATAATACCCTAAGATAACCACAAAGTCCATCGTCTTGCATTGAGTCCCTTTACAGCCCTACACAAACTTTTACTAAAGCGTTGCGTGCTGACCTACGGGCTTTGGAAACTCTATGACAGACTTTGTCTAGACTTTTTCAGACGAGAAAAGGTCCTGAGCATCGTCTCTTTTGACTGTTAGTCAGGACTCATACAAATGAAGGATCTGAGCTCGTTTACAGAGATAGAGCAGGATTTATTCATGTTGATGTCACCTTACATATTTTTGATACTAGCATATTATTTCATACACGTTTCGTGTGAAAAGCTTAATGGCCTCTCGTCTCGAGAAACCTGCTGACTCCCTTGTTCTCTATATGGAGGATTATTTATACTTTTTCAATGTGTGTCCTTTGAATGTGCTGCTTTTGCGGGGAGTGGATATGTGGGCGCCGGTAAACCGGTTAACCGCACTAAGTGAGTGACGTTTTGAGTGACGTTTGTTACTTTAATTGACCGTACTAAGTCGGTATTGTAACTGCAGTACAAAGAAACATTTTGTAATGTCCTTTTCTGTATTTATTTGATTATCATTATATTTTATGTGCCCGTCCTTGGTGATTTCTTTCATACAGCTTGGACAAATGTCTTCGGTCTCGAAAATTATAGAAATCCATAAATCTTTTCTCACTTTATTTTAAGAACAAACAGACATCATATACATCGATTAATTGCCGGTTTTTCCAAGTGCTCAACAAAGCTTTTTGAGTGAAACTGACAGCAAACATATAGCCTCGTTTTATTCATATCATCAGTAACTATAGTCATCATCTGGAAACTGAAGCAGTGATGAATCACTATTTTCCGTGGTAAGTCTACAACTTAACTATGCTGATGTCTCTTTTTAGTAACCGTGACCCTTAAGTTGATCTTTTGACCCCAAAATCGATCCCAACCTAGACCAATACATAAGCTAGCATTGTATGAAATTCAAAAGAAATCAATTATTCTTAAATCAAGTTATTATCTGGCAACTGAAATGCAGTGATGAATATGTATTTTTAGTAACAGTTATTTTGTGAATTGACTTTTGACCCCAAAATTAACCACATTCTAGGCCTTTACATGAGCTAGCCTTGTATGAAGTTTGACCGAACTCAAGCATTCCTAACTCAGGTTATCATCCGGAAACCGAAATACAATGACAAATGTCTATTTTTAGTAAAAGTGACCCTTAGAGTTGACCTGTTGACCCCAAAATCAATCCCACATTAGATCTTTATATAAGCTAGTATTGTATGAAGTTTGAATCAAATTGCTCATTCCTCACTGTAGTTATTGGCTGGAAACTATCCGGACAGCCAGACTGTCAAACAGATGGACAGACGAACGAACGGGCAACGACAGACACTATAGTCCCTTCCAGTTACATAAGCTAGCCTTCTATCAAGTTTAAAAGAAATCAATCATTCTTAACTCAAGTTATTATATTATATATTATTATTTTAATACTTGGTAAAATACATCTACTTAACTGCGTCATTTCTGCGCACTGCTCCATAGATTGTACCTTATCTTCGAAGAGAGAATAAAGTAGTAATGAAATATATATTGCAAAATATATTTCTTCCAAACAACATGTAAATTAAATTAACCAACCAACCAATGCAGTTGTCCATGAACTTTCCGATCAACCATTGTAAATGTCTTACCTCGGTGTTCTATTTAAAACTGAGCCGTCGTAAATATCTGACCTAGGTGTTCGCTTTCACTTAGAGCCGTCGTATATGTCTCACCTCGGTGTTCAATATCTAATGAGCCGTCGTATACGTATATACAGTGTATAGTGTAATAGTATGAAAAACACCTAAGGACATCACAACATATTCGATTATAGTGCAGTTACGATACCAACTTGGGACAGTCATTTGATTTTGTTGTTAACGGCACCATTTGATTATTGGCAATCAAATTGTGCGGTTAACCCCCCCCTCCCCCCCCCCAAAAAAAATAGATATGTAAAAATAGCACACCTTTCTTGGTATGGCAAGTATATATATTGACGTCCAACTCTGTAAATACTATCCTGTCGGGTACTGTGATAACCAAGTCTGTAACGTGTTACTAGAATAGTGTTGTTAGTAGAGAATCTGAATTCTGAACAAATGGCCAACCTCGAATTTGAATATCTACAACGAAACACAAGAAAGCATGTAAATACATATTAGTGACATGAATGCATAAGTAAAAGGGTTAAAGAATTAATAAAATTAGAGTAAATAAACAGTCTCATGATAAAGGCTACAAAGTCTTTAGTAATTAGTGTTTGATTTATCATATCTAGCTAAAACCTGAAAATGAGGACTCGAAATGTGTCGCATGGGAAGAAAAAGTGAAACTACAAGATTATAATCACAAATCGTAAACCAGAAATTCCACTGATAACACGGTTTGAGGGAATTCCAAAAAGAAAAGTATCTTACTGATATATTTATACCCACCTAATGGTGTTTCGAAATTCCTTTTTAATTTGATTCAGATAAGATTCCGTTTTCTTTCGTATCATAATGATTTGTTCTTTGACATCTTTTTTCTTTTTCTCCACTCGCTTCTTATCCTGCAAACTAGATTAAATTCAATTAAGGAGACAATACGCATGAACGTAGTTTCTTCACATATTTATAATATCAAGAAGAAAATTTGAAATAATTACAATGGTGTAAAGCGATTTGAATAATAAATGGAAAAGGTTTAATTGTTGTTAACGTTAGTAATCCAGCTAGTTAGTATCACAGCGTTATACTTTAAGTCTGTATACTAATATTACAGCGTTATACTTCAGTTCGCCTAACTAATATAACAACGTTATCATTCAGGTCGCCTAACTAATATTACAACGTTATCATTGAGGCCGACTAACTAACATTACAGCGGTATCATTTGAGATCACCTACCTAATATAACAGTGTTATTTTTAGGCCGCCTAACTAATATTACAACTTTATCATTAAGGACACCTAGCTAATACCTCAGCGTTGTCCTTTCAGTTGCCTAATATTGCAGCATTATACTTTAACCTGCCTCACTTATTATACAGCATTATACTTTATGCTGCTTTTGCGGTGAGTGGAAAGGTGGGCGCCCGTAAACCGGTTAACCACACCAATTTATGACGTTTGTTACTTCAATTGACCGTCCTATGTCGGCATCGTAACCGCAGCACAATGGAATATTTTTGTAATGTCGTTACGTGTATATTCTGCTGTTGTCATAATTTGTGTGCATGCCCTTGGTCATTTGTGTCATACAGCTTTGTCAGATGTCTTCTGTTTTCTCTTTTAGGCCGCCAGACTAATACATCAGCGTTATACTTAATGCTACCTAGCTTATATTACAGCATTATCCTTTCAGCTGCCTGACCAATACAACAGCGTTATCATTTAGGCCGCCTACGTTACAAAGATCCGACATGTATTTCTTATAGCTACACACCATCAGTTGCATCAAAAATTTATAATTACAAAGGGTATCTACGGTGTCTTGATCTTAGCAACTCTGCATGCCATCCTCAACCGTGTGCATGTTCCTCATCTAATTTTGTATATTCTCCTTGTGGCCATGTCATTACTGGTGATCTTGATATTGTTAAAAACACCAAATTAAGAGAACTTTTACTTAAAGATCCAAAAATGCACAAAAATCCTTACAAACAACGCTTTATCTCTGATTCCTCGAAGTGTTCCACAAAATTTGTATCCATGCTACTCACAAAAATATTTTCAGAAATTAAATCTGGCCTACATAGGTATTGCGAAACAGTATATTCCAGAAGTGGAATTCATCAAATATGGATCCTTAAAAATTGAAATGATTTGTTAGAACATCTAAAATCAAAAAGTTTTACTAAAATTCACTTCATCAAGTCTTTTGACTTTTCGACTCTTTACGCAACGATCCTTATCAGAAATTAAAAGACGAAAATTATTCAAAATGCATTTACTAGGAAAATGGAAGCCACAAATTGACACATATAGTTATAGGCCATGATAAAACTTACTTTGTTAGGGAAAATTCTGATTCCAAAAATAAATACACTGAAACAGATGTCATCCAGATGTTGAACTTTCTTATCGATAACATTTTTGTGGTGTTTGGGGGAAAGGTTTTTCAACAAATTGTCGGCATTCAAATGGGCACTAACTGTGCCCCGCTTCTGGCTGACATATTCCTTTACTCATACGAAAGCTGAATTCATTCAGTCTTTGCTTTCGCAAGGACAGAAACAATTGGCTCTTGGCTTCAATTTCACTTAGAGATATATAGATGAGTTGCTTTCAATTAATAATCCTTCATTTGCGAATTACTTTAACATCATCAAAGAAACCACAGAAAGTAGTAATTTTACTTTGTATTTAGATATTATGTTGTCTTTCGACAATAATAGTCAATTGAGCACCTCACTCTATGACAAACGTGACGATTTCAATTTCGCTATCACAAACTTTTCTTTCATAAGATCGCGTCGGACTCCTGATCGGGAGGTCGGGGTTCGAGTCCCGCTCTGGTCATGCCGGTGTCATGTCTTTCGGATGAGACAGTAAAAACCGAGGCCCCGTGTCGTGGTATGCATGGCACGTTAAAGATCCCTCACTGCTTCGGGTGGGTCCGTTGCAAAGGTCAAAATTTGTATGCCCCGCATCAGGCAGATGCCGTCACCATATACGTGAAATATTCGCGGTGTGACGTAAAACAAAAATCAATCAATCAATCAATCAATCTTTCATAAGAAGCAACATTCCACCATCGCCCGCATACGGCGTATTCATATCTCAGTTAATAGTTATTCCAGAGCATGTTCAAATCACAATGATTTTGTTCTGAGGGCTAGGTGACTTTCAGATAAGCTACTCAACCAGGGTTATATATGTGCTAGACTAGCAACGTCACTGAGGAAGTTCCATGGTCGTTACGAGACTCTTATTACTCCATCTCGTATATAAACTAAGGAAAGTAAAAGGCTCCGATAACGTTATTTTATCATGTAATAAAATAATCAAACGTCTTATAAATAGACAATATGATATTGAGATCATCAAAAAGACTATAGGTCTTGTATTTGGCCCCTCTACAGCCTTATGCAGACTTTTACTTGAACGTTGCACGCTGACTAACAGGGCGGTGGGGACTATATGACGGGCCTTGTCCAAACCTCTTTCAGAGGAGACATGGTCCTGAACCTCGTCCCCTCTGACTGTTAGTCGGGACTCCTACAGATCTAGGGTCTTAGCTCGCTTTCAGACTGGCAGAGCACGGTTTATCATGTTGATGTCGCATATATTTTTATACCATTATGTGTTTTACAATACCTTACGTGTTTATATTTTTATGACCTCTCAATATGCGATACCTGTTGACCCTTGTTCTTTACATGGAGGATTATTTATAAATTTTTAAATGTACGTCCTTTGATTGTTCTGCTGTTACGGTGAGTGGGAAGGTGGGCCCGTAAACCGGTTAACCACACCATTTGTTTGGCTTTTGTCAAATTAAATGACCGTCCTAAGTCGGTATCGTAATTGCACTACAATCAAATATTATTCATTTTATAGCTCTATGGTGACTTCTGCCACATAACTGAGCCAGTAACTCCTCTTTTTTCTTCCATATGATATGCTCTTGAAGTAGACATATTTTGCTATTTTTCACTTGTATTTCATTTTCACTGATTTTGTATGTCATCTGGTTTCATGATTTTCAGACTTATGGTTTGGATTTATCCATCATCTTTACATTACATTACAGCGTTATTCTTTAGACTATCTAACTTATGTTACAGAGTTATCATTTAGCAGCCTTATTTATATAACAGCGTAATTTTCTGTGCCGCCTAATTTATACCGCAGTGTTATCTTTTCAACTGCCTCACCAATATAACAAACTTATATTTTAGGCCGCCTAACTTGTATTACAGCGTTATCCTTAGGGCCACCTAACTTGTACAGCTTTAGCCTTTAACTCGATGTACTAGTATCACAGTGCACTCTTTTAAATAGAGTGACAGCGTCTATCCTTTAAGGTGTCGAACATGTATCAAAAGAGTTATGTTGGCTTACAAATATTACAAGGCCTATACATTAAGCCACCTGAAATGTATAACAGCACTATCCTATAGTTGGTTGGTTGATTAGCGCTTTCAACAATTTTTCGTTTGATGATCGTTTGAGCTTCTTCCCGTGTCGTGTATCATTTCATTGCCTATGTATCGCGATATATCGTATAATGGGATATCGTCCGTACCCTCTGCTATCCTATAAGCCGCCTGATTACTTTCACAGCGCTATCCTATAAGCCATTTCAATAACATCACAGGGCTATCCTAACTAGTCCAAAGCGCTTTCCTTAAAATCAACCAACAAGCTGGAATAGTAAAACAAAACTATGCTATAAGCGGCCTGAATAGTATCACAGCACTATCCTAAAAGACCCCTGAATAATGTCAGAACGCTATCATATAAGCCGTCTGAATAATATCATGGCACTATCCTATAAGTCGCTTGAATAGTATCACAGTGCTAAGTTGTATCACAACGCAATACTAAACATGTAAGTTGACTAACTTGTTCACAGTGTTAACTTTTAAGTCCACTAACTAGTTCACAGCGTAATCCTATATTATAAGCTTCCTAACTAGTTTCACAGTACTATAATAAATATAGAGCGCATATACCTTTTAATTTTGTGCACCAGATGCGCATTTCGACAACTTATTTCTCTTCAGTGATGCTTGTGGTCGAATGATTGTATATCCTTTACGTCGCCTAACTAGTTCACAACTCTATCCTATAAGTGGACTAACTAGTATCACAGCGCTATCCTTTGAGCCGCCTGGATAGTATTACAGGCTATTCGAACAGTATCACAGCGCTATCTTATAAAATTCCTAACAAGTATCACAGCGCTATCTTTTACGTCGCCTAACTAGTTTACAGCTCTATTCTTTAAGTCGACTAACTAGTATCACAGCGCCATCCTTCACGTCGCCTAACTAGTTCACAGCTCTATCCTTTAAGTCGACTAACTATAGTATCACAGCGCTATCCTATAAGCTTTCTAAATAGTGTCACAGGGCTGTCCTATAAGCTTTCTAACTAGTGTCACAGCTCTGTCCTATAAGCTTTCTAACTAGTGTCACAGCGCTATCCTATAAGTTTTCTAACTAGTATCACAACACTATCCTATAAGCTTTCTAACTAGTATCACAGCGCTATCCTATAAGCTTTCTAACTAGTATCACAGCGTTATCCTATAAGCTTTCTAACTAGTGTCACAGCGCTATCCTATAAGTTTTCTAACTAGTGTCACATCGCTATCCTATAAGCTTTCTACCTAGTATCTCAACACTATCCTATAAGCTTTCTAACTAGTATCACAGCGCTATCCTATAAGATTTGACACCTTCTATACTAGAAGGTTACATACTTCGACTTCTCCATATATAGATACATATGGAATTCACACGATTTGACTCTTTCTACGGGGTATATGTGATGGGTGTTGCTAGCAAGCAGGAGATGCTCACTCTCCCCGGGCACCTGATCTCACTTCATCACAGGGGTTCACACATGCTCTTCAAGTAGACATATTTTGTTATTTTCCATTTGTTTTTCATTTTCACTGATTTTGTATGTCCTCTGGTTTCATGATTTTTGGACTTGTGGTTTGGATTTATCCATCATCTTTACATTCCTATCTAGTGCCAAGGCGGTTATACTTATAATATGGTATTTATAAAATTGTTATGATCATTTACCCATTTATAAAACATTGGACATGAATGTTCTGATAGCAGAATGCATGTTAGTTTTTCAATTTTGATGATAAAGCTTTTATCTTAAACTCCGTCGCACTTGAATAAGTGATAAACTTAACATCTTTAGTCTGGCAAAGACAACCTGCATTAAGTCAAAACTATTCATACATATAAAATTCACTTTATACAAAAAAAAAAAAAAGAAGATCTTGAAAGTGGCATCCAACAGGAAATAACCATAAATACAACAATCCACTTGAATGTATGTTACCTAACATGAATTTATATCTCAAAAGAATAATTATGATTCATTTACCATGCCTCTCTCCTTATCCTTTCTTCCTCGAAGATTTTTTGTTGAAGCATCGATGCAATTGGATATAGTGCATAATCTGGTGATAGACAACAGGGGCCATCACTCTTTTTTGATACTACGTGTGACATATTTGTAGCAATATAAATTATCTGGAAAAAAAGTAATTCATAATACAATCTAGATATCTGGTTTTTCTCACAATCTGTTCAGGGAAAATATAACAAAATATAAATATATGAATAAATAAATAAATAATAATAATAATAACAAAGAATTAAATGAGAAACCCCCTTCCCCCAAAATAACAGGATGTCGGGATAAAGGAAAGTTAATTTTGTTAATTACATGCATTTGTAATTAACACATAATTCAAATAGCTCTTAAAGGGTGAGAAAAACATAATATCGATAACATATGACTTTATAAAGAATCATAAATCGAATTTCTATAATGCAATGGACCCGTCCTTATCACGTGATTACATAAGCTCCGACTCCTGCTGACCAGCAGCTACCTTGGTGCAATTTCCGGTCACATATGGTATCATGTTCATATATTTACGGTATCGTATTACAGATATGAGGTTCAAGTATAAAATCATACCTTGAAAGTTCAAAACATAGATATATGTAAGTAGGAAACCTGTCAGAAAGTGCGCGCACAGTGTGATTGGGCACACTAGACTAGAAAGACGAGAGATGCCATAAAACACAGTCGCTATATCAATCCTGTCTAATGTGGTATTGAATTATTGTTTTAAGTTATTCACCGATGCTCACCGATGCTGCCTGTACTCCTACACAATTTTCCATTATCTATATCCACTTGCATACTGGGAAACCCCAACAAACCGAAAGTACACGTTAAGCATATGGAAAAAGGGGACATTAGAACTATAAGTTCGAAATTATTCCTTTGCCAAAGTAAATATATAGGTATGATATTGAGACTCAATAATGTTTTAAAGTAACCATTAATTTCAAAATAAGCAATACCTGTTAAAAACTGCCGATATAAAATTTTGTTTCGCATGTCGATCAATTCATGCTAAGGCATTTCGAGTACTTAAAGTTTTATATAGTTCGTCATTATGACACTCGAAGTGTTATATACACCCCAGTTTGAGATTCTAGGGTAACAGTTCTCTGGACATTGGTGCGTGGTTAGAAGTTTGTTACTTCTGTAATCATTATGTTATGTCATACTCAGTTTAATCATCGTTTGTCAATCAGAAAACATAAACCGCCGTCTACACCAGGTGATTAAGCTAATCATTGGTTAAAGTCACATACTGCAGTCTGAATATTTCATAACATTTCCAGATGTAATTATTATCTTTTGGTACAAATTATTAACCTGATTGAAATGTTAATATATTTCTCTAAATAGAAGCCAGAACTGCTCACTAATGCCCACAATAATAGTGCATCAAATTTACAATTTTAAACCATTTAAAAACAAAATAAATTTTAAATCTCTGTAAGATAAAAGTGATCATCCATGGTCGACTGGTGATTTTGTTTTTTAAATGCGTGTTCTTCAATTGTGCTGCTTTTGCTAGAAGTGGGAAAGTGGGCGTCCGTAAACCTGTTAACCACACCAAATTGACCGTCCTAAATCGGTATCGTAACCGCAGCACAATCGAATACTTTTGTAATGTTTTTCCGTGTATATTCCACTGTTATCATGTTTTGTGTGCATGTCCTTGGTGATTTTTGTCATACAGCTTTGTCAGATGTCTTCAAATTTCTCTTTTACTCTTAGGTGTTCTTACATTTAGATCCTCCCGGGCACTTTGTCTCACTTCTGAATTTCAGGGGTCTGTGAAATGTCCACTGTGGTACATTGTTGTTAGTGCCGTAGTCATGTGACACCAGTTTTTCGTAATTTATACTACATTTAGATGAATACAGTGATTAGTTTGCTATTTATTCTAACGGTTTCCACTGTTGACGCCTTGATCATGCATTACTGAAGAAACATATGTTGTTGAAATGCGCATTTGATTAATTAATGTACATATATATATGTTTTGATATTTATTATTATCACAGGGTCGATACAACTGCTGGTGGACAGTAAGTAGAGTTTAATTCAGTTGAAATAAATTAATATAGTGTGGTTTTAAACAAGTATTATATTATTATCTGGTTTATCAGCAGGTAGGTATAAAAGATGGTATGGATATCTGGAATTTTCTTTTTAATAGACTGAGCTGACAGGATATTTGGCTATTTGAATAAACGAGTTTCCGTTAAGTTATTAATATGATTGTCGATCATTTCTAGCATATCATATTTCCAATCATTATAAGAGAATGAACTTTTTCTTTTTTACACTAACGTTTACACTATGGTTGTAACGCCTTTCTAATACATCACGACATTTATTGAAATATATCCTGGACGGTAACCATTATTTAAGTCCTTTCCGAACGTTTGACTATACTTGATTTGATATTACATATATACATACGGACATTTGTTTACGTGCATTCCCGACACCGGAACTTCAGTTCAACAGCATTTCATACCAATAATTGGATAATTGGACTTACTGTCCGCGCCACTCACTCTGGAAACTGGAAAATCTGGATTTTCAGTTATTCATCTTCAGAATAATTTCAAAAAGGCAACACCATTCGATAGATCTTGTTTAGTCGTAACTTTTGGTGTATGCTATATGTTTGTATGAAGAAGCGTTCATGTTCTATAGAAAAAAATCTATTTTAGATAGGGCGATTTTCATGTTAAATTTTGACGTGACGTCACCAAGTTTCCCATAGACTCAATGTTAAACATCGGCGACGTCACGTCAAAATTAACATAGAAAACGCCCTATCTAAAATGATTTTCCCCTATGAAATACGAATGCTTCTTCGTAGAAACGAATGCTTCTTCGTAGAAACATATACCATACACCAAAAGTTACGACTAAACGATTGATATTAATTTTGTAAAACTATTTTAAAGATAAATAAGTGAAAATCCAGATTTTCCGGTTTACAAAGTGAGTGGCGAGGACAGTAGTTTCCTTCTTTCTTTCATTTGCCTATGTGTACATATATTTTATATGGATTTACTCCCTGGACTTCAGAAGTTGTTGCCGGACTTTTGCTTCGGTGTTGTATGCAAAAAGGGGAGGCTTACTCCTCCCTGGCATCTGATGTCTCCTCAATTTAATTTCGGATTCGCATTTGTTTGTTCTGTATAACATTAACAACCATCACAGTATTCCGGATAGGTTGCACCGTTACCACTTTGATATGTTCATGTTTAGCATATTTTCCGGAATAAAAGATATAACTTGCCAAAGTCGCACATGGTGGAGAATATAAACTCAGGTGACTATGAATTCTATCTCCGAAACCCCACATGGGGAAGATAAACAATTTTCTGGTGTGAGACAGACGTTGCCCTTCGATGTCGAAGGGGGTTGCGATGATCCAGATGATGGGAAACATACGTACAGTCCGGGAAATCCTTTTATTACCATAGACTATACACCGAAGTGTAAAGACACTGACCTAAATCCGTTCGGATCCCCACAGAATTTTGGGAATGTAAGAATTGTCCCCAAACCAATTGTTCCAATAACCGAAGTTCACCGGGACAAATGAAGACCCTGAAAAATTTATATCTGTTCTGAAGCGATGATGCTCATTCAAGGAATAGATGGGACATAGTTCGAAGATGAAAGCCTCCTTTTCTCTCCATCTGAAAGGGTCGGCTCTTGTGTGGTATAAAAACTTGTCTCCTGACTCGTTTCATATTTCGTAGATTTCATTAAAAGCGAAGTTCCAAGAACACTATGTGTCAATGAATCCGTCTACAAATATGTCGCTGTATGCAGAGTCGGCTGCTTTCAATCATCAGCTGGGTTCACAGACTCTCGATGATTTTCATTGTGATATAGAACAAAAAGGTCACAGGTTACAAAAGACCCCACTCGACATTATGCGTAAATTTATAGATGGACTGCCGAGATCTTCACAATACTTTGTGCGGACAGGGCGCCCAACACAGTGGAAGAGGCCCTACAAAGTGCAAAATGGGTGAGGCGTTTGGATATCGAACATCAAGTACGGATTCAATCAGCATGGGTATCACTAAATCTATCAGTGTGAATGCTGTGAAGCGAGACACTACTATTGACAATTTGCAGCAACAAATTCAACTCCTCACTGCTAAGATTGACAGCCTCGCTTCTACACGCTTGCAATACAATCGTTAGGATCAGCGTTGTGTAGATAACCGACCTCCATCCCAGACCTTACAATGTTATTCGTGTAGAGGTCAAGGACATAGGAAAGCTGAATGTTGCTGGGCAGGACGGGATGCACCCAAACCGGATACCAGTTGTCAGAGATGTCGTCAAAATGGACATCCGGCATCTGATTGCACACAGTTTCTGACGCCAAGTTCAGAAAATCCGGAAAACCAGAAGGGCTCGGTCGAAAGACTCGGTCGGTCACGAGGGAGCCTTTAGATGGAACGCGTCCAAGGTATTGCAGTCGGTCTTCAGAACGTTTAAGTGACATTGAACACTCTTTCGAAGAACCAACAGAATGTGAATCTGTTACCAGTGATGATGCTTGTTCTGAAGATGGTGATTGTGAATTTATGTATTTAAATGTTTCTATTCATCATGTGAAAATATCTGCACTTGTAGATAGTGGTAGTTCTAATAATTTTAAGTCTTGCAAACTTTTCAATTCATTGACTAATGATTGTCATACACCTTTGATTCCACGTAATGAAGGTACTAAGGTTGTTGTTGCAATCAATGACATTGTTGAAATTTTGGGTACATGTTTCAAAAAAGCGATATTCCCATCAGGTAAAATGAAACTCAGAGTATATGTCATGGAAAACACTTCACATCCTCTTATTTTGGGTATACACTTTTTGAAGTGTAAGTAAAAAACGAAGAAGTACCGAAGTGTAAATCATATCTCATAATCCATGGAATAAAGGGGGCAATATCGTGTTTAGTGTCATATTCAGACAAATGCGAACCCCAATAACATCGAGGTGAGACCAGGTGCCCCGGGGGAGTAAGCGTCCTCTAGTTGCATGCAACATCCGTCGCAAAAGTCCTGCAAAAACCTTTCAAATCGAGGAGGTAAATACATAGTTATACACGCATGAACATACGAAGGAGACAGGAACGCGGAGTCAAATTTCCCATTCAAAAAAATTCTGCTGATAATTCTATTTCTTTTAATAACTCTGTGAGAAAAACACACGCATTTGATATATCTTCTAATACAGAGAGTGTGTACTTTGTGAAAGTTCCATTTTTTAATGGTTTATTTCCATACAACTGAATACATGTATATCATTTACATAAAAACGATAGAATTGATCAAAAGATGGAAGTATTTCATATGCATTACAGGAATTCTATAACTTGAAACATTATTATTTTTCATATATACAAACCTTTACAATCTAATGATATTACAAATTATGTATGTAAAACAATGTTTGTATATAAAGGTTTTATCCAGTAATTAAGTAAATACACTGAAAGACAATAAATCTCTTAAGAGTTATTTTTATAGAATTATAAAATAACAATTATGTTTTGTTTATCTACCAAAGATTATGCTAAATGATATACAATTACACACACAGTATTCACATATACACAAAAACCCACCTATCTATCTTAAGTATCCATGTACATAAGCACAAATATATGTGATTAAAGTGTGACAACTTTGAGAATGATGTTTATATTGAAATAAATTCCATCCCAATTAGCCTTAGCTAATACTTATAAGCATGTACCAATTATCAATATATCTTTATCTATCCTGTAGATATACATATTAGTAACCTTTTCAAAATTATTATAATAAAAAGCAATTATTATCATTATCGTAGGCTGAAGTGCAACTCAATTTATGTCAAGAACTGATATAAATTTATTCCATTCTGTTACAAATTTATCATATTTTCCTTTTGTAATAAATATTAGTCTATATACATGATAAACATTCTTTAAGTATATTTTTAATCCCTTTAAAGTTGGTAGCTGTTTTTGACACTTCATTTTTTATATGTAGAATTTTATATTTAATAATACAGAACTATCTGCTGAGTTATGGATAGGTCCTAACAAAAAGTTTTGTTTAGTCAAATCCATTTCAATAGAATGCTTTTCAAATTCATTTTGAATTTTAACCAGTAAAGCTTTAATTATATCACAATCCCAGAGAAGATGTTGAATTGTCTCTATTTCAAGATCACAAAATGTACATTGTGGGTTATCAGTAAGTCCCATTTTAAACGCAGATTTATTTGTTGTCAAAATATAGTGATTTATTCTGTATTGAAACCATTGTAATTTTGGATCTTTTATTAACTTTAATGATTGGTAAATTATTTTCCAGCTATTTTGGTTAAATTCTGTAAATTCACTATGCCATTTTTGCTGGGATTTTATGATTACATTTTTTGTCTTTGAAATATTTTACATATCTTTTGACCCTTTGTTTAATTTAATAATGTTAAAAATATTATATGGTATCCAAGGTCCATACACTTTGTCTAATCTTTTTCTTTCAAATTTTTCACACCATCTTTTAATTGCAATCACTATTCCATTATATTTTAGAAAATTTGTTTTTAATATCATATTTCTCTATAAATTTTTCATAAGAATAAAATTTACCATTATGATCAATCATGTCATTTATATATATTATTTCATTTTCGAACCAATGTTTATAAAATACACATTCTCCATTAATCTTAATATTATTATTCTTCCACAATGGACTCTCAGCTAAGTTGTATGTATCTTGAATTTTATTATTTTGTTTATCTAGCATTTCTTTCCAAGCAGTAAAGGTATCTTTCCAAAATTTGTTTTTTCCTGAATTAATCAATTCAGTAAGATATTTTTCTCCACATTGTAACAGAAATTTTATATTTACGTTTTGTAATATCAGATTTTGCCATATACACTCTGAGTTTAAAATTCTTCAAATCCAAGTTAACTTTAATACCATTATATAAGCTTTTAAATCATTCATATTTAACCCCCCTCCTCTATATCCTTAAACTATTATATCTCTTTTTATCTTATCGTTTTTTGAATTCCAAAGAAAGTGAAAAAGAGAGAAGTTCAAACTCTTCAAAAAGTCATTGTCAGGATTTGGCAATGAAATAAATAAATGATTAAACTGTGATATTAAAAGCGATTTGATAATAGAAATACGTCCTATTACAGATATATTTCTTTTATCCCACTGTTTCCAAATGGCTTGCATCTTTATCATTTTCTTTCTATAATGTAATTCACATATATTATCCAAGTTTACATCAAAATCTATTCCTAGTAAAGTGAAATTCGATTTCCCCCAATTTAAGCCCCAATTTTTACAAAGTTTTTCCATACTGTACTTTTTATTACCTATCCATATAACTTGTGTTTTATCAAAAATGACTTTAAGTCCAGATATTTCTTTAAATCATTTCAAAATGAAAGTTCCTTTGTCTGTCAGGATAGGTACTCAAGTTATTTGTAACGGTACAGCACTTGCTAAAACTGGGTTGTTGTTAGCTAGAGCTCTGGTAACAGTATCAGTAGTGAATACAATATCTATCAAAATTCTGAATGTTACAGACAAAATGATATCTGTACCTAGAGGGTTTAAATTAACAGAGCTCATACCTGTTAATGAATCATTGACTGCACATTATATGAAATCTGCTTGTACATCTTACCATGATTTTAGAGTACATCAATGTAACAATGTAAATGCTGGGATGCGTACATGTATTGAGTTGAAAAATAGTGACTCTAATATTTGTTGTCATGAACATGATCTTAGGGGTACACATTCATAGGAATCAAATGACAATTGTGAAGCCAGTTCTGATGTGAATCAATTGTGTGATGATACATGCATGAATAAGGTTCATTTTAAGAACTTCTGTGATGAAGCTTTGATGAATCATCTTTAACTGAAGGGCACAAATCTGACTTGTTGCAAATTTTGTATAGATTTAAAGATATCTTTTTGACCTAAATTAGTCTTTACTACCCTAGTGCAGCACCATATTCACCTTAAGCTGAATGCAGTTTCCAAGCACCAAACCGTAAGGCTTCCCCCCGACAAGAAGGAAGTTTTGCGCCACCACTTGGAGAAAATTTTAGAGCAGGGGGTTATTGCACCTTTGAGTACGGACGAAAATCTTCCGATAACTAGTCCCATAGTGCTTATTTCAAAACGTGGAAAACTTAAGGCAACCGATGGCACTCGTGAAGCTAGCCTTTCATGTTACCGCTTTTGCTGCGATTTTAGATACCTTAACTCGCAAACACAGGAATTTAGGTATGCTATTCCAGACTTGCAAGAGCTAACGGAATCATTGGCAAACAAATCGCCAAATTTCATATCTTCCATAGATTTAAGTTTTTTCCAAATGGGCATCGCGGGGCAGTCGACAAAATACACTGCCTTCAAAACTTGTTTTGGCACGTACAAATTCCGACGGCTTCCAATGGGACTAAGCACAGCTCCGAACTCATTCCAGTTACTAATGAATCGAGTACTTAGTGGTCTTATATTTAAGTCAGCGCTCTGCTATTTGGATGACGTCAAAATTGTGTCCGATACATTTGACTCCCATATAAAAGACTTAGCATGACAGAGTTAAAGTCAGTGAGGATTTTCCCGTTCCAACTTCCAAGAAGGAATTGCGACGTTTCTTAGGTTAAGTAGGGTGGTTTCGAAAGTACATTTCTGCCTTCGCAGACATAGCAGACCCTCTTAAATTTCTCTTGAAAAATAGTGTGCGTTTTCAGTGGAGAAAAGAACACCAAATGGCATTCGAACACCTTACGTCTCAGTTGACGCGTGCGCCGATACTAGCCTATCTGCGATTTTATTTGCCCTTCCGTGTCGCTGTGGATACCCCTAGCAGGGGCAAAGGCTTCATGTTATATCAGCTGCACACTACAGCACACGAAAAGCATAAAGTGCGAGTGATTCGATTTTGGGTCCAAGGGTTTATCAAAGTACCAAAGTTCTTATGAACCAACGAAGTTGGATCTGTTAGGTATGACATACGCAGTTCTAGAGTGCGCATCATATGTACGTGGAACCCGTTTTGCTGTAGAATGTGACCACCAGGCGCTTAAACCGCTATATCAGAAACAATTAAAAGGCGTTATTTATGAATGATGCCTTGCTATACTGCAGGAATTTACGTTTGACATTAAGTACAAGCCTGCAAAGGGAATGTGTGTACCTGACGCTTTGTCGCGAAACATGCCACATAATCATGATGATGATTTCGATAGCCCGGATGCTGAGGATCAGTTCTTCCCGTATGTCAAGGAGTGTTCAGGACGGATATTATTTCCGGACGGCCAGTCTCTTCCTTCATATTTTCAGTCACCGGTAGAGGAAGTTAATGGAATTGCTCTTATTAGACCTCAGCTTGACGGTGATTGATTGATTGATTGATTTTTGTTTTACGTCACACCACGAATATTTCATGTATATAGTAACGGCATCTGCCTGATGTGGGGCATACAAATTTTGACCTTTACAACGGACCCACCCGAAGCAGTGAGGGATCTTTAACGTGCCATGCATACCACGACACGGGGCCTCGGTTTTTACTGTCTCATTCGAAAGACATGACACCGGCATGACCATAGCGGGACTTAACCCCGGCCTCCCGATCAGGAGTCCGACATGATACTACTATGCCACGCCGGCTTCAGCCTGACGGTGACCTTTGATATGTTGCTGACACTGACGAACACCTAGATGTACCATTGAAGGAAGGAC
This sequence comes from Pteria penguin, assembly GCA_035048485.1. Lineage (NCBI taxonomy): Eukaryota > Metazoa > Mollusca > Bivalvia > Pterioida > Pteriidae > Pteria > Pteria penguin. The sequence continues at coordinate 3,471,708 of CM068585.1, read as the reverse complement.
GCTGTAAGATTGTCAGACGTACTCATGCATCTAAGATGCGCTCTCCCGCTACATATGTGAAACATCCAAACGTACATGCCATTTCAGTTTGTGATGTTGAAAATAACAATAACAAAGCATTTTGCCATTCAGTTAGAAATAATAAAACTGACACTGTAGTATGCGGTAATCTTGTTCAAACAAGGAAGTCCGAAACTAACACTCGTAGTGATGGCTTGAACAACAGCTCTCCTGACACTACTTTTAGTACGCACAATGTGTATTGGCCCAATCCTGATGTCACATTAAAGGCTGCTAGTGCACATTCTATTGACAGAGAAACCAACCGAACCGTGTCAACTACTGGTGATAGTGAAACGAACCGAAACGATAGTGATAGAGACACTACTGTTCATATAGGTGACACTAACGCGAATCCAATATCTCACACTGAGGATACCGTTCACTCCGAATCTGATGTGGAAAACCGTAATATTGACAGTAGCAGTCGTTCAAGTGACTTAGACGAAAGAGCTGTTTCCGATCTTACGCGTGAGCTTCTTGCTAATAGTGATAATTACTTGAAAGACATAGTTGCATTACAGCGAATGGATACATACATCCGACCTATTTTAGACTACCTTTTGTATGATCGTTTACCACGGTCCCAGAAGTTGTCGCGGCGAATCCTTCTGCAAGAGTCGGACTATATATTATCAAATGATATTATGCTCCAAGTCGAAGCGGGTGCAAAGACACACTCAGTATCAAGTGGTTGTGCCAGAATCACTCATACAAACTGTAATTCAAATCTATCATGAAACACCAATGTCTGCTCACGGTGGCATAACAGATTATCTTGACCGCATCAAGGAACATTACTTCTTTCCTAGAATGGCTATCCGTGTCAGTGACTACGTCAAATCATGTCACGATTGTCAGGCTCGAAAGATGACTAAGGTACCAACTAAGGCAGGGATAGCGTCATAACCCTACACCCATGAAACCGTTTGAGGCATTACAAGTTGACCTACTTGGACCTCTTCCCCTTTCGTACAAGGGGAACTTGTTTACCGCAACTTGTATACCGAGCAAGTGTATGTTTGCTGTGCCCATTCCCAACAAAGATGCAATAACTGTTTGCGAGGCAATGTATAGCCTTTTCATAACATTTGGAGTTTGCGATACCATCTTGAGTGATCATGAATCAGAAACTATAGCTGAAGTGACCAGGGAAGTTTGCAAACGTATGGGCATTGTGCAACAATTCACAGCGAGTTTTGCTCACCACTGCCTTGGTGATGTGAAAGAGTGCATAAGACATTAGAAGAGAGCTTGGCCCCATATGTGGATGTGAAACGGAGGGATTGAGATGTTCATCTGTCTTCAGTAGGTTCTTGCATATACTGATTCATATATGCTATAGTTGTGTCCAACTAGTCATTGAGGAATTAAGGATGCATATTGTGTGTTTATGCTATGTATGGGTAAAACTTGTACTAACACTTGTAAATCTGTTTGTTTTCGTCAAATGTTAAACCACTTGTGGAGTACCATCAGCTAATTTTCTATACATTTGTACTTATATGTATAGTTACAATGTTACTATTTGTGCATTTCGCATCTGTTACTTTGTTGCTACCATCGCTCAATATATGACATACATGTACAATGCATTGTTGGAAATTGTCTACGGAATATTGTGATGGATCATTCAAAATTGTCTTTACAGTGCCAATTTTGTTAAGGGGGCAGGATGATCAATCATCACAGCATTCCGGAACAGTTGAACCGTTACCACGTTGACCTGTTCATGTTTAGCATATTTTCCGGAATAAAAGATTTAACTTGCCAAAGTCGCACATGTTTAATATGACATTATACACAATACTATCCGTTTATTTCATAGAGGCAATGGTCAATCATTCGGTACTTTTTCGTTGTTTATTTGTGTCTTGTTAGTCTTCTTTTTAAAAGAATTTTTTGCATCACATATACCACTTGTGACTACGGCGTGCCGTTTTCTACTTCTGTGACTGCTAACAATACTAATTCGCATTCACTTATGGCATCACGGCAGGTGTGACCGGTCGGCAGGGGATGCTTCTGTATGGCACATGATTGCTTATGCGATTTTTGAAAATCCGATCGGTGTCTCAGATTTTTAATTATCTTCTGAAGTTATTTTTGACCTGGATAATGTCCTAGCTGACTGCCCTTACGAATGAAATAGCAACATCCAATATATCACTATAGTCCTTTCCTCTTAATGTAAGTTAAAGTTGACATACTGATGACAACATAATAGGTCACTGCAAGAAATTCTGAATAAATATGACCGAGATTAAAGTAAAGTATGAGTTCTTTCATTCTCATCCATTTACCGTTTTCAACGGAATCAATTTATATTTGCAGCATCTCAAAATAACTACTAAATATCTCGTAATTACGGCCTTTTTTCCTCGAAATTTCGACTTTCTTAATTTGTTATTGCGACTTTTTATAAAATAATAACGACTGTTTACACTACTTTCAATTCAACCCTGAGTAGGCTTTCCTAGTTCAAGATTAATTTCATTGTTAAATCAATTGCGTATATAGGATTCATGTACAGTTCAATAACTTAATGCAATCTACGAAAATAACTGGTGTCAAGAATACCATAAACATTATTACACTGCTCTTTCTAATAAAATCAAAGCAAGAAATAAAAATAAAAAAAGAAATAAAACGAAATAGAGTTAAATGGTGTCTTGGAATGGAAATACATTTATTCCTTTATCACGTGGATATGATGTCTATATGCTAGAGTTTTCTTCAGACTACAGCTCTTTAATCTACCGTCGCAACTGTGCAAAATGCCAATATAAAAAGATACGAAAAACAACATTGGTAAGTCTACATTTCAAAAATTTTGCGGTTGCAATAAACACCTTCTTCAAGCTTATCATAAATCATTGTCCGACATGTTGAATTTGTTATTAGATTATTGCATAAATAATAATTATTTCCATCGTGTTATACGAAAATGGATAATTGTAATAAATAAACGTGAAAAGTAAACTTGTGTCACGTGATAGTAAACTTGAAGACGGAATTACTTTGAAGTAAACTTGATATCAAGTGCACTTGACTAAACTTTATGACTGGTTTTCAGGACGAAAAACTAAACTTGAAGTGCACTTGTCAAGTGCACTTGAATGTAAAGATGATGGATAAATTCAAACCACAAGTCCAAAAATCATGAAACCATAGGACATACAAAATCAGTGAAAATGAAAAACAAATGGAAAATAACAAAATATGTCTACTTGAAGAGCATATGTGAACCCCTGTGATGGAGTGAGATCAGGTGCCCGGGGAGAGTGAGCATCTCCTGCTTGCTAGCCACACCCGTCACATATACTACGTAGAAAGAGTCAAATCGTGTGAATTCCATATGTATTTATATATGGAGAAGTCGAAGTAGGTAACCTTCTAGTATAGAAGGTGTCAAATCTGTGTAAAGTGATCGGAATCGGTCTCAGTCCAGAATATCATTTAAAAGTCTGGATAACGAGATATCATATGGAGTAATAAGAGTCTCGTAACGACCGTAGAACTTCCTCAGTGACGATGCTAGTCTAGCACATATATAACCCTGGTTGAGCAGCTTAACTGAAAGTCGCCTAGCCCTCAGAACAAAGTCATTGTAATTTGAACATGCTCTGGAATAACGTATTAACTGAGATATGAATACGCCGTATGCGGGCGATGATGGAATGTTGCTACTTATGAAAGGAAAGTTTGTGATAGCGAAATTGAAATCGTCACGTTTGTCATAGAGTGAGGTGTTCAATTGACCATTAATGTCGAAAGACAACATAATATCTAAATACGAAGTAGAATTACTAGGGTTAGGACTGCACCCAAATGTATATTCTACTAATACCATTTTTGTATGCAGGTCCTTGGTGATTTGTGTCATACAACTTAGTCAGATGTCTTCTATTTCTCGTCTATAATCGAAATGGCATTACAAGGACACACATGTTTGTAATATCTACAATACATTAAAGTTAATTTTTGTGCACAGTATACAATGTCTTTTATTTTGGTTGTGCGACACCTTTTAACAAAAGCCGACCATGCCTATTCTCAAACAAAGCTGGCCATACGACATAATCAAAGACAGGCCCTGTTTTGTTGTAAGTCCTATAGAAACTCTCGTTGAACTCTGATCCCGATTCCACATCGAATTCTAGGTACACAGACGGCAGACAACGAGTCTTTGTCAGACACCACTCTAAGCAGGTATCGCCATATTTCAAGGTGTTGGTAAAAACATCAGTTGGAAATGGGGATCCAGGTGTGATGTCAACATATTTTCCAATAATTTTGAATTCCTGCTTTTGAAAATTCTGAAATTGAACAGGTATAGCTAGATATATTTTAAAAAATAGCACGTGCATGATCATGCGCATAAGCGTAATTCAGAGCGTAGTATAGTATTCATGTTCACAGTTGCTTGGTGATAGTGGAATCATAAAATAACAATTGGCTCGGCCAGCATGACTAAAATATGAATGTAGGACTTATTAACCGCTAAGAGTCAAAACATCTTTTTTCATATTAGGCAAGGTCCATGTAAGGTGCAGACATCGCCATATTTGAACACGTATACGTAAATAGGTAAGATTAGTGACTACAGAAATTACCATTTATCAGGTACAGAAAGAACCATATATCGAATCTACCAAGTAACCAAATCACTATATGTTGTCAAAATCACCAGGTACTGAATTCACTAGCCCAGGATGTATTATAACCACGTTTACTATAGAAATATCGACCACGACATGGCATCAGACACAAAATGTTACGGGTCACCTTTTTCTCCACGTGTTCAAGCTCCTGTACTTTCTCTCCAGATCCATTGTCATCTTCATGAACTGTTGCTTTGTGATGATCTGCTGCCTGAAAGTTTTAAGCCATTAGCGTAGATTAACAACGACTTAATATTTTGCTACTGTACATTTTGAAATACTGTTAACAAATGCCTATACAATATCGATATGAATAAAAAGGGCATGCTTGTTTTGTATGTTCACTATATTCGGACTATAGTTCTTACAACTGAATTGAACTCTACTTCTACGCATGTTGAAACCCCATTGTTTGAGGACAAGATCATATCTGACCATTGTAAAACTATGCGTGGCTTCAATTAAAGCATTGATAAAAAGGATCTTCCAACAATATATCGGCTTCCCAAATAACAGAAAAATCCATATACATCACGTTTTACAAAAAAACTTCTAGTCATTGTTCTAAAACTGTGCTTTTTAAATATATTACCTCCTCACTTACTGCGGTTAAAGACCACGTTATCAAGTGTTGGAAAGCCGCCTTTAGCAAAAGTAGCGTCAGTTACTTTTGGTCTATTAAAAATTCTAACGAAATCATTGAAAGATTTGGTTTCAGAAATATTGAGGCAAATAACGTTTCTACTTTTGATTTTTCGATTCTATATACCTCTTTACCTCATGATTTAATCAAAACCATATTGTTGTCTCTCATACACTTGTGTTTCAACAGACCTCTGTACTTCAGTTACATCTGAATTTTTCTCACACAAACAATATGATAATTATAAATATTGGGCTTTTCCTGAGTTGTGTAATGCCATCACATTTTTGATGGATAATATTTATGTACAATTTAATGGTAAGACTTATCAACAGATTATTAGGATTCCTATGATAACAACTGCGCTCTTGTTATAGCATATGTATTTTATATTGTTATGAGAGAGACTGCATGCATTCTATTCAAACCTCTAAACGCTTCGACCTTATTGATAAGTTCAATGACACCTCTATAAACATGTATCTTGCTGATATTTTAGTAATCGATAACCCTGAGTCTGAAAACTATTATATTACTGATATTTATCCACTTGAATTTAATTAAACAAAGCCAATACTTCCGATCAGGAGACATCTTTCTTGGACTTGATATAATTATTATATATTGCTTGATTAGTATTTTACGTCACACCACAATTATTTCACGTATATGGTGACGGCATCTGCCTGTTGCATTGCATAGAAATTTAGACTTTTGCAACGGACCCACCTGAAGCAGTGAGGGATCTTTTACCTGCCACGCCTTCCGTGACAAGGGACCTCGGTTTTTACTGTCGCATCCGAAAGACAAAACACCGGTGTGCCCAGGGTGGGAGTCGAACCCGAGCCGAGCACCTCATCCATTAGGGCACGACACACCTGCTTATTATATATATATATATATATATATATATATATATATATATATATATATATATATATATATATATATATATATTTATATATTTTTGTGTGTGTGTGTGTGTGTGTGTGTGTGTGTGTGTGTGTGTGTGTGTGTGTGTGTGTGTGTGTGTGTGTGTGTGTGTGTGATGCATGCGATTAGCTAATGATTGGCTATTAAAGCTCTATTTTTTGTGTAGCTCGGTTAGAGGGTCGGATGCATGACGGCTAGGTGATTAGGTACCATAGATCATGGGTTCGAGTCCCAGTCAGGGAATGAATATAAGTTTAATATAGGGTGCCTCGTTAGCTGTAGTGCCTTTGTGCTTTATATGTTTGTCTAATTTGTCTTTATTTTCTACAGGTATTTCTTCGGAGATCCAAGGTCCATAGTACTCCCAGGTGTTTCACTGATTCTATTTGTGCTTTATATATGATGTCACCAGAATCCCATTATATGATATTTATATTAGTCAGTTGGTTCGGTTCGCTAGCGCCTGTACTATCGTTTTTTTTTTTTTTAAATTTCACCCCAAAACTTCTCAGAGCACTTTTAAACGTCTTACTCAGGGTTATATAGATATCATGAACTTTGAAAAACTTTTGGTAAATTTATAGATCTTATTCAGATATTTTATCAAGATTCGGAAATGTGACTTTTCAACAATACGTATCCCGCCGAATTTCCCATCCCAATTTCTACGACGATCTAGTGTTCAAGCTAAGGGGTGTCAAAGGTTCCAATAATTTGATATAGGCTGTTTCTAAAATTATAAATCGCCTCCGACATCGACAGTATGACCCCGAGGTCATCGCTATTACAATATTTCTTGTATTTGGTCCCTCTACAGCCTTATACAGACTTGTACTTGAGCGTTACACGCAGACTAACAAGGCGATGGGGACAGGCCTTGTCCAAACCTTTTCAGAGGAGACAAGATCCTGATTCTGGTCCCTTCTGACTGTAAGTCAGGACTACTAAAGATCAAGGACCTTTTCAAGGTTGTCTTTCTTTCGTGTATATTTTACTATAACCATGTGTTGTGTGCATGTCCTTGATGATTTTTCTCATACAGTTTTGTCAGCTGTCTTGTTGTGAGCATGTCCTTGGTAATTTTTGCCAGATGTCTTCAGTTTTCTCTTTAATGTAATACTATTTCTTTAGATATATTGTTCAGGTACTTTCGCCGTATTTACATCTCATATACTAATCATAGCTAAAATAACAAATACCTTACTTTTAAATATGAGGGTAAAGCAGCCTTTAAGGTACGATTTCACAAATTATAAGTAATATTAGAAATAAACCATACAGCAAAACCCTAGCAAGCTGTATTAATTTTCTGTGGGAGATGCGACATATATGAAATTTACATAAAGTGATGGTTAAATTCACAGAAATGGCTGTAGAGAAAAAAGAATACAGTACCCCTTAGAACTCCGTCTTCACACAAGGCGAACAGTAGTTTAAATTGAGGTAAGACCAGGTGACTGGGAAGAGTAATCGTCCCCTCGTTGCATGCAACACCCGTCGCAAAAGTCCTGCAACAACCTTTCATGTCGATGAAATACATAGATATAAACACATCAGCACATGTAGGAGACAAGGACAATAAATCAAATTAACCCATACACAGTATGAAATGCTGTTGAACTGAAATTCCGTTGTCGGAAATGTAAGTGAAGAAAAACAATATCAAATCAGGTATAGTAAAAAGTTCAAGATGGTTAGTTGATGAGCAGATCTCAAAATGTCGATGAACATTCTTGAAAAGGGGATCTCAAAATGCAAAATATCCCTATATCGACCATAGAACTTCCTCAATGACCATTTCAAATAAATAAATAAATGAAATAAACATCAATATGAGTAAACCATACTATATTTATCTGGAAGAGAGTTCAGACCCTTGGTCTGAAGAATTCCCGAATCATAGTCAGAGGGGGCGACATTCAGGATCATGTACTCTGAAAATGATTTTAACAAGGCCCGTCATATAGTCCCCACTGCCGCATTAGTCAGCGTGCAACATTCAGGGAAACGGCTGTAGAGGGGACCAATACAATACTTACTCTCTTTTTCATGATCTCCGCATCATATTGTCGATGATGACGAAGGCGTTTCACTAGTTTAGAACTCCAAGAAATGTTATTATCGGAACTTTTCACCCTGCTACAATTGAACACAAGATCACCCATTGGATACATATTGTTGAAAAGTAACATTTCCGATTTTTTTTTTTTTCGAATTCAATGATGCTTTGTATTATAAAGTCCAAAACGTTGGTGCAGGCTCTGATAAAGCGTTCTGGTCTCAGGAATATTGACTTTGTATAATTGACGTTCAGGCAGGTATGTGTCAGTCATATATCTTTTAAACTCAAGATGTCGTCACGATACCTATCATTGAACATATCAATAAGGTCAAAACGTTAGAGTTTTGGACAGAACTGTGTCCCTATGATATTCCATACTTTGTATGTAGTCTTCAAAATTATTTAACTTCGTTTTATTTTCATGTAATAAATAAAGAACATAATTTTGTGCGCATTTCTACAATTTATGTCGCTTCAGTGATGCAAATATTAATTGTAATCATATTAGAATATTCGATATGCTATAATTGTCACAATTCTTGGACACTCCGATATGTGTCTATGATTTAAAATACTCATTTGAAAGAGCAAAGGCAGTGGCATTCCGACAATTGATAACACTGACATGTTAGAAAGGTATTGTATACATACACATATTCAGGACTGTTTAGTTCTATATCTAAACTGTTTTGAGTAGTGCGCTTTACTTTACATTATATATTATAAAATGAATAAACATTAAAACACCACGCAAAATTTTATCATTATAGAAAAAGATCACAGAGAGAAAGACTACAACCAATTTAGAAACTGATCTGCTATAAGAGGTGGAAAGTTAGTACCCACATGAATCCCAGCTATCTGCAGAGAAATTTTGCCATGAAATTGCACATAGATAGTATCCATCAGAAAATAGATGGCCCACATAGTTCACTGCCAGTCCAGAGGTTTGTTTTAGATTCGCTGATAAAACATCAGCGTAAGAGAGATTACAATAAATATGATAAGAAATATACGTTATAGATTTGTGCACCAGATGCGCATTTAAAAACAAATGTCTTTCAGTGATGCTCATGGTCGAATTATTGGAATACTAATAACATAATAATATTTGAAAAGTTAAAACCAAAGTGGCCAGAAACGTGGACCAACGGATCAATCTAAGGACAGAGCCATGCATGAGGGAGATACTCCTTAGTTTTAGAGTGATTTGCAATATTTCATAACTGGAAATTGCAAGTATATATTTTACGTCAGTACAAAAGCACTGAAAACTAGATTTGTGATAAAACAGTGATAATTTTATTCTGACTGCATTGAAATCCTACATGACATTCTTAATCATTTGTGTACCTTCACTTTTATTTGAAAAATCATTACGATAATGATGAATAATAATTAATGTTGTCTGAGCGAAAATTAAATTCCTGACGTAGAGGTCAGGAATATGTTAAAGAGGCGGGATATGGTCGGGGTATGTATTCTTGAAGGATGGACATTTAAGGTAAAATGCGAAAGTATTTTACGAAAGAAATAGTAAAATACAAAAGAAACATTCAATAGGCGCTCTCTAGCCTTTGCACATGTAACCCTGATTTCACGTCCCATTACTTTGCTATATTGAATTGCATTTTGTTGGTATTTAAACATGGATGGCGCAAAGAAAAAAGGAGATCAGAAAATTATTAGAAACTTCAGTCGAACGAGAATTATCTGCACAAGAAGAAGAAATGGAAGATTATGTCAATGAAAACACAGAAATATCAATAGAATAATTGACGAAATCGTTCGAATGGGCAACAGACAAAAGAAACATATATACACGCAGTTTATCCTAATGAAATCAAACTTAAAGATACTACAGAATCCACTTCCTTAGGTACTTCTTAGATCTTCTACTGAATATTAACAAAGACGGTAAACTTACTACTTCACTGAATGATAAACATGACAATCCAAAATTTCCAACTGCAACTTTCTATATATATGTAGTGATATTCCTTTATCACCTGCGTATAGTGTTTATATGTCTCTGGTGATCCGATATGCTAGATCTTCATCAGACATCAGTTTACCGAGGCAAGCTACTGAGTGAAAACTTAATTTAGCAATCCATCGTTGGAGTCTGCATTGCGCAAATTTAGTGGTCGCTATAAAGATCTTTGTGCTTATCAGAAATCATCATCTGTCATGTGGAATTTATTATTAGATTATAGTCCTTATTAAACCGGTAGTACAATATCACACATTTGTACTTCTCATGACTTTTTACAGATTGTAACTATGGTATTTCTGTTACCACTTCATGTGACTACTAGCTAAAATAATATTATTGCATTGTACCGGATGTGGCTGGCGAGCAGGGGTTGTTAATTCCTCCGTAGCACTTGATCCCACAGCTGGTTCGTCCAAGAAACAGTGATAATGAATATATCTATTTTGTCAAGTAGAATATATGTTTCTTTTTGACTACTACTCTAACTTATCATTTTAATCATGAAAATGTGATAACATGTACAAACAATGATATGGTAACATAACCTCAAATTCCTCAACTTACAGTGTTATAATCGCCACATGTGCCAAAGAGGGTTGAAGTAAAAGTGTTAAAGTGATACTTTTATCATAACCATCATATACCATAAGATTACAATAGTATTCAAATTCCAACAACACCCCCCACTTTCAAAAAGAAATATATATATATATATATATATGTGTGTGTGTGTGTGTGTGTGTGTGTGTGTGTGTGTGTGTGTGTGTGTGTGTGTGTGTGTAAAATGGAGGAATGCTCCCGAAAAATATTGTGATTACATTGATAATAACTCAATGTACTAGACAAAATCGTATAATATACTATTAAAGAGATCATTTGTTGCACGTATATCATGTACATATTGCAAAAACAATGACAGACAGAAACTGTAATTATTTGGCGTTTGGGGCATTTAACTTCATTTTGACTCCCGTATTGTGAATATGTCCACCTATATATTATATAAAATTATGTAGAGATTAACTGTGTATTTATTCATAAACCTTCCTGAACGTGAAAAAACATACTGGCTATACTCTATGATGATAGCAGCAGTTAACGTAATCGTCACATACCTTGAGGAGTTGAAGAAGCAGTGTTATGATAATCGTGTCGTCAATATTCATGTCAGCAAGTTCTTCAAAAGCATTCATCCAACTGTTGTTGTAGATATCAGAAAAACCATCTGCTGTGACCTTGATGAGGGCATTATTAGTATCGGAATCATTGACGCTTCCCGTACCCATCATATTCTCCATTCTGATTAAAAATATATTTTCTAGATTTTACTTGTAACTACATTTAAATTAGAGAAGCATTTTGACGCGATGGTTTAGGAAAGTTCTGTTAATAATATATACAAAGACATTTGTTAACATATTGCACGATATGTATATTACGTCTTTGTGTCACCAGGCAAGATTCAGGAACTACAGCTTCTGGTACGGCTACGACTTAACAGTGTGTAAATTCTGACCAGACACACATATTACCAAAGCATTTTAATTCATTTTACATTGGGCAAAATGCTAATTTTGTCCACCTCAAAAAATTACAAACTGTTTAAAAAGCTTTATCAAAAGTTTACCACAAATTCTCTATTTCATTTCCGAGAAAAACATAAAAGATTAAGATATCCCCAAAACAAGAGCAAATTGCAAGTGTAAACAGAAGATTTTATCATTACAGAAGAAAAAAGAGGAGTTACCGGCTCAGTTATGTGGCAGAAGTCACCATGGAGCTATACAATACATGAATATAAATAATATAATAGAACATTTAACACATTACAAAAATATTTGATTGTAGTGCAATTACGATACCGACTTAGGACGGTCATTTAATTTGACAAAAGCCAAACAAATGGTGTGGTTAACCGGTTTACGGGCCCACCTTCCCACTCACCGTAACAGCAGAACAATCAAAAGACGTACATTTAAAAATTTATAAATAATCCTCCATGTAAAGAACAAGGGTCAACAGGTATCGCATTTTGAGAGGTCATAAAAATATAAACACGTAAGGTATTGTAAAACACATAATGGTATAAAAATATATGCGACATCAACATGATAAACCGTGCTCTGCCAGTCTGAAAGCGAGCAGAAAACCTGTTAGGGAATATGTTGTCAAAAGTTATGAAAAAGCAGAGAAACAGAAGGCATCTGGCCAAGCTGTATGACACAAATCACAAAGAACATGCACATAAACATGATAATAGTAAGAGAAACACAGGAAAGGACATAACAGAAATAGTCGATTTTACTGCAGTTACGATCCCGATTTAGGATGGTCTAGGACTCGTATGTACTACGTAGTCGGCCATTGAAACTTCTTCAAGTTGTTATGTAAACACACATGGTCATGATCAGCATGTCTGGCATGTTTGCACGAAAACAGGCAATTATGCTCATTGCCTGCTTTTGTTTATATCTGTTTCTCTTGAATAGGTGATCTAGTATGATTTTTTTCATGACGGAGTCTACGTACGTGTACTGGTTAAATGTCACTTCGAGTTTCCTATGATTTTTTCCAATGTTCTAGCATTTAAAGATAATGTGAAATTCCTATGATTATTGAACTGCCTTTACTGTTGTACAATATTCATCAAAAAGGGTATTCCTTTTCATACTGAACTTCTCACATGCTAAATTACAAAGACAATCCTATGAACTTTTTTCGCCTCATTTGGCATTATACTCCTACAAGGAAAGACGACGAATTGAAGCGATTCGCTGTGCCGTGGGGCTTCCGCGTCTATTTTTGGCGATGGTGTTCCATTTGAATCTAAGGACACACATTTAAAACATTATAAATAATCCTCATATAGAGACCAAGGATCAACGGGTTTCTGAAGACGAGAGGTCATAAATATTTTAAAACACGAAACCTAGTATGGAAGTATATGCTAGTATCAAATATATGTTGGGCAACATCAACATAAGTAAACCGTGCTCTTCTCTTCTGTAAGCGAGAGCAGGTCCTTGATCTGTAGGAGTCCCGTCTAACAGTCAAAGGGGACGAGGCTCAGGACCTTGTCTCCTCTAAAAAGGTTTGGACAAGGCCCGTCATAGATTCCTCACCGCCCTGTTAATCAGCGTGCAACGCACAAGTTAAAATCTGTATAATGCTGTAGAGGGACCCAATACGAGACCTGTGGTCTTTGCAAGGATCTTGGGGTCATACTGTTGATGTCGAAGGCGTTTAATTATATTAGAACTAATACATATTAAATTATCGGAACCTTCTACCCTCCTTAGTTTGTACACTAGATCACAGTAGGAATTGGAACGAGAAATACCGCTGGATATGTATTGTTGAAAAGTCACATTTCCGAATTTAGACAAAATTTCTGAATAAGATCTGTAAAATTTATCATATGTTTTTCGAAGTTTATGATATCTATAATCCTGAGTTAAATGTTTGAAAGTGATTTGAACATTGTGTTTTCCGTGAAAATCCAAAACGTTCGTGCAGCCTCTGGCAAATTGAACCAATTGACTAAAATAAGACTAATATAGATACCATATGATAGGAGTCTATAGGGACATCAGCATCTAAATAAGGGAAATAAACAATAGGAAATCCAAGTCGTCACGTTTATCATATATGTTAGTATGGATATAGTTCTTAATAATATTGATATATATGTCCAGAGAAGGTGTTTCCTGATCAGCAGTATTGGCTTTGTTTAATTGAAGTTCAGATGGATAAATGTCAGTAACGTATTTTCCAATTAAGAGTTATCGATTACTACAATATCATTAAGGTATCTAAAGGTGTCATTTGAAGTCATTCTCATAGCATTTTAAAGATAAATCTGTTATAAGCGAAGCGCAGTTAGTGCCCATACAAATCCCAATAATTTGTTGAAAATCTTGCCATTAAATTGCTCAAAAATATTATTCATGAAAATGTGATGCTATTACATAGCTCAGTACAGGTCTAATATTTATAATTATCATATTGTTTATTTGAGAAAAATCCAGATGTAACTGAAGTGCAGAAATATGATTTAAACTCTGTTGAAACACCAGCTTATAAGAGACAACAACTTGGTTTTGATTATATCATGATGTAGAGCGGTGAGGTATATAGTGTCGAAAAATCAGAAGTAGAAACTTGATTAGCTTTAAAATTTCTCAAACGGAATTTATCAATGACTTCCTTAAAATTTTGGATGGACCATATGTTACTATTGTTAAAATCATTACTACAGTAATTGATAATATGTTCTTTAACTATAGTTAGAGCGGAATCAATATGTTTAGAAAGCATAGTTGTATAACAATGACTGGAATTTGATATAAAACATGATTTATATAGACTTTTATGAAATTTGGGAAGCCGATACATGGTTGAAGATCATTTTATCAAAGCTTAAACTGAAGTCGTTCATAGCTGTACAATGGTCAGATAGGATCTTGTCCTTCAACAATGGGGTTTAAACATATGTCGAAGTAGAATTCAATTCAGTTTTAAGAACTGCAATAGAGTATATTTTTCAAACCATGATAAAATTATTAGCTGTTCTGTCAGCAGGTACGATGATATAATTATTTTGTAAATCCGCCATTTTCTGTTCGTGGCCTGGACTTTTTGAATAAATGGGGATTAAGTGTAAACTTATTGATGCAAATATCAATTATTTTTTAGATTTTACTGTTCCGTCATTTAAGATGTATACTTTTACGCCTTCTATATACACCATCGTTTACAATAAGTTCTTAGTGCTTCTCCCCGGCACTTTGTTAAAAAACACGAGGAAGTGCCAAAGGGTTAACCATATATCAAAGTCCATGGAACAAGAGGACAATATATGTATACTGTCATATTCAGACAAATGTTAACCCCAATAAAATCGAGGTGAGACCAGGTGCCCGAGAGAAGTAAGCGTCCCCTGGTTACATTCAACAACCATCGCAAAAGACCTGCAACAATTTTTCAGGTCAAGGAAGTAAATACTTAAACATACAAATATGGACACATGAAGGAGACAAGAACACGAGGTCAAATTATCCTACTCACGGTATGAAATATTGTTTAATTGACTGCAGGTAACAAATGTCTGTATAAGTACATATTGTGTCAAATCAAGTATAGTCAAAAGGTTAATATGGTTAATTTGTATGGTCTGGTCCCAAAATATCAGTTAACATTCTCGAAAGAGGGATCTGAATTTGCACCAGATCCGTGTATCGACCGCAGAAGTTCCTCAGTGAAAAGTTCAAACATTCCTCAATTTATCCCTATGAGAGTAGTTTCGTGACCAAACGCCTCGCCCTCTGGACGAATTTTCGTGTTTAGGGCATGACTTGGCATAGCGTATAAGTTGTGAAATGAAGACGCCATAAGCGGGAGGGGAGGGTATGTTGCTACTCAGAAAAGGGAATGATGAAATTGAAATCGTTTCGTTCGTCATAGACAGAATTTACTAATGAACTATCGTTACTAACTGATAGGAGTACACCGGGGAATGAAGCAGAAGATGCTTTTATCTTGTAAAATCTATCCTAGAAGGTAATCTATACTTTTGCTCTTTATTAAAAAGCGAACGCAGATATTTGTTAGAAATCGAATTAAGATCACCTGTAATAGCTTAATCCGCAAGCTGATAAATGAAATTGGAGTTATTGCATGGAAAGGAGGGCGGAATAGAGTTCAGAGTATAAGGATATGATGTGACTGCATTGTAATCAAAATTAAAGTTTCTAATAGGTTCTTTTTTGTGCTGATAGCACATCAGCGGTGGCCCAATATTCTCAAAATACTGTGGAATATTTGATTCTATGATCACGAAAAATTTAAAGAATATTAAGCAGGTCTAAACCCTTGTTTACAAGTTTAATCTTGGTGAATTGCGATTTAGGAGGGAGCGATGGTATACATGGGTAAAGTTTGTAATATGAAAATGCTACTATCATTTCAAGTCTAAATCAATCCATATAACGTAACCTTCTTAAATCAGCTTCATCCAAGATAGGTTTCAATCTGGTGACCGGAATAGACGATAGTGCATGTAGAAGTTAGCGACGACTTTTTTTTCCGACTATCCGCAATAGACCGTCTAATGACCTATTTAATCTAGCATGTCTTCCGCGGTTAACATTTCAGCGACGACTGTGCGGTTTGTCCTTCCTCCTAACTTCTGGTCATTGAAAATATATCGATATTGTTATGGTAAGAAGAAATGTTACCCTTTTGAAAAGTAAAGATGATCGATAAATCCAAAGCACAAGTCCAAAAATCATAAAACCAGAGGACATACAAAATCAGTGAAAATGAAAAACAAATGGAAAATAACAAGATATGTCTATTTGAAGAGCATATGTGAACCCCTGTGATGGAGTGAGATCAGGTGCCCGGGCAGAGTGAGCATCTCCTGCTTGCTAGCAACACCCGTCACATATACCCAGTAGAAAGAGTCAGATCGTGTAAATTCCATATGTATTTATATATGGAGAAGTCGAAGTAGGTAACCTTCTAGTATAGAAGGTGTCAAATCTGTGTAAAATGATCGGAATCGGTCTCCGTCCAGAATATCATTTAAAAGTCTGGATAACGAGATATCATATGGAGTAATAAGAGTCTCGGAACGACCATAGAATTTCCTCAGTGACGTTGCTAGTCTAGCACATATATAACCCTGGTTGAGCAGCTTAACTGAAAGTCGCCTAGCCCTCAGAACAAAGTCACTGTAATTTGAACATGCTCTGGAATAACGTATTAACTGAGATATGAATACGCCGTATGCGGGCGATGATGGAATGTTGCTACTTATGAAAGGAAAGTTTGTGAAAGCGAAATTGAAATCGTCACGTTTGTCATAGAGTGAGGTGTTCAATTGACCATTAATGTCGAGAGACAACATAATATCTAAATACGAAGTAGAATTACTTCTTTCTGTGATTTCTTTGACCTCAAGTTCACTTGGATAGATGATGCTAAGGTAATCCGCGAATGAAGGATTATTAATTGAAAGCAAGTCATCTATATATCTGTAAGTAAAATTGAAGCCAAGAGCCAATTGTTTTTTTCCTTGCGAAAGCAAAGACTGAATGAATTCAGCTTCGTATGAGTAAAAGAATATGTCAGCCAGAAGCGGAGCACAGTTAGTGCCCATTGGAATGCCGACAATTTGTTGAAAAATCTGACCTCCAAACACCAAAAAAATGTTATCGATAAGAACGTTCAACATCTGGATGACAGCTGTTTCAGTGTATTTATTTTTGGAATCAGAATTTTCCCTAACAAAGTAAGTTTTATCGTGGCCTATTACTATATATTTGAATTTGCGGCTTCCGTTTTTACTAGTAAATGCATTTTGAATAATTTCCGCTAATCTGTCTTTTAATTTCTGATAAGGGATCGTTGCGTAAAGAGTCGAAAAGTCAAAAGACTTGATAGAGTGAATTTTAGTAAAACTTTTTGATTTTAGATTTTCTAACAACTCTTTTGAATTTTTAAGGATCCACATTTGATTAATTCCACTTCTGGAATATACTGTTTCGCAATATCTATGAAGGCCAGATTTAATTTCTGATAATATTTTTGTGAGTAGCATCGATACAGATTTTGTGGAACACTTCGAGGAACCAGCGATAAAGCGTTGTTTGTAAGGATTTTTGTGCATTTTTGGAATGCAGTACAAATATGGAAGTTCTAAATTTTATTTATTTGAGTCAATACCAAACGTATTGAGGACAGATTTATGATTCTTACTTCCGAAACCGAAAAGTTCGTGAGAGTATAAGTAGGATTTCCTGGAGCTGAATTTAGTCCTAATTCTTTCACTAGGCTGTCAAAGTAATATTTCTTACAAGTAAATGTATAATTATTGGATGCTTTATCTGCTGGTGTAATGATATAATGTTCTTGGAGGAAGGTAAGTTCTGTGACAACATCAGGATCTTTAAATCTGATCTTTGAGACCAATGGTATATGGGGTTTGTAAATGTAAAGATGATGGATAAATCCAAACCGTAAGTCCGAAAATCATGAAACCAAGGGACATACAAAATCAGTGAATATGAAAACCAAATAGAAAACAAAGGAACATATCTACTTAAAGAGAATATCTGAAACCCCTTGATGGAGTGAGATCAGGTGCCAGGGGAGAGTGAGCATCTCCCGCTTGCTAGCAAAGAAAAATGAGGAGTTACTGGCTCAGTTATGTGGCAGAAGTCACAATGGAGCTATACAATACATGAATATAAATAATATACTAGAACATATAACACATTACGAAAATATTTGATTGTAGTGCAATTACGATACCGACTTAGGACGGTCATTTAATTTGACAAAAGCCAAACAAATGGTGTGGTTAACCGGTTTACGGGTCCACCTTCCCACTCACCCGTCAACACCCGTCACACTTACCCAGTAGAAAGAGTCAAAACGTGTAAATTCCATATATATTTATATATGGAGAAGTCAAAGCAGGTAACCGCTTAGTGCAGAAGGTGTCAAATCTGTGTAAAATGATCGGAATTTTTCTCAGTCCAGTATCAATATCGAAGAAGTACCAAACCATTAATCATTCTCGAAGTCCAAGGGCAGATACAAAATCGTGTAAGTTTCAAAAAGGAACTGCTGTGAACCCCGAAATACTGGAAAATTCCGAGGTGAGGTCAGGTGCCCAGGGAGAGTAAGCTTCTCCTGTCTGCATGCATCACCCGTCACAGCAGTTCTCAAGAAACATGTCAAAATCAAGAGTTTTGGTTTCCTAATTGTACATACGAAAGTGCAAAACTGGTATACAAAGTCATATTTGGTGTTTACTGAACAGGTCATTTAGTCGCATTCCAGAATATTATCAATCATTCTAGAAAGAGGCACATCATATATTCGTACAAGATCCCCATATCGACCGTAGAACTTCCTCTGAGACGATTTCAGACGTTCTTTAACATATCCATGCATGAGCAACTTAGTGGCCATTCGTTTGGCCCTTGGAATAAAACCGTTGTATAGAGAACAGGCTCTTGCGTACCTTATAAATTGAGATATAAAAACTCCATAGGCAGGTGAGGTCGGGATATTGCTGCAAAGAAACGGGAAGTTAGTTATTTGGAAGTTAAAATCCTCCAGAATATCATTTAAAAGTCTGGATAACGAGATATATTGTGTAATAAGAGTCTCGTAACGACCATAGAACTTCCTCAGTGACGTTGTTAGTCTAACACATATATAACCCTGGTTGAGTAGCTTATCTGAAAGTCGCCTAGCCCTCAGAACAGAATGTCCACAATTTGTTGACAAAAACCTTTTCTCCAAACACCACAAAAATGTTATCGATAAGAAAATTCAGCATTTCGGTGACATTAGTTTCAGTATATTTATTGGAATACAGTACAAATATGGAAGTTCTAAATTTAATTTACTTGTGTCGATACCAAACGTATTAAGGAGAAATTTATGATTATCAAGTACTTCCGAAACCGAAAATTTCGTGTGAGTATAAGTAGGATTTCCTGTAACTGAATTTAATCCTAATTCTTTCAATAAGCTGTCAAAGTAATATTTCTTACAAGTAAATGTTCTCTGACAACATCAGGATCTCTGATAATAGATTCGAATCTGGTGTTTACAGAGCTTTGTAATTTTTTAATTATTAGTGCAATAGATTTTATCCATTCCGAAAGAGTGTCGACAGGTCCTATTTCTCTTTTGGCCTATCGTGTAGCATATTCCTCGCACGAGTTGATAATATTTTCAAAATTTTGACTCCATGTGAATGATCTGGGTTCTCTGTTTTTAAATCCAATCAAGCTGTGCAACTAAACGTCGTTTTCTTTTTTTATTTCAGATTTGGTTTCTCCCGGTAGTATTGTAATGTTTTAAAAAGGAGAAACAACAACGGTATCAATATTGTGATTATATTTGATGAAGTGATAGTAAAGAAATACTTATATTTACTTCCAGAATTATGTCTGATTTTATATGAATGATTAAGAAAACGGCTTTTCAATACCGAGCCCCACACCCCCTTGCTATTCATGTTATAACATATATTAAATTAGACGTATTTCAATTGTTCATCTATATATTGAAAGTTTCGTCGAAATGGAGCATGATAAATTGGAATTGCATTTAATTCATGTAATAAATTCCATGATAATTTCTGCATGTGCATACATGTTAGTATTGAACTACTTATGACAAAACATGTTTTCGTTGGTAGTACTATATACTGATGATTATTGTGTTATTCAAATTATGATATTTAGGTCCAAAGTCTATTTTGACAATTTTACGAAAAGCCATCTTATGATGCTTCACTTAACCAAAATACTAGTTTCTAAACTCCTGGTATAATGATATATTACTTCTGGACTTTCTGTGCAGTGTCCAAATTATTATTATTATTATTATTATTATTATTATTATTATTATTATTATTATTATTATTATTTTACTTTAATACAAATATTAATTGGTTGTCTCATTGGTTTATTGATTGTGTAATAAGTCTCTATTAACAATTTTTCAGGTACATATCGCGACATGGAAGTAGGCAACTTCTGACACAGCTCGATTTGACACTAGTCCGAGACAAGATGAGCTTAATAAGAAGTTCCTATTCTCCCTAGAGGAGCGTTTCCGAACCTGTGAGATCTGTTTACTGATTAGAGAGAAAAAACTGAAGACATCTGACAAAGCTGTACGACAACAATCACCAAGGACATGCACATAAAATATGATAATAATAGAATATACACTGAATAACATTACAAAAATATCCGATTGTGCTGCGGTTACGATACCAACTTAGGGCGGTTAATTGAAGTAACAAACGTCATTCAATTGGTGTGGTTAAAATAAAAATTCAAGACCGACGATATCATACAAAAAATGGATCGATTATAGAACCAATATGTTGGTTGGATAAATGGTGTTTATTCGACAAATCAGCTTCTCAAGGGCATCTGTCGACATCCTGATTACCTGGTATTTGTCTCAGATATTCTGAATTTCGCCTAGACGCAAGTGTTTTATTGGCTCAGATTTTCGATCTTAGATGTCAGTTGGGAGGTAACTGGACAGGATACTGCCTTCAACATATCGAAGGAAGACAAACCGGAAGTCCAAATGGAGTAGGATGAAGACAAAAAGAACAAGAAGCTTCAATGAAAACTACTCATTCATGGCTGTGAAAATACTACTCAGACCGGTAGTTTTATTGTGAGTTGCGCTGATTACAGTAAGAAACGTTGAAGTCTCGTGATGCCTCATAGGGCCACAAAAAGATGGGCTTTTGAAAAAGATTCCCAAGAGTATCTATGAGACCGAAAAGTCAAGAATAGTCTTTCACCAAGTAAAGCTATCATGCTACACTAAGTGTCAAAGCTGAGTATTTTATTCAAGAATGCATATTATTTGCTAAAATGGCAGGCCGTACAGCTAATACCAAAGTGTTAAGGCCAAGGAATTAATTATTGGTAATACTTATCTCAGGGATAAATGTTCGCAAATTCTTAATGACCAAAAAGCTGACATACGTCTACAGACACAATCACTTGCCAAAGTCCCATCGTTGATAATTAATACCTCAATCGATTCTTCATGCAACGAATCAGAGATCATAGATGTATATTAAATATCAGAACATATAAATGATACATGATACATATTTCAAAACCAAAGATCCGCCATGTATTTCCTATAGCTACACGCCATCAATTGCATCCACAATTTATAACTACAAAGGGTTTCTGCAGACTCTTGATCTTAGCAACTCTGCATGCCATCCTCAATCGTGTGCATGTTCATTTTTTGTGTGCAGGTCCTTGGTGATTTGTGTCATACAGCTTTGTCAGATGTCTTCTGTTTTCTCTTTTATCTAATTTTATATATTTTCCTTGTGGTCATGCCATTACCATTGATCTTGATACTGTTAAAAACGCCAAATTAATTGAACTTTTGCTTAAAGGCCCAAAACACAGAGATCCCAGATCATTCACATGGAACCAAAATTTTTGATAATATTATCAAGTCGTGCGATGAATATGCTACACGATGGGCAAAAAGAGAGGAAGTACAGGTCAACACTTTTTCAGAATGGATGAAATCTATTGAAGTACTGCTGAGATCAAAAATTACAACGCTCTGTAAACACCCCATTCGAATCTATTTTCAAAGATTCTGATGTCAGAGAACTTGCCTTCCTCCAAGAGCATTATATCCTTACACCAGCAGATAAAGCTTCTAATAATTATACATTTATTTGTAAGAAATATTACTTTGACAGCTTAGTGAAAAAAATTAACATCAAATTCAGCTCCAGGAAATCCTACTTATACTCTCACGAAATTTTCATAAATCTATACTAAATGTGTTTTGTATTGACACAAATAAATTAAATTTAGAACTTCCATTCTTTACATGGAGGATTATTTATTAATTTTTAAAAATACGTCCTTTGATTGTTCTGCTGTGGGACGGTTGGGCCCGTAAACCTGTTAACCACACCATTTGTTTGGCTTTTGTCATATTAAATGACCTTCCCAAGTCGGTGTCGTAATTGCACTGCAATCAAATATTTTTGTAATGTGTTATATGTGCTAGTATATTACAATGACTTTGTTCTGAGGGCAAGGCGACTTTCAGTTAAGCTGCTCAACCAGGGTTATATATGTGCTAGACTAGCATCGTCACTGAGGAAGTTCTACGGTCGTTACGAGACTCTTATTACTTCATATGATATCTCGTTATCCAGACTTTTAAATGATATTCTGGACTGAAACCGATTCCGATCACTTTTCACAGATTTGACACCTTCTATACTAGAAGGTTACCTACTTCGACTTCTCCATATATAGATACATATGGAATTCACACGATTTGACTCTTTCTACGGGGTATATGTGACGGGTGTTGCTAGCAAGCAGGAGATGCTCACTCTCCCCGGGCACCTGATCTCACTCCATCACAGGGGTTCACATATGCTCTTCAAGTAGACATATTTTGTTATTTTCCATTTGTTTTTCATTTTCACTGATTTTGTATTTCCTATGGTTTCATGATTTTTGGACTTGTGGTTTGGATTTATCCATCATCTTTACATATTATTGATATTCATGTATTGTATAGCTCCATGGTGACTTCTGCCACATAACTGAGCCAGTGACTCCTCTTTTTCTTCCATGTTTGTACTGCATTCCAGAAATGCACAAAAATCCTTACAAACAACGCTTTATCACTGGTTCCTTGAAGTGTTCCACAGAATCTGTATCGATGGTACTCACAAAAATATTATCAGAAATTAAATCTGGCCTTTATAGGTATTGCGAAACAGTATATTCCAGTGGAATTAATCAAATGGGGATCCTAAAAGATTCAAAAGAGTTATTACAACATCTGATATCAAAATGTTTTACTAAAATGTACTCCATCAAGTCCTTTGACTTTTCGGCTCTGTATCCAACGATCCCTTATCAAAAATTAAAAGAGAGATTAGCGGAAATTATCCAAAATGCATTTACTAGTGAAAATGGAAGCCGCAAATTCAAATATATAGTTATTGACCATGATGGAACTTACTTTGTCAGGGAAATTTCTGATTCCAACAATAAATATACTGAAACTGATGTCATCGAAATACTGAAATCTTATCGATAACATTTTTATGGAGAAAAGTTTTTTCAACAAATTGTCGGCATTCCAATGGGCACTAACTGTGTCACGCTTCTGGCTGACATATTCCTTTACTCATACGAAGCTGAATTCATTCAGTCTTTGCTTTCGCAAGGAAAGAAACAATTGGCTCTTGGCTTCACTTTCACTTACAGATATATAGACGACTTGCTTTCAATTAATAATCCTTTATTCGCGGATTGCCTTAGCATCGTCTATCCAAGTGAACTGGAGGTCAAAGAAACTACAGAAAGTAATAATTTTACTTCGGATTTAGATATTATGTTGTCTTTCCACATTAATTGGTCAATTGAACACCTCACTCTATGACAAACGTGACGATTTCAATTTAGCTATCACAAACGTCACTGAGGAAGTTCTATGGTCGTTACGGGACTCCTATTACACAATATGATATCTGGTTATCCAGACGTTTAAATGATATTCTGGACTGAGACCGGTTCCGATCATTTTACACAGATTTGACACCTTCTATACTAGAAGGTTACCTAATTTGATTTCTCCATATATAAATATATAAGGAATTTACACGATTTGATTCTCTCTACTGGGTATATGTGACGGGTTTTGCTAGCAAGCAGGAGATGCTCACTCTCCCGGGGCACCTGATCTCCCTCCATCAATGGGTTCACACATGTCTTTCAAGTAGACAGTTTTCGTTGTTTTCTATTTGATTTTCATTTTCAATGATTTTGCATGTCCTATGGATTCATGATTTTGGGACTTCTGGTTCGGATTTATCCATGATCTTTACACAATAATGGGCATTTTGACAACATATGTCTTTTTACGACAATCTTGGCCGAATGATTGGACTTCTAATTACATATAAGTATTTGAAGAGCAGAGGTAAAACCAAAGTGGCCAAAAAAAAAAATAATAATAAAAAAATAATAATAATAATAAAAAATAAAATTTAAAAAAGCCAAAGAATCAATCTAAGGACAGAGCATGTATGTATGAGGAAGATCCGCCTTAGTTTTAGACAATTTAACGTATATTTTTCTCATCGGTACAAAAGTACTGGAAACTACACACATGATGCCATATCAGTCTACCAGTAGACATCTGGAGAAATCTATGGAATATAAGGTAAATTTAAAGCTTTGCTAATTGTATGCATTATTTGTCACCAACATCCAATTAAGTATCTTGTTCAACGTAAGCACCAAGTGTTATATCATTACATCAAGCCCGCTGTTTACCAAAAGATAAAGCAATTCAGAATAGACAATAGGGGATTGACAGCACTTACATATGAATGTACTCACCTTGTATTTGCTTCACGTAGTTTCTTTTCCAGAATCTGTATATGTATCAAGAAGCGAGAATTCTGCTCTTTAAGCCGCTTCACCTCTGTATGTAATTCCCATTCATGTTCTAATGAGGTTGATTCTATGGAAAATTTATGAGGATCAGATACATTTTTGGATTTGTTACCGTTATCTCCATCATCATGTACTGTCTCACACATGGATGGTATTTTAGATAAGGTATCATCAGTTGATACATTTTGGGATAGGTCATTGTCTTCATCGTGTTGTTCCGTCGTGGACGTTTCTGTAGATAACGAATGATCATGTGATGCATTCTTAGATTTCTTATCGTTATCGTCTCCATCCTGTTGTTTCGTGTTACACATAAATGGTTCTATAGATATCTCGGCATCATGTGATGTATTTTGGAATTGGTTTTTGTAAACCTCATCGGTATTTCGTTTTACATCCAATACAACAACTTTCTTTCTACAAAAATAGAGATCCGATTCAGTTGTATGACAAATCTAGCAAGTTACACGCTATGACGGAGTATAATTTAAGTATGTAAACAATGAAACAACATTAACAAATGCCAACCATGCACTGCCCGTGTAACATCGGGCTAAGGTCACTGATCGAGTAGGAGTCCCAAATAATTGTTTGAAACTTGTTTTAATCAAGCCTGTCACACAGTGCCAACCGCTCTGTAAGTCAGAGAGCATCGTTAGGAATAAATTTTGTAGTGATATAAGACAGTTCAAAACTTACGGTCTTTTCTATAAATTTAGGATCATATTGTCAGCTACATGTAGTTAAAGTTTATGAATGAAATCCTATAAACAAGATAAAAACAAGTCTGCTTCTTCCCCGAACAATATATAAACAGGCCTGCTTATCGTGGAATGCAATTATAGTACTAACAAGAATCCAAGTAACTTGTTGAGTAATCTAAATCCCTTCCATTGTGCATGTTTTCCGCCAGGAAGGAGATGGCATTACATAATTAGGTACCAGTCAAATTTTAAGGAATTTTACTGTTTGTTGAAGAAATCCAACAGTATCTAAAAGAATACCGTTCAACAATTGATTGTATGAATATATTTTAATAGAATGTGAATTGATTTATTTTATATGAGTTTCTAGAGAATATGAAACATTACTAAAATAATTATCATAGTAAAGGATTAAGTAAAGATTTGAAATTAGATATGCCGGAAGTTTTCATCATTGGGATTATTAGTCAACGAATGTAACGAAATAGACTCGCGGTATGTTCTCACTTTCGCCAAGGGTCAAACTGTCGAGGTCAAGGTGGTCATCAATTAAAGAGTCATTTTCGGGTCCGCTCATTAACTTTTACATGCTAAGTTAAATACTTGGTAGAAATAATTCTTTTGTAGAAAACGTCTGATATATGTAGATTTGAAGATCATATTTAGTAAAAGTAATTTTACGGGGTAGCATATCAGTAAACATGATTTCACCAAAACGCTTAAGGTTACCAAATCAGGAAAGAGGGAAAGACATAGAAAGTATGAAACTAAGTCGTCCAATTTTGAAGGTCAAATTGGCTAATAACGGGAATGACGTTTTGATTTTCAGAAACATTTTGAACCAAAACTCTATACAAAGTAAAATCACCACGTACTTCCAATACAAGGAGTCACCTTGCATTTTCTGTTGCAATATACAGTTAGTTGCATCCAAACTTCAACTACAGGGCAAGTTTGCATTAACTTGACTTTCCTAGCCTTTTCCTACTCAGATTATAACGTATTTCAAATTGGGGTTATTTCAGTTAATATCTTCGTTTATTTTAATATTATAAGTGTTACCATTCACAATGGATTTCATGTTGGCATTGCAAGAGATGTGATGGCAAGTAAGACATTTCTTAGAATACCCGCTATGTTTAGATTTTATGGATTTTGAAATTATTTTGGATTAATTATAAGGATAGTTTTAAATTTAGAGGAGAAATAGTAACTTTACTAGTTCTGGGTCCGGCGCCATAAACTGAGAATATACTTAAGTCAAAAATTTCATTTTAATTTATTCCATTATCAAACGTTCAAATAAATTTTAATGCAGAATGGTTTAATTGTATTTATCAGTAGAATAAAACTAAATAAAATCCAAATCCCAGTTATTAATTCATTGATGAACAGAGGAATATGAATTTTTAACTTAAGTATATTCTCAGTTTATGGCGCCGGACCCTGAACAACTTTTTACAAGAAGTAAGAGGATGATGAATAGTAGACACAGAGGGTAATCCAAAAGGAGTAACCTAAGAGCAAGAAACAATCATTATTGGTTGATTGATTGATTTTTGTTTTACGTCACACCACGAATATTTCACGTATATGGTGACGGCATCTGCCTGATGCGGAGCATACAAATTTTGAGCTTTGCAACGGACCCACCCGAAGCAGTGAGGGATCTTGCATACCACGACATGGGGCCTCGGTTTTTATGTCTCATCCGAAAGACAGAACACCGGCATGACCAAAGCGGGACTCAAACCCCGGCCTCCCGATCAGGAGTCCGACGCGATACCACTAGGCCACGCCGGCTTATCATCATTGGAAAGGTCTTCCCGATATATCATTATATAGGCTCATGTAATGTGGAGACTGTGAACGATTCGTTTCACTGTGAAAGGCTGCTATACACATACGTATATCAACAAATGCAAGTAAATTCCCTCAATAGCTACTGCGCACTACCGCAAAATTCAGTTAAGTGTTCATTTTGAATACAGAAGATTTCTTGAGAGAAAGGTAAATCAAAGAAATATTTATAACGGGAAAGACTAAGAGTTCACTACCTCTTTTCTGTGCACTGCTTCGGAGATTGTACCGTACCTTCCTTTTAAGACAAAATAAAGTAATTATGAGTCATACTGGAAAATATATTTCTTAAACTTTCTTTAACTGGTAAATTAAAGGAACTAATGTTGTTGTCCATGAACTTTCTGAACAAACGCCGTAAATGTTTCACCTAAGTGTTCGATGTCTATTTTAGTCGTCGTAAATGTTTCACCTAAGTGTTCGATGTCTATTTTAGTCGTTGTAAATGTTTCACCTAAGTGTTCGATGTCTATTTTAGTCGTCGTAAATGTTTCACCTAAGTGTTCGATGTCTATTTAAGTCGTTGTAAATGTTCTTTAAGTCGTTGTAAATGTCGGACCTATAAGTGTTCAATTTCACTTTGAGCCGGCAAAAATCCACCTGTAATGGTTCGCTACAGAAATTTCTCTAGTCCGTGTCACTCGGCGTCTCGTTAGTCCTGTCTTTCGAATGAGACAATGAAACCATAACCCGTGTCATGGAAGACGTAGTACGTAAAAGATACCTCACTGTTTTGGGGGGGTCTGTTGAATGTAGAATAATAATTAAAGCAGATGTCCTGACAATAATAAAAATATACATTTATTTTTTATGGTGAACTCAAAGAGAGTTTTTGAACCGATGTGAAGCTTTTCGTAATGGCATCCCAAGAATCGCGGTGTAAAGAATTAACAACAAAAATAAAAATAGATGATATGTAAAAGTAACACACCTTTCGTGGTATGGGAAGTATAAATACTGACGTCGTCCAATTCTGTGAAAAGTATCCTGTCGGGTACTGTAATAACTAACTCTGTAAAATGTATCCTGTCGGGTACTGTGATAACCAAAGCTGTAACGTGTTATTAGAACAGCGTTGTTAATAGAGAATCTGAATTCTGAACAAATGGCCAACCTCGAATTTGAATATCTACAACGAAACACAAGAAAGGATGTAAATACATATTAGTGACATGAATGCATAAGTAAAAGGGTTAAAGAATTAACAGCATTAGAGTAAATTACAAGTCTCGTGATAAAGGCTAAAACGTCTTTAGTAATTAGTGTTAGATTCACATCTGGCTAAAACCTGAAAATGAGGATAGGAAATGAGTCGCCTGGGAAGAAATAGTGAAACTACAAAACTGTAATAATAAATCATAAACCAGGAATTCCATTGATAACACGCGTACGGTTTGAGGGAATTCCAAAAAGAAAAGTATCTTACTGATATATTTATACCCACCTCATGGTGTTTCGAAATTCCTTATTAATTTGATTCAGATAAGATTCTGTTTTCTTTCGTCGCATAATGATTTGTTCGTTGACATCTTCTTCCTTTTTCTCCACTTGCTTCTTATCCTGCAAACTGGATTAAATTCAATTAAGGAGACATTACTCATGAACGTTATTTCTTCATATACTTATAATATCAAGAAGAAAAATCAAAATAATTAAAACGATGTAAAGCGATTTGAATAATAAATAAAAAAAAAAGGTTTAATTGTTGTTAACGTTAGCAATTCGGCCAGCTAGAAGGATTGCATTATCCCTCAAGTCTGTATACTAATGTTACGGAGTTATCGTTTAAGTCTATATTCTAATATCACAGCAATATTCTTAAGGTCTCTATACCAATATCACAGCACTATCCTTTAAGTCTATATACCAATACCACAGCACTATCCTTTAAGTCTGTATACCAATATCACAGCACTATCCTTTATGTCTGTATACCAATATCACAGCACTATTCTTTATGTCTGTATACCAATATCACAGCACTATTCTTTATGTCTGTATACCAATATCACAGCACTATCCTTTAAGTCTGTATACCAATATCACAGTACTATCCTTTAAGTCTGTATACCAATATCACAGCACTATACTTTAAGTCAGTATACCAATATCACAGCACTATCCTTTATGTCTGTATACCAATATCACAGCACTATCCTTTAAGTCTATATACCAATATCACAGCACTATCCTTTAAGTCTGCATACCAATATCACAGCACTATCCTTTAAGTCTGCATACCAATATCACAGCATTATCCATAAGTCTGCATACCAATATCACAGCATTATCCTTTAAGTCTGTATACCAATATCACAGCACTATCCTTTATGTCTGCATACCAATATCACAGCACTGTCCTTTATGTCAGTATACCAATATCACAGCACTATCCTCTTAGTCTGTATATCAATATCACAGCACTGTCCTTAATGTCAGTATACCAATATCACAGCACTATCCTCTAAGTCTGTATACCAATATCACAGCACTATCCTTTAAGTCTGCATACCAATATCACAGCACTATCCTTTAAGTTTGCATACCAATATCACAGCATTATCCTATAAGTCTGCATACCAATATCACAGCACTATCTTTTAAGTCTGCATACCAATATCACAGCACTATCCTCTAAGTCTGTATACCAATATCACAGCACTATCCTTTAAGTCTGCATACCAATATCACAGCACTATCCTTTAAGTCTGCATACCAATATCACAGCATTATCCTATAAGTCTGCATACCAATATCACAGCATTATCCTTTAAGTCTGTATACCAATATCACAGCACTATCCTTTATGTCTGCATACCAATATCACAGCACTGTCCTTTATGTCAGTATACCAATATCACAGCACTATCCTCTAAGTCTGTATACCAATATCACAGCACTGTCCTTTATGTCAGTATACCAATATCACAGCACTATCCTCTAAGTCTGTATACCAATATCACAGCACTATCCTTTATGTCAGTATACCAATATCACAGCACTATCCTATAAGTCTGCATATCAATATCACAGCATTATCCTATAAGTCTGCATACCAATATCACAGCACTATCCTTTAAGTCTGCATATCAATATCACAGCATTATCCTATAAGTCTGCATACCAATATCACAGCACTATCCTTTAAGTCTGCATACCAATATCACAGCACTATCCTCTAAGTCTGTATACCAATATCACAGCACTATCCTTTAAGTCTGTATACCAATATCACAGCACTATCCTTTAAGTCTGTATACCAATATCACAGCACTATACTTTAAGTCTATATACCAATATCACAGCACTATCCTTTAAGTCTGCATACCAATATCACAGCACTATCCTCTAAGTCTGCATACCAATATCACAGCACTATCCTTTAAGTCTGTATACCAATATCACAGCACTATCCTCTAAGTCTGTATACCAATATCACAGCACTATCCTCTGTCTGTATACCAATATCACAGCACTATCTTTTAAGTCTGTATACCAATATCACAGCACTATCCTTTAAGTCTGTATACCAATATCACAGCACTATCTTTTAAGTCTGTATACCAATATCACAGTACTATCCTATAAGACGCCTGAAATAGTAACACAGCGCTATCCTATAAGACGCCTGAACAGTATCACAGTACTATCCTATAAGACGCCTGAATAGTATCACAGCGCTATCCTATAAGACGCCTGAAATAGTAACACAGCGCTATCCTATAAGACGCCTGAAATAGTAACACAGCACTATCCTATAAGACGCCTGAATAGTATCACAGCGCTATCCTATAAGACGCATGAAATAGTAACACAGCGCTATCCTATAAGACGCCTGAAATAGTAACACAGCGCTATCCTATAAGACGCCTGAAATAGTATCACAGTGCTATCCCATAAGACGCCTGAATAGTATCACAGCGCTATCCTATAAGACGCCTGAAATAGTATCACAGTACTATCCTATAAGACGCCTAAATAGTTTCACAGCACTATCCTATAAGCTTCCTTACTAGTATAACAGCACTATTCTTCAAGCTTCCTAACTAGTATCAAAGCACTATCATAACGCGCCCTAAATAGTGTCACAGTACTATCTTATAAGCTTCCTAACTAGTACCACAGCACTATCCTATGAGCTTCCTTACTAGTGTCACAGCACTATAGTATAAGCGTCCTAATTAGTGTCACGGTGCTATCCTATAAGCTTCCAAACTAGTGTCACAGTGCTATCTTATAGCCTTCCTAACTAGTGTCACAGTGCTATCCTATAAGCTTCCTAACTAGTGTCACAGTGCTATCCTATAACCTTCCTAACTAGTATCACGGTGCTATCCTATAAGCTTCCTAACTAGTGCCACAGTGCTATCCTATAACCTTCATAACTAGTGTCACAGCACTATCCTATAAGCTTCCTAACTAGTGCCACAGTGCTATCCTATAAGCTTCCTAACTAGTGTCACAGTGGTATCCTATAACCTTCCTAACTAGTGTCACAGTGCTATCCTATATGCTTTCTAACTAGTATCACAGTGCTATCCTATAACCTTCCTAACTAGTGTCACAGCACTATCCTATAAGCTTCCTAACTAGTATTACAGTGCTATCCTTTACGTCGCCTAACAAGTTCACAGCGCTATCCTTTAAGTCGACTAACAAGTTCACAGCGCTATCCTTTAACTCGACTGACTTGTATAACAGCGGCCATCTTTATAATGCACTTGTATGCTAAGAGTAAGTGGTCCAGAGATAAAGGTGCTTGTACACCTTGTAAGAAAGATTTTTCAAGGTTTTGGTATTTCATATATATATATAAACATGTTTACCATTTCGATATAAATTTATAAATATATTACACTGTGCATGACAAAAACTCATTTCTGGATATATATATATATATATATATATATATATATATATATATATATATATATATATATATATATATATATATATATATATATATATATATATATATATATATATATATATATATATATATATATGTTCTGTAGCCGGTAAGGAGTACAAGATTTTGGATAAACTCTCCTGTAAATCCAAAAATGTGGTTTACCTTATCACATGCAAGGTGTGTAAAAAACAGTATGTTGGGGAAACAGAAGATGCTTTGAACATTCGAGTGAACAACCATAGGTCGTCCATCAAAACCAAGAAAATGCATCTGCCAGTAGCCAAGCATTTTAACATGGACAACCATTCTTGGGAGGGCATGGTTGTTGTGGCCATTGACCATAGTGCGATGTGGACAGTAGATGACCGAGTGGCGAAAGAGGGCTTTTGGCAACATAGGCTTCACACTATAGAACCAAGCGGTCTAAACAAAGTGTCAGATGTCCTTTTGATGAACAAGAAGTATTGACACCAGCATCCTATATTATGAAATAGAGCAGTCTGCGTCTGTTTGTCCCAAACACCGTATCTTTTGTGGAGATGCCCATTTTTGGGTAGGGTTTGGTATGGACAGACGATAGGAATCCGTGTCTTTATACTTGTCATGTAACTCGCCATCCAATATTACCACTTGTCTTGACAGTTTTGTTTGTTTGTTTGTTTTTTTTGTTTTGTTTTTTTTTTTTTGTTTTCTTTTTTTTTTTGGTTTTTGTTTTTTTGTTTTTTGGGGGTTTTTTTGTACTTACTTATTTTATCATTTATTTGTTTTTCACTCCCATTTATTTCTGTTATTTATTTTCTTTGTCCTTCTATCTATAACTTCTTATCACCTAGTCTAATTACCCTCAGTAGGTCAATGCAAATACATTTTAGGGGGCGCCACTTGACCTGTAAGCAAGCTGTCGGCTTGTGTTTGGCTCATTTCCTATTAGATAGCGCATAGAGAAACGCTCAATATGTAGCCAATAGAAGAAACCAGTTTTTATTAGACTAGTGCTTTGTATATATTTTCTATCTTTCTTTTCGTGTCTTTATATTTGTGTGAGTGTGTGTGTGTGTCCTGAAGAAGAAGCAGATTGCTTCGAAAATTTGGCAATTTTTTAATTGTTTTAGTATCGTTATCGCTTACCTGTGCTTTTATATATAAATATATATATATATATATATATATATATATATATATATATATATATATATATATATATATATATATATATATATATATACTGTACATTTCTGTATCACAGACTTACAATACATCCTATTACATAGTAATGAAATAACAGTATATATGGTAAGATTGATATGATCATTTACCCACTTATCAAACATTTGTTGTAAAACAGTCATGCTAACAACCCTATGGATTCAGGCTTTTCCTCTCGTGAATGTTCTGATAGCAAAATACCTACCGGGTATGCATGTTAGTCATACAACTTTGGTGAGAAAACTTTTATTTGAAACTTACTCACACTTGAACAAGTGATAAATTTGATATCTTTAGTTTGGCAAAGACAATATGCATTAAGGCAAAATTATTCATACATAAAAGACTAACATAAAAGTAAGTGCATGAATTAACATTTCAAAAGAATAATTATGCTTCATTTACCGTGCCTCTTCCCTTATCTTTTTATTCTCCCAAATGCTTTGTTGAAGCATTGATGCATTTGGATATAGTGCATGCTCTGATGACAGACTCTTTATTGATACTACGCCTGACATACTTGTCGCAATGTAACTTATCTGAAAATAGGTCATTCGAACCATTCAAATGAATAAACAAATAATAATTTTATCTAGATGAACGCAAATATAGATGAATAAATGAAAAAAATATATATTATTAATATTATTATTATTATTAGTAGTAGTAGTAGTAGTAGTAGTAGTATGTGAAACAGTTCACGAAAGGTGATAAACATAAACATCGATAACTGCCGATTTTAGAATGAATCATAAATCGATTTCCTAGAATGCAATGGACTTGTTTTTATCACGTGGTTACATTAGCTCCGCCTCCTGCAGATAGCAGTTGCCCTGGTGCAATTCATGGTCACATTTGATATGTCGTTTCCTCCTGCATATATTTAGTACATTATTATCATCATTCTTTGGAAATGTGCATCACATATTTTCTATATTGTATAACAAATATGAGGTTTAAATATAAAATCATACCTTGAAACTTCAAAATATAAATACGGTAAGTAGGAAGCCTATCAGAGCATTAACCTGTGGAGCATGGAGCATGAACACTCGGTGTGACCGGGCATACCAGATTGAGAAAGACGAGAGATGTCATAAACATAGTCGTTATATCAATCCTGTCTACTATCGTATTGATTTATTGTTTTAAGTTATTTTAAGATGCTCACCGATGATGCCTGTACTCGTAGACAGTTTTCTTCATATTTGTCAACAAACACTGTATCCACTTGGATACTGGGAAACCCCAACAAAACCGAAAGTGCACGTTAAGCATATGGAAAGGGGAGATTACAATAAGTTCGAATTATTCCTTGAAACTTCAAAATATAAATACGGTAAGTAGGAAGCCTATCAGAGCATGAACCTGTGGAGCATGGAGCATGAACACTCGGTGTGACCGGGCATACCAGACTGAGAAAGACGAGAGATGTCATAAACATAGTCGTTATATCAATCCTGTCTACTATCGTATTGATTTATTGTTTTAAGTTATTTTAAGATGCTCACCGATGATGCCTGTACTCGTAGACAGTTTTCTTCATATTTGTCAACAAACACTGTATCCACTTGGATACTGGGAAACCCCAACAAAACCGAAAGTGCACGTTAAGCATATGGAAAGGGGAGATTACAATAAGTTCGAATTATTCCTTTGCCAAAGTAAACAAATAGGTATGGAACTGAGACACAATCAGGCGCGGATCCAGCCGGGGGGGGGGGGGGGGGGGGCCGGTGCGCCAAGCATAGGTGCCCCCGGCGGTAACAGGACTATATACATACACCGTCCACTGGACTGGCTTCACTGTCCACTCTTAACACCAACCCCAGTTAAAGCGTCTTCAGTTATTTGTAAATACCAGTGATAGTTCCCAGGCTGTACACACCTTGAACTTGTTACGTAATCGATGTACACCGTCCACTGTAATTAACACGGAGTACCTGTGATAAACATACCTATTGGTTTTTTGTATTTGTTTGATTATTGTTTTACGTCACTCCACGATTATTTCACGTATATGGTGACGGCATCTGCCTGATGCATTGCATACAAATTTAGACCTTTGCAACGGACCCACCCGAAGCAGTGAGGGATCTTTTACGTGCCACGCCTACCGTGACACGGGACCTCGGTTTTGTCTCATCCGAAAGACAGAACACCGGTGTGCCCCGGGCGGGAGTCGAACCCGCGACCTCTCGATCACGAGCCGAGCACCTTATCCACTAGGCCACACCGGCTTATATACCTATTGGTAATTAATGTCTGTATAATTAGTTTAAATAGGTAACATTTGTTTCTATTTTTATTGTGATATTTATATTGGAATCCCCTCAAAAAATGTATATATATACATTTTATATTGCAATGGAATGTGGATATTTCACTGTACGTATCCGTTTTGAGTTTTACATATTGTAGCATTCTTTTATGAGTAGAGGCGCGAGAGATTCCAAATGCATGATGGGGTATGGCTTTGGTTTTATCCTAGGCCATAATGCAACTTTTCAGTAAATTTTTACAGATCCTGTTATTAATATTTTGAAATCCACATTGAAATTCAATGTAGAAGTATACACAGATTATATATATTTAATTATTTTTTCATTTAAGATAATAATTATGGTAAAACAAATTGAAAATAAGTTTCTACTTAGAAATTGAAGATAAATCCCGAGGAGTATAACCCAGGACAAGTCACCAGTCTGGATCATGTAAGTGTTTGTGAAATAGTCCCATTGTATTTGGTTATTGGCTTGTGTTTGTTTGTTGTTAATTTTTTCTATTGAATTTAGAATAAAATACAGAGACATATATCTATATATAAAATAAAACGCCATAAAATTTCGAGAATGAAATTAATGTCAAATAAAAAAAAAGTTGATTATATTCTATTATCATTGATATTAACAGTATTAATTATATAGAAACACCAAAATAACTTTTAACCTATTCTTAGAAATACTGGAGTAAATACAGTTTCTCCCCGTTAGAGTTCATTGGTTTAACCACGATTGAAAGTAAGGTTAACGTTATCAATCGTGGCAACAGTCGAAGACATACATGAACAGTACAAAGCTATACTGTCGTTTTGTGTTGACATTTTCTAATAGAACACAAGGAATTTACACGATAATAAATCAATATAATCATTTATTTCACATACAACTACATTTATAAAACATTTATCAATACACTATATATTTCAATAGGTCTGCTATGTCTAAAATTTAGAATGTGCTATTTCTCTGTGAATATAATTAAGCAAGATCATTGGTGTGGCATCTAGAGAAGGTCAGGGACATCTCTTAACCTGAAATATACAACATAGATATTTATATACATGGTACCAATGTGGAATCTAATTCGTGTTTTCTCTAAGGATATCAAATTTAGTTTTATTGATTAGTATATATATATCGGGTTCAATGAACGAAAATTACACGTTATGAGAATCAAAACAAAAATAAAGACAAACACAAAGCCGATTCTCATGTGGTCAATGAACAAAAAGGGAATAATTCCAAGCAAGCGGACAGAGCGGACTTTTCAACACAGTTGGGGAAAATGGTCGGCCACAGCGAGATGACATGCATCCACTACGTATCTTTATATACGCTTGCCTAAGTCTCTATATTTTCATTAATAATTATTCTCTATTTTGTGCGCCCTATAATATGTTAGATATTGTAGAATGCAGTTTGAAAACGAGTAGAATATCATATAAGGGACATCATGAACAAAGATACTCTTAACATAAACTTGAGCAAGTCTCATCTTTATAGAACAATATATTAGATTATGTCATTGTTATATGTCATTGTTATATGTCATCGTTATATGTCATTGTTATATGTCATTGTTATATGTCATTGTTTCTTATGATTGCATTGACGTTGGTTATCAACTACACTCTGGATGTGGGAACGTAATAATGCTCTGGTGCATTATTTTTCAAATAATCTTCATTGCATAGACTTTAAATATGTCTTTTTGTCTAATTTGTATGAGCTTTGAGCACTACATGTATATGTGGTTACCAGAAAATAACGCCGAATATATTTAACAGTTTTCAGTTTTCTTTTTTTTTTCAAATTGGGTCCGTTATAAGGAATCTTTCCAATGGAAATTTCATTGACTTTACCCAAAATTTCTCTAAAATTTTCCAACATTATCTTCAAACATTATGCAAATGGGACAAAAAATTCACGATTGAAACAGTACAGGCACCTTAACTAACTAACTGAACAGAGAATAATTGTGTAGATAAAATTGATAAAGAGGTTTTAACTGATACTGTCTTCGTTGATTTAAGTCAAGTTTTCGTTATCGTTCACCATCGAATAAAAAACTGGAATTACAGTTGGTGTATGCATTCTCACTCTCGGTGTATATCTATATTAATCTATATTCTCACGGACGGAGTTTATACATTCATTCTTACTGTGGGTGTTTATACCTTCATTCTCATTGTCGGTGTTTATACCTTCGTTCTCACTGTCGGTGTTTATACTTTTATTCTCACTGTCTGCGTTTATACCTACATTCTTATTGTCGGTGTTTATACCTTTATTCTCACTGTCGGTGTTTATACCTACATTCTTATTGTCGGTGTTTATACCTTTATTCTCACTGTCGGTGTTTATACCTACATTCTTATTGTCGGTGTTTATACCTTTATTCTCACTGTCTGTGTTTATACCTTCATTCATATTGTCGGTGTTTATACCTTCATTCTCACTGTCGGTGTTTATACCTTTATTTTCACTGTCTGTGTTTATACCTTCATTCCCACTATCTGTGTTTATACTTTCATTCTAATTGTCGGTGTTTATACATTCATTTTCATTGTCTGTGTTTATACCTTCATTTTCACTGTCTGTGTTTATACCTTCATTCCCACTGTCTGTGTTTATAACTTCATTCTCATTGTCGGTGTTTATACCAACATCCTCATTGTCTGCGTTTATACCTTCATTCTCACTGTCGGTGTTTATACCTTCACTCTCACTGTCAGTGTTTATACTTCATTCTAACTGTGGGTGTTTATACCTTCACTCTCACTGTCTGTGTTTATACCTACATTCTCATTGTCGGTGTTTATACATTCATTCTCACTCTCTGTGTTTATACCTTCACTCTCACTGTCTGTGTTTATACCTTCATTCTCACTGTCTGTGTTTATACCTTCATTCTCATTGTCTGTGTTTATACCTTCATTCTCACTCTCTGTGTTTATACCTTCATTCTAACTATCTGTGTTTATACCTTCAATCTCACTGTGTGTGTTTATACCTCCACTCTCACTGTCTGTGTTTATACCTACATTCTCATTGTCGGTGTTTATACCTTCAGTCTCACTCTCTGTGTTTATACCTTCACTCTCACTGTCTGTGTTTATACCTTCATTCTCACTGTCTGTGTTTATACCTTCATTCTCATTGTCGGTGTTTATACCTTCATTCTCATTGTCGGTGTTTATACCTTCATTCTCACTGTCTGTGTTTATACCTTCATTCGCACTGTCTGTGTTTATACCTACATTCTCATTGTCGGTGTTTATACCTTCATTCTCACTATCTGTGTTTATACCTTCATTTTCATTGTCTGTGTTTATACCTTCACTCTCACTGTCGGTGTTTATACCTCCACTCTCACTGTCTGTGTTTATATCTTCATTCTCACTGTTTGTGTTTATACCTTCAATCTCACTCTCTGTGTTTATACCTTCATTCTCACTGTTTGTGTTTATACCTTCACTCTCAATGTCGGTGTTTATACTTCATTCTCACTATCTGTGTTTATACCTTCACTCTCAATGTCGGTGTTTATACCTTCAATCTCACTGTCGGTGTTTATACCTTCATTCTCATTGTCGGTGTTGATACCTTCATTCTCACTACCTGTGTTTATTACTTCATTCTCATTGTCGGTGTTTATACCTTCATTCTCACTGTCGGTGTTTATACCTTCATTCTCACTATCAGTGTTTATACCTTTCACTCTCACTGTCGGTGTTGATACCTTCATTCTCATTGCCGGTGTTTATACCTACATTCTCATTGTCGGTGTATATACCTTCATTCTCATTGTTGGCGTTATACCTACATTCTCACTGTCGGCATGATATCTACATTCTCACTGTCGGCGTTATACCTTCATTCTAACTGTGGGTGTTTATACCTTCATTCTCACTGTCGGCGTACACCTACATTCTCACTGTCGGTGTGTATACCTTCATTCTCACTGTCGGAGTACACCTACATTCTCACTATCGGTCTAATACCTGCATTCTCGAAGTCAGTGTACTTTCTAACAGTGTGTATACCTACATATTGAATTCAAACTGCATGACTCCTGTTTTAAGTATCATATCAAACAGCCATCGCTTGTATTGTATGTGTTCTTTGTAGTCACCGGAGGGACGCAGTCTGTTGAATCTTAACACTTCCTGCAGTTTTTGTCTGGAAAATTAAATTAAAATACAACATATCATTATACAGGATAGGCACGTACTTCTTGTATTATATAGGATAGGCACGTACTTCTTATATGATAGTGACATACTTCTTGTATTACATAGGATAGCCAAGTCCTTCTGGTATTATATAGGATAGCCACGTACTTCTTGTATTATATAGGATAGCCATGTACGTCTTATATGGTATAGGACAACCACGTACTTCTTGTATTATATAGGATAGTCATGTACTTCTTGTATTACATAGGGTACCCACATACTTCCTGTAATACATAGGATAACCACGTACTTCTTGTATTATATATACTGTAGCCATGTACTTCTTGTATTATATAGGATAGCCATGTACGTCTTATATGGTATAGGACAACCACGTACTTCTTGTATTATATAGGATAGCCACGTACTTCTTGTATTATATAGAATAGCCAAGTACTTCTTGTATTATATAGGGTAGCGAAGTACTTCTTGTATTATATAGTATAGCCAAGTACTTCTTGTATTATATAGGATAGCCAAGTACTTCTTGTATTATATAGGATAGCCAAGTACTTCTTGTATTGTATAGGATAGCCAAATACTTCTTGTATTATATAGAATAGTCAAGTACTTCTTGTATTATATAGGATAGCCAAGTACTTCTTGTATTATATAGGGTAGCGAAGTACTTCTTGTATTATATAGGATAGCCAAGTACTTCTTGTATTATATAGGATAGCCAAGTACTTCTTGTATTATATAGGGTAGCGAAGTACTTTTTGTATAATATAGGATAGACACGTACTTCTTGTAATATATATTATACATATGTATATATGGATGCGAACAGACGGGACATACGTGAAAATGACTTGGATCAGAACTGCGAAACAACGACAATGATTTAGTGGGAATGTAGTAGTGACATACTAATCTCGCCAAAACGAGCTAGGTAAGAACGGGAAACATGTAGGAGGCGCAAAGTCTTCGTACATGCACGTTCAAAAAGTTCTCACCACAGTCCCCACAAGTTAAGGAATGTCTTTGTTGTTCGATTTTCGTTTTTACGGAGTTCAGAACTAGATCTTACTACGCTTTTATCGGAGTGCGTTCGCGCTATGTTCAGAATAAACGTGGTGGTTTGGCATTCAGGGCAGTTCGTTTATGTCTGTATAAGGTTCTCAACAAGTTACAATGAGTCCACACTCCGTTCTCGGCGTTCCCTGCACGTTTTATTTACTGTTCGCGGTCGTGGTACAAATGCCGTGATAAAACGTGTAGGTGTGACAGAGGCTGAACTTTTTCATTTAAAATAAAAGCTTCATAAGGATACTGTGGACATTTTCAGGACAAGACTTTCTTTTACAAATGACCAGACAAGACTTCGAGTTTTTTTTTTTTTTACCCCATTCCCATTTGTTCATCTTTAAAATGAAACTTTGCCTTGCTGTGGTACATAATTACCTATATTTCTTACGCTGCATATTGTCTCTATCGATTACCAGTTGGAGGTCAGAACTGTTGAAGGTCTTGTCGATACAAGTGTTGTCATCATAGAATACTTCATCGAATGAGATGTCAGAGACCTTCGCCATTGTTACTGTAAAATTGAAGTTTTATTTGAAATACAAAGCATTGCTATGTTTATAATAAAGAAGAATGTTTTTAAAATTTGCTTATGACCGAACGAAATTATTTTGTTTTTATATTTGTTTTATTTTCCTTTATTAACATTTCAGCTCCAGCATAATGATGTTTTATGTATATGCCTCCCATAGTGACCTAACACCCCCCCCCCCCTTTCCCCCGTCTTTCATTCGCTCAAAGCATGTAGGACTTTTCTTAATACCAGATACATTAAGTCCTGAAGCTATGTGGTGGACATGCAGTTATGTCCTGAAGTTATCAGATATAAAAATCGATGTATCCGGTGAATATGTACATGTAGATACGACATATCCTAAAATGTACAGGCGACCTGAAGATATATAGCGCGCATATCACATGCGCTAGGGCTACATGTTGTAAACACGACATGCTTTGAATTCGAATCTATCAGGTTACAAACGATATACCATGGAGCTAACAGATGTATACACGACATGTCATGCCCTGGTGTAGATGCCACATATGTCGTGTTCATGCGACATATGTCAATGTTTACATGCGACATGTGTTGGAATTAACAGATACAGTGGCGTAGCTCGGCAGTGAAAGTGGGGGGCACAACACCCTTCCAAAAGTGAAAAGCAAAAAAAAAAAAGAAAAAAAAAAAGATGTCCCCGGCGGCAACAAAGTCCGAAAAAGCTATTTTTAGCACGAAGGTCACAGTGAATGTGTCAAGGTCATTGACCTTGTCCGGTGTCAGTTGAAAGGGCTTCATTAGTGGAGTATGCATGCCAAATATGAAGTCCATCTTTTACAGTTCAAAAGTTATGGCGAAGGTTTACAACAGCCACCAGACAGGACAAAAACAATATGCCCCAGATCTTTCGATCCGGCGCATAAATAACTTCAGATTGAATTTATTCCGATTTCTCTCTCTGAATGATTAAATAAAAGACGAATTATTTACTTTTAGTGCTTTTAGTGGCTACTATGGCTACTAATCAGCAACAAAACATGTTACAGTGTGGTTATTTTTTATTGCACACTTTTATGCACAAGTTAATTGGGTGGTATGCACATTAAAGGTGCGTGGCTGCTCATCATGTTACAATGTTCACACTTTAATACTTTCCAAAGAAAGCTTCACAGTGCTCGTTCTTGATGACGAATTGTCTTTCAATTTGAATGTCAGACACGTTATCAGTCAAAGTCTCATCCGAAAGACAGAGCACCAGTATGCCCCCGACGGGTGTCGAACCCGGACCTCTTGGTCACAAGCTGAACAACTCAGCTCATCAACTGGGCTACACCTGCTTATATCTTTCAGATAAGAGCAAACTATAATAATGCGACTCTATTGCATAATCTCGGACTTGTATAATATCATTCAAAACAAAGTAAATACTTACAATGGATGACATCATATGTTGCGTAATCAGGATACATGAACCGCCAGTAAAATAGAAAACCTTATCCGTAATTTTGTAGTTACGGATTAAAGATCAGACATTAAAAATATAAAAGAAAAAATTTTACTTCGCTTAAAATGTCTTATTTATGTTTATTAAACTTTAAATATTACTCGAAAAGTGGGGGGGGGGGGGGGGGGGCACAAACATGGTTCTCCTACGTCCCAGAGATACATATGCAACACGCCCTGGTATATACCGAGATTACATGTACGTGTGACGTCTTAGAATTTACAGATGTATGTGCAGCAGGCTCTCGAGATACCGAGTTTACATATACATGTACATGCGACATGACCAAGAGCTATCGGATGTACATGCGACATGAC
The DNA here is from genome assembly GCA_035048485.1 of Pteria penguin. NCBI lineage: Eukaryota > Metazoa > Mollusca > Bivalvia > Pterioida > Pteriidae > Pteria > Pteria penguin. The sequence goes on along the minus strand of CM068585.1, from coordinate 3,427,776 downwards.
CAAGAGCTATCGGATGTACATGCGACATGCGACTAACTATGCAGTTTGAATGTCAATCCTGGGCTGGACATGTGAACATTTAATCCTTTAGTATTAGTGTAACCATATCTATGTACAGAGAAGCGTACCTATACATGCACGGATACAGAGGGGGGGGGGGGTTAGGGGGGTCTGGAACCCCACCCCCCCTGGAATCCGAAAATTTTACCAAAAAAAAGGTAATATTTGGGCATTTTTGGGGTTGGACCCCCCCCCCCCTCGTCTAAGAGAAAAATTTACCTTTTTTGGTTGGACCCCCTCTGACAAAAAATTCTGGATCCGCGCATGCTATAGGAGTAAGTTGCTTTGCTCCTGACCTAAAGGTTGCGGGTTCGATGGCGCAAAGTTGTCCTGTCGTAGGTGTCCTGTCCTTCATATGCGTCCTGCCTCTCGGGTGAGATAAAAAAACTGAGATATTATGTCATGACAGACGTAGTACGTAGTAGATAATTTGCTGCTCCAGGTGGGTTGTTTACACTGGCGTGGTGCATTGAGGTTGTATACCTCACGTAGCTAGATTATTTGCTGCTGTGGGTGGGTTGATTACACAGGCGTGGTACATTAAGGCCGTATACCTCACGTAGTAGAGTATTTGCTGCTCTGGGTGGGTTGTTTACACTGGTGTGGTGCATGATGCCAATACCTCATACTTTGTTTATCAGTTTATAAGGAACATGTTTATAAAGACGATATAGTCTTACCTGAAGAGAACGGTTTTACAATGTTGATACCCGTTGTATGTGTGATATATTTTTTCAGTAGTCGCTATTCAATGTGTATACGGTAGAGGAATGTTAAGTCAATAACATACATATATGTAAGTAAAGTACAATACTGGAGCGCACATACACGGAACTTTAAACAGATCAATACTTTTAACTTATCAGTTCTAGTGGATTTACATTCAATAGATGTATACAAAAGTAGGGGTAACAAAAGTAAGATATTTAAGGTGCGTTTTAAAAAACAATATCAGTTGTTAAAAATGTACCATACGTAATTCACGAAATGGCATTAAAAGATGAATAACAAACCTATTACCTCAAAAAGTTGACATGTACAAAATATACATTTCATTCCTTCTGAGCTGTGCCTTTTTTATGGTAGGCTAGTGAACTTTTTAGGTTGTAGTTACCACACCCTTCTGCAAACCAACCCATCCCGTTTCTTATATCACTAGGCCCCTTAAAGCACTCGCAAAAGACCTTGTAACTAGTCATTGATCACTTGAAATCGATTGTGAGGGTTCTATACATCCAACATCATGGTGAGTACGAGTTATGTCGCTTTAGCAAGATTGCCAGGTAAGGCACCTCAGAAAATAATGATGAAAATGGGTGAATGTTAACGTCCATATACCAAACACGTACATGTAAAATACATTATGTACATGTATTATATATGAGCTCCATGAATACAACCGAACTTATAGGTAAGTAATTTAATTATATTTCATTTTTCAGCAGTGTGCTATTGTTCTGTTAATTAAGTATTCCGCCGGTTTTTACGGAGATATAAAGCATAACAACAACAACAACAACAACAACAACAACAACAACAATAATAATAATAATACAGGGTCTAGACTACTATATCTGTCATATTCATGTCACGCTCGTCACGAAGGTTACAAAGTCTAGACTACTATATCTGTCATATTCATGTCACGCTCGTCACGAAGGTTACACACGTTTAGACTACTATATATGTCGTATTCACGCTCTCGTGGCCCTGTTAACAATAGATAACTAGGTGACACCAAGTGTCTCTCAGCTTCGTTGCATTTAAAGATCTAGGTTAGGTTAAATGAGAATTAAACATATATATCACTTATGTCGCCTGTAAATCTATATCAGTAGATACATGTATTGTGAATATATCATTTTTCAACAACAGATTCATAAATGTAAAACACTTTCGTTAGTTTATCTTGTTTAATATTTTGGAATTATAAAAAGCCGGGATTCTCGCGATATGAATTCATAAAATTCTACGTATAAAGTGTAAGTCACCCATATAACAAAATATTCTAATCTGACAACATTGAATTGTAGACCACTTGTGACAGAAGTAATAACACATGTCTGACAGGTGGTTCCTATTTCATTTTGTGTAATCATAAGGAGATCATCCTATGTAACATGTTTATTGTTAGGGCCAAGGAGATTGTATAAGGCTAACGATCAGTCGCTGTCGCTTGCGATACACCATGGCCGTAAACTCGTCAGACGTCTACAGTGTAGACGATTGGAACAGGGAACTGTCAGAATTGCTTATCCCTAATAACGTTATTTTAAGTTTATATATTCTGATTGGACTTACTGGAAACTCCTTAGTGTTATACATATACAAGTTTAAGTTTAAAGGGAAAATCGGAGAGCGATATTTTGTGCCTTATCTAGCGATTACTGATTTAATGGCATCAATTGTGTGTTCTTCGCTAGCTGTAGCCGTAAACATGATGCAGGCGTCTTTTGTTGATACTCATCTTTGCAAAGCATGGTGGTTTTTTGCCGCGTTTGCAACATTTTCGTCAAGTTTGATTTTGTTGACAATAGCGGTACAACGTTATCTCAAAGTAGTGAAGTCGGATGGAACGCAGATGGGGACAAAACTAAATCGTTTTGCATTAGCGTGTGCGCTTTCAATATCTGTGCTATGTGCCGCTCCAACCCCAATATTATACGGGTCAGTTCCATTTCCAAACGACGATGGGAGCCTTACTGGATGGAGATGCAGCAAAATTAAAGGCAAATATAAAATTGGATCTGTTGTGTATGGATCATTCATAGGAGTTGTCCTGATATCAATAGTAAGTTCTTTGATCGGTCTGTATATACAAATCGGTCGAACTATTTTCGTTCATATGAAATATACTAAGAAAGTGTCAAAGGCAAAATTCGAGAAATCTTCATCGTCAACAAAAACGACATCTGTAGACGACATATCAACGGATATCAAGGAAAGCACGGTTGATAAGAAAGCTGTGACTTGTTTGTTGCAGTCTTCAAAACTATATAATACCAATGAAAAAATGAAAACATGCTCCTCGGAAGAAAAGACCGTTGTTGACCAGCACGAGAAAATCAACAAAAGAATACTTCATAAATTTACTTTGATGTTCATGTTGATTACCATTATTTTTCTGATATGCTTTGTACCGAAAGTGTTACTGATGTTGATGGAAGCACTGAACCCTAGGTTTTGGGAGGAATTTAATGATACTGGACGGGCCGCCGTGTTATTTGTATACAGGATGTACATTATAAACAATATATCTAATCCATTTGTGTATGCATTTATGGACACAAAATTCCAGACGGAGTTAAAGAAACTTTGTAGCTTCTTCTAGTACACATTAAGTATCGCAATGGATAATTTGAAAACATAAAAATCAACATTAATTCAACACCATTGATATACACATTTCGTGTTGAAATTTTTGGCTCTATACTGTTATGTTATTATGATTAATTTAATTTTTATAATTTTGGATTTGCTTTTGCCATAAAGCAACTATTCGCATTGGATGTTTTGTCATGAAGCTACTGTACGCATTAGGTATTTTGTCATGAAAGTACTGTACGCATTAGGTATTTTGTCATGAAGCAACTATACGAATTAGGTATTTGTGATGTAGCAAATGTGCGCATTAGGTGTTTGTCATGAGGCAACTGTACGCATCAGGTGTTTGTTATGAAGGAAATGTACGCACCCGAGGTCGTTGATCTGTGTCTTTTAAGATGACAATCTCATATACTATTGCGAAGTGAAAGTACCGCATGTCAATAGTTTTGAAAAAGATCTGATATAGCTAACATTTTCTATGTAAATCTGATTAGACTCAAGAACGGATCCAATCAATAGACTATTGTATTTAATATACAATAGTCTATTTTATTTTTAATTTGGAATTAAAAAGGCTATATAACGGGAACAGTCATTTAGCAGCGTAAGCCTATCTTAAAAAGTTCATTTACCATACAACTGTACAGTATAATTTTACATACGGAAGAAGTACGGGCCCATGCGACTGAGGAAACGACGCATGTATGCTAATGCATTACTCGAGTGCTTGATACAAAGATGGTATTATATTGCGCGTTTAAAGAAGATTATTCACCACCAGTGTTTATTATAAAGCTATGAAGATTGTACAAGGATAGTTATCTGTCGCTGCCGTTCGCAATACATCATGTCTATAAACTCGTCGGACGCCCACACTGTGGACGATTGGAATAGGGAACTGTCAGAATTGCTTATCCCTAATAACGTTATTTTAAGTTTGTATATTCTGATTGGACTTACCGGAAACTCCATGGTGTTATACATATATAAGTTTAAGTTTAAAGGGGAAATCGGAGAGCGATATTTTGTGCCTTTTCTAGCAATCACTGACTTGATGGCATCGATGGTTTGTGCATCGAAAGCAATAGCGGAAAGTAAGATGCAAGTGACTTATGTTGACACCAAGCTTTGCAAAGCATGGTGGTTCTTTGCTGCTTTTGCAACATTTTCGTCAAGTTTAATATTGGTGATAATTGCTGTACAGCGCTACCTCAAAGTGGTCAAGTCGGATGGAAGGCAGATGGGAACAAAGCTGAATCGTCTTGCATTAGCGTGTGCTTTTGTAATATCTGTTTTCTGTGCTGCACCAGCGCCGATTTTATATGGGTCAGTTCCCTTTCCAAATGAAGATGGAAGTCTTGTTGGATGGCGATGTAGCAAGATTAAAGGCAAATACAAGATTGGCTCAATTGTTTATGGATCCTATATAGGAGTTGTCCTTGTACTCATTGTAGGCTCATTGAGTGGTTTGTATATTCAAATCGGCCGAACTATCTTTACACATATGAAACACACAAAGAAAGTGTCAAAGCCCGAATCTGAGAAATCTACATCGTCATCAAGGACGACGTATTTAACAGAAATTTCCAGCGATGTCATAGAAAGTACAGATGATAAAAATAATGGAAACCAACGGTCGCAAGCCTCAGCATTGAATAATGTCAACGACAAAGAAAATAAATGCTCCACAGAAGAGACAGAGAAAAATCCCGTTGAGCGTCACGGGAAAAAATATAAAAGAATACTTCATAAATTTACTTTGATGTTCATGCTTATAACAGTTATTTATCTGATTTGCTTTGTGCCAAAAGTGTTACTTATGTTGATTGAGGCGATCAACCCTAGGTTTTGGGAAGAATTCAGTGATGCTGGCCGCGCAACCATGTTATTTGTTTACAGAATATACATCATAAATAACATTTCAAATCCATTTGTGTATGCTTTCATGGACCCAAAATTTCAGTCCGAGTTGAAGAAAATTTGTAGCTGCTGTTTTGCTAAATGTTAAAATACATCATTTTGTTTTGTCACCTCAATCTAAATTAATGTATTTTAAATTATTCCTATTGATTATGATTAAGAGAACAGTTTTTTTTTTCATTTATTTTTTTCTGGGGTTTTAGTTGCTTACAAATTGTTGATGTTGACTTGCTTTCAAAGATTTCTGAGACCATCAAAATGTATTTATACAGGTATTGACAAACCATATAACACGCGCTTATAGAGAATGTAGTTTCAACTACCTTTAAACTTGTTTGTTTTGTTTTGTTTTTTTATTACATTTACTCATATACACATTCTTATCATTTCACATTATATGAAATTTCACATTATATGATATTTCACATTTTATAATGTATGAATATATATACCTTCATTTTATGTCTCATCATCATCATCATCATTCCACTGTTACGTCACAATATTGGCATTTACGTCGACGTTATAATGAAATCCAGCTCCATATGTGACGTGGATAGGAAATTCGTTTATTAACTGTAATTTGCTGTAAATCATGCTATTAAAATCTACATTTATGTTACATTTATCATTTGATAATACTATATCATAGATACACGAATCTGAGACATCGATGTGATTTCTATTATAACATATATATAAATATATATATGCGTACACAACCGTATTTCGATAATTTACAAATCTTCAGTAATGGTCAATGCTGAAACTGTGGAAATTAGAAAAGTAACCTATTACGAAATTGACCTTAATGTAATAGAAAACAACGAAGAAGTACCAATCAGTTATGCAGTGTGTTTAACTCGAAAAGGGAAGGCTTAATTGCGAACCAGGAATATACTACATTCCGCGGTGACATCAGGTGCCCGGGGAGAGTGAGCGTCTCCCGTTTGTATAGTATACAAGACACTTTAAAACAGTTATATGGAAACACGTCAAATTTGGTGAAGGTCCCAATGCACACAGGACTGTACATAAATGGTCAAAGCCGAAGAACAGAGCTGTGTATGAGAAACATTTCCTACTAACAGTCAGAGGGGACGAAGCTCAGGGCTTTATCTCCTCCGAAAACATTTGGATAAGACTAGTCATAGACTCCCCATCGCTCTGTTAGTTAGCATGCAGCTCTCAAGTAAAAGTCTGTATAAGGATGTAGAGGGACTCAGTACAAGACCTATCGTCTTTGCAATGATCTCACGGTCATACTGTCTATGTCTAAGGCGTTTAATGATTTCAGAACCTGCCGATATGAAATTACTTTTTTACTCTCATTTGTTTGTAATGATTTGTAAAAATTTGGATGAGAAATTCCGCTGGATACGCACTGTTGAAAATGTAAAATACGAAAGTAACTGGTGTCACATGACTATGGCACTAACAACAATGTACCACACTGAAAATTCAAATTCAGAGGTGATGCCAAGCGTAAAATTTCTGAGTTAGATAAAATGTCTCAATAAGATCTTTAAAATTTAAATTGGTCAGAGGAAATTCAATATGACATTTCTCTAAATGATTATATATTTCTTAAAGATTATTTTGTTTTCCTATTATATTTTTTAAAAACACCATTCTCCGTCTATCGAGTAAAGTTTTGAAATGTATATATATATATATATATATGCCTTTGATTCACATCTCCGTCCCGTCACTCATTTGCACTTTGTAGGTTCCCACGTAACTCTTTGCAGTTTTCAATGTAGTTGCATATAGATATTACACCAGATAACTCTTCAATGATGACATCTTAACTATGAATAACCCTGAGTTTGAAAGATATATGTACTTGAAACATACCCACTCGAACTTCATTTACAGAAAGCTAATATTAATGTTTGTGATACAGAAACACCTTTCTTAGACTTAAACAAAGCCGATGTAACCCAGTGGATGAGGTGCTCAGCTTGTGACTGAAGGGTCCCGGGCTCGATTCCCACCGTGGGTACACTGGTGTTCTGTCTTTCGGATTAAACAGTAAAACGAGGTCCCGTGTCATGATAGGCGTGACACGTATAAGATTCCTCAATGCTTTGTAGGGGTCCGTTGCAAAGGTGACAATTTCTTTGCGATGCATCACGTGACGTAAAACAATAATCCATCAAATAATTAATTTACAGACTTAAACATTAACATAATAAAATTCATACAAATATTTACGATAAACGTGACGAGTTTTGATTTCCTACCTTAAATTTTTCTTATTTGGATGGTGATGTTCCTAGACGTCCATCATATGACATCTATATATCTTAGACGGTTCGGTTTGCCAGGGCCGCACTGATTTTTTTTGACTTTCATACCAAAAATTTACAAATTACTTTGAAACTTTTAACTCAGGATTACAGATATCACAGACGTACAAAACAATTAGCAAATTCTTCAGATCGTAATCAGAACTTTTATCTTTATTCGGAAATATCACTTTTCAAAAATATTGTATTCAATGGAATTTCCCATCCCAATTTCTACTGTGATCTTCTACACAAACTTAGGAGGGTCAAAGGTTCCGACAACTTTATTTCGTGGTTCCAAAATAATTCAGCGGCTTCCTCATAGGCAATATGACCCGGAGATCAACAAAAAGGTTATACGTTTTGTATTGGGTGGGGAATAAATGACAGACCTTGTTGAAACTTCCTTCAGGGAAGACTTAATCTTAAACCGCGTTCCCTATGACTGTTAGTCGGGACTACTACAGATCAAGGATCTGAGCTCGCTTCCAGACCGTCAGAGCACTGTTTCCTATTTTTGATGTCTCTTTGTATTTTGTTATTTTGATACCACAATGTTTTTCTGGTTTATCATCCGTGTTTATATATAAGTATATATATTTGACATCTCAGCTTGAAACACTTGTTGATCCTTGATCTCCATATGAAGGAATGTGTATCATTTAAATGCGTGCCCTTTGATTATTCTGTTGTTGCGGTAAGTGAAAATTAATTGAAAATTATCATATCAAATGACCGTCCTAAGTCGTTATCGGACTGCACTAAACTCGAATATTTTGTGATGTCTTCATGTGTTTTATCATATCATTACATGAAGACTTCTACTATACAGCTGAGTCAGTAACTTTATTCCATTAAGCACTGTAACGGTCTAAGTTTCATAACACACACATCCCCCCTCTCTCTCTCTGGTTTAAATATGCATACTTTTGATAATTAACATACAACTTTAATTTGTAAAGCAATTTAACATCTCATTCAAAAATTTATTTTGCTAAAATTGACATAGGAAATTGACGGAAACAGCAATAATAATATGACGGAAACAGAAATAATAATATGACAAAGGAAACTGACGGAAACAGCAATAATATTATGCGTTCTTCCTTCCTCCAGCACATAGACATAAACATCTGAAAGGGCAAAGCTGGTTTTTGATTTCAAATATGTAGTAGACACACTTACAGGGAAGTGATATTATTCTCATGTCACACATCACTTAAAAGCATTTCCTTTCATCTGTAAAATAGCTTCTTCTATGTATATAGAAAAAAAAACATGAAAAAAGTCTCACAAAATTTAACCTAATCTAATGCGTTGTATAGATAAATAAAAGAGCATATAAAACTTGTATATATCAACTAAAACATTTTATCTAAATTCGGAGATGTGACTTTTCAAATATACTTACATGTATCCAGCAGAATTTCACATCCCAATTTCTACGGTAATCTATTGTATAAACGAAGGAGCGACAAAGTATAATTTCATTTCGGTGATGTTTAAAACTATAAAAAAAAACCTTCGACCTCGACAGTTGGCCTTGAGATATTCGTTAAGACTATGGGTCTTTTATTAAACTAACAAGGCGATGGGGACTCTACCACCGACCTTGTCCAAATCTTTTCAGAGGAGACAAGGTCCTGAACCTTGTACCCTGTGGCTGTTAGTTGGGACTCCTACAAATCAATGATCTGAGCTCACTTACAGATGAGCAGAGCACTGTTTACTCATGTTGATGTCACCTTACATAGATTTGATATCAGTATATTAATTTTTAAAAGTTTCGTATGAAAACATTTTATTACATCTCTCCTTGGGAAACCTTTTGATTGTTGTTCTCTATATGAAGGATTATTTATATAGAAAAATTAAATGTGTCATTGTGCTGATTTAGCGGTGAGAGGTGAGGTGGGCACCCACTAACTGGTTAACCACACCAACTGAGTGACGATTGTTATTTTAATTGACCGTCTGAGGTCGGTATCGTAACTACAGTACAAAGGAATATTTTTGTAATAACGTTTTCTGTGTATATTTCACCATTATCATGTTTTATGTGCATGTTCTTGGTGATTTATGTCATATAACTTTTTCAAACGTTTTCTGTTTTTTTTTTTCTGGTAATAACTTACACATATGCATACTCAAGTCTGAAACTGTGGAAATATAAAATAATTATGTCAAAACTACAGTGATACCCAAATAGGTAATTATACTCTTCCCGTCTAAAGTGAGTTAACAATCTAGTTAAGACTTCTGATCTAAAGAGAACGAGGCTCAGGACCTCATTTCTTCTAAGGAGTTAAGGCCAATAGTATCATAGATCTATAACTGCTGTTAAAAGAATAACTAGAATAACGTGATATAAACTGCGATTTGCGTAGAGTAGGAACCAATAATTGGTAGAAAGATAATGTTTATCAACGCTCATTTTGAAATCGGATATATGCTTGCACTATTCAAAAATGATGTACCCTCTCAGTAAATAAGATTCTATATGTGAAAAGTAGAGTGTAATTTATTCTCAAAAATCGAATATATTGTCGGTTTCATATATTGATGACATTATTAGTTGCCGTGTCAGCAGGTACATGATCATTTTCTAGATCAGTCAGTTTCTTATTTCTTTTCTACAGATTGTGCCCACTGTACATGTTGCTATTAGTATAAATTTCGATTTGTTGTAGAAGTGTTGGTTTGCTTATCAGAGAGAAAGATCACGTGGAGGGGGAGAATGAATATCTCCTGCTGGCCTGCAACACACATCACATAATTCCGATAGAAACTGTCGAATTCCAGTAGAAATTGTCGTTTGCTTCGCGGATTATGTAGTTTGTGCATCAGTTTTGGTCTATAGATCGATAGACAATTTTTCTTTTACCAATTTTCAGCCATGATATTCCCTGCTTTGACAAATATAATCTAATTTAATAGTGAAGAGACTACAAATTCTCACGTATGGTCATTGTAAATAGTAATAGACAATAAGTAATAATATATAATACCGTCTTTTTATAAAGATATATGTATTGTCATAAGCCAACAGGAGAGTGCAAAAGTCAATCCCTCTAAAACTAAGGAGTATCTCCCTCATACGTACCTCTGTCCTTAGATTGATTTTTTGGTTCACTTTTTTCGGTCTCTGATTTCAACACTGTTTTCAAATATTTATATATCATGAGAATTCCAATCATTCGGCCTCGAGCATTACTGAAGAGACATAAATTGTCGAAGTGTGCGGCTGGTGCACAGAATTAAATGGTATATATGTTCTATATTTATTGGAACTATTTCAATTTGGTATTTCAATCAGTAGTAGTAAAAATATATGGATGGATTATGGGGATACTTTAGCTGAAAAGTCGAAATGTTCATTTTAGTGGTACGAAGAAATTCCTTAACCGTCTCAAGTCATCCTTTTAAGAGTAAGCATTATCTTTAATAGTGTTAAGATCATGTTTCATTTAAAATATTAGATTAAAATTCTTTAAAGTAATTCTATTTTGTTTCTTATAATAGAAAACGTATACCATGTCCTTTTCTTCAAGGAGTATCATGTCTGTGATTCGGTAAACTATCTTTAAATGCTTAGAATGTGATATGATTCTCAATTTACCAAGTATTTCCTCATTGCTTAAGCGTGCTACATCAAGTTCATACTCTTTCACACTAGAATCGAGAACATAATGCCCTCTTGAATAAGGTCTATTGTGTCTACAATTATGTCTGCACACAGAACAACACTTGAAGTATGATGTAAAGGTGATATGGTATATTGTTTGACTTCTTCATCGACCGATTTACTTATAAATACGATATTAACATCTTACCTTGTAAGACATTATCAGTCACGGGAGTCGCTAAAAGAGAAAACAGAAGACATTTGACAAAGCTGTAAGACACAGATCACCAAGGACATGCACACAAAACATAATAATAGTAAGCTATACGTGGAAAAGCAACATTACAAAAATATTCGATTGCGCTGCATTTAAGATACTGACTTAGGACGGTCAATTGAAGTAACAAACGTCACTCAATTTGTGTTTTTAACCGGTTTACCTTCCCACTCAGCGCAAAGAAACACAATCAAAAGATACACATTTAAAATTTTATAATTTGAAATTGGTTGCACGTGGCTCGGTTCCGAGGTGTGACGTTATATGCGGCATGCTTTGTAGGCTAGGCAAAGCCGCCGCACGGTTTGTATTTACAACATATGTAAAAATTTATAAATAATCCTCCATAGATAGAACAAGGATCAACACGTTTCTCAAGGAGAGAAGTCATAAAAACTCTAATACACACAAAACGTTTATAGTATATTATGTTGCTATTAAAAATATGTAAAGCGACATCAACACAAGTAAACCGTGTTCTACCCGTCTGTAAGGGAGATCAGATCCTTGATCAATGAAAGTCCCGACTAGCAGTCAGATAGGACGAGGATCAGGACCTTGTCTCCTCTGAAACGGTTTGGACAAGGCCCGTCATAGAGTCCCCATCGTCCTGTTAGTCAGTGTGCAACGCTCAAGTAAAAATCTGCATTGGGTTGAAGAGGGACCCAATACAAAACCTATGGTCTTACCGATGATCTCGGGATCATACTGTCGATGTCAAAGGCGTTTAATAATTTTAGAACCAGCCGATATGAAATTATCGGAACCTTTGACCCTCATTAGTTTGTACACTAGATCACCGTAGAAACTGGGATGGGAAATTCCTCTGGATACATATTGTTAAAATGTAACATTTCTAAATTTAGATAAAATATCTGAATAAGATTTATGAAATTTACCAAAAGTTTTTCGAAGTTTATGACATCTATAACCCTGACTAAGACGTTTAAAAGTAAACTGAGAATTTTTTCCGTGAAAATCAAAAACGTTAGTGCAGGATATAGCAAACCGAACCAATTGACTAATATAAATACCATATGACGGAAGTCTTGGGACATCACCATTTAGATAAGGCAAATTTACAATATGGAATCCAAAGTCATCACGTTTATCATATATTTTGGTATGAATATTGTTCTTAATGATTTTAATATTTAAGTCCAAGAAAGGTGTTTCCTGGTCGGAAATATTGGCTTTGTTTAATTAAAGTTCAGATGGATAAATGTCAGATATATAGTTTTCAAACTCAGGGTTATCGATAACTAAAATATCATCAAGATATTTAAAGGTGTCAGTGAACTTATCAATAAGGTAAAATGTTTAGAGGTTTGAATAGAATGCATAAAGTCTCTCTCATAACAGTATAGAAATAAATCTGCTACAAGGGGAGCGCAGTTACTGCCCATACGAATCCCAATAATCTGTTGATAAGTCTTGCCATTAAATTGTATATAAATATTATCAATCAAAAATGTGATGGCATTACACAACTCAGTACAAGTCCAATATTTATAATTATCATATTGTTTGTTAGAGAAAAATCCAGATGTGACTGAAGTACAGAGGTATGATTTAGACTCTCTGTTGTAACACCAGTGTATGAGAGACAGCAATTCGGTTTTGATTAAGTCATGATGTAAAGCGGTATATAGTGTCGAAAAATCAAAAGTAGAACGTTATTAGCCTCAAAGTTTCTCAAACGGAATTTTTCAATGACTTCGTTAGAATTTTTGATAGACCAAAAGTAATTGACGTTACTATTGTTAAAGACACCATTGCAATATTTGATAACATGGTCTTTAACTGCAGTAAGAGCGGAGGTAATATGTTTAGAAAGCACAATTGTAGAGCAATGACTAGAATTTGATATAAAACGTGATTTATATGGATTTTTGTGTAGTTTGGGACGCCAATACATTGTTGGAATATCATTTTTATCAATGCCTAAACTGTAGTCACACATTACAGTGACCAGATAGGATCTTGTCTTTAAACAATGGGGTTTCAACATACGTAGAAGTAGAGTTCAATTCCGTTTAAAGAACTGAAATATAGTATAATTTTCAAACAATGATAATATTATTAGCTGCTTTGTCAGCAGGATCGAAGACATACGTATTATGTAAATCAGCCATTTCCTCTTTTATAGACTGGACCGGTATATAATGTGGCTGTTTGAATAAATGAGGATTAATTGTAACATTATTAATTCGAACATCGATGAGTTTTAAGATTTTACTTTTCCACTCATTTAAGGCATGTATTTTTACACATTGTGTTTAAGTGTTATTATACCTTTTTCCTGATGTTATGTGGCTTTGACACTTTCTATACAGTGTTTGTTCACATTCATTTATATATACAATGTTGAATTATTGTTGTTTCGTCTGTGTGTAAGGGCCCTCGCGGCGGGTGTGGCTAGCTAAACAGGGGACGCTCACTCCTCCCGGGCACCTGGTCTCACCTCTGAATTTCAGGGGTCCGTGAATGTCCACTGTTGTACATTGTTGTTAGTGCCATAGTCATGTGAAACCAGTTACTTTCGTATTTTACATTAATGCTTCTTCAGCAATATTCCGGCATTTGGTAAAATCTATCCTGGAAGGTAATCTATACTTTGGCCCTTTCTTAAAAAGTGAACGTAAATATTTGTCCGAAATACAGTTAAGATCACGTGTAATGATATGGCCCGCAGGCAGATAAATGAATTTAGAATTATTGCACGAACAGGACGATGGAATAAAGTCAGGAGAATTAAGATAAGATGTTACTTCATTGTAATTAAATATAACGTTTCTAATAAGTTTTTGTACTAACAGCAATAAACATAGAATATATATACCTTTTAATTTTGTGCACCAAATCAGGGGTTGTTCAAGATTCTCGAAATACTGAAGAATTTCAGATTCGACTCTGTGATCACGAAATATATCAGAAATATTATGCAGATCTAAACCTTTATTTACAAATTTAATCTTGATAAATTGCGATTTAGGGTAAGCGAAAATGCTAGAATTGTTTTAAGTCTAAATCAATCCGTTTAACGTAAACTACTTAAACTAGCCTCATCCAGGATAGGCTTTAATCCGATAACCGGAATAGATGACAATGCATGTAGAAGTTCGTAAGTTCTTGACGACCGTTGTTTCTGCCTATCCGCAGTAGATCGTCTAATGACCTACTTAATCTACAATGTCTTATGCAGTTGCCATTACGGCAACGACGTCGACCGTGCGACCTCTGTTTCCTCTTAGTGTCTGGTCTTAGTGAAATATATTGATATTGTTATGGTAAAAGGAAATGTTGCCTTGTTGAAAAATTTGGTCATTGTGGCCAAGGGGGTATGCTTTTAGATGTTTAATCCAATAAAGTTCAGGAACTAAATGTCGTTTTTTTCATTTCAGATTTAGTTTCCCCATGTAGTTTTGTAATGTTTTGAAAATGGGTAATAATAACGTTATCAATTTTGTGATTATATTTTTTAGAACATTATTTATCGAAAACAGAATAAAGGCATATATATGAAAAACATCACAGACATACACAGTTGTTACACGGTCTTCGCAAGGTGAATTGATACAAGAATTGTCACTCACTTTTGTTTGCTTAACTGGCCTATGGGTCCATCTTTCCACTCATCACAAATTCAGTACATTCAATTAACACACATGTAAAGATTTATAAATCATCCTCTACATAGATAATAAATCCCAACAGCCTACAAAGTTTGAGAGGTCATAAAATATGTAGATGAATATGATTATAGAAACATATAATATACAAAAATGGGACCCATCATTAGCTAATCATGCTCTGTCTGTCTGAAAGCGAATTTAATATATGTACATGTATGTGTCGGGAATAGTCTCTCCTTAGTGATGAGAAAAGCAAACAAACTGTTAATTAAATGACTGAAGCTAGTAGTTAAATACATAATGAAATGTAACGAAATATTTCATAATGTTTCTAAATTATCATTTTCGAAATATTCCAAGTTTTTCATATACTTAAAAATGATCACTCCTCGAATTTATAAACATATCTAATGTTGGAATGTGGGGAGAAGACGAAGTGATAGTAAATGCTCTCCTGGGTGTCTTACCATATCGCTGGATTATCCGCTTTACACTGGTTTTAAGTTAGGTTTCATATTTGTACTGTATTCCAAAAATGCACAAAACTCCGTACAAACAACGCTTTATCGCTGGTTCCTCGAAGTGTTCCACAAAATCTGTATCGATGCTACTCACAAAAATATTATCAGAAATTAAATCTGGCCTTCATAGATATTGCGAAACAGTATATTCCAGAAGTGGAATTAATCAAATGTGGATCCTTAAAAATTCAAAAGAGTTGTTAGAACATCTAAAATAAAAAAGTTTTACTAAAATTCACTCCATCAAGTCTTTTGACTTTTCGACTCTGTACACAACGATCCCTCATCAGAAATTAAAAGACAGATTAGCGGAAATTATTCAAAATGCATTTACTAGTAAAAACGGAAGCCGCAAATTCAAATATATAGTAATAGGCCACGATAAAACTTACTTTGTTAGGGAAAATTCTGATTCCAAAAATAAATACACTGAAACAGTTGTCACTCAGATGTTGAACTTTCTTATCGATAACATTTTTGTGGTGTTTGGAGGTAAGGTTTTTCAACAAATTGTCGGCATTCCAATGGGCACTAACTGTGCTCCGCTTCTGGCTGACATATTCCTTTATTCATACGAAGCTGAGTTCATTCAGTCTTTGCTTTCGCAAGGAAAAAAAAAAACAATTGGCTCTTGGCTTCAATTTTACTTACAGATATATAGATGACTTGCTTTCAATTAATAATCCTTCATTCGCGGATTACCTTAGCATCATCTATCCAAGTGAACTGGAGGTCAAAGAAACCACAGAAACTAGTAATTCTACTTCGTATTTAGATATTATGTTGTCTTTCGACATTAATGGTCAATTGAACACCTCACTCTATGACAAACGTGACGATTTCAATTTCGCTATCACAAACTTTCCTTTCATAAGTAGCAACATTCCATCATCGCCCGCATACGGCGTATTCATATCTCAGTTAATACGTTATTCCAGAGCATGTTCAAATTACAATGACTTTGTTCTGAGGGCTAGGCGACTTTCAGTTAAGCTGCTCAACCAGGGTTATATATGTGCTAGACTAGCATCGTCACTGAGGAAGTTCTACGGTCGTTACGAGACTCTTATTACTCCATATGATATCTCGTTATCCAGACTTTTAAATGATATTCTTGACTGAGACCGATTCCGATCACTTTACACAGATTTGACACCTTCTATACTAGAAGGTTACCTACTTCGACTTCTCCATATATAGATACATATGGAATTCACACGATTTGACTCTTTCTACGGGGTATATGTGACGGGTGTTGCTAGCAAGCAGGAGATGCGCACTCTCCGCGGGCACCTGATCTCACTCCATCACAGGGGTTCACATATGCTCTTCAAGTAGACATATTTTGTTATTTTCCATTTGTTTTTCATTTTCACTGATTTTGTATGTCCTATGGTTTCATGATTTTTGGACTTGTGGTTTGGATTTATCCATCATCTTTACATTGCTCACAACATCTATAAGAAGTAAATATTCGAAAGGTGTCAGTGGATGTCCGATATTCAAAGTCCAAATAAATACTGCAGATTCTGTGGTGCTGGCGTCAGCAAGAAAAAAAAAAGAAAAAAAAAAGCTGTTCCAAAACGGAAAAAGAGTGGATGTCTGAAGGAATTGTTCGTCTCCTGCTAGCATGTTTAATTAGTTCGATTATAATTATGCTTATAAAGCAATTTTTATAAGAGATTAAGAAAAATGCTATATTAGCATACGAATTTATGATTATACAGTAGAAAATTACTGGCTGTCACACACACACACACACACACACACACACACACACACACACACACACACACCTACACATACACGCACACAAACGCACATACACACACACACAGATATATATATATATATATATATATATATATATATATATATATATATATATATATATATATTTATATTTATATTTGACAAAATATTTGTTGGTATACAAAGTATATATTGTGCGGTCACAAGTCATGACGTTTATATTAACTATTGTTTATTTTACCTTATCACCCGAAGATAGTCATCAGACGTGAAAGCGCTAGTGATAAAAATGCAAAATCCCTAATTGTTGTCGAATATCTATATATACATAAATAAAACAAAAAATAAGATCGGTTACTGTCGATACTTGAAAATCAGAGCACAAAATCTGCACAAAGGCAATTATTTTCATACTGAAACAATGAAACAAAAAGTCAAGGAAGTAGATAACATGAGTACATTATTTATCAGAATATAAGGAAAACTGAGTATGACTTTAGGTAAAACTACCATTTTCGCGTTTAAGCCCTCATGATTATGTTGAAATCTCCTCTATACTTGACACAAGATAGGTGGCAAAAATACAACTATTGGAACGATAAAGTACTTCCCTTTATGAACGATAGCTTACTGGTTATCCAGATTTTAAAAAAAAATCTCAGTAATTTTGCCAAGACATGTTGATTTCGACTTACAGACATTTAATTCAAACATCGTATTCAATAGTTTGGTTTTAAAGTTTCGGAAAATATATAAAATACAGATTAGATAGCGTCATTTTTATAAATACATCATGACATCAAACACTACTAGCATTCACAGTGTAGAGGAGTGGAACAGAGAACTTACTAAACTACTTATTCCTAATGACATAATTCTTTGTATATATATACTACTTGGAGTAAGTGGAAACTCTCTTGTATTGTACGTGTACAAGTTCAAGTTTATGGGCGAAATCGGTGACCGTTATTTTGTACCATATCTTGCTATGACAGATATAATGGCGACTATAGCATCTTCGTCGATGGGATTAGCAGTGAACACGATGCAAGTGACTTTTGCCAATACAACTCTTTGCAAAATCTGGTGGTTTTTTGCTGCTATTGCAACATTTTCCTCTGGATACACATTGCTGATTATTGCAGTCGTGCGTTATCGGAAAGTAGTAACACCCGATGGAAAACAAATGGATTTGAGAATGAATCGCATAATTTTAATATCAGCCTTGACTTTCTCTGTTTTATGTGCCGCTCCAACATTGCTTTTATATGGATCTGTTCCCTTTCCAAACGCTGACGCCACTCTTGTTGGATGGCGATGCGGCAAAATAAAAAGCAATTATAAAGTTGTCTCAATTGTATATGGAATATTTGTGGGAATAATTCTCGTATCTGTTATAGGTTCCTTAATTGGAATGTATGCTCAGATTGGTAGAACTATATTCTTACACATAAGGTACACTAAGAAAATGTCAAAAATTGGAGTTGAGAAATCATCGTCGACAAAAACGACATTAATAGATGATAGGTCCAGTGACGATACTGAAATTAAAACCGATGCAGGTAATACAAACCACCAAAGAAGCGTCACGGAAACTAATACAAGTAATACAAACCATCAAAGAAGCGTCACGGAAACTGATACAAGTAATACAAACCATCAAAGAAGCGTCACGGAGACAACAACAACAACCAGAAATGATATATCCGAGAAATTTTCAACTAATCAACACGAGAAAATCAACAAAAGAATTCGTTATAAATTTACTCTAATGTTCATGCTGATCACTGTAATATATCTCATTTGCTATGTACCAAAAGTGTTGATAATGCTGATAGAAGCAATCAAACCTAAATATTGGGATAATTTTAGCAATACCGGCCGGGCTGCAATGTTATTTACATACCGCATGTTCATCATAAATAATATTGCAAATCCGTTTGTGTACGCTTTCATGGACACAAAATTCCAATCAGAATTGAAGAAACTTTGTAACCGTTGTAATGCAAAATAGCTGAACTCTTTAATTTCCATCAGAATTTAACTTATTTTAGTTTTTGGTAGTAGTCCATTGCTAAACAACGCACTGATATATTCTTAAACAACACGTATTCTCTTAACTATTTTATCATAAAGGAATCTATGCAGGCTTTTTCGAATGTGTGACATTGCAATTAAGTAATTTTGTGATATGATACCATTGTATGACTTATCTTTGTTCTATATCTTGTTGACTTAATTTCGTGTAAGGATGTTTACTACAGTGCATTTGTAAATATGGACTGGTGGGTATGTTTTTATCCACATTTTCAGGATGATAGCATATATCAGTCGTATCTTTTAGCTATTTATGTTCTAAATTTTATATATACTTTAAATTATACTCTATTCCAACCTTAGTCTTTAGTTCAATATTTACTCTTTAACTAGTATTACTTTTGAGGACTAAATTATTTCATGAGTATATAGGGGGTATATAGATAAGATCACTTTATGTTAAAATCTCGTTTTGGTAACTATTCTAAAAAAATGATATTTCATATTACTTTGATTTCTTTGTAATTTTATATCTCAACAAATATTTCAAGTTGTAATGTATCGTTTTTACTTTGTCCAGGTCAATGGTAGTGTCTTTTTTCATTATTTATTTCAAACTTACACTTACATGCATCAAGGTTTTCTTCATCCCCTTCAGTTCAATGCACGGCATGCAGAAGTCACATTAGACTTGCTCAAGTCTCTGTGTTTTGTTTTCATTAATAATTATTCGTATTCTGTGCTCCCTACAATACGTTAATGTGAAACACAGAGAAAGCAGTATGACAAGGAGTAGAATGTCATATAAGGGACATTATGACTGAATATACTCTAAACATAGAGACCTTAGCAAGTCTAAAGTCACATGTTTTATATTCATGCAAGAAGTGGTCCAAATTGTCATTTAAAACAGGTAAAGATAAAAACGCCTGACTCTGTCGTATGACAGAAGTCATCACTGAAATGCACCGATAACAATGTAACAATTAAAAGACACACACAAAAATAACAAAAACCTCAGATTATAGTGCAGTTGCCTTACCGATTAATGACGGTCAATTGAAATGACAATCAGTTGATGTGGTTAACCGGATTACGTGTTTACCTTCCCTAACATCACAAACGCAGTGTCATTAGATGCAAGATACGGAAAAAAATGGTGTCAAGTGACTATGGCACTGACAACAGTGTACTACAGCAGACATTCAAGGACCCCTAAAGTTCAGAGGTAAGACAAGGTGCCCAGGAGGAGTAAGCGTCTTCTGAATGGCTAGCTACATCCGCCATGACTGTCCTTATATACATAAGAAATAAGTATAACTCAGTACTGTATATATAAATGAATGTGGACCAACACTGTGTAGAAAGTGTCATTGCACATAACATTAGGAAAAAAGAATAACACTTAATTCAGACCCTCTGCGGGGAACTTTCTTAGATAAAAATAAGTATCTACGCAATCAAAATTTTAAAGAAACTCAAATTTCTACACTTCAGGGTTTTTTTAAGTTCATGGTGGTTGCCGCTAGCCTTTCAAGAGACGCTTACTCCTCACGGGCACCTGGTCTTATCTCTAAATTTCAGGGGTCTGTGTATGTCCGCTGGGTATATTGTTGTTAGTGTTAGTCACGTTACACCAGTAATTTTTGTATTTTGCATTATGTGGGAAAAGAAATGGCACATAGAGGACGGATATTATAGTTTCATACAGATAGATACAGTCTCAAAATAACAAAACAGTGAAAATTGGTCGCAAAAGTGCTTTAGCATAGGGGATTCGACTGCTAGAGATTACAAAAGCGGATGGAGACAAAGATTTGAT
This sequence comes from Pteria penguin, assembly GCA_035048485.1. Classification (NCBI taxonomy): domain Eukaryota; kingdom Metazoa; phylum Mollusca; class Bivalvia; order Pterioida; family Pteriidae; genus Pteria; species Pteria penguin. Next base: position 3,406,509 of record CM068585.1, on the reverse strand, counting down.
AATCCGAAATATTATATGTGAATCGAAAGGTATTACACAATTACCCAAAGACCAAAAGAACAGTAACCTCTTTTGTGTAATGAAAGTTTGAGTCAAGATTGCTCTCTCGATATCCTTAGCAGCTTTTGTAAGTCACAGAGTATGAAAATATATGGAAAACTGCATAAGGCTTATTGTGTCGTGTCGATAGTTTGTGTTAATTGTAGCCGCAATACAAAAGTTCTAATAAGTCGGGATAAGTCACAGAAATGCCGTCGTTATATCTTAGCTAATCTATCGTAATGGAATCTATAATGATCGTGACAAGTAGTAAAAGGAAGTGTAAATATCGAACCTTAATCGTAATGGTCCTAGAAAGTATGTAGTAAACAATACATATAGAAAGGTAGGCAACATCCGACATCGACCTCGCCCCGCAGGTCATCTTTCAGTGGGCGCAAGTCAAGAATCGGCATACTGTGACTGGAGCTTTAAAGTAATTTTATAGTGTAAATGTGAGGTATGAGAAAGAGATTTTCAGCTGTTCTCTTCTAGAGAAAGAAAGACAACTCTTTACCTCACCAGGTGTAAGTTAAGGAGACCGCTGTACCAAATAAATGAAACTGGATGAGTTGCTTATATACGAGTACACTTCGAAAATAAGTGATGCAATAACACTATGGCTCTCACATGAATGTCATACATTACTTGTCCATTTACTCCTTGGAACCTGAAGCGACGATGTAAGTGTGATTAATTTAATGCAGATTGCCATGCATACAATATTTATGAATAATTTAATGGTATTTGTATGTGTGTGTATATGTGTATCTTTATTATAATTCGGAAGCTATATGTCTACCCGAAAATTTGTTTATTTATTCATTATCTGTTTTGACAGAGGTTCTTGATTGCTAGTATTTTTACATAGGCCTATGTATTGTCGTATTTATTCGACTTCGAGTTGTGGATATCGGATCAATATCTTTGTTTGTACTTATTTATCTTACCTGTAATTTGTTACACATGACTGAAACCCGTTACAAGGAGAGACATTTAAAACATTTTATTGGTCAGTATACATAGTGAATTGGATATATCGTATTTACTGTATCCGCACTATAGGCAAGGAATGGATTAAAAAAGTGAACGTGGAACTGGACCGGGAGCAATATATGGCACTAAGGCGGATTTCTAACCACGGTACAATGATAAGCACAATGGCGTCTGGTCGAGCTGTACTTTTTCTTTGATTAGTATGTCCTCTCAACTGTTTTTATCAAATAAAAGGTACGCTGAAGAACATCCACCAAGGAGATGTTTCAAACGAGAAAATAGATGACATATGACCAAGCTGTATACCACAGATCACAGAGGACATGCACACAAAACATGATACAATCAAATAATCAAACACACACCTTTTAGAATTTAATAAATAATCCTCCATATAGAGAATAAGAATCAACAGGTTTCCCAAGGCGAGGGTCATAAAAACATCAACATGACTAAACCGTGCTGTGCCCGTCTGAAAGCGAGCTCAGATCCTTGATCTGTAGGAATCCTGACTAACAGTCAGAGGGGACGAGGCTTAAGACCTTGTCTCCTCTGCAAACACAAACAATTATACACTAATCAGAAATGATAGAGCTTTTCGCTACGGTACTTTCATTCACCGACGCAAATTATTTAGTGAAAAGTTATTATCAAATGGATATGAAATCAAACTTCTTAAGTCAGCATTCCGCAAATTTTAAGGACGATACAAAGAACGTCTGTTCAATCATGGGATATCATTGTCGACATGTTGACCTCTTTATTCGGTGAAACATGCTGTTTATTATTTAGATTGTAGTAGATTTCTACTGCATTCTATAGCAATAACAATACTAATCATGACAACGGTATTATACCGTCTGCAGAATGTGACTTCTTTCTTTTTTTTTTTTTTTTTTTTGTATTTCTTCGACTTATACATTGGCAACATGGCGGGTTTGACCGGTCGAAAGGGGATGCTCACTCCTCCATGGCCTCTGGTTTTTTTTTCTAGGTGCCTGTAATTGCCTTTACTCACTAATTAGGGGTTACTATGCTAGTGTTTTTCAAAAACTGACAAGATATCGGCGAATGCCCTGTCAGTTTCACTGCGAGGCGTTAGCCGAACGGTGAAATATATATCTGACAGGGAATTCACCGATACTCCATTCAAATGTTTTGACCTGAAAAGATTACATACCTTAATTTGAACGACGGTGACTTCATAGCGACAACTGCAGTAAAACGTAAAACACTTGCCGTTTTTCAAACGTTTAACCGATCAGAATACGTGTTGCAAACAGAGTGCATTAGAATTGGTCTTTTTATATGGATATTCCGACGGAACATTACTCGGTGTCTTATCGTTGTACTTACGTAATTTACTTAACCATTAACCATATGTGAACATCAATGTGACGTAATTGCTGAAAATTCATACCTACACATCATCATTAGTTAGTCTCCCAGGGTGTCATAAGCTATACTTCGAACCAATGTGAAAACTGTTTGTAAATTATTCTCAGACTAAGTAGGATCTTTCTAACATATAACTCTGTCCTGAGATGGGGTTTTATCTTTATTTTTAGCTCAATTTGGTAATTATTTAACTTTTGAAGTATTTATACTTTCGATTTGCAAAGCTCTGTGCTTAAATATGGTTTTTAATCTTAGGTCGATTTGAAAATGAGTTTGCTTTTCAAATGTTTATACTTTCGATTTACACAGCATTGAGCAGCAGAGACAGAAGTTGTCGAAATAGTCATATGATGCAAAATAGTAATTCACGTATATGCTTTGATATTTATACTACTACTGGGTCGACGCCCCTTCTAAGTGAACTGTTAGAGCCCGAGAATGTCTTTCAAATTAACTGTAAGGAGTATTTCCTTTTGCTCTGTCCTCTGATTGGTTCTCTCGCTCTTGCCATAATGTCAGTTGAGTAATTGGTTTGCTCTTTAAGTTTTTATATTTCAATTTCCACAGTATAAACCTTGAACGTCACTGAGATGTAACAAATTAATACACGTATATCTGTTCTGATAGGTTTCATTAAAACAACATAATACACATTTTGGCACTGTTTATTTATTTCTGTCTTTCTTTTGTACTGTTTAAATCAGTGTGTTCTCGATCAAAATTGTTATCTTAATACTCTATATCTGATACAACCATATATACTATTACAAGGATATACCACTTCCCTTCTAACAGTATCAGCCAAGTGCTCAATCTGAATAAAATCTCACCACTTGTCTATTAATCATCTGTACGAAATCTTCTTACAGATCTACTCCAGACTATTTACGCGATAAATGTTCATGTAAAAATTCCGAAAATCTGAGTGAATTTAGTTAATAATTGGATAAATTGAAATTCATTATGACCCCAAATATGACGGACGTTCACAGTGTGGAGGAATGGAATAACGAACTCACTACATTGCTTATACCTAATGACGTCATTCTCAGTTTGTACATCCTGATAGGAATAATTGGAAACTCCCTTGTATTGTATGTGTATAAAATCAGATTTACAGGGAAGATTGGTGATCGGTTTTTTGTGCCATATCTTGCTATGACAGACATGTTCGCTTCTGTTGTAACATCAGCGATTGGATTAGCGGGAAATACTATGCAAGTGTCATTTGAAAATACGTATCTATGCAAAGTATGGTGGTTTTTCTGTGGAATTGCAACATATATGTCAAGTTACACATTGTTGATCATCGCCGTACAACGATATTTGAAAGTAGTGAAACCAGAAGGAAAACAAATGAATATCAAAATGAATCGTCTTGCATTAGTTTCTGCATTGTCTTTCTCCGTATTATGTGCTGCACCAACATTGCTTTTATATGGGTCAGTTCCATTTCCGAGCGCTGACGGCAGCCTAGTTGGATGGCGATGCAGCAAAATAAAAGACAAATACAAGATTTTATCCATAGTCTACGGCATATTTGTAGGAATTCTTTTCATATTAGTTGTAGGTTCTTTAATTTTGTTATATGCTCAAATCGGTCGAACTATTTACATACATATCAGATGTACAAAACGTTTATTACAAAGTGAATTTGAAAAATCTTCATCTTCAACAAAAATTTCAACAGAAGAAAGCACTTCCGGTGGTAATAACGAAAGAAATATGTACACAGATGAGAGAAACTGTCAAAATCTCCCCATTGAAAAAACAGCAAACAATTGTTACACACGTGGAAAAGATCTAGATAACCAGCATCAAAAAATCAATAAACGAATTCTCCATAAATTTACTCTGATGTTTATGTTGATCACAGTAATATTTCTAATTTGTTATATACCTTTAGTATTGATTATGGTGATAGAGGCAATCATACCCAGATTTTGGGATGATCTAAACAATTCTAGCAGAGCTGTAGTTTTATTCTTTTATCAGATGTTCATTATAAACAATATAGCTAATCCATTTGTGTATGCTTTTATGTACACAAAATTTCAATCTCAATTGAGGACACTTTGCACCTTTTGTACATGAGATTTCGAAACAATCAGGCATGCATTTGGTTCATTATCAGGAGGTCTCGAGTTCCAGTACCGCCGAAGGCTCGTCGGAATTATGTCTTCGGATTAGATAGTGAAAACGAGAGTGAGTCCCTTTTCACAGTTGAATAGGCACATAAATAATTCCTCATTGCTCCAGGTGGAACCGTTGCAATGGTCTAAATTTCTGTGCATTGCAGTATGCATATAACGTCATCATATAAGTGCAATCATCTTGGTGAGAACTTAAAGAATTATCAATTAGTTAAACAGGGAATCCACTTTTATACTTCAAAATAATTAAATTTCTTAATTATTATATTTATTATGATTATTTGCAGCTGTTGGTTTCTAAGTTTGTTTCTTCATGAGATCACCTCTAAGACCACAGTTCTTGTATTGGGTCTCTCTACAACTCAATGCCGACTGTTGCTTGAGCGTTGCACGCTGACTGACAGGGCTTTGTTGACTCTATGACGGGCCTTGTCGAAACCTTTTCAGAGAAGACAAGATCCTGATCCTGATCCTCTCTTACTGTTAGTCGGGACTCATATTGATCAAGGATCTGAACTCGCTTACTGACGGGCAGAGCATGGTTAACTTATTTTAATATTGCCTTGCATATTTAGATAGCAACGTATTATTCTTTAAACGTTTCGTGTGTAATAAAGTTTTTATGACCTCTTTTCTTGAGAAACCTGTTGATCCTTGTGTGTCCTTTGATTGTGCTGCTTTTGTGGTGAGTTGGAAGGTGTGGGCCTGTAAACCGGTTAACCACACCAAATGAGTGATGTTTTAACCGGTTAACCACACGCCCGTAAACCGGTTAACCACACCATTTGTTTGGCTTTTGTCAAATTAAATGACCGTCCTAAGTCGGTATCGTAATTGCACTACAATCAAATATTTTTGTAATGTGTTATATGTGCTAGTATATTATTTATATTCATGTATTGTATATCTCCATGGTGACTTCTGCCACATAACTGAGCCAGTAACTTCTCTTTTTTCTTTAACTTCAACTGACCGTTCTAAGTCAGTATCGTAACCGCAGCACAATCGAATAATTTTGTAATGTCGTTTTCCGTGTATATTCTACTATTATCATGTTTTGTATGCATGTCTTTGGTGATTTGTGTTATACAGTTTTGTCAGATATCTTCTGTTTTCTCCTTTTCAATAAATCAAATATTTAAAAGATAGCTTTATTGTCTTCCTCTATCTTTAGAGGATAAACTCCACCAATTTTAGGTATAACTTTTAATTCAGTCATTCCCTCAAATTTATTAAGGCAATGAAGAACATTTAATAAAGCAACGAAAACATATATACAGGCAATGGAGAACATTTCCTGAGGTACTGGTAAGCGGATACTAAGGCAATGAAGAACATTAATTTAGGCAAAGGAGAACATTTAATTAGTCAAATGCAGAAACGTTACTAAGGCAGTGGTGAAAATTTATAAAGTAAATAGAGAACATTTACTAACGCTACAAAGAACCTATAGTGAGATCATGGAAAACACATATGGCAATGGACACCATTTACTATGGCAATGAAAAACATTTACAAAAGAAATAGAGAACATTTACCAAGCAATAGAGAGCACCTACTGAAACATTGGAGAGTATTTATTAAGGCAAGAAGAACTGCTGCTATCTACTGCAATGGAAAACACATACTAAGACGATGGAAATTCTGGCCAATTGGTCAGGCAGTCATCACAAGAGAATATATATTTGTTGCGTCTCCTTTGCTTAACTAATTGTTACCCACTATAAAGGTGACAAAATGTAACAAACTCCATAGTGCTGATTATGATGGGCGGGCGAATCCTTTGCAATTTACTGATATGTTGTTGTACGATTTCTCTTTCGTTTAAGTTTATATTTGTAGATCTCGCTCGAATATATATATATATATATATATATATATATATATATATATATATATATATATATATATATATATATATATATATATATATATATATATATATATATGAATTCTGAAGAAAAACTTGAAATCTATAAGTCCAAGGGCCATAAATTCGTCAAAACAATACACGAACTGGTACTGATGCCGCTTAATATAAAGCAATATACCAAATTTCAACTCAATATCTTGAAAGACGGCAAACAGGACCCCGGACGGACGTACGGACAGTGCCATAACATAATACGTCCCGTCTAATGACGGGCGTATAAAACTAAATGTAGGAAATATAACAACGACGTTCACTATTTAAAAATGTTGGATCAACCGTGGGTCAATGCAAGTCGCCAAAAAATAAGAGAGGTCAAATATAGAAGCAAAAGAAAGCGACAAAAAATAAAAAAAAATTGGCAAATTTTCGAGGCGATATTCCTTTCCCTCAGGACAATACAAACAACTACATGAATAGAAATATGAAAAAAGAAAAGTATATACAAAGCACTAGTCTAATAACATGATGATATCGGACACCAGCTACATTTTGCTTGTGAAATAAGAGAATACTCAGATAACTACCATAACCAATAGGTCGGTGTTACTGCCGGTGGATTGATAGTCCTCGAGGGCGTCATAGGTCTAATTCTCAGTGTTTTTATACTAACACTTATAGAGTACCCTTTGTCACTCATCTCCTAAGTCGGTATCTTATCTGTCGTACAATCAATATTCTTGTAATGTCATTACATTACTTGTTACCAAGTTTTCTTGTACATCTTCTTTGTGACTTCTTTCCTACAGGTAAGTCAGATATCTACCTCTTTAACATGAAATATATTTTAATTTTTCAGTCATGAAATTTTGTAGATCACTTTAAAACAAAGAAGTATCTACTTCATGGATAGCTCTGTTCTAAGACTGATTTGTTGACTCACTTTTATGCAGCTTTAACTCTACACTACAAATATCTATATATTAATAGAATGTTAATATTTTTATATTATTAGAATATCAATATTTATATATTATTAGAATGTCAATATTTATATATAATAATAATTGCACTATTTATATATTATTAGAATGTCAATATTTATATATTACTAGAATTTCAAAATCTATATATTATTTGAATGTCAATATCTACATATTAATAAAATTTCAATATTTACATATTATGAGAATGTCAATATTTACATTCGGCCATGAACATCACTAGAGATATAATGTTTCGAAATGCGCATCTGATGCACAAAATTATAACGTATATATATATATATATATAAATATATTTATTTGTTTATTTATTTATGTGTGTATATGTATAATTTATCTATATGTACTAACTTATCATTTCTTATATAACCTTTTTCTATTTCTCGGTATTGATTTCTATAGCTTTATGTAACAGCAATCTTAACCAGAGAATATTGTGAAAATCAGAAGTAAATGTCATCATATATAAGATAACTTTACTTAGATAACTGTGTTCACATAATGTTATTTAAAAGAAACTCATAACAGGAACTGCGAATAAAAAGAAACTCTATCTATTTTGCAAATATTTAATCACCTTTTATTTATACTTTTAAAAAGCTTTAAAAAGTTGCAGTCACGCATTTAAAGGGGCAAACAAAGAGTTGCGTGTACACAGACAGCGTCGCGATAGACGTCAGAGGTTTCTAAGTGTTTATCAGTGTCGTCACAGTTTTACAGGCTAATCACTTGCAATAATCGTAGACGTCACCTCAAACGTAAATCGAGCATTTACGGAAGGCTTTGCGTATGTTTAAATCCGTTTCACTGAAAATAGTAAATGTAGTCGTAAACGTAAGAGAATTCGTAAACTTACGAACAGAATTACATGCGAACTCTTCTTGCTAGAGGAGAAAATGTCCCTGTCTACGGCCTACACTTATACTTTCAATTTATAGTCTGCTGTAAGATAACTGGCCAATGTGGACGCAAAATTGAAAACAACAAAAGCTAAATGGTCTAATACTGCCTTAAACATTTTAGTAAAAGGTTATATCTGGAAAGGCTATATGGACAAGAATCCATAATGCTATGGAAGTTTAGTAGCATTCACAAATAAAACGAAGTACAATAAGTCATTTGCAAGTTGCATGTACATTGGCGGTTTAAAAAAAGCGGTGACGGGGTGTTAATAGAGGAGGCGTCTGACCTGACAATGACCCAAACTTTAACCAAATGTTGTATATTGTGAACACTTTCGGATCAAAATCGCCCCCCCCTTTTTTTTAATTTGAAGAACGAAGACACTAGATCCGCCACTGACACTACAAATCCCGTTTGCACATGTGTTTCGTTCTACTAAATCATAAACACAGAGTAATTATTTTGTAGAATGTTAAAACATTATATATGTTGTGTTAATGCGAGTTTTAATGTGAGTTTGAAAGTGGAATCCGGTCTGTTTTCGTAAATTCAGCCATATAAGTAGAAGTTCGGGTCAGGAAGGGGGTTTACATCTCCAAAAACTTCAGTTTTGTTGATTTTGTTTACACACGAGACAAACGTAATTTAAAGTCCTATGAATATTTCTGATTTTACAGTAGTGACGTGACATTGTCTTCCAGACTGCAATAATTGGTTCTGATTTCGGGCACTCACTTAGTGTGTAGCTTGGGGTCTTTATCGTTCAGAGCCTATTCCCGACACAGGCATCTTGACGACCGAAGAGGTGTTTTTACGGAGCCGTTTTCGTGCCATTTTAAAGAAGAAAACTTTTTTTTATCTCGTTTGAACGAGAAAAAGTCTCGTTCGAACGAGAAAAAATCTCGATCGAACGAGAAACTTTTAAATATGAATTAAGGTGTTTTGTTATTTAGATAAGTATGATTAGGAATTATTTCATTTGATACATTTACATATGCATAATTGCATATATTTCAACTACACACTTACAACACAACGTACATATGCATGATTATTCTAAAACACACAGCTTTTCAAGAAGATGAATGCGTGGGGAAAAAAACAAAAAAAAAAAAAAAAAGGGGGGGGGGGGGGGGGGGGGGTATTATGCCATCAGAGTTATTCTGCCCTCGACTTGTAAGTATTAAGTAAGTTGTAAGTATTATAATAGTTGTTAATTATGATTTATACATTTCAGAATTGAAATATAAACTGAATGGTACTTACTGATATACAGCAAAACACTTATAATTATGCATTATTATTTCATTAATCTTTAATGTTAACTGGTGAGGTCACTGAGCCAAGTTAGTTTGATTCCAGTGGCTTACAACATAAATATAAAAAAGGAGGAGATAAGGCTCCAAATCAAATGTTACAAACATACTTTAAATCTGCCATTTGATAGACTGAAATAATACGTATAATGTATTTCAATTAAATTCAGGCCAAACACGGCCAAATGCTCCTGCCTATGTAGTTATGTAAATGAACAAACATCCGCTACTAAAGAAATTGTTAGAAAATATCAAAAGGTTATTGATGGACGATATTCCATTTCTTTCTGTCGGTTAAAGAAAGAAAAAAGAGGAGTTACCGGCTCACTTATGTGGCAGAAGTCACCATGGAGCTATGCAATACATGAATATAAATAATATAATAGACCATTTAACACATTACAAAAATATTTGATTGTAGTGCAATTACGATACCGACTTAGGACGGTCATTTAATTTGACAAAAGCCAAACAAATGGTGTGGTTAACTGGTTTACGGGCCCACCTTCCCACTCACCGTAACAGCAGAACAATCAAAAGACGTACATTTAACAATTTATAAATAATCCTCCGTGTAAAGAACAAGGGTCAACAGGTATCGCATATTGAGAGGTCATAAAAATATAAACACGTAAGGTATTGTAAAACACATAATGGTATAAAAATATATGCGACATCAACATGATAAACCGTGCTCTGCCAGTCTGAAAGCGAGCTAAGACCCTAGATCTGTAGGAGTCCCGACTAACAGTCAGAGGGGACGAGGTTCAGGACCATGTCTCCTCTGAAAGAGGTTTTGACAAGGCCCGTCATACAGTCCCCACCGCCCTGTTAGTCAGCGTGCAACGTTTAAGTAAAAGTCTGCATAAGGCTGTAGAGGGGCCAAATACAAGACCTATAGTCTTTTTGACTATTTTTTCATATTGTCTATTGAGGAGACGTTTGACTATTTTATTACATGATAAAATAACGTTATCGGAGCCTTTTACTTTCCTTAGTTTATATACGAGATCACTGTAAAATTAGGATGGGAAATTCCATTGGATACATACTGTTGAAAAGAAATATTTCCAAATTTAGATAGAAGTTCTGAATAAGATCTGAAGAATTTGCCGAATGTTTTTCTTAGCTTGTGATATATGTAACCCTGAGTTAAAAGTTTAGTAGTAATTTGTAAATTTCGTTTATGAAAGTCCAAAACATCGGTGCAGCCTCTGACAAATCGAACTAATTGAGATATATAGATACCATATGATGGGAGTCGAGGGACATCGCCATCCAAGTAAGGGAAATTTACAATAGGAAATTCAAAATCCTCACGTTTATTATAAATATTAGTATATATTAGGTTGTTGATAATTTTGATGTTTAAATCTAAGAAAGGTGTAGATTTATCTCAAGTATTGGCTTTCTTCAATGTGAGCTCTGGTGGATATATTTCTGATATAAATTGTTCGAATTCAGGGTTGTCGATAACCAAAATGTCATCCAGATATCTGCAAGTATTATTAAATTTGTCAATGAGGTCAAAACGTTTTGATTTTTGAATAGAAACCATAAAATCCCTCTCATAACAATAAAGAAATAAATCTGCTATCAGAGGCGCGCAGTTAGTACCCATAGGAATCCCAACTATTTGTTGATATATCTTGCCATCAAATTGCACAAAAATAACACTTATCACTGTAGACTATGGTGTATGATATTAGTTTCTCGTTGCAACGAGAAAAAAAAAAATCTCGTTCCAACGGAAAAATTTTCTCGTTCGAACGATATAATTTCTCGTTCCAACGAGATAATTTCTCGTTCCAACGAGATAGTTTCTAGTTCCAACGAGAAATTATCTCGTTCGAAAGGGGGAAAAAATATTTTTTCTTCTTTAAAATGGCACGAAAACGGCTTCGTATGTTTTACCTCTGCCATCCGAGGTGCCGTACTAATGGTAAACAATAGGTGGATTCTAACTCACGATCTTTATCCGATCACAAGTCGGACACGCTCCTACTCGGTCACGCTGGACGTACTTCTTTCTGGTAAGATATTCTGTCGATATACTATGAGTTTATCATCATAGCCAGTGGCTAACTTCTATCTCTGATACTCATTCACGCCTTAAAAACGCTGCCGCCGTCTCAGTAACAAAAATGACGTCATATTTACGTGATCACTTGCGTGACCTAAACATCTTCCGTAACTTACGTCAAACTTTCGACGTAATATACGGGTGCTGTGACGGCTGATGCATGCAGACAGGAGACGCTTACTCTCCCCGATCACCTAGTCTCACCTCGAAATTTTTCAGTATTTCGGGGTTCATAACAGTTCCTTTTTTAAAATAACACGATTTTGTATTTGTCCTTGGACTTTGATTAACGGTTTGGTACTTCTTCGATATTGATTTCAGATTATTCGTGAAACGCAAATTCGCCGTAATTTACGATTGTAAGAGAAAGGGGTAACAGGTAGTCTTAGAGTTTTCACTGTACACCTCAGAGTTTTGCAGACAAAGCCGACAAAGATTTTTAAAGTTCATTTCAACGTTTTGCAGAGGTTGTCAAAAGAAAATGTGGTTTTCAGGGGTTTTATTGTTCAGTAGTGCATGTTGCCTGTAAGACAAGCATACAGTTTGGTTTTATGTAAACGTAAACAAATCAAATACAAAAGATAATAAACTGAAAAAATATAGAACAAAATAAAAGAAAGAAAGCAGAGGTGTTTAATTTTAACTTCTTTTGTGACTGTATGATAGAGCATACACACACATATCTTTTAATACAAAACTAAGGACGTGTACACACACACACACACACACACACACACACACACACACACACATACACACTCACACACACACACGCAATGATAATAGTAAAATGTACACGGAAATACATTACAAAAATATTCGATTGTGCTGCGGTTACGATACCGACTTAGGACGACCAATTAAAGTCACAAACGTCACTCAAATCGAGTGGTTAAACGGTTTACGGGCGCCCACCGTCCCAATCACCGCAAAAAGCAGCACAATCAAAGGACACAGGAAAACATTTGCGTTGGAATCAAAATGTTGGAATTTTATTTACATACTTTTTTCAGACCTGATCAAAATTTTGCTATTATTAGGCTGTTACTTATCTACTACCAAAGATTTGTACACATCACCCACTTCTCTGACTCATTCCAGAGTGTACCCATCTCAAGTGAAGTGACGTTTTAAACTGTACTGTATAAACCTGGTTTGTTTCTCATTTGTATTGTATACCTAAGTTAGTAGAAAATAAAGTGCAGTAAATGTTATAATAATTAATTATTCAAACTCTTATGGTCACCAATGCGCCCTAAGAAGCTGTGAGAAAAAAATCACGTTTAAAAGTGCAATGGATGCAAAATTAGTCGGCCATAGGAAATTAAATTTGCACCTCTATGACTTTATAAATTCTCAAAATGTAAAAGAAAAGGAAACCATTTTTTACTCAGCTGTATGACAAAATTCGCCAAGAGCAAGTACGAATAAGTACATAAACATTCAAACTTATGGAATGCAGAATACATATCAATTATTGATACTACTAAATGAATCGGATGTACTTTAATATCCACGGCACACATGACAAAATAAAGGGGTAGCATGTTTACTTATTTTAGCTTACACATACATATTGGTAAATACTGTGCTATGCCGGAGAAAGCATAACACTGACGATATACTTCACTTAACCGTAAGCCGGCCTGGCCTAGTGGTATCGCGTCGGACTCCTGATCAATCAATCAATCAATCACTTGACCGTCCTAAGACAGTGCCTCAGCTGCATTACAATTAAACATTGTTTGTGATGTCTTTCTGTGTCTTTCTTATTTGCTTTTTTGTCTCTGATGACTTTTGTCATACATTTGAGTCAGATGTCTGTATGCTTTCTTTCAATGTACTGTTGAGTCAAAGCCCGTTCTGAGACAACGTTAACTGTCTAACAATACTATTGGTAATGTGTTATGACTTACAATATGGTACGTATAATACAAATGATTCAGAGATATTTACGGTGTGGATTTCGCCATAATGTTAATATGTGCGTATACTTTAAGGAACGGGGAATGTTGACGTGGATGTCGCGTGGCTGACGTTGTCGTATACTCGTAGGTTGTTCCCGTATATAAGTAGAAGTGAAGAGCAAAGTCCGATTTTACACTTTAATACATTAACAATAGATAATTTAAATACAAATCGGAAAATTCAGAAGATGTTCTGACGTCTGAACTAAATAAACGATGACCAGTCGGGTGTTGTCAGTAGCGAGTCTGACTTCCGAACACCAAACAAAAGTTTAAATTGGAAAATATATACGTAGACGAAGAAATACAAATAGTTTTACCCTATATGAGCCTTAAAACTGATGACACTATTGGCGTGGGTTCGGACCATAACGTCTTAATCCGATTACGTAACACTAATTGTGATCTGACATCAAAAGCTCAATATAATGAAGTGTTTTACAGATTCTACGAATTCGTTGTTAGAGCCACGTAGATACAGAAAATAATTACACAACTTATTACTTTTAATGGTAAGTTAACAAAGAAGTTGTAAAGCCAGAATTTCCTGACGAGAAATTAAAATCTCACATAAGAAAGTAACGATAGTGATTAAGTAAAATAGATTATCATATGAGATTATGAATATACGTTTTGATAAGAATTTACAATCATCACAATGATGAGTATCTAAATAGAGAATTCTATCAGAATGGGGATCTAACATGATGATATATTCATGACATTCATGGTGTATAAGAATATCCAACCATGCACTAGACGGTCAAAACAGTTATGGAAATGATAATAATAAGGGTTCCATCTGCGAAGTATTTTATCATTGTTTCATTTAGTTTATAAAGAATTCGTTTTTCTAAAGATGAAGGAAAACAGAGGAGTAATATAATTTTGTTTATAGTACAGACATTTTAAGTGATTAAATAAGATTTATAAAGACAAACTCTTCGTTACGAATGAGGCAGTTTTTTTCATTGAGTTATTAAAACTTTGGTAAGAAACAGATTTTGTTTATTACCTCAATAACAGAAATATTATTTTCTGTACTAACATGTAAAACCCTAATACGATATACATGTAAAGATGATGGATAAATCCCAACCACAAGTCCAAAAATCATGAAACCAGAGGACATACAAAATCAGTGAAAATGAAAAACAAATGGAAAATAACAAAACATGTCTACTTGAAGAGCATATGTGAACCCCGTGATGGAGTGAGATCAGGTGCCCGGGAAGAGTGAGCATCTCCTGCTTGCTAGCAACACCCGTCACATATACCCAGTAGAAAGAGTTTAATAATGGAAGTCGTAAAGAGAATGCCTATTACATCATATCAAATACATCAGTATATTTCTTGTGCATATTTGCTTCTTAATTGATAAACTTATCATATCAATGTCTTATTAACACATTATCATGTTTAACTTGCTTCAATGATTGATTGGAGAGGAGATAGGAGAAACGTTATGGTTCACGACGCATCCTCTCTTAGGTTACAAGCCAAACGGAATTATATTTCATCACTTATCTATTAGTCGTCTGCACTTAGAAATGATGATATCACAAACATATACCAAATGCAGAATGTATCATCTTTATACACATATTTAAATCTACATACGCTGCGTGTTATCACTCTGTTGTTTCAACATGACTTCAAACGTGTCGAAGGGCTACAGTGTAGACGATTGGAATAGAGAGCTTACTTATTTGCTGATACCAAATGACATCATTGTTAGTTTATATATTTTAGTTGGAATTATTGGAAACTCCCTGGTGTTGTACGTATATAAAACGAAATTTACCGGGAAATTAGACGATCGATACTTTGTGCCACACCTTGCTATGACAGATTTATTTGCGTGTATATCTTCTTCTTCGATGGCTATAGCTGGTAACGTGATGTATGTTTCATTTAAGAATAATTATCTTTGTAAAGTGTGGTGGTTTTTTGCTGCCATTGCAACATTCCTGTCAAGTTACACATTGCTGATAATTGCGATACAGCGTTACCTCAAGGTAGTGAGGGTTCATGGAAAACAAATGAATTTAAAAATGAATCAAATTGCCTTAGTATCTGCTCTAGTCTTTTCTGTCATGTGTGCTGCTCCTACACTGCTCCTGTACGGATCAGTTCCTTTTCCGAATACTGACGGCACCCTCATTGGATGGCGATGCTGCAAAATAAAAAACAAATATAAAGTTATTTCCATTATTTATGGAACATTCATAGGACTACTTTTCGTACTGGTGATAGGTTCTCTAATTGGGATTTATGCTAAAATCGGTCGCACAATTTTTGTTCACATGAGACATACCAAGCATTTGTTAAAAAGTAAATCGGAGAAATCATCGTCATCGACTAAAACGACATCAGTAGACGACAATTCAAGTGATGTCAAAGAACTTGAAGTAGCAGCAGAAAATTTCAACCGTCAAGCAAAAACGGCCAACAAGTGTGAGATTGGCGTGACAACCCCGGCCAACCAGCACGAGATAATCAACAGAAGAATTCTTCATAAGTTTACTTTAATGTTTACGTTGATTACTGTCATATATTTAATTTGTTATGTACCTTTAGTTTTGCTGATGCTGGTGGAGGCAATTATACCTACATTTTGGGATAATTTAACTAACAAAAATCGGGCTGCAATGTTATTTGTTTACCAGATGTTCATAATAAACAATATAGCAAATCCATTTGTATATGCATTTATGGACAACCGATTTCAGACTGAGTTAAAGAAACTGTTTCACTGCTGTATTGGAAAATAAGTGGACATTTTATTATGTATTTGCCCTCGTATGTGTGATTGTCGTGTTTATTTGTTTTTGTTTCGACAGATGGCTTTCATGCTATGTTTGCCTTTTCAATAAATGCATCTTAAAGACATATCTTCATTTCCAGACATTTCTTCCTCTGATTTTTGTCATTACACTACAGTGGTAAACATGCAGAGAGGTGCGTTGTGTTAGTGCGACTAAACAAAGTCGATGAGCGTTTCTATCTTGAATGAAATCTTCAAAGCAGCAAGGCAGAGATCGATGGCTTCGCGTTCTAGTGAAGAAGAGATCTAGTAAATACGATGATCTATGAGGTGTAAGCAGAGTGTAGGTCTGGCTCTGAGTCTGAGTCTGGGTCTGGGTCTGCTTTCAGTATGTTCCGAAACATACTTATATACTAACGTACTGTTAGATCCTTTAAATCATATTGCCACGGTGGTCATTATAGCTGACCATCCGAACACAGTATGTCCATCAATAATATTACTCAAAGTACTATGTGACCAACGAAGCCATCGTTCTATGACAAATTAAATGCGATAAACATGACAATTATGACTGAAATATCTGAATGTATATAAATTAACACATATGCATGGATGTACATTATTAATAAGTCACACAGTTTGATTAATTAGTCACTGTTACACCAATTCCTTAAGCACATTAACGATAAGGGTAGTGTGGTCCTTAGCGAGTTCTTTGGTATTCATCAGTGGATCCATAGGCGGGTGATCCTTAGGTAGCGTGACACACCACTACATTACAAACGATACATATATTAATATTTCTTATCGTCAAAAGAAGACGAAAAAATACTGGTTGGATGAGTGATGATTGTTTTCCCTCACTTTTATCAATTTGTCAGTCGGAAAGAGGAGGTATCTAACCTTTTACAACAAAGTGGCGCAATGCTGAAATCGAAGAAAATTCTGGAACAGCGTTACACCATATGGATGCCGTGTTCACAATGATAATATAAATATTGAAAGAAATTTTACCAGTCCAGTATAATAATTGCCTAAAACGTATGTGTTACTCTCCCAATCGTTAAATATCGTTCTCATTATTACTTTTCTTTATTTCATTTTCATGTCATTTTAATTGTAGTCCTAGTATATTTGTGTATATTTGATATGCTATAATTGTCACAACTCTTAGAGATCCAGCTATTATTGATAACTTGTTAGTTATTAAACCTGCATTTGAAGGAGAAAATGAAACACCAGAGTTAATAATGTAATAGATAAATAAAAAGAAACCAAGAGCAACGCCTAGCGTGGCACAATACGCCCGTCGCAGAGATCGAAGGGGAAAAATTAAAGTGTACACTCCCTATCCACCCCCCCCCCTTTCCCATTATTTAGGTCTCAAGATAACTCATGCCTTGACATAGGACAAGAACCCTGTGTAATATTATTGAAATATTTTTGTTTTTCTTCTATGCCAAAAATGTAAGAATACAGAATCAATATCGAAGAAGTACCAAACCGTTAATCATTCTCAAAGTCCAAGGACAGATACAAAATCGTGTAAGTTTCAAAAAGAAACTGTTGTGAACCCCGAAATACTGAAAAATTCCGAGGTGAGACCAGGTGCCGGGGGAGAGTAAGCGTCTCCTGTTTGCATGCATCACCCGTCACATCAGTTCTTAAGAAACATATCAAAATCAAGAGTTTTGGTTTCCTAATTGTACATACGAACGTACAAAACTGATATACAAAGTCATATTTGGTGTTCACTGAACAGGTCATTTAGTCGCATTCCAGAATGTTATCAATCATTCTAGAAAGAGGCACATCATATTTTCGTACAAGATCCCCATAGCGACCGTAGAACTTCCTCATTGACGATTTCAGACGTTCTTTAACATATCCCTGCAGGAGCAACTTAGTGGCCAGTCGTTTGGCCCTTGGAATAAAACAGTCGTATAGAGAACAGGCTCTTGCGTACCTTATAAGTTGAGATATAAAAACTCCATAGGCAGGTGAGGACGGGATATTGCTGCAAAGAAACGGAAAGTTAGTTATTTGGAAGTTAAAATCGTCACGTTTGTCATACAGAGAGGTGTCCAAATGACCATTACTGTCGAATGTTAAAAATATATCCAGATACGAAGCGGAATTATTGCTCTCGGTTGTCTCTTTTATTTCAGGTTCATGGGGATAGATTTCATGTATGTAATCCTTAAAGCTATGATTATTGATTGACAATACGTCGTCTATATACCTTTACGTAAAATTAAAATGAGATGCAAGACTTTTTCGGGAGGGTTGTTGGGAGGTCTAAAGTCGAGGGGTTTTGCTAAAATTCACTCTGTCGGGTCTTTTGACTTTTCGACTCTTTGGGCGGCGGTCCCTCGTCGGAGGTTGGGGGACAGATTAGCGGAAGTTATTCAAAATGCATTTACTAGTAAGGGCGGAAGCCGCAGGTTCGGATATATAGTGGTGGGCCACGATAGGGCTTGCTTTGTTGGGGAGGGTTCTGGTTCCGGGGGTGAATACACTGGGGCGGCTGTCGTCCGGATGTTGGGCTTTCTTGTCGGTGGCGTTTTTGTGGTGTTTGGAGGTGGGGTTTTTCGGCAGGTTGTCGGCATTCCGGTGGGCGCTGGCTGTGCTCCGCTTCTGGCTGACATATTTGTTTACTCATACGAAGCTGAATTCATTCAGTCTTTGCTTTTGCAAGGAAAAAAAAAACGGTTGGCTCTTGGCTTCAATTTTGCTTACAGATATATGGATGGCTTGCTTTCAATTAATAATCCTTCATTCGCGGATTACCTTAGCATCATCTATCCAAGTGAACTTCAGGTCAAAGAAACCACAGAAAGTAGTAATACTACTTCGTATTTAGATATTATGTTGTCTTTCGACACTAATGGTCAATTGAACACCTCACTCTATGACAAACGTGACGATTTCAATTTCGCTATCACAAACTTTCCTTTCATAAGTAGCAACATTCCATCATCGCCCGCATACGGCGTATTCATATCTCAGTTAATACGTTATTCCAGAGCATGTTCAAATTACAGTGACTTTGTTCTGAGGGCTAGGCGACTTTCAGTTAAGCTGCTCAACCAGGGTTATATATGTGCTAGACTAGCAACTTCACTGAGGAAATTCTGTGGTCGTTACGAGACTCTTATTACTTCATATGATATCTCGTTATCCAGACTTTTAAATGATATTCTGGACTGAGACCGATTCCGATCATTTTACACAGATTTGACACCTTCTACATGTATACTAGAAGGTTACCTACTTCGACTTCTCCATATATAAATACATATGGAATTCACACGATTTGACTTTTTCTACGGGGTATATGTGACGGGTGTTGCTAGCAAGCAGGAGATGCTCACTCTCCCCGGGCACCTGATCTCACTCCATCACAGGGGTTCACATATGCTCTTCAAGTAGACATATTTTGTTATTTTCCATTTGTTTTTCATTTTCACTGATTTTGTATGTCCTCTGGTTTTATGATTTTTGGACTTGTACTTTGGATTTATCCATCATCTTTACATTGAATAAATTCTGCCTCATACGAATATAAGAAAATGTCAGCAAGAAAAGGGGCGCAGTTAGTTCCCATGGGAATGCCAATGATTTGCTGAAAAATGTTCCCTCCAAACACCACGAAAATATTGTCTATTAAAAATCCCAGCATTTTGATGATTTGATCTTCGGTATACTTGTGTTTTGCATCAGAGTGTTCTTTTACAAAATATGTATCTTCCCGTCCAATAACAAGATATTTATATCTACGATTTCCATTTTTATGGAAAAAAGAATTTCGAATAATTGTAGCAAGTCTGTTTTTGAGCTTTTGATGCGGAATTGTAGTGTACAGCGTGGAGAAGTCAAAAGATTTGATGCTGAAAATATTATTAAATTTCGGAGATTTTAGATTCTCTAAAAGTTCTTTAGAATTTTTGAGGATCCACATCTGATTTATTCCGCCTCTGGAGTATGCGGTATCACAGTAAATTTGAAGACCATGCTTGATGTGTGTCAATATCTTCGTTAGCAATATGGATAGAGGTTTGGTGGTACACTTAGAAGAACCAGCAATGAAATACAGAATTCTGAATACAGAAGAAATATAAACCTGTAATATATATTCATATCAAAGTTCATATATAATCCTAGTACAAATTCAGATTTGAAAGAGATTGAGTGAGAAATGAATTTTTGATAATTATTTTGCAAAAATAATATAATGGAAATAATAATAATCATAAGAAGAAAATCAAAGACATATAACTCCATACCGACAAAGGGGATATTTTCGAAATCGAAAGCATACTCTTTTATTTTATCAAGGTATCCTGTATAAGATTTATGAATGTCAATTAATCATTACCTAGTGTAAAGGTGATGGATAAATCCAAATCATAAGTCCGAAAATCATGAAACCAGGGAACATACAAAATCAGTGAGAATGAAAATCAATTAGATAATAACGTAAAATGCTGCTTTAAAAGCATATGATTGAGTGAGATCAGGTGCCCGGGAAGAGTGAGCATCTCCTGCTTGCTAGCAACACTCGTCACATATACCCAGTTGAAAGAGTCAAATCGTGTAAATTCAATATATATTTATATATGGAGAAGTCAAAGTAGGCAACCTTCTAGTCTAGAAGGTGTCAAATCCGTGTAAAATGATCGGAATCGGTCTCAGTCCAGAATATCATTTAAAAGTCTGGATAACGAGATATCATATTGAGTAATACGAGTCTCGTATCGACCATAGAACTTCCTCAGTGACGTTGTTAGTCTAGCACATATACAACCCTGGTTGAGTAGCTTATCTGAGTCGCCTAGCCCTCAGAAAAAAGTATTCTATTTTTAACATGCTCTGGAATAATGTATTAACTGAGATATGAATACGCAGTATGCGGGCGATGATGGATGGAATAAGTTATTATTCACATAGAAACTGCCATTATGCTACCAATGAAAAACAATATTCTAAGTTCAAGAGCCATATATCTGGCAAAACCAAGTCAATAATACCCAAATGCGAACTGGTACTTACCCTCACTAATATAAAGTTATGTGCCAAGTTTCAATTTCATACCATGAAAGACTGCAGAAAAAAGTCCGGAAAATATAAAATCCATGAAATTTTCTAAGTTTAAGGGCCATAACTCTGGCAAAACCAAGTCAAACATACCTAAATGCGAACCGGTACCTTCCCTCATTGATATAAATTTATATGCCGAGTTTTAATCTAGTACCTTGAAAGGAACCCCCCCCCCCCACTAAAACTAAAAAAAAAAAATAATAATAATAGTAATAAAAAAAAAAAACAAACAAACAAACAAACAAACAAAAACAAAAAACAAAACAACCCATACTTCTATAGTGATAATAATAGAGACTGAAAGACACAGTGCAATTTATTATTGAAACTAGTAGGATAAAGACCTATGCGATAAAAGTAGTGTTTGCATGATATCTGTTGAGTTTACTTTATATTAGCATGTGCTTTAACGGTATATATTTACATTTGATAAGTATTTATTACGACATAAATGTAAAGAATCTGTCCCAGGATACCAAGGAAATAAACATTCCATCGTTCAAATACCAGAAAATAAATAATCCATTCTCATCAGTGTAAAATATGTTACTAACTAGTGTGACATGACTATAGCACTAATAATAATGTACCAAAGTGGACATTCACGGACCTCTGAAATTATGAGGTGAGACTAAAAATGATACTATTCAAGTGAACAGTTTCAAACAGCCTTTTATTCTCAGACTAATCACCTTTGTCTTATAGTAATAAACGAAGAGGTACCTAAGGGTAAACCATATCTCATAGTCCATGCATTAAACGGGACAATATCGTGTTATATGTCGTATTCATACAAATGCTAACCCTAACAATAGGACAATGATACTTAATATCACCCTCTAAGGTTCTCAAGCATCACAAGAAATTTGTTTAGGTTTGTTAGATATTAGCAATAAATATTAAAACATATATACGTTATGATTTTGTGCACCAGATGCGCATTTGAACAACTTATGTCTCGTCAGTGATGATCATAGCTGAATTGGAATTCTAATAATATATAAATATTGGTAAAGTAGAGTTAAAACTAAAGTGACCGAAAAAGTAAGCCAAAATCAATCTAAGGACTGAGTTACCACTGGGGGAGATACTTTTTAGTTTTGGGGAAATTTACAAAATGTCATGCCTGAAGATTTTAAGAGTATATTTCACATCAGTACAGAAACACTGGAAACTAGACTAATGATGCCCGCGGGAACCATCAGTCCACCAGCAGTGACACCGGCCTAGTGGTTATACGTTATAATTTTGAACATATGTCTCTTCAGTGATGCTCATCATGACCGAATGGTTGAAATTCCAATAATATATAATAATTTAATGAACAGAGTTAAAACCAAAATGTTTTATGTGTAATTATAAAATGATTTTATACATGGAAAAAATATATTATTCGATTGCAAGTAAACATCGAAATTTACAGACATGTTAACAATAAATGAATACGTATGTATGTAACAATAAATAAATAAACAAATATAAATAAATACATTAATAACCGAAAATAAATTAAAATGAACAAATAAATGGGTGTCATAAATAGATTTTGATTCTCATACTATATGCCCACTTATTTGAAAGTCATTTGATTTTATTAACAGAAGTGTTTGTTTAAGAGTACATTGACAAACCGAAGATCAGTGCGAAGCTTTTGAAATTTATTCTAGAATCTCTGACAAATCCAGTTACGTCAGATATCGAACCCCCAGGAGAATTAACCCCATAATAGGAGAGCTATCTGTTTAAGGTGCTCCGTCCTTTGTTATTAATCCATATACTTATACCACGTGCCAAAACACGGAAGAGTAAATTATGTTACAGCATGGAATATACTGAACAACATTGCATTATAAATAGTTATGTGAAAAGTAGAATACTTATTATTGAATTAAAATAGAATATAAAATTATGACTTCTTAAACTACATATTTGTCATTGAAACGTTTGAGATATTTGCATTTAACAATAACTTGATTAATAATAAGGCTATGACTTCTGTGTGGCGTTGGTCAACTTAACGTTGAGATATAAATGTAAAATAATGTATCTGATTCGAGAAGTGTGGTTGGGATACATAAAACTTTCATGACATTACAGAAAATATAAATTTACCCATTAATCGAGATATTTTC
The DNA here is from genome assembly GCA_035048485.1 of Pteria penguin. Lineage (NCBI taxonomy): Eukaryota > Metazoa > Mollusca > Bivalvia > Pterioida > Pteriidae > Pteria > Pteria penguin. The sequence continues at coordinate 3,382,778 of CM068585.1, read as the reverse complement.
ATAAACAACATTTAAGGACTAGCTATTTAGTATACTTCATGGTTATGTAAGTTATACAGACATACACCTAGATCATTTTAACGTAAATTGGTCATCCGCTTTCCTTGTTACATAACTAGCTTACGGACATACATATGATACAAATTTTGAGTGTATCCTTATTGCTTTAAGTGTGACAAGGAAGAAATTCAGAATTTAAGAGACATTTAATTCGTATTAAAGTAGGTGTTGAATTTAAGTTAAAAGCTTAGAGGGCCACAAGGAAAAGTATATCGTTACGCTACCGCTAAAGCAGGACGGAACTTTGTACAGAATGAAGTATATATTTTATAAACTGTATCATAATACATAGAATTCTTGAAATACATTGAAGAGAAAGCAGAAGACATCTGACCAAGATGTATAACGTAGATCTATCGAAAAGAAAACAGAAGACATCTGACCAAACTGTATGACGCAAATCTTTATATTGAAGAGAGAACAGAAGACTTCTAACCAAACTGTATGACACAAATCTATTGAAGAGAAAACAGAAGACATCTGACCAAACTGTATGACGCAAATCTTTATATTGAAGAGAAAACAGAAGACATCTGACCAAGCTGTGTGATGCAAATCTCTATATTGAAATATAAAGAATAATAATTGATTTGCATCATTTTTTTTTTCTTTAGCTTATAACGTTTCATATACTTGTGATTATTTAGAACACAATATTAGCAAAAAAATGGTAGAAGTCAATATCTGTGATATTTTTAAACAGTCATGGCCTGTTCTCCTTTTCTTTAAAATGTATGGCGGCTGCTTCAAACATACTAATAATGATTAAAACATTCATCGTGAAAAACAACTTTCTGGTTTTTCACAACGTTAATAAAAGACAAAATGAAATTAGATATTTGAATATTGGAAGAGTAAGTTATCTTTTGAAAAAGAAGACCATAGCAATAGGACTATGTCCAGTGTAATATGTAATTCTATTCAAGAATACAAGAACAGCACTGATAATCTAACACAAGAACATATCCCTATTGTAAAGATGAAGCACGCCTTTTAAAATAGTATTAAGCATATTAAATATAGTATGCAAGTACATAACAAATTCTAACCGCCTTTTTACTTGTAATGTGTTTAAGGGTCAATTGCGATAATAGTCACTCAGTTGATGTGATTTACTCTTTCATGGGGATATTTCCAGAAGTACGTAAAACAGGACAGTGAATCGGACTAACATCTTAAAAGCTGCCACCTTAAAAGGAACCAAGACAAATATGTAATCACCAAATGAGATTATAATAAAAACTATCATAATTATAAATCTACTGCAACAATATCAAGGTGTATTTTGCTCGTGAGTCAGTATTTGGTAGAAGTCCCGACTTACAACCTACGAGAAAGCGATTCAGGAATCTATCTACTTGAACTACTTTTCAAGGATACTAAACTCTTTGCCATGCATTGAGAGAGATACAAATTCTATTGGCTGATCGATCACTTCTGCACTTGAAATCGTTCCGTATGAAGTCTTTGAGTTACTTGTATTATAATGTCATCTTACAAAGCTGTGATTAAACCGTCACATGCAATATCATCATTATACGTACAGATACTAGATAAGGAAAATAATTTTCAGGATGACCTCAAATATGTCTGAATTTCATAGTGTGGAAGAATGGAATCTGGAACTCACTAAAGTACTCATACCCAATGACGTCATTCTCAGTTTCTATATATTACTCGGATTAATAGGAAACTCTGTAGTACTGTACGTTTACAAATTTAAATTTACAGGGAAGATTGGTGACCGTTATTTTGTGCCATACCTTGCTATGACAGATACGTTTGCATGTATAGTAACTTCGACGATGGCAATAGCTGGAAATATGATGCAAGTGTCATTTGAAAATACGTATCTTTGCAAGGTCTGGTGGTATTTCTGTGCCATTGCAACATTTCTGTCAAGTTACACATTATTGATAATAGCGGTACAACGTTACCTGAAAGTAGTGAAACCTGACGGAAAGCAGATGAATTTGAAAATCAATCGCATGGCTTTGATATCCGCTCTAATCTTTTCTGTTTTATGTGCTGCACCAACACTAGTTTTATATGGATCGGTTCCATTTCCAAATGCTGATGGAACGCTTGTTGGAAGTCGATGCTGCAAAATAAAAGACAAATATCAGATTGTTTCCATTGTGTATGGAACAATTGTAGGAATTTTGTTTATGTTGATAATAAGCTCTTTAATTGGACTTTATGCTCAAGTTGGTCGAACTATTTTTGAACACATGCAAAAGCACAAAAAGTTATCTAAAGTTGACGACAAGATTTCAACTTCATCATCCACGAAAATGACAATAGAAGACAAAACTTCCAGAGACACAAAAGAAAATAAATCCGAGACGAATAATTATACTAAAACAGCAAACAGACATGGGTTAATTGAGAAAACTCCGGTCGATCAGCACGAGAAAATCAATAAAAGAATTCTCTATAAATTTTCTCTAATGTTTATATTGATCACTGTCATATATTTAATATGTTATGTACCTATAGTGTTGATAATGCTGGTAGAGGCAATCATACCAACATTTTGGGATGATTTGAGCAATACTAGTCGAGCTGTATTAAAATTCATATACCAAATGTTCATCATAAACAATATAGTGAATCCGTTTGTATATGCTTTTATGGACACCAAGTTTCAGGCGGAGTTGAAGAAATTGTGTGGTTGCTGTACTAACGAATAATTTTAAATGTTTTAGATTTTCTCGCTTATATTTATGGAAAGAAGAAAACTGATTTAGATGTATGAAAATGGACATGCAGAGAATACAAGAATACGAAAATAACATAGCAAAAATATTCAATAAAGTTTTGATACCTAATTACAATGTAGATGAAATAATTCTACTTTTATACACATATGTATGTACATAAAATAACAATAAAATACTATTGTGAACTCACAATGAACATACACTATATTTAAGAATATGACAGGAGAAAAGAAATCTCATTAAATCATATTAGAATAGATAAGTCAAAAACGAAGAAGTACCGAAGGGTAAACCATATGGGTGTAGCATTTTTATCCTGTAAACATGAATAAATATCATCTTAAGCGAAAATCTGTGAATAACTTTGTTTCCATACCGTAGTAAACATTGCGGAAAGTAATTTCATATACATGTTTTGCATATTTCCGTATTGTATGGCATGTACGTTTGAAAATATTAGGAGCATATTTTAAAGAAACGATTACTGGTCTATATTAACACTGAAATTTTTGTAAAAGGGCATCCTGAATACATTGATACGACCACTGCGGTCAAATCTTTCGACCTCATTGACAAATTTAATAATACTTGCAGATATCTGGATGACATTTTGGTTATCGACAACCCTGAATTCATTTATATCAGAAATATATCCACCAGAGCTCAAATTGAATAAAGCTAATACTTGAGATAAATCTACACCTTTCTTCGATTTGTACATCAAAATTATCAACCACCTAATATATACTAATATTTATGATAAACGTGAGGATTTTGGACTTCCTATTGAAAATTTTCCTTACTTGGATAGCGATGTCCCTCGACTCCCATTATATGGTATCTATATATCTCAATTAATTCGATTTGTCAGAGGCTGCACCGGTGTTTTGGACTTTCTTAAACGAAATTTACAAATTACTACTAAACTTTTAACTCAGGGTTACAGATATCACAAGCTAAGAAAAACATTCGGCAAATTCTTCAGATCTTAATCAGAACTTCTATCTAAATTTGGAAATATTTCTTTTCAACATTATGTATCCAATGGAATTTCCCATCCTAATTTTTACGGTGATCTCGTTTATAAACTAAGGAAAATAAAAGGCTCCGATAACGTTATTTTATCATGTAATAAAATAGTGAACCGTCTTCTAAATAGAAATATGACAATATGATATTGAGATCATCAAAAAGACTATAGGTCATGTATTTGGCCCCTCTACAGCCTTATGCATACTTTTACTTGAACGTTGCACGCTGACTAACAGGGCGGTGGGGACTACATGACGGGCCTTGTCCAAACCTCTTTCAGAGGACACATGGTCCTGAACCTCGTCCCCTCTGACTGTTAGTCGGGACTCCTACAGATCTAGGGTCTTAGCTCGCTTTCAGACTGGCAGAGCACGGTTTATCATGTTGATGTCGCATATATTTTTATATCATTGTGTGTTTTACAATACCTTACGTGTTTATATTTTAAGACCTCTAAATATGCGATACCTGTTGACCCTTGTTCTTTACATTATTTATGATTATTCATAAATTTTTAAATGTACGTCCTTTGATTGTTCTGCTGTTACGATGAGTGGGAAGGTGGGCCCGTAAACCGGTTAAGGACACCATTTGTTTGGCTTTTGTCAAATTAAATGACCGTCCTAAGTCGGTTTCGTTATTGCACTACAATCAAATATTTTTGTAATGTGTATTATATGTGCTAGTATATATATTTATATTCATGTATTGTATAGCTCCATGGTGACTTTTGCCACATAACTGAGCCAGTAACTCCTCTTTTTTCTTGCATACTTAATTGTGGTTTATTCTGTATATTAGATGACATTCGGTATAATAAAATGAATATTACATTTTTGCCTCGGTCGACAATGTTTTCTCGGGGTGACAATATGCCATGTCAACCTGTCAAAAATGTAATATTTATATAAAAGAATTAAGGTCAAGATTAAACCTTCATCACAAAATTAAGTTTAGATGTGAATAGTTTAGAAAATACAACAAAATACAAATATTCGCATTTATAGACATAAATAATATCAATTTTGGTAAACCTGTCCAAAATTCTCCATCGCATAATTTGGTAAATTTTCTAGACGAAATATAAAAAATACAGCACGAGCTTTGTGGCAATAAAATGCATCCTGAACTTCATTACTCAGGGCAATGGCTAAAGGAACCTGTTCTTGAGGGTATACAGAATGGTCTCTGCAATAAATGTCAATCGATATCAGCAGATAAGTGATTTTGAATTTCTTCTTAAAATTGAGTACTGTTATATATAATACACTTTCTCTGTAATATAAAAAAATTAACCTAACTTAGTCGCCGAGCTAAAGTGGTTCTGTCATCGATTTCTGAATTCAATTTGTCTAAGTTGCAGAAATAGAGATTCTCGCTCTAGTTAGGATTACCAATCACTTTTCTAAATCTAGGGATTAGGTTATGCAGTTCCTGAATCAGATTCCATTGATTAAAAAAATGCAGATGCATAGTTAAACTAGTAGTTGGTTTGATGTGATAAAAACAGCAAACTAAAACTAAGGATAAAGCATTCATACATGTTAATTGTTTATTGCATTATAGTTTCAGCAAAAATATTATCTAAACTAGAAAAGTCTTAATCATCATCTTGGGAAGAAATCAATGTTCCCTTGCAAATAAGTACTGCAAATCGTCAAAGGCTGTAGTAAATCTGCCAAAACAAGGATAGTAGCTACTGTATTCTTGCCCAGAAGTATTTGTCTGATACCATATACCTCAGGATTGTATTGGTTATTCAAAGAAAAGTCCAGTGTATCTATGATCTGCTTGAATAACATAGAATACAAAAATTCAATCTTTATTTTACAACGTTTACAAAAAAGCTATACAACTTGATATAATAATGTCTCACGTTGGCTAAGACATTAACGTGAAGGGGTCATTTTGAAGGAAGGAAACTGGAGAACCTTTAGGAAAAATTCACATGTGAATTAAAGACACCAGTCGTTTAATTCAAATTATCTTTTAAATGAAAATTAAATCATCCTACTTTTTTATCATTTTCATTCACAGAATCAATTTCATCATGCTTTGATGCAATTCTTACCCGTTGATAGCGTTCTATTAAGCGTTGTTTACGCCCTCCTTGAGATAACCACCTTGTTGGAACTGCTCTTATAAGAGTTTGAAATTTTCGTCCATTTCAAGTTTGAACGTCCTTGAAGGCATATGTCTTTGGGGAATAATGAAAAATCTTCCAGATACTAAGTAGTTATCCATCAACTTATTCCTACAGTGGGGAAATCCTTGATTACTGTTTTACACAAAATGTTAGTCTGTGATTTCTGCAGTTTATATGAATTTTGTGGGGGCTATATGTTATGCTATATGTAGGGGCTCAGTTATGTGGCAGAAGTCACCATGGAGCTATACAATACATGAATCCTAAAAAGTAATTAGTCATAATTAAAGCAAGGTACAACACCAAGTACCGAAGGGTAAACCATACCTCATAGTCCATTGAATGAAGGGACAATATCGTGTTTAGTGTCTCATTCAGACAAACGCGAACCCCAATAAAATCGAGGTGAGACCAGGTGCCCGGGAGTAGTAACCATCCCCTGGTTGCATGCAACACCCGTCGAAAAAGTCCTGCAACAACCTTTCAAGTCGAGGAGGTAAATACATAAATATACACGCATGAACATACGAAGGAAAAAAGAGGAGTTACTGGCTCAGTTACATGAATATAAATAATATACTAGAACATATAACACATTACAAAAATATTTGATTGTAGTGCAATTACGATACCGACTTAGGACGGTCATTTAATTTGACAAAAGCCAAACAAATGGTGTGATTAACGGTTTACGGACCCACCTTCCCACTCACCGTAACAGCAGAACAATCAAAAGACGTACATTTAAAAATTTATAAATAATCCTCCATGTAAAGAACAAGGGTCAACAGGTATCGCATATTGAGAGGTCATAAAAATTTAAACACCAAAGGTTTTGTAAAACACATAATGGTATATAAATATATGCGACATCAACATGATAAACCGTGCTCTGCCAGCACAAAAGGAGGCAGAAACACGAAGTCAAATTTTCCCATTCGAGGCAAGAAATGCTGCCTGCCTGGAATTCCGGTGTCGGAAACGCAGAGGAACAAATGTCTGTATATACATGTATATAAGTATTATGTCAAATCAAGTATAGTTAAAAAGTTAAGATGGCTATTGTGTATGGTCAGGTTCCAAAATATTGAAAGAGGGATCTGAAATTGCAATAGATCCCCATAATGACCATAGAACTTCCTCAGTGACATTTTCAAATGTTCCTCAATATATCAATGTGAGAGTAGTTTCGTGGCAAGAAGCCTCACTCTCAGGACGAAATTTTCGTATTTAGAGCATACTCTGGCAAAGCGTATAAATTGTGAAATGAAGACGCCATATGCGGGAGAGGAAGGTATGTTGTTACTCAGAAAAGGGAAGTTGGTAATAATAAAATTGAAATCGTCACGTTTGTCATAGAGAGAGGTTACTAATGATGAACCATCGTCACTAATTGATAGGAGATGCTAATTGTTTATTGCCTTTAGAGAGCAGAGGCTGTATGAATTCTGCTTCGTAAAAGTACAAAAATATGTCGGCCAGAAGAGGTGCACAATTAGTACCCATAGGAATGCCAACAATCTGTTGGAACACTTTCCCACCAAATATCACAGATAAATTATCTATAAGATATTCCAACATTTGGATGGTCTCTTTTTCTGTATATTTGCTGCTGGAATCAGACCGTTCCTTTTACACAATAGGCTTAATTCTTATTTGATTATGAAATAATACCAATACAAAGAAATCCTTCTATCAGTTATGTAGAAATACAATATAACTTAACTACCTCTTTAATCTAATTACAAGACATTTTAATTTAAACACTTTTTCTTTGATTACCTGAATTAACTCCAGTCATGGTAGTATAACTATCAAATGCTACAAATATAGCCCCCTTGATCTCAACTTCTCGATAGCCTCCATTAGACTTGCTGCATCAGTTTGAATCACCTCTACCAGGCCCATAATGATCACCAACTTGTCTATTCAATTCAAATAGCACTAAGATGGAAAATTTGCTTTCCGTGAGCCTGATCAGTAGATTCATCCACCAGAACTGCATAGTAATCAGCTTTTCGCAGATTTTCTATAAAATCCGACCCAAATCTTCATTAACGCACTGGAAAATTTCAGTTATAAAAGTAGATGTATATCTAAAATTAGGATGGAACTTCATATACGTAAGAGAAAACAAAGGATATCTGACAATGCTGTATGACACAAATCACCAAGGGTATGCTCACAAAACATGATATTAGTAGAATATACACGGAAAAACAACATTACAATAATATTCGATTATGCTATCGTTACGATACCGACGGTCAATTGAAGTAACAAACGTCACTCAATTGGTGCGGTTAACTGATTTACGGGTACCAACCTCAGTAACATCACCAACACTTATGTTTTCAACGAAATTTATCAACATCCTCTAATCCCCACTGTTGCTGCACAACAAAATAAAAAGTCCTGACAAGTGTCTTCAAATAATTTCTGTTTCTTTCCTTTCTTCGATCTACTTAACATTTCTAATATTTTCCGTGATCATAGAGTCACATCTAAAATCCCCCAATATTTTGTAAATTTAGAACCTCCACTTATTTGTTACCAATACAAAAAGCCTATAAGAAATCTTATTTTAAATTATAATAAAGCCATATCTAACCCTGATGTTTCAGACTCTATTCCTTCGTCGTGTTCTTGTGAAAATTCTAAATATGTTTATAAACCGGCAGGTCATGTTATTACTGGTGACCTAAACTGTATTTCGGACAAGAAATTGCGCACCCGTTTTGGAAAAGGACCTAAATATAGGTTACCGTCCAGGATAGATTTCAATAAATGCCGTGACGTTATAGAAGATGCTTTAACTACATATTGTAAACGTTGGTGTAAAAAAGAACAGGTAAATGTTCATGCTCTTAATGATTGGAAATTCGAGATTTTAAGAATTGTCGATATCCGTATTAAGAACTTTACGGAAAATCCGCATTTATTTCAACAGCCTAATACATTGACGACAAATTCTATTAAAAAGAAGATAGCTGACTTACATGCTAAATATGTCTTTGTTCCCGCTGATAAAGCAGGTAATAACATCATATTTGTTTGAAAACTATATTATATTGAAGTACTTAAAAACGAATTAAACTCCACTCATACATATGTTGAAAGCCCTACCTCAAAAGAGAGCACCTAGCACGATCACCTCATGACCATGTCCGACTTCAAAATTAAAACTGATAAATCTGATCTACCAACCATATATTGGCTCCCAAAACTACATAAAAGTCCATATAAATCACGTTTCATATCTAATTCTAGCCACTGCTCTACTACGGTACTATCGAAACATATTACGTCTGCTCTAACTGCTATAAAAGATCATATTATCAAATATTGTGGTGTCGCATTTCATAATAGTAACATCAATTACTTTTGGTCGATTAAAAATTCTCATGAAGTTATAGACAAACTTCTTTCGCTAAATTTCAAAGCGACTCAAATTTCTACATTTGATTTTTCTACACTTTATACATCTCTGCCTCATGATTTGATTAAAAGCAAGTTGCTGTCTCTTATACAATGGTGTTTTCACAGAGAATCTAAAACGTACATATGTATTTCCAATAACTCTGGATTCTTTTCCAACAAACAATATACTTCATATAAATACTGGACTTGCAAGGAATTATGTAAAGCACTATATTTCCTCATGAATAATATTTTTGTGCAATTTGATGGCAAGATATATCAACAAATAGTTGGGATTCCTATGGGTACTAACTGCGCGCCTCTGATAGCAGATTTATTTCTTTATTGTTATGAGAGGAATTTTATGGTTTCTATTCAAAAATCAAAACGTTTTGACCTCATTGACAAATTTAATAATACTTGCAGATATCTGGATGACATTTTGGTTATCGATAACCCTGAATTCGAACAATTTATATCAGAAATATATCCACCAGAGCTCACATCGAATAAAGCTAATACTTGAGATAAATCTACACCTTTCTTAGATTGAAACATCAAAATTATCAACAACTTAATATATACTAATATTTATGATAAACGTGAGGATTTTGGATTTCCTATTGTAAATTTCCCTTACTTGGATGGCGATGTCCCTTGACTCCCATCATATGGAATCTATATATCTCAATTAGCTCGATTTGTCAGAGGCTGCACCGATGTTTTGGACTTTCATAAACGAAATTTACAAATTACTACTAAACTTTTAACTCAGGGTTACAGATATCACAAGCTAAGAAAAACATTCGGCAAATTCTTCAGATCTTATTCAGAACTTCTATCTAAATTTGGAAATATTTCTTTTCAACAGTATGTATCCAATGGAATTTCCCATCCTAATTTTTACGGTGATCTCGTATATAAACTAAGGAAAGTAAAAGGCTCCGATAACGTTATTTTATCATGTACTAAAATAGTCAAACGTCTCCTAAATAGACAATATGATATTGAGATCATCAAAAAGACTATAGGTCTTGTATTTGGCCCCTCTACAGCCTTATGCAGACTTTTACTTGAACGTTGCGCACTGACTAACAGGGCGGTGGGGACTATATGACGGGCCTTGTCCAAACCTCTTTCAGAGGAGACATGGTCCTGAACCTCGTTCCCTCTGACTGTTAGTCGGGACTCCTACAGATCTAGGGTCTTAGCTCGCTTTCAGACTGGCAGAGCACGGTTTATCATGTTGATGTCGCATATATTTTTATACCATTATGTGTTTTACAATACCTTACGTGTTTATATTTTTATGACCTCTCAATATGCGATACCTGCTGACCCTGCTTCTTTACATGGAGAATTATTTATAAATTTTTAAATGTACGTCTTTTGATTGTTCTGCTGTTACGGTGAGTGGGAAGGTGGGCCCGTAAACGGGTTAAGCACACCATTTGTTTGACTTCTGTCAAATTAAATGACCGTCCTATGTCGGTATCGTAATTGCACTACAATCAAATATTTTTGTAACGTGTTAAATGTTCTATTATATTATTTATATTCATGTATTGTATAGCTCCATGGTGACTTCTGTCACATAACTGAGCCGGTAACTCCTCTTTTTTCTTTCCTTTTTTTTTTCTTTCATTCCTTTTGAGAATGTATTTATAGAACAATCACCATAACCTGTAGGTCACTTGTATGTTCAATAGGTTCATCGTCACTGCTCGAAGACAAAGAATGATCACCTGACAAGTGTTTCTGGGTCTCTCTGGACCCTGAATCAGGCAGACAGGGATCACAAACAGATGGGTTAGGCGATTTACTAGTATTGCTTAGACCTTGACTACCTTCTTCTGAGAGGGGCTGTGATAATAAATATAGAACATATATATAGTTGTAGAGTCGAAACGTTTCGTATTCGTTGAAGATTTTCTGTCATTTTTTTCATATACTATTTACTTTTGTATGTGACATATTTATTCAATTACTGTGTATTATAGACGCTTTTCACCGGATAAATTTGTACTATGTGTTCAAACGGTTGGAAGATAATGACTCTTTGATAAAGGCGAAAACCAGAGAACGGCTGCCAGTCAGTTTGCTGTTTTCAATTTATAAAGCGTGAAAAATGGAACTCAATTTGTTGATAGTTTTAGTTATTTCTGATTGGGAATTTTAAGATCCACAGTTGGGAAAAAGACACTTTTCCTGACTGGGAATGGGCCCCGAATTACGGCCCCTAAAATTTGCAAAAAATCTCTGGAAATTGTATTAATCAGTTTTGGATATTGAAAAAATCAAAATTCTTTTAGAAAACCTATCAGAGTTTGTCAACTGTGAAATATGTCAAGCATCATGACTTTTCTACTCTTTATTCTACTATCTTTCATGACTAACTTAATGATGGACACTTTATTTCAACAAACTATCGGTATTCCTATGGGCATTAGTTTTGCATATAACTAGCCGATATTGTTACTTTGTTCGAAGCAAAATTGAAGTAAAAGCTTCTGTGTCAACAAGAGCAAAATCCTTTAATTTAACATATTCATCCTAAATACTCTCTTAACGATTAGGATTATTACATAACCATAGATCAGTTTCATTCCAATCGGAAAATAAACAAGTGCTTCAAAGCACGAATTGCTATAGATTGAAAGGATTCCAAAACTGCAAAAAAATCCATACAACACTTCATTGCTGATTCGCCAAAGTCTACTACCATACTGTCATCCATTTTACTCACGAAAATACAGACGCATATAGGGCAAGGTCTACAGACGTACCGGAAAAGAACATACTACAAAAGTAGTGTCAATAAAAAATAAAAAGAACATACAAACAAACAAACCGAACAAACAAAGAAAACAAACAAACAAAACAAACAAAGCAAAGCAAAACCAGCATCTCAGTTTAATTTTGAATAAAAATTATCATACATTGACGATGTTCTTTTCATAAATAATCAAACATTTCAGAAATACCACAGTCATATTTCAGCACCTCCCTTCATGACAAACGTGACGATTCAAACTTCCATATCATAAATTTTCCCTTTTAGAGTAGACATATATCCACTTCACCTGCCTTTTGCATCTTTATTTCACAACTTATACCTTTTACTTATAATTATCTATTATGGGTTTTGGGTATTAAAAACTCAAAATACGAAATACGAAAGTAGCTGGTGTCATATGACTATGGCACTAACAGCAATGTATCACAGTGGACATTCACGGACCCGTGAAATTTAGAGGTGATACCAGGTGCCCAGGAGAAGTAAGCGTCTCCTATTTAACTAGCCACACCCGCCGTAAATGCCATTCAGTACGGACGATACAAATAAATTCAGCACTGCATAAAAACACGAATGTGAACAAACACTGTGTAGAAAGTGTCACAGCCACACAACATCAGGAAAAATGATATAATGACACTTAAGTCATACCCTTTGTGGGAAGCTTTTTACGAGGTCCACATCGCAAAGGGGATAGTTGTGACATTACTATAAATTACGAAAGTGACTGGTGCCATATGACTATGACATTACAGCAATGCAGCATAGTGGACATTCATGGATCCCTAAGATTCAGAGGTGAGACAAAGTGCCCGACAGGAGTGAGCCTCTCCTCTTTTGCTAGTCACACCTGCCGTAAATGCCCTTAAATACGAACGAAACAAATAAAATTCAGCACTGTATATATGCATTGATTGATTATTGTTTTACGTCACTACGCGATTATTTCACGTATATGGTGACGGCATCTGCCTGATGCATTGCATACAAATTTAGACCTTTGCATCGGACCCACCCGAAGCAGTGAGGGATCTTTTACGTGCCACGCCTATCATGACACGGGACCTCGGTTTTTATCGGCTCATCCGATAGACAGAATACCGGTGTGCCCAGGGCGGGAGTCGAACCCGGGACCTCTCGATCACGAGCCAAGTACCTTATCCACTAGGCTACACCGGCATCTGTATGTATACATGATTGTGAAGAAACTCTATGTAGAAAGTGCTACAGCCACACAACATCAGGAAAGGTGTGATAACACCTAAGTCAAACCCTCCGTTGGGAACATTTGCTGATATATATGTAATAAGATTCTTGTATCATCTGCAAAACGTACCTATATGTCTCAACTGATCCAATATGCTACAATGTCTTCTAAGTACAGTTCTTTTATTTACCGAGAGTAAGTAAGTAAGTGAAAAGTTAATATTACAAGTACACGAATCACCATGTTTAAAGTCTACATTTTACGGTCGCAAGAAATACCTTCTTTGTGCTTATTAGAAATCATTGTTTGACATTTTCTGTTCCTTTGCTAGAACCTGCACTAACGTTTTGCATTTTCTCGCAAAAAAAAAAAAATTAATATGTTCAAGTGAAAAAACGAAGACGTACCGCAAATCACTTTCAATCTTCTAAATCAGGGTCGTAGACATCAAAAACTTTGTATGACACCGAGAAAAGAATAAGAATATAGGTCTTGTACTGGGTGGGTCGCTCTACAGTCCTATGTAGTCTTTTATTGAGTTTAGCATTTGCATGAATATGATATTAGGTTTGACTTGATTTTAACTGATTTTTATGACCTCTCATCTTGAGAAACCTGTTGAGCCTTGTTTTCTATATGGAGGATTAATTATTCATAGATTTTGAAATGTGTGGCCTTTGATTGTGCTGCTCTTGTGGTGAGTGGAAAGGTGGGGCCCGTAAACCGGTTAACCACACGACTTGAATGACGTTTGTTACTTAAATTGACCGCGTAACCGCAGCACAATCGAATATTTTTGAAATGTCGTTTTTCCGTGCATATTCCGCTATTATCATTGTGTGTGTGCATGTCCCTTTCTTATGAAGCTTTGTCAGATGTCTTCAGCTTTTTCCCTTCTGGGTTTTTATTCTTCTTTTCCTGATGTGTGGCTGTCGCACTTTCTACACAGTGTTTGTTCACACTCATCTATGTATGCAGTGCTGAATTATTTGTTTCGTCTGTATTCAAGTACATTCACGGTGGGTGAGGCTAGCCAGACAGGAGAGGCTAACTCCTCCCGAGCACCTGGTCTTACCACTGATTTTCAGAGGTCTGTGATTTTCCACTGTGGTACATTGTTGAAAGTACCATATCTAAGTCCAAAAAGGTGTTTCCTGGTCGGACATATTGGCTTTGTTTAATTGAAGTTCCGATGGATAAATGTCTTTAACATAGTTTTGAATTTTCAGGGTTATCCATAACTAAAATATCAAAATATCTAGATGTGTCATTGAATTTATCAATAAGGTCAAAACGTTTAGAGGTTTGAATAGAATGCATAAAGTCCTTCTCATAACAGTGTATAAATAAATCTACCATAAGGGGAGCACAGTTGGTGCCCATAGGAATCCCAATAATCTGTTGATGAGTCTTGCCATTAAATTATACATGAATATTATCCATCAAAAGTGTGATGGCATTACACAACTCAGTACAGGTCTGATATTTGTTATTATCATATTGTTTGTTAAACAAATAAACAAGACGAACGATCAACAGAGCCTAGAATATACGAGCTCGGCAGATCACCCATAGGCATCATTTAACTAAGGGAATATTTATCTATATATAGACTCACATATCCTATAGTAGCGGACGAATTAATATCAGGTTTTCAATATGGATTTAGAATTCCTTTTACAGGATCAAGAACAAATGTGATTTGTAAAGACCTTAAATCCGCTGAACTAAACTATAACATACAAAAACAAAAAAATTATGACAAAATTATGCCAGAGGTCAAAATTGGTAGGATGGCAGATCCATACAAATACCTGCCCACCCAACATCTATGCATATCACCAATAGGAATTATCCCCCCCCCCCCCCCCGCCAAAAAAAAAAAAAATAAATAATAATAATAATAAAAAGGACGGGGGCTTTAAGATCACAACTCATCTATCGTATCTCGTAGACAATAGTGTTACTTTATTTATCGATCCAAAGTCAGCGTCAGTCAAATACCCATCCTTCGATGACGTTATAGATAAAAAAGCTCGTTAGATAATGGTGCACTGATGAGCAAAATGGACATTTAAATAGCATTCCGACTTTTGCCAGTGTCATCCGCAGATTTTGATCTCTTAGGAATTTACTTTAATAAGTCATATTTCTATATATTACTTTAATAAGTCATAACGGCTGTGCCATTTTTTAATTCTGTGATAGCGAATAATACTATTTCGCTTATACTTATGGCATCACGACGAGTGTGACCGGTCGGCAGGGAATGCTTACTTCTCCATGGCACCTGATCCCACCTCTGTTTTGACGGAGGTTCGTGATTGTTGATATTATATTTACATATGTATTGTCGTGTTTCTTCGATTTCGAGTTGTTGATTTCGGAACAATATCTTGGATTTGTACTCATAGATAAATGCTTCCCTTTCGGATTTTCAATTTCATGTAGCATATTCAAAAAACTTTCAACCTTCCCTCATTGGCTTATAGTAAAGAAGTTTAAGTTAAAGTCAGTGGATCATTACTTAGACGAGTTCTTTTTAGCCGGACAACCAAATTCGAACCAATGTCAATACATGATGTGTTTTGAGAACATATGTTCTGGGCTTCAGGTTCCTCTCGCACCTACAAATCAGTAGGTCTAGTGACATCATTAACATTTCTTGTTTTACAAATTGATACAGTCGCAATGCATGTGCATATGTCAAAACAGGAGTGCAAAGACCTAGAAGCTAGTCTCAGAAACATGTTGCAAAAGAAAACAATAACATTCACAGAATTTCAATAGTTACTCCTCCCAATGAATTGTTTCGCCAAGGCCGTGACACCGGGTCGGACTTTTCTTCGAAGGTTATATGACGCGACACATGGCGCCACCCTCTCTCACCATCATATACGTCTTACATACGACATGAGGGAAGATATGATCATGTGGATCACATTCTTTTATTCTTTCAACGGAAAAACATATTTTCCGAAACACATTGGCCTGGTAGAAATGTATTGCAGTTCTTTACCGACAGCACCGCAGGCGAAAACTTGGGATGTGGGGCATTCGATTCTGGTAATTGGATAGCAAATACCTGGCTAGACAGTTGATTTGGGGAACAAAACATGCACGATATAACATTCTTAGAACGTGTCCCTATCGTACTCATATTGATGATATGGGGTGAAAAAATTACGAATAAGAAAGTACTATTTCGAATTGACAATAACACTCTGATAGCAATAACAAACAAACAGTCCTACAAGAAAATAATAACATTTGTCACACATTTAGTATTTTTGTCATTTCGCTATAATATTATATTTATACTATAACACGTTCCAAGAATTAAAGGGCATTGCCTACACTCTTTCTCGTTTTCAGTTCAAGCTCATCCGCTTGGCCCAGCCAGGATACCAGAGAAATTCCATATATTGATATCAAAGGTAAAAAAAAATAGATAAATTGATAGAAGCGCCCCTGTCAAAAATACGCTGTCAACCTTTAATACTAGCTTAGAAGCCTTTACCAAATTTGGGAGGTTAGCCGGTTTAAAATGATATGGTCCCCAACATTTTCGGAAATCGCCCAATTCATCTCTCAAACATGTATTAACGGCCTTAAATATAACACAGTTATCACCTATATATAAGGAAGTAGTAGTTGCTACTGCAGACCCAACTAATTTCCAACTAATTTCCTAATAAGCAAAATGCCGGAGGGCCTGAAACGCACGGCACACTTACCGGATAGACCACAGCCGACTTGACCGTTTTTTTGTTTTTTTTATTATTTATTTTTTCTTTTTTTTTTTTTTTTTTTCATGTGCTTACACTTTTGCATTTCATGGGCTCATGAGGGTCGGAGAGCTGACAACAACATCAAATTCTGACCACAGACCACTTGCTAAATTCGGATGTACAACTGACAAATTCCACTGTCATATTACGCATAAGTCACTCGAAAACGGATAAGTATAGTTTCGATACAATACAAATCTCAAGAACACACGGGTCACTATGCCCACATAAGCACATTTGTAATTATTTAGGGGTCCGTCCAAAATAGGCAGTACATTTTCTTTGTCATTACGACACGAAACCGTGAACCAAATATCAATTTTCTGCAGTATAAAATAAAGCTACGAAATTTCTCAAAATAAAGGAAGAGACAATTACATCGAATTTATTTCTAATATGCGCCGCTACCACAGCGGTCGTGATAGATTACACATCCGAGCAAATACGGAACGCTGGTAGATAAAGGTCATTAGTATGTAGTACTTATATACGGTTACCCAAATTTTAGTCACTTTAAGTAATACAATGCTCATCAATTTTATGCCAAACTTCAGAGTTTACTAGTGTCTGGATAGTAAGAAAAAAGAGTAGTAAAGTCAAGCAAAAAAATATGTCGTTGCTAAATGTTCATCTATGGTAACGAGACTATAGTGAAATGCGACTGATCCATTTAAAAAACTGAAGACATTACTGAAATACTAAGACCCATCCCAGTAAACACCCCAGTAAAGTGATTTAGATTATATTGATAGATTATTTCCTCCAAACCGTATGATATGGTCCCTGAATTTACCTTGCAAATTATGGCGAGTTTCGAACAATATTTCTAAAATGAGTAAAACCCGTTAAACAGTTTCATAGCGAAACTGGTATTACCAAAGTTTTCTGGATCATATATTAAACACCCAGATATAACGCAAAGTATTAATTTTGTCATGCAATAATGGGGTAAATCTTAACGAAGTCGGAAATCAGATTTTGCTAGACTCGTTTCAAGCTTGTTTACGATATATATAACGGGGTAAAGGAAACGTTTATACTGAATAAATGATAAATCCCATAAATTGTAAGTCTTATATATAAAGAATGCTGCTTATACTATTGACGCATTGAGGCCTGAATGATATGAAAAAAAAAATAAAGATGGTAGAAATTGTCCAACACCAATCTCCGTCCTCTCCTTTTTATGGATGAAAACATTGTGGCATTCGAGCCTGTTTTCTTGAAAATTATATTGTAATATGTGTGAAATTGTCCACCTTTTATTTTGATAATATATAGGCATTTAAGCCTGCTTGCTTGAAAATATATATTTAATAGGTGTTAAATTGTCCTCCTTTTTTATTTTTGATAATACTGAGGCACTGAAGCCTGTTTGCTGGGAAATAATTGCAATAGGGGTGAAATTGTCCACCTTTTATTGTTGATAATTTTGTGGCATTGAAGCCTGTTTGCTGGGAAAGAATTTCAATTGGAGTGAAATTGTACACCTTTTCTTGTCGATAATTTTGAGGTTTAGGCGCCTCACCCCCAAAAAATATTTTTACCATTCTGGGTACAGCAGAGTACTTGTGTTAGTGCCCTTTCATCACATTGTGGCGAGCCGTGACTGCGAGTTGTTCAACATCACTCTCATGTGGCACTTAAGGGACACCAACATAACATTTACAATTGGCCGCCGATCACCAGGGCCGAGCTCCTGATACCGCCGACGGCCGGGGTTCTCACCTGGTGCTGGTGTGCCAATAACATTGTCTTGTAACCTTAGCGGCAGCATCAACTGATGCTGCGCCCAGAACCGCCAAACTTAATACTCTAACGGAAATGTCATATATATCATATGCTATCAAATAAATGTTTAAAATGATTTTGTGCATTTCTCTATAATACATGGACGATTACTTCTATATTACATAAATTAATACAATAATACATAATTCCGCGGAGATGACTCGTGCAGAAATGACGACAAAACAGCATTACCATACGATTTCAGAAATGAACTGAACAACAGCACTTCTTAAGAACCTTTGTAGATCACTCTTTATTTTGTCGGTCTTTACAGCTTGTCTGATATACCGACCACTTTACACAGATTTGACACCTTCTATACTAGAAGGTTACCTACTTCGACTTCTCCATATATAAATACATATGGAATTCACACGATTTGACTCTTTCTACGGGGTATATGTGACGGGTGTTGCTAGCAAGCAGGAGATGCTCACTCTCCCCGGGCACCTGATCTCACTCCATTACAGGGGTTCACATATGCTCTTCAAGTAGACATATTTTGTTATTTTCCATTTGTTTTTCATTTTCACTGATTTTGTATGTCCTATGGTTTCATGATTTTTGGACTTGTGGTTTGGATTTATCCATCATCTTTACATAGTTTGTCAAACGAGAATACCCTCTTGAGGATATTATATCTCCCCATCATTAATCCATAAATTCTTTAAACTCTCTGGCCAAAATTTTGGATTGTAAGAGATCTTGACTACTTTCATTCTTATTAAGTGTTTTCATAATCCTTCTAAAACTACTACTACTACTGCTACTACTACTACATTTCTTTCTTTCACTAAATGATGGTTGGATGTACTACTTGCATATTAGCGTTCTCCCTGTTGTTAACGTGTCAACACTAGGGTTCCAATTCAAGCCTCATTTATTAAGTAAAGGGTTCTCAAAACGGATTACTGTACAGTTATTTCATGATCTTATGCTGATCTGTATAGTGTATTGTAGAAGGTATATATAATGCAAGGAGTTGTAAACCGCCAACATTCTCTAGAAAACGATACACTACGATACATGACATGAAGTATAAATGTAAAATAGTACCACTCGACTTGCGGTATTCGAAATCCAATTAAAACACTGCAATTCGAAGGTGATGGTTTCTGCAAAAACAATATCTAATCCGAAATAGGGTTAGATCAGGTGTTTGGAAGAAAAAAGGTGATAGCTCCACCATTTATTTGTTAAAACTTTCAAATTAGATAACACAAAGGTATCATGTCAACAACAAGTAATAAATGATTTTGTAATATCATAAATTGTGGTCAATATTTCTGAAATATCTGTTCCTTCGTGAGGACTTCATATTGTGTTTACCACACAGAGCGTGTAACAAAAATAATAAAATATTCCCATGTTTCGTAGAAAAGCGGGAATCATTTTTCTGATAGTTTCGAAATATCTAAGGTTTGTTCGTGTATCGTACTCACGTGACGTGAGTACCTGGGAGTCATGTGACAGTTAAGTAATAGTCATTCTAGGCCCCATCTTCGCGCAGTTAAGTTTTTTCGGTTATCGAAATATTTTCGTTTGTCTATTTAATTTTCATTTGCCATTATGAGGTCTGTCACTTAAGTAATCTAGATGCCATGATATTTACACGATTTGACTCTTTCTACTGGGTATATGTGACGGATGTTGCTAGCAAGCAGGAGATGCTCACTCTCCCTGGGCACCTGATCTCACTCCATCACAGGGGTTCACATATGCTCTTCAAGTAGACATATTTTGTTATTTTCCGCTAGTTTTTCATTTTCACTGATTTTGTTTGCCCTCTGGTTTCATGATTTTTAGACTTATCTTATGGTTTGGATTTACCCATCATCTTTACATTCGTGCGGAATTGCACAGGCAACAGATAGGGTTTACATAGTGAATTGTTACTCGGCTATTTGTCTATGGTTTTTCCTGGCCGGTCATGAATATTTGTGAAGATTACTGGCAATTATTAATTTTTGATAGCATATATGTATATGATTATATTTATTTTCATGTATTGTGTATGACATCTATAATGAATAATAATATTTTTATATGATAAAAAAAAAGCCCGCGTGGCCTAGTGGTATCGCGTCGGACTCCTGATCGGAAGACCGAGGTTCGATTCCCGCTCTGGTCATGCCGGTGTCATGTCTTTCGGATGATAAAGTAAAAACCGAGACCCCGTGTCGTGGTATGCATGGCACGTTAAAGATCCCTCACTGCTTCGGGTGGGTCCGTTGCAAAGGTCAAAATTTGTATGCCCCGCATCAGGCAGATGCCCTCACCATATACGTGAAATAGTCATGGTGTGACGTAAAACAATAACCAATCTATATATGATCAGAATCTATGATAAACGCTGGCAGTAAAACGCACGGCGGTTAATTTCATATATTGTGTTTGTTATATGTAGAAAAAAGAAGAACTAGTAAGAACTACTTAAAGCGTATCTATATATAAAAGTGGAAATTACAAGTGCTGACACCTATACTGGTTTTGCATAACGAAAACCTTCTAAACGTGGCCACATCTATAAATGATGTTATCATGCATACATTAATCAGACAATAGTGGATGATTTACGATAGAACATTAACATTTTTATTCATGTAGCGTACATGTATATCAGGTTATTGTTCAGGCCGTGTGGCTGGATATATTCTAAAAGAAGCTGTTAAGAATTTTGCTTTTGACACTCGCTCGCCTGTCGTCTTATAATAAATGTAGAACATATATACCTTTTAATTTTGTGCACCATATGCGCATTTCGCCAAATTATCTCTTCAGTGATCCTCGTGGCCGAATAATTGGAATTCTCAAAATATATTAAAATATGAAGAGCAGAGATAAAGCCAAAATGACCGAAAAATGAACCAAAGAAGCTATCTAAGGACAGAGCTATGCATGAGGGAGATACTCCTTAGTTTTAGAGCGATTTACTTAATTTGATGACTGAAAATTTGAAGTATATATTTCATGTGAGTACAAAAGCACTGAAAACTAGACTTATGATGCCCTCGGGTCTATCAGTCCACCAGCAGTGACACCGGCCTAGTGGTTATGATAAATATAGAACATATATAACTTTTAATTTTGTGCACCATATGCGCATTTCGACAAATTGTGTCTCTTCAGTGATGCTCGTGGCCGAATGATTGGAATTCTCAAAATATATTAAAATATGAGGAGCAGAGTTAAAGCCAAAATGCATGTAAACTTTGTTATCGGTATATACTAATATACCTAATATACACTAATATTTATGATAAACGTGAGGATTTTGGATTTCCTATTGTACATTTCCCTTACTTGGATGGCGATGTCCCTCGACTCCCATCATATGGTATCTATATATCTCAATTAGTTCGATTTGTCAGAGGCTGCACCGATGTTTTGGACTTTCATAAACGAAATTTACAAATTACTACTAAACTTTTAACTCAGGGTTACAGATATCACAAGCTAAGAAAAACATTCGGCAAATTCTTCAGATCTTATTCAGAACTTTTATCTAAATTTGGAAATATTTCTTTTCAACAGTATGTATCCAATGGAATTTCCCATCCTAATTTTTACGGTGATCTCGTATATAAACTAAGGAAAGTAAAAGGCTCCGATAACGTTATTTTATCATGTAATAAAATAGTCAAACGTCTCCTAAATAGACAATATGATATTGAGATCATCAAAAAGACTATAGGTCTTGTATTTGGCCCCTCTACAGCCTTATGCAGACTTTTACTTGAACGTTGCACGCTGACTAACAGGGCGGTGGGGACTATATGACGGGCCTTGTCCAAACCTCTTTCAGAGGAGACATGGTCCTGAACCTCGTCCCCTCTGACTGTTAGTCGGGACTCCTACAGATCTAGGGTCTTAGCTCGCTTTCAGACTGGCAGAGCACGGTTTATCATGTTGATGTCGCATATATTTTTATACCATTATGTTTTTTACAATACCTTACGTGTTTATATTTTTATGACCTCTCAATATGCGATACCTGTTGACCCTTGTTCTTTACATGGAGGATTATTTATAAATTTTTAAATGTACGTCCTTTAATTGTTCTGCTGTTACGGTGAGTGGGAAGGTGGGCCCGTAAACCGGTTAACCACACGATTTGTTTGGCTTTTGTCAAATTAAATGACCGTCCTAAGTCGGTATCGTAATTGCACTACAATCAAATATTTTTGTAATGTGTTAAATGTTCTATTATATTATTTATATTCATGTATTGTATAACTCTATGGTGACTTCTGCCACATAACTGAGCCGGTAACTCTTCTTTTTTCGTTAATATCAATGCTCTTTGGCTAATTGTAAAATAGTTGACCGTG
Organism: Pteria penguin; assembly: GCA_035048485.1. Taxonomy (NCBI): domain Eukaryota; kingdom Metazoa; phylum Mollusca; class Bivalvia; order Pterioida; family Pteriidae; genus Pteria; species Pteria penguin. The sequence goes on along the minus strand of CM068585.1, from coordinate 3,359,480 downwards.
ATTTGATTATCACTGACCATTAAGAAGGTCTAATTACACCTGACTGCGACATAATTATGTGCTAGCTACTCCCGATCTGCCCCGGTCTTTTCTAAAAGATTTCTTATTGCAATGGATATCCCTTTTAATTATAATAGATAATCCTTAATATCGAACAGGTGTTCAACAGGTTTTTTTTAAGAGAAAAGGTCATAAAAATTTTCAAATGAAACGTTCTATGGAATAATGTGTGCTATCAAAGATATATTAACAGATTTCAACATAAGTAAACCGTGCTCTGTCCGTCTGTAAGCGAGCTCAGACCGTTGATCTGTAGGAGTCCAGACTAACAGTCAGACAGGGGCAGATTCAGGACTCTTCTGAGAAGGTTTGAACGAGGCTCGTCATAGAGTCCCCATCGCCCTGGTGCAACACTCAAGTAAAAGTCTGTATATTGCTGTAGAGGGGATCATTACAAAACCTATTATCTTTGCAATAACATCGGGGTCATATTGTCGATGCCGACGGCGATCTATTATTTTAGAGTCCGAAGATATGAAATTATCGGAATCACCGTAGAAATTGGGATGAGAGGTATGAGGATACGCGATGATGAAAAGTCACATTTCCAAATCTTTATAAAATGTTTGAATAAAATCGGTAAACTTTATTAAAAGTTTTCGAAGTTTATGATATCTATTATCCTGGGTCAGACGTTTTAAAGTGTTTTGCGGGGATATCCAAACAGTAACGCGGGTTCTAGTAACCCGAACCAATTGACTAATATAAATAACATTTGATGTTAGTCTAGGAACATCATCATTTAAATAAAGGAAATATACAGTAAGAAATCCAAGGTCATCACGTTTATCGTATACGTTTGTGTGTATATTATTATATAAAGATTTTGATATTTATGCCCAAGAAAGGCGTTTTCATATCAGAAACATTGGCTTTGTATAAGTGAAGTACAGGTGATAAATGCCGATAATATATTTTTCAAACTCAGGGTTATCGATTTCTAAAATATAAAGATATCCAGAGAGGCCATTGAACATATCAATAAGGTCGAAACGTTTTTGAGATTTGAACAGAATGTATGAAGTACCTATCCTAACATTATAAAAGAAAAAAGAGGAGTTACTGGCTCAGTTATGTGGCAGAAGTCACAATAGAGCTATACAATACATGAATATAAATAATATACTAGAACATATATCACATTACAAAAATATTTGATTGTAGTGCAAGTACGACACCGACTTAGGACGGTCATTTAATTTGACAAAAGCCAAACGAATGGTGTGGTAAACCGGTTTACGGGCCCACCTTCCCATTCACCGTAACAGCAGAACAATCAAAGGACGTACATTTAAAAATTTATAAATAATCCTCCATGTAAAGAACAAGGGTCAACAGGTATCGCATATTGAGAGGTCATAAAAATATAAACACGTAAGGTATTGTAAAATACATAATGGTATAAAAATATATGCGACATCAACATGATAAACCGTGCTCTGCCAGTCTGAAAGCGAGCTAAGACCCTAGATCTGTAGGAGTCCCGACTAACAGTCAGAGGGGACGAGGTTCAGGACCATGTCTCCTCTGAAAGAGGTTTGGACAAGGCCCGTCATATAGTCCCCACCGCCCTGTTAGTCAGCGTGCAACGTTCAAGTAAAAGTCTGCATAAGGCTGTAGAGGGGCCAAATATAAGACCTATAGTCTTTTTGATGATCTCAATATCATATTGTCTATTTATAAGACATTTGATTATTTTATTACATGATAAAATAACGTTATCGGAGCCTTTTACTTTCCTTAGTTTATATACGAGATCACCGTAAAAATAAGGATGGGAAATTCCATTGGATACATACTGTTGAAAAGAAATATTTCCAAATTTAGATAGAAGTTCTGAATAAGATCTGAAGAATTTGCCGAATGTTTTTCTTAGCTTGTGATATCTGTAACCCTGGGTTAAAAGTTTAGTAGTAATTTGTAAATTTCGTTTATGAAAGTCCAAAACATCGGTGCAGCCTCTGACAAATCGAACTAATTGAGATATATAGATACCATATGATGGGAGTCGAGGGACATCGCCATCCAAGTAAGGGAAATTTACAATAGGAAATCCAAAATCCTCACGTTTATCATAAATATTAGTATATATTAGGTGGTTGATAATTTTGATGTTTAAATCTAAGAAAGGTGTAGATTTATCTCAAGTATTAGCTTTATTCAATGTGAGCTCTGGTGGATAAATTTCTGATATAAATTGTTCGAATTCAGGGTTGTCGATAACCAAAATATCATCCAGATATCTACAAGTATTATTGAATTTGTCAATGAGGTCAAAACGTTTTGATTTTTGAAGAGAAACCATAAAATCCCTCTCATAACAATAAAGAAATAAATCTGCTATCAGAGGCGCGCAGTTAGTACCCATAGGAATCCCAACTATTTGTTGATATATCTTGCCAACAAATTGCACAAAAATATTATTCATGAGAAAATCTAGTGCTTTACATAATTCCTTGCAAGTCCAGTATTTATATGAAGTATATTGTTTATTGGAAAAGAATCCGGAGTTATTGGAAGTACATATGTACGTTTTAGATTCTCTGTGAAAACACCATTGTATAAGAGACAGCAACTTGCTTTTAATCAAATCATGAGGCAGAGATGTATAAAGTGTAGAAAAATCAAATGTAGAAATTTGAGTCGCTTTGAAATTTAGCGAAAGAAGTTTGTCTATAACTTCATGAGAATTTTTAATCGACCAAAAGTAATTGATGTTACTATTATGAAATGCGACATCACAATATTTGATAATATGATCTTTTATAGCAGTTAGAGCAGACGTAATATGCTTCGATAGTACCGTAGTAGAGCAGTGGCTAGAATTAGATATGAAACGTGATTTATATGGACTTTTATGTAGTTTTGGGAGCCAATATATGGTTGGTAGATCAGATTTATCAGTTTTAATTTTGAAGTCGGACATGGTCATGAGGTGATCGTGCAAGGTGCTGTCTTTTGAGGTAGGGCTTTCCACATATGTATGAGTGGAGTTTAATTCGTTTTTAAGTACTTCAATATAATATAGTTTTCAAACAACTATTATGTTATTACCTGCTTTATCAGCAGGAACAAAGACATATTTAGCATGTAAGTCAGCTATCTTCTTTTTAATAGAATTTGCCGTCAATGTATTAGGCTGTTGAAATAAATGCGGATTTTCCGTAAAGTTCTTAATACGGATATCGACAATTCTTAAAATCTCGTATTTCCAATCATTAAGAGCATGAACCTTTACCTGTTCTTTTTTACACCAACGTTTACAATATGTAGTTAAAGCATCTTCTATAACGTCACGGCATTTATTGAAATCTATCCTGGACGGTAACCTATATTTAGGCCCTTTTCCAAAAAGGGTGCGCAATTTCTTGTCCGAAATACAGTTTAGGTCACCAGTAATAACATGACCTGCCGGTTTATAAACATATTTAGATTTTTCACAAGAACACGAGGAAGGAATAGAGTCTGAAACATCAGGGTTAGATGTAACTTTATTATGATTTAGAATAAGATTTCTTATAGGCTTTTTGTACTGGTAACAAATAAGTGGAGGTTCTAAATTCTCAAAATATTGGGGGATTTTAGATGTGACTCTATGAATACGGAAAATATTAGAAATGTTAAGTAGATCGAAGCCTTTATTAATAAATTTAATTTTGAGAAATTGCTGCTTGGATGGAAGAGACGGAATACGAGGAAAGAGTTTATTATATGAAAATAAAATAATCAAATTGAGTTTATATCAATCAGAATTGCGTAAACTTCGAAGATCAGCTTCGTCCAGGATAGATTTCAATTTATTTACCGGAATAGAGGATAGTGCATGCAAAAGTTCATGACGGCCATTATTTTTTGCGATAAATAGAAGATCGTTCAATGACCTATTTAAACGATTACGTTTTCTGATGTTACGATTACGGCGATGACCATGTGACCTACGTTTTATAATTGTTTTATGTCTTAATGTAAAAATATTGATCTTATTCTGACGAGAAAAAATATTACCTTGTCGATATATTTGGTCGTTGAGACCGAGAGGATATGGGGTTTGTAGTTGTTTAATCCAGTAGAGCTCGGTTTCCAAAAGTCGTTTTTTAACATCTGATTTCGTATCACCTGGTAATTTAGAGATATTTTCTACTGGAGTTATTTTCACATTGTTAATATTATGTTGGTATTTATTAAAGTGGTTATAAAGAAAATTCTGGTATTTACGTCGTGAATTATTACGAATTTTATAGGAATGATTCCGAAAACGTTGTTTCAAAGTTTGAGAAGTTTCCCCGACATATTGAGCCCCACATCCTCTAGCTTCTCAAGTGATGACATATATAACATTGGCAGTATTTCAATCTATGTCTTTGTCTAATTTGGTGTTAAATGTATTTCCATTAACCGAAGATTCAATATTGGACTTGCAGCTTAAATGATGGCAAGTAAGACATTTCTTGGCGTTGCACTTATTAATCTTAGAATACCCTCTGCGTATAGAATTGACAGCTCTGTAAGAATTTATAGGTGTGAATGTTTTTGAAAACGAGATAGAACGTTTAATAGGGAAACTACTTTTAAGTGGAGAGATATGAACTTTAGTGGTGCCGAATAATTTTCTACAAGAAATACCAGGTATATGAAGAGTGGACACAGAAGGCAATCTAAGTGGTGTGATTATAACTTTAGGAGATTTGTATTTTAATTGTATTATATTTGAAGCCATTTTAATGAAAAGGGGGGATAAGGATGTACAAACCCAGGTGAAAGCTCCCACACAACCAAGTCAGTAACTTTTGGGTGAATAATAACACTTGAAACACCCAGACACGGGGAACCTTTTTACAGGCTCCACACTGCATCTGAGAATAAGTGTAGATATTAAAAAAAAAAAAGGAGTTACTGGCTCAGTTATGTGGCAGAAGTCACCATAGAGCTATACAATACATGAATATAAATAATATACTAGAACATATATCACATTACAAAAATATTTGATTGTAGTGCAAGTACGATACCGACTTAGGACGGTCATTTAATTTGACAAAAGCCAAACAAATGGTGTGGTTAACCGGTTTACGGGCCCACCTTCCCACTCACCGTAACAGCAGAACAATCAAAGGACGTACATTTAAAAATTTATAAATAATCCTCCATGTAAAGAACAAGGGTCAACAGGTATCGCATATTGAGAGGTCATAAAAATATAAACACGTAAGGTATTGTAAAATACATAATGGTATAAAAATATATGCGACATCAACATGATAAACCGTGCTCTGCCAGTCTGAAAGCGAGCTAAGACCCTAGATCTGTAGGAGTCCCGACTAACAGTCAGAGGGGACGAGGTTCAGGACCATGTCTCCTCTGAAATAGGTTTGGACAAGGCCCGTCATATAGTCCCCACCGCCCTGTTAGTCAGCGTGCAACGTTCAAGTAAAAGTCTGCATAAGGCTGTAGAGGGGCCAAATACAAGACCTATAGTCTTTTTGATGATCTCAATATCATATTGTCTATTTATAAGACATTTGATTATTTTATTACATGATAAAATAACGTTACCGGAGCCTTTTACTTTCCTTAGTTTATATACGAGATCACCGTAAAAATAAGGATGGGAAATTCCATTGGATACATACTGTTGAAAAGAAATATTTCCAAATTTAGATAGAAGTTCTGAATAAGATCTGAAGAATTTGCCGAATGTTTTTCTTAGCTTGTGATATCTGTAACCCTGGGTTAAAAGTTTAGTAGTAATTTGTAAATTTCGTTTATGAAAGTCCAAAATATCGGTGCAGCTAAAAACAAAAATTCTATAAGGGGAGCACATTTAGTGCCCATCAGAATCCTAATAATCTGTTGATGAATATTGCCATTAAATTGTATATCAATATTGTCCATCAAAAATGTGATGGCACTCACAAATCCAACAGTTGTAACTATCATATTGTTTGTCTCAAACAATAGAGATGTGACTGTAGTTAAGAAGTATGATTTAAACTCTCTGTTGAAACATCGGCGTATGAAAGACAACAACTTGGTTTTGATTAAGTCAAAAGGTAGAAAAGTATATACTGTCGAAAAATCAAAAAGGCAGAAACTGGATTCGCTTCAAAATTTCTCAAATAGAATTCTTCGATGACCTATAGAATTTTAAGTGACAAAATGAATAGGCATTACTATTGTTAAAAACAGCATTACAATATTTAATAACACCTTTAACTGTTCTAAGAGCGGAGTAATATGTTTAGAAAGAACATTTGTAGAACATATAACTAAATTTGATATGAAACGTGATTTAAATGGACTTTTGTGCGATTTATGAAACCCTTACATGGTTAGAAGGTCTGTTAACCTGTTGATAAATCTTGCCATTAGATTGAACATAGGCATTATCCATCAATAATGTGATTGCTTTACATAACTAGTGATGTAATATAGCAGCAATATCAAATGTCCTTTGATGACTCTTTTTCTCTGAAATCTATAGCAAACGTATTCAATTTCATAGCTTGCAAACAGGAATCAAGTTAAGAATGTCAGACACTATTATGAGTATAGGTATGAAAGCCAAAATGAACACAGCAGTAAATCCCACTGCTGCCGCCGACATGCGTTGGTCATCTGCTGAGTATTTCAACCTCTTTTGTCTCGTTAAGAGTTTTTTGTTCAAGCTTAATTTTTTCTTTATTGCTGTTAGAATTCCTTCTAGTTCTTTTGGTCCCGGTATATAACCACACGGACAATGACACAGCGGAATGATGTTTGTAACTACTGTGTTCACTTTACTTGTGTAAATCAAAATGTTGCTTGATGAAGTCGGTGATATAGTTGTCTTCCCCTCTGTTAGCAATGTAGATAGACCTGGTTGCAATTGATTTTGTGATTCGTCTATGTTTTTATGAAGTGGTGGATACACAGATAACTTTGAATAGAAAGACCAAGATGATGTATCAGGCTCATTGCAGATTGAGGTACTTAGGAATTGACTGTTTGCAACAGGTTCAGATATCTCTATTTCTGTAAAACTCATTTTCTCTGATTGTTTGATTTCGCCAATAATAATATTTGACGTTGATTCTCTAGCAAAACCTTTGCTGATTCCCGTCGACAGATAAGAACCTGCAATTGGATTCCCTGCATTGACAGACATCATGCCCACATAAACAGATGTGGTTTGCATATTAGTTGTGTCCAATAAAATTATGCTGATATCGTCATATTTAGGTGATTTTATAGTTGACCAGTCAGTGGTAACACTTGGTTCTAATGGGATTTTAACATCCAATGTCAACGGCTGTGATATGGAGTCTGAGGATGATTCTTTGACGGTTAATGGGGGTGTCTTTAAATCCGAAATTAATTCACTGAATGGTTGAAAGAAGTAGTACGATGATGGCATTACCACGTTCATTAACTCAGTTTGTACGTCATGCGTTGATGTAATATCATATTTGTTGGTGACAGCCTGCTTTTCTGTGAACGTTGATGATGATTGATAGGGATGTGGACATGAGTAGGTGGAATATACCGATGAAACAACGCCGGACAGTGTTGTATTGATATTCACTGAAAAATAATGTCTAAACACTAAGAGTGGAGTTGGTTCACTTAATATTGATAGAGAATTGTTTTGTAATATTTTATACTTTATGTTTGATATGAGTGATACGTTTGAAAAGGAATATATTCCTGATATTTAACCATGTCTTTACGTATATTATGAAAAGTTCTTAAAATATCTAATGATAGTAAGCTTCATTACAAGAATTTAAAACATGGTAAAAGACAAAACGCGAATCAGGAACATCAAATGATGACTAAAAAGCAAATAATTAATGTAAAGTTAGATTATGCAGGCAAACAAACGACAGTAAAAAGGATTTGAGACATCGAGGAAAATTACCTATCTGCTGTTTAGCTTGTGGCCACCTATTAGTTTCGTATTTAGCGTTATTCCAAACTTTGTTTGCAGTTGTCCATGTTACTTTACCTAAATTGGATTTTGCTTTGAGTCAGATCTCTTACATTAATGTTATTAATGTCTCTTTGTAAAATAGTGTACGCTACATTGCCTATAATGGTATTTATACCGATTAATTCCTTTTTGTAGATGAGATGAGACCTTAACACTGAGCTTTCTGCAGTCATCTTCATAGGAAGTAGTTTTCTCCAATTCCAATTGTAACATTTACATTCTTCTGTTTCCGAGTAGTATTCCGCGGCAATGTAAAGGAAATATGAGGTAAATTCACGTACACAATTCGTGTAAGAACTATTCACTTTCATTTCTTCCTTTACGTATTTTGCTGTTGCCAATGACGGTATCCACATGTCTTTGAGTGCCGTATACCACTGAGTAACTAAACAAATGAATAGAATACAAATGCTTGAAATAAGCATTGCGAAACATATAAAACAAAATGAGAGATGCATAAGAATAAGAATTAAAACAATGTTTTTAAATCGATAAAATATTTGTTGATCAAAGATAGATATAGCTTTGCTTATCCAATAGCGTGTTCAAGCTCGGTTTCTCGTCTGTGTAAGCTTTGCTTATCCATTAAAATGAAATTGGAAACTCCATATTTAATTTAACGTTGAAAAGAGAAAGATCTCGCGCTACTTCCAGTCAATATTGCCGAGGTTTAAATTTATTCGATGAGATGCCGTCAGCACGTGATATAAATCCTGGTGTCTCAAAACAAAGAAGTAAGAGAAGATATCTGATCAGCATCATACCAAATAAACCCTGGTATGACGTAACAAAGAAGTAAGAGAAAACATCTGATCAGCATCAGAAGAAATAAACCCTGGTATGACGTAACAAAGAAGTAAGAGAAGACATCTGTTCAGCATCATAACAAATATACCCTGGTGTGACGTAACAAAGAAGTAAGAGAGGATATCTTATCAGCATCATACCAAAAAAGCCCTGGTGTGACGTAACAAAGAAGTAAGAGAAGACATCTGATCAGCATCATAACAAATGAATCCATTTCATAATAGCAACATCAATTACTTTTGGTCAATTCAAAATTCTCATTAAGTTATAGACAAACTTCTTTCACCAAATTTCAAAGCGACTCAAATTTCTACATTTGATTTTTCTTCACTTTATACATCTCTGCCTCATGATTTGATTAAAAGCAAGTTGCTGTCTCCTGTACAATGGTATTTTCACAGAGAATCTAAAACTTACATGTGTACTTCCAATAACTCCGGATTCTTTTCCATCAAACAATATACTTTATTTAAATACTGGACTGAGACCGATTCCGATCATTTTACACAAATTCGACACCTTCTATACTAGAAGGTTACCTAATTTGACTTCTCCATATATGAATACATATGGAATTTACACGATTTGACTCTTTCTACTGGGTATATGTGACGGGTGTTGGTAGCAAACAGGAGATGCTTACTCTCCCCGGGCACCTGATCTCACTCCATCACAGTTGATCACATATGCTCTTCAAGTAGACATATTTTGTTATTTTCCACTTGTTTTTCATTTTTACTGATTTTCTATGTCCTCTGGTTTCATGATTTTTAGACTTATGGTTTGGATTTATCCATAATCTTTACATTGCAAGGAATTATGTAAAGCACTAGATTTTCTCATGAATAATATTTATGTTTTGCTATTTGATGGCAAGATATATCAACAAATAGTTGGGATTCCTATGGGTACTAACTGCGCGCCTCTGATAGCAGATTTATTTCTTTATTTTTTTGAGAGGGATTTTGTTGTTTCTATTCAAAACTCAAAACGTTTTGACCTCATTGACAAATTTAATAATACTTGCAGATATCTGGATGACATTTTGGTTATCGACAACCCTGAATTCGAACAATTTATATCAGAAATATATCCACCAGAGGTCAAATTGAATAAAGCTAATACTTGAGATAAATCTACCCCTTTCTTAGACTTGAACATCAAAATTATCAACCACCTAATATATACTAATATTTCTGATAAACGTGAGGATTTTGAATTTCCTATTGTAAATTTCCCTTACTTGGATGGCGTTGTCCCTCGACTCCCATCATATGGTATCTATATACTTCAAATTTTCAGTCATCAAATTAAGTAAATCACTCCAAAACTAAGGAGTATCTCCCTGATGCATAGCTCTGTCCTTAAATAGATTCTTTGGTTCACTTTTCGGTCATTTTGGCTTCAACACTGCTCTTCATATTTTTATATATTTTGAGAATTCCAATCATTCGGCCACGAGCATCACTGAAGAGACATAACTTGTCGAAATGCGCATATGGTGTCCAAAATTAAAAGGTATATATGTTCTATATTTATCTAAGATATATCTCAATTAGTTCGATTAGTTAGAGGCTGCACCGATGTTTTGGACTTTCATAAACGTATTTACAAATTACTGCTAAACCTTCAACTCAGGGTTACAGATATCAAAAGCTAAGAAAAACATTCGGCAAATTCTTCAGATCTTATTCACAACTTCTATCTAAATTTCGATACATTTCTTTTTAACACTATTTATCCAATGGAATTTCAAATCCTAAGTTTTTCTTGTGATATCTGTAACCCTGAGTTAAAAGTTTAGTAGTAATTTGTAAATTTCGTTTATGAAAGCCCAAAACATCGGTGCACCCTCTGGCAAATCGAACTAATTGAGATATATAGATACCATATGATGGGAGTCGAGGGACATTGCCATCCAAGTAAGGGAAATTTACAGTAGGAAATCCAAAATCCTCAAGTTTATCATAAATATTAGTATATATTAGGTGGTTGATAATTTTAAGAAAGGTGTAGATTTATCCCAAGTATTAGCTTTATTCAATGTGAGCTCTGGTGGATATATTTCTGATATAAATTGTTCGAATTCAGGGTTGTCGATAACCAAAATGTCATCCAGATATCTGCAAGTATTATTAAATTTGTCAATGAGGTCAAAACGTTTCGATTTTTGAATAGAAACCATAAAATCCCTCCCATAACAATAAAGAAATAAATCTGCTATCAGAGGCGCACAGTTAGTACCCATAGGAATCCCAACTATTTGTTGATATATCTTGCCATCAAATTGCACAAAAATATTATTCATGAGAAAATCTAGTGCTTTACATAATTCCTTGCAAGTCCAGTATTTATATGAATTATATTTTTTGTTGGAAAAGAGTCCGGAGTTATTGGAAGTACATATGTACGTAACAAAGAAGTAAGAGAAGACATCTGATCAACATCATAACAAATAAACCCTGGTGTGACCGAACAAAGAAGTAAGAGAAACAACTACTCACCACCCTTCAAAATAAACCCTGGTGTGGCGTAACAAAGAAAAAAGAGAAGATATTTAATCGGCATAATAACAAATTAAACACTGGTGTAACCTAACAAAAAATTAAGAGAAGATATCTAATCAGCATCTTACCAAATAAAACCTGATGTGAAGTAACAAAGAAATAAGAGAAGACATTTAATCAGCACCGTCACAAATAACTCCCGGTGTGACGAAACAAAGAAATAAGAGAAGATATATCTGATCAGCATCATAACAAATAAACCCTGTTGTGACCTAACAAAACATTAAGAGAAGATATCTAATCAGCATCATACCAAATAATGCCTGGTGTGACGTAACAAAGAATTAAGAGAAGATATCTGATCAGCATCATAAGAAATAAACCCTGGTGTGACGTAACAAAGAAAAAAGAGATGATATCTGATCAGCATCATTACAAATAACCCCTGCTGTGACGTAACAAAGAAGTAAGAGAAGACATCTGCTCAGCATCATACCAAATAAACCCCTGTGTCACGTAACAAAGAAAACAGAGAAGATATCTGATCAGCATCATACCAAATAAAACCTGGTGTGACGTAACAAAGAAAACAGAGAGGATCTCTGATCAGCATCATACGAAATAAAACCTGCTGTGACGTAACAAAGAAGTAACAGAAGACATCTGATCAACATCATAACAAATAAACCCTAGTGTGACGTAACAAAGAAGTCAGAAAAGATATCTAATCAGCATCATAACAAATTAAACCTGGTGTGACGTAACAAAAAAGTAAGAGAAGATATCTGATCAGCATCAGAAGAATTAAACCCTGGTGTGACGTAACGAAGAATTAAGAGTAGACATCTGATCACCATGATAACAAATAAACCCTGGTGTGACGTAACAAAGAAGTAAGACCAGACCTCTGAACAGCAGCATACCAAATAAACCCTGGTGTGACGTAACAAAGTATTAAGAGAAGATATCTTATCACCATGATAAAAAATAAACCCTGGTGTGACCTAAAAATATTAAGAGAAGATATCTTATCAGCAACATATCAAATAAAACCTGATGTGAAGTAACAAAGAAATAAGAGAAAACATTTAATCAGCACCTTCACAAATAAGTCCTGGTGTGACGAAACAAAGATATAAGAGAAGATATCTGATCAGCATCATAACAAATAAACCCTGCTGTGACCTAAAAAAACATTAGGAGAATATATCTAATCAGTATCATACCAAATAATGCCTGGTATGACGTAACAAAGAATTAAGAGAAGATATCTGATCAACATCATAACAAATAACTCCTGGTGTGACGTAACAAAGAAGTAAGAGAATATATCTAATGAACATCACACCAAATAAACACTGGTGTGACGTGACGAAGAAGAAAGAGTAGACATCTGATCAGCATGATAACAAATAACCCCTGGTGTAACGTAACAAAGAAAACAGAGAAGATATCTGATCAGCATCATACCAAATAAACACTGGTGTGACGTAACAAAGACTTAAGACAAGACTTCTGATCAGCATTATACGAAATAAACCCTGGTGTGACGTAACTAAGAATTAAGAGAATATATTTAATCAGCTTCGTTACAAATAAAACCTGGGGTGACGTACTAAAGAAATAAGAGAAGATATCTGATCAACGTTACAACAAATAATCCCTGTTGTGACCTAACAAAAATTATGAGAAGATATCTAATCAGCATCATAAAACATACACCCTGGTGTGACGTAACAAAGAAGTAAGAGACGACATTGATCAGCATCATAACAAATAAACTCTGGTGTGACGTAACAAAGAAGTCAGAGAAGATATCTGATCAGCATCAGAAAGAAAAAAGAGGATTTACTGGCTCAGTTATGTGGCAGAAGTCACCATGGAGCTATACAATACATGAATATAAATAATATACTAGAATATATAACACATTACAAAAATATTTGATAGTAGTGCTATTAGGATACCGACTGAGGACGGTGATTTAATTTGACAAAAGCCAAACAAATGGTGTGATCAACCGGTTTACGGGCCCACCTTCCCACCCACCGTAACAGCAGAACAATCAAAGGACGTAAATTGAAAAATTTATAAATAATCCTCCATGTAAAGAACAAGGGTCAACAGGTAACGCATATTGAGGTCGTAAAAATATAAACACGTAAGGTATTGTAAAACACATAATGGTATAAAAATATATGCGATATCAACATGATAAACCGTGCTCTGCCAGTCTGAAAGCGAGCTAAGACCCTAGATCTATAGGAGTCCCGACTAACAGTCAGAGGGGACGAGGTTCAGGACCATGTTTCCTCTGAAAGAGGTTTGGACAAGGCCCGCCATATAAACACCAGGGGTTATTTGTTATGATGTTGATCAGATATCTTCTCTTTTTTTTGTTACGTCACACCAGGGTTTATTTAGTATGATGCTGATGAGATATCTTCGCTGACTTCTTTGTTACGTCACACCAGGGTTTATTTGATACTAACGTCAATCTCTGTGTGTAGGTGTGTATGCGTTTGTTAGGATTACCTTTAATACGAAATATATATATATATATATATATATATATATATATATATATATATATATATATATATATATATATATATATATATATATATATATATATATATATATATACATATTTGTCTAATTTGTCTGTATTTTCTACAGGTATTTCTTCGGAGACCCAAGGTCCATAGTACTCCCAGGTGTTTCACTGATTCTATTTGTGCTTTATATAGATATAGATATATAAATAAATAAATAAATACATACATACATACATATTTACATACACACACACACACACACACCTACATACATACATACATACATACATACATACATACATACATACATACATACATACATACATACATACATGCATGCATGCATGCATGCATACATACATACATACATACATACATACATACATACATACATACATACATACATACATACATACATACATACATACATACATACATACATACATACATACATACATACATACATACATACATACATACATACATACATACATACATACATACATACATACATACATACATACATACATACATGCATGCATGCATACATACATACATACATACATACATACATACATACATACATACATACATACATACATACATATATACATACATACATACAGACATACATACATACATGTACATACATACATAGAATTTAATTATATCCATCTGTTTTATTGACGTCAATTTTGGGGCCTTTAGTCAGTCAGAGTATGAAATGATTGAAACAAGAAAACTGAAAGTTCTGAAATATGAAAAAGAATGGATAATGTATTTAGTACGCGATATTTTTCTTACCAAAAAAGTTACGAAGTTTAATTGAACACATATATGGTTTCCGTTGATGACAGTTATATGATGCTCTTTTCACAGATCCATCTAACGTTTCCAAAAGTTGACATTGCTCTTCCTCAAATATATATTTTGTAGTTTTGGATAATGACATTGTTTCACAATTCTTATTGTCAAGATCCATGGTAAATATTATATCACTGTACGCATGCTTATATCCTCCTACCCAGTAGCTGTCCATACTGTTAAAATATAGCAAATGATTCTATGAAGATATTAATAATAATAATAACCCATGATAATAGCAATGATATATAATTACAATAATGATAATAATAATAATGTCCATGTGGCCTATTGGAAGTGGTGCTCGGCTTCTGACCGAAATGTCCTGGTTCGAATCCCGCCATTATTATTATTATTATTATTATTATTATTATTATTACCATCATTATCAACTTCATCATCATCATCATCATCATCATCGTTTAAGGACATGTCCTACTTATTCAGTTTAAGGATAGATTTGCTTCAAATCTGAACCCGTTTCTTCTTTTGGTCTTTCAAAGAGACTCATAGTTCTGTCTGAAGTTGCTACCAAAAGAAAAGTTTTTCAACTTCCTTGATTGACTGATTTAGGCATTTTTCATTGGCATGTATAGGCAAAAACAACAAATTACTCAATACCTTGCTTTCTAGGGGTTACTTTTTCTTCATATTTGAAATAAAATATATAGGATACTTAAACACAAGAATCGTCATAATAATTATTATTAATTATTATTATTATTATTATTATTATTATTATTATTATTATTATTATTATTATTATTATTATTATTATTGTTGTTGTTGTTGTTGTTGTTATCATTATTATTGTCATTAAAATTATAATTATTATTATTATTATTACTATTATTATTATTATTATTGCTGTTGTTGCTTTGTTATTGTTGTTGCTGTTGTTTTTAAATACACACGTGAGTTTCGATACTAGGCGGTACCTTGCAGTTTACTCCTTGTAATACTTACATATTTTGCTGTTGTAGAAATTCTTTTGTATACCGTAAACGTCCCATACTCCGTATTCCTAATAAATTCATATTATTCCTTTCACAACTTTCAAGTGCTTCAAACCATGACAATTGCTCTGTATAGTATAATATCTCTAGATGAAAATGTCCTCCGGGATACACTGCAAATAGATACAGAATACCTCTGACAAAGCTGTATGACACAAATCATCAAGGACATGCAGAAGAAAATACAGAAGACATCTGACAAAGCTGTATGACACAAATTACCAAGGACATGCACTCAAAACAGAAGGCATCTGACAAAGCTGTATGACACAAATCACCAAGGACATGCACACAAAACAGAAAACATCTGACAAAGCTGTATGACACAAATCACCAAGGACATGCACACAAAACAGAAGACATCTGACAAAGCTGTATGACACAAATCAACAAGGACATGCACACAAAAGAGAAGACATTTGACAAAGCTTTATGACACAAATCACCAAGGACATGTACTCAAAACAGAAGACATTTGACAAAGCTGTATGACACAAATTACCAAGGACATGCACACAAAACAGAAGACATCTGACAAAGCTGTATGACACAAATCACCAAGGGCATGCACACAAAACAGAAGACATCTGACAAAGCTGTATGACACAAATCACCAAGGACATGCACTCAAAACATGATTATAGTAGAATATACACGGAAAAACTACATTACAAAAATATTCGATTGTGCTGCGGTTACGATACCGTCTTAGGACGGTCAATTGAAGTAACTCAAAACAAAAGACATCTGACAAAGCTGTATGACACAAATCACCAAGGACATGCACACAAAACAGAAGACATCTGACAAAGCTGTATGACACAAATCAACAAGGACATGCACACAAAAGAGAAGACATTTGACAAAGCTTTATGACACAAATCACCAAGGACATGCACACAAAACAGAAGACATCTGACAAAGCTTTATGACACAAATCACCAAGGACATGCATTCAAAACAGAAGACATCTGACAAAGCTGCATGACACAAATCACCAAGGACATGCACTCAAAACAAGACATCTGACAAAGCTGTATGACACAAATCATTAAGGACATGCAGATGAAAATACAGAAGACATCTGACAAAGCTGTATGACACAAATCACCAAGGACATGCATTCAAAACAGAAGACATCTGACAAAGCTGTATGACACAAATCACCAAGGGCATGGACACAAAACAGAAAACATCTGACAAAGCTGTATGACACAAACCACCAAGGACATGCACTCAAAACAGAAGACATCTGACAAAGCTGTATGACACAAATCACCAAGGACATGCACTCAAAACATGATTATAGTAGAATATACACGGAAAAACTACATTACAAAAATATTCGATTGTGCTGCGGTTACGATACCGTCTTAGGACGGTCAATTGAAGTAACTAACGTCACTCAATTTGTGTGGTTAAGCGGTTTACGGGCGCCCACCTTAATTACGACAAATATACATTCTAAATTTACTGTTCAAAAATATTTTCAAATATCGATGACTGTCTCACACAGAAGTCTATAAAGAATTTTCGTTTGGCTATCTATACATGTAGTTTCAGCTTTCCAATATGTATCTTGTTCATTAATCATAATACACAGATGGGTGCAGTCCTAACATAACATGCATGTTAACGTGAAAAGCGGCCACGAGGACTGCTGTAGCACACGTGTTAGGACTGCTCGACGGGACGCGCCTACGCTCCTTGCGTTAACGCAGGAGGAAATCCGCGTTAACGCGCTTTATTCCCGTGTACGCTCGGTCCAGTCGCACGTTCATATGCTTGCATTTGTAATTTTCTATGCACTGGTACGGATGGAGGAAATAATAGGGATCTAATTAAATAACCGCAAATGTCGCCATATATACGTGTATTAAATGTAATGTTATGTCACCTTTCATTAAGGGTTTCATATGTAATATTATAATGGAAATTACCGCGTAGACACTAAGGTATTTATGAAAAACTTCGTCAATCTATGTTATACAGAATCTAAGATAAAAGAAAAAAGAGGAGTTACTGGCTCAGTTATGTGGCAGAAGTCACCATGGAGCTATACATTTTAATTCTAATTTATCGATTTATTTTTAATTAATAAAATAATGTATCTATTTCTTATTTGTTTATTTATTTATCATTTATTTATGCATTTATTCCTATTTATATATATTTTTTTTTAATTTAGCTGTGTTTCATGATATATGAATGCCATGATTATCATCATTATTATTTTTATTAATTTTATTATTATTATTATTATTATTATTATTATTATTATTATTATTATTATCATCATCATCATTATTATTATTATTATTATTATTATTATTATTATTATTATTATTATTATTATTATTATTATTATTATTATTATTATCCTAAAATAAGAATAAATTTCATTATATTCATTGTTCGGAAATTGTATTCAACATTTTAAAATTTCATCCCTTAACTGGTAAGGGTTTTATTTAATTCTAAATAGTTACTTACATGCACACAGTAATATATTTTATATGCAATATCTCACTCCATCACAGGAGTTCACATATGCTCTTCAAGTAGACATATTTTGTTATTTTCCATTTGTTTTTCATTTTCACTGATTTTGTATGTCCTCTGGTTTTATGATTTTTGGACTTGTGCTTTGGATTTATCCATCATCTTTACATACAATGTATATATCGATTCTCCTTCAAATCCTTCTCTATGTACATGTTAATGTAAGTTTTAACTTGTAAGCAAGCGAACATGGCTGTCAAGCACATTCACGCGGCAGCCAAGCGCGTTAACGCGGCAGTCAAGCGCGTTAACGCGGTCTCGAAATTAAGTTCACGAGGAAATCTGCGTCAACGCAAACGCATGTGCTTAGCAGTCCTGAGCGCACGAGGAAAGCAAGCTTCACGTTAACGCCACATTAACATAATGTTATGTTAGGACTGCACCTCACTGTAGATTACGACACTAACTGATGTCACATTACTTTGGCACCAAGGTGGGAGGTGGGCCCGTAAACCGGTTAACCACACCATTTGTTTGGCTTTTGTCAAATTAAATGACCGTCCTAAGTCGGTATCGTAATTGCACTACAATAAAATATTTATGTAATGTGTTATATATTCTAGTATATTATTTATATTCATGTATTGTATAGCTCCATGGTGACTTCTGCCACATAACTGAGCCAGTAACTCCTCTTTTTTCTTTCTGATGCTGATCAGATATCTTCTCTGACTTCTTTGTTACGTCACACCAGAGTTTATTTGTTATGATGCTGATCAATGTCGTCTCTTACTTCTTTGTTACGTCACACCAGGGTGTATTTTTTATGATGCTGATTAGATATCTTCTCATAATTTTTGTTAGGTCACAACAGGGATTATTTGTTGTAACGTTGATCAGATATCTTCTCTTATTTCTTTAGTACGTCACCCCAGGTTTTATTTGTAACGTTCTATTATGTTATTTATATTCATGTATTGTATAGCTCCATGGTGACTTCTGCCACATAACTGAGCCGGTAACTCCTCTTTTTTCTTTGGCACCAACAACAATGAACTACAGTGGACATTTACGTGCCCCTGAAATTCAGACGTGAAACCAGGTGTCCGGGAGCAGTCAATGTCTCCTGTTTGGCTAGCCACACCCGTCGTAAATGCTCTTACATTCAAACGAAACATATATAATTAAGCACTGTATATGCACATAAATGTGAACAAACACTGTCTCTGCCGCATAACATTAGGAAAAGCGTATAACAACACTAAAGTGAAACCCTCCGTGGAGATGTTTTTTACAAATTTCACACTACAAAGGGAATAAGTGTGACGTTGATGTAAAACTCGAAAGTAACTGGTGTCACATGACTGTGGCACTAACAACAATGTATCACAGAAACGTACCACAGTACCATGTTCTACCTTATATAATGTAAAGATGATGGATAAATCCAAACCATAAGTCCAAAAATTATAAAGCCAGAGGACATACAAAATCAGTGAGAAAGAAAACCAAGTGGAAAATAACAAAATATGTCTAATTGAAGAGCATTTGTGAACCCCTATGATGGAGTTAGATCAGGTGCCCGTGGAGACTGAGCATCTCCTGCTTTCTAGCAACACCCGTCACATATACCCAGTAGAAAGAGTCAAATCGTGTTAATTCTATATTTATATATGGAGAAGTCGGAGAAGTCAAAGTAGGTAACCTTCTAGTACAGAAGGTATCAAATCTGTGTAAAATGATCGGAATCGGTCTTAGAACTGAATCGGTCTTAGATCAACGATGTACATCCGAATGTTAATGGTATGAAGCAATTTCAATATTACTCTCATCTGCGTTTGGAATTTACATAATCAAGAATTGACCTCAATTCGGTCGTTAACACACATGGGATTTTAAACTTCGTAATTTAATGAGGTTTTTACACAATACAACACAAATTAGAGATGTAAGCACTCAATTATTCATTCATATGCATTCATTATAATTTATCGACGTCAGCATTTCAGTCTATATCAATAGGTACGTACCTTTCTAATTGCATATCGAGGACAAAAGAATTTATATTTACACAAATTATCCTACAGAGCACGTCAAAGTATTTGCCAATATATCAATAAATTTCATCATAATATAAATTTTAATGATACTTTTCTATCTTGTTTTACAACAAATCATTCTGTAATTCGATCGGAATAATTGTATGTCTTAAGCTTGTTCAAACGAGTTAAAAGGTCCTCGATTTTTCCTTTGAATTTTATAAGAATGATTGCCATATCAATTTTTTTTCAAAATTCTCTGTTTTACATGCATACATACATACATGCATAAGTACGTACGTACATACATACATATATACATGCATGCATACACACATACATACAAACATACATACATACATACATACATACATACATACATACATACATACATACATACAAACACACATACATATATACATACATACACACACACACATTCATACATACATACATACATACATACATACATACATACATACATACATACATACATACATACATACATACATACACACACCTATACATACATACATACATACATACATACATACATACATACATACATACATACATACATACATACCATATCATATATACCATATCATATATATTCATCATACCTGTTATTACTTCTTCAGCAGACCTCACCGATGCTAGAAAGGATACTGAAATAAACAATCGATATTACAGAATTTAATATTCAAATATTTTTGAAGAAGCTGATGCTATGTCTCTGTAGCTATTATAAATGAAAAGTCACGAAATCCCTTATCGCTCCTAGGAATTCAGAGATGTGTCCAGGTACCCAGGAAAATTAGTATCTTCTGTTTCTGTGCTGCATCGGCCATGAACAGCAGACAACAGGTAACACATAAAACGTTTAAGCGCTACACATTACATGTAAATAACGGAAAAGATAAAGACATATGACTAAGTTGTATGACAAAAGTCAGCACGGAAATGCATTGTTAAAACACACACACAAACACATACACAATAATAAGAACTAAACAAATCAATATCGAAGAAGTGCCAAACCGTTAACCATTCTTAACGTCCAAGGACAGATACAAAATCGTGTAAGTTTCCAAAAGGAACTGATGTGAACCCCCCGAAATACTAAATAAAACCACAAGAATGATTTCTATAGAAATTTAATGGACAAAACAATAAATAAATAAATAAAAAATAGACATTACTATTGTTAAAACAGCATTACAATATCTAAAACATGGTCTTGCAGTAAGAGCTGAGGTAATATGTTTACGAAGAACCTCATTCCTCCAAGGTCAAATTCACAGTACATTTGATTGATTAACAACAACGTTTACAATAAGGTCAGTAATGTCATGGCATTTATTGAGACGGTAATCTAAATTTCGGTCATTGAAGGAAATATAAACGGAAGCATTTATCATCAAAACATTTAGGTGGCCAGTTATTACATTGACTGCAGATTTACATACATAGAAAAGGGGAAAGGGAAAGAGATGTTACTTAGCTGCAGGGCAGAAGTCACCAAGGACACGTACAATAAAACTTGGTATCAAGTACTGAAACACATGAAATGACATTACATAAATATTGATTGTACGACAGATGCGATATCAAACTAGTACAAAACCGTACTCAATTGGTGTGGTTAACCGGTTAACAGGATCACCTTCCACCTCATCACAAATGCAGTACAATCAAATGACACACATTTAAAAATTTATAGATAATCCGCCATATAGAGAAAAAGGATCAACGGGTATTACAGGTTGAAAGGTCATAAAAATACAAACACTAATAACAACGTAGAGTAAGATTATGATATCAAAAATATTTAGAGCGAAATGAACGTGAGGAAACTGTGACCTGCTTCTCTGGAATCGAGATCAGGTCCTTGATCTGTAGGAGTCCTGAGTAACAATCAGAAGGGATAGCTATAGCTAACCTAAAAAATTAAGAAGATGGAAGTCTTGGTACATCGCCATGCAAATAATGGAAATTTACAATAGGAGATCCAAAGTCGTCACGTATACCATATATGTAGGTATGAATATTGTTATCAATATTATTTATGTTTAAATCCAAAAAGGTGTTCTCTGATAACAATACAAATATAAATCTGTGATAAGAGGAGCGCAATTAATGCCCATGGGAATTCCAGTCATTTGCTGATAAATTTTGCCATTAAATTGTATAGAGATATTGTCAAGGAAAGAGTTGGTGGCATCACATAACTCGTTATAAGAGGTGAATTGTTTATTTGAGAAAAATCCAGTTATGAGATATACAAAGATAATTTTTAATTCTCTTTTGAAAAACCAGCGTATCAGAGACAACAATTTAATTTTAATTACATCATAGTAAGATTAATTACCAATTGATATATCTCCCTATTTTCCCCAAATTTTACAGTAACTTTAATTTTGATAAATTGCGGCTTAGGTGGAAGTGATAGAATACGAGGAAACAGTTTATTACATGAAGATAATTCTAATCATTTTTAGTCTAAATCAATCATAAATACGTAAATTTCTAAGATTAGCCTCGTCCTCATTCCATTTAGTTACCGAAATAAACGATTGTGCGCGTAATGGTTCGTAATGGGTGTTGTTTATAAGAATGTGGTCTAACAATTATAAACAACAGTAAGACAATATCAAAATAAGGGAAACAGGTAAGCATTTACGCATAGCTACAGGAATGTTTTCACCACAAAAGCTAGTAGTTCCAGAATGTTAAATGTTAATGTTAAAACAAATTCTTGGAACGTTACAGATATGTTGACAAGTAATGTTTGCTTCTGACGTTATAGGCTTAATAAGACCGCTAAATAAGCATTTACAGAAAAAAATGGATTGGTGTATTAAAATAATCGGCTAATATAAATTATCACGAATTGCGACAGCTCTTACGGTTGCTTCTTCTATGCAATACTAATTTCCGTTGTCTGATATTTTGATTTATTTTGGGATTAGAAGAAGTTTGGTTGTTTATACTGATTATTATCTATTATTTACTACGAATTCATTATGTATTTAAGGTAAAGAGATTATTTATTTTATTTATTAAGGTATTTTACTAACCGATATACATGTAACTACAACAAAGCTGTTCAAAAATAGCTCATATGAAAAGTTGCGTGAACTAAGTAAAATGAAGTATGTCATTTGCAATTGCCAAAAATATATTAATCTGAGAAATAGCATAAGTACACGCTTACCTATCAAGAGCGAGAATACGATACTGTAAAGCGCCATGACAGTAAACATTTTGTACTTTACACCATATCTAACAACCTCTCACTTCTTATACGTTTATCCAAAATCGATAATTAAAGAAAAATCAATAAAAATGCAGTCTTAAATCAATATCAGAGATAAATTCATTAAGAAATGTAAGTAGTCTAATTTTTCTTATTTATCATTTTGTATGTTTTGTTACAAATACTTACCCTAAGTGGAAACGGTATTTCCAGCATTTGAATTAATAAGCCATATTAGATACCGATGTTCATGTGAATTACCGATTACATCCGGAGAAAGAATTTAAGTTGTTTGATCTTATTTTCTTTTTCTTTCTCACTGAGTCTCAGTGTGCATTACATAATGCATCTGAGTTTGTTTTACCTATAGCTAGTGCTTACTTTGTTATTGAATTGCGATACTACAATATTGTACTGTGTAAAACTGTTTGTTTCATACTTTTCTTTACATGCATCTCGTTGATTTTGTTGCTCTTATGATGAACAAGTCGAAATTTATGAAAATTGAATATCCGAGTCCAAATCGTTTGGATAGAAACTAACTAATGCGTGGTGTCTAACACCTAGGTCAAAACTTAAATGTGATGTGTAGAGTTGAAATCTGAGACGTTGATGCCGATTTTCCATACCAAACATAATTCTGAACAAATACTATTTGTACGAAAGATGTCAAGGGACATTGTCACTCATGCACTTATTTGTTATATAGGTCTAATTGAATATGTGTATTCGAACAGTTTTTAAACCTAAAAATTGTACATAAATTCTATGTCATCTTGTTGTACACATTCCTCCTATTCAGATATCGTTGTCGTATTTGGAATGAATCATTCATTAATTCGTCCACACGTAGTTAAGTCATCCACACTTAGTTAAATCGCCCATACGTAGTTAGGTTATCCACATGTAGTTAAGTTCTCCACAAGAAGTTAAGACATCCACACGTAGTTAAGTCATCCACACGTAGTTAAGTCATCCACACGTAGTTAAATCGCCCACACGTAGTTAGGTTATCCACATGTAGTTAAGTCATCCACACGTAGTTAAATCATCCACTCGTAGTTAGGTCATCCACATGTAAGTAAATCAGATATCTTCTTTATAATGAAACTTCATGAAAATATCTATTCGTACGTTACATAATATATTTATAATATATTTAACAATTACAGTCAAATCTGTGTATTAAGGTCAGCTAAGGGAAGAGTCAAAAGTGGTCTTTATAGACAGGTGACCTTCATATAGAGGTCTATTATCTAGGAAAAGATAGATGCTGGGAAATTAAAATGTGACCTTTATAGACAGATGACCTCTTAATAGAAGTGGCCGCTAAGACAGGTTTAACTGTATATTTATTTTTTGCTATTGCATGTCATCTTAAAGAATTTTCTTCTGTGTTTGGCGCTTTAGCTATAAATGGGTCAAGAATAGTACTGGCGCCGATTAACTCGGTAGAGCAGTTTTAATTTTATTTTGAAATATAAAAAGTTCTATTATATTTAATTTCTCATATTAATATATTAGATTGTCCTTCAAGGGTTATCCACCCCTAAGAAAATTGTAGTGAAAATAGAAAAATGAGTGCTTAATCAAATTTTATTTTTTATTTATTTATTTTTATTTTTTTATTTTTTTATTTTTTATTTATTTATTTATTTATTTTTTTTTTTTTTTTTTTTTTTTTTTTGATGAACAAAATGACACAAATAAATTGGTAGTTTTAAAACATTACCTACCCATTTGTTTTCATTTGAGCAAAAAATATAAAATATGGAAGAGAAAACTTAAGACATCTGACAAAGGGCTTGTATTCTGGTCAGATTTTGTGCTAAGCAAAATTTTATTGCCCTAACCCCCCCCCCCTTTTTTTTTTGTCCTAAAATCATTGTAAAAACATTGCGAGGGCAATTCTTATGACGATAAATTATAAGTATGATTTATAATTTCACACTGCACTCTGTTTACCATATCGGATGTTTCTTAGAACATAAATATTATATATAATGATGCTAAATTTAGAAATAAGAAAAATATTATTTTGACACTGAATTTATGCAAAAATTTATATAATTTGGTAAGTTATAATAAATCAGATATATGCTAAAGACCTTTAGTTTTACAATATTATGTTACTACTATGATATATACGCTATTTCTTACGAAGACAAATCAACAAAGTTTTATTTTTCCCAGCCCTCCTTCTGGCGGAACATATATGCAAGGATCGAGAACCCTTAATAACATGTTTTATATCCTGAGAGATGATATTTCTTCTCTACATCTATCTATATTACCAATCAACGGTGATAAAACATAGTACATTATTACATACAAAGGAATTTGTGCTAACAGTTTACATGCAAAATACGAAAGTAACTGGTGTTAAGTGACTATAACACTAACAACAATGTACCACAGTGGACATTCACAGACCCCTTAAATTCAAAGGTAAGACCAGATGCTTTAAAAGAAAAAAGAGGAGTTACTGGCTCAGTTATGTGGCAGAAGTCACCATGGAGCAATACAATACATGAATATAAATAATATACTAGTATATATAACACATTACAAAAATATTTGATTGTAGTGCAATTACGATACCGACTTAGGACGGTCATTTAATTTGACAAAAGCCAAACAAATGGTGTGTTGACCGGTTTACGGGCCCACCTTCCCACTCACCGTAACAGCAGAACAATCAAAGGACGTACATTAAAGGAATACGCGTCTCCTGAATGAATAGCCCCAGCAGCATTGAATGCCCTTACATACAGGCATATGTAACTAAACGCTGCATATACAAATGAAAGTGAACCAACACTGTCATTGCCACAAAACATTAGGAAAAAAGTATAATAACACTGAAGTCAAACTATTTGCGGAGACTTTTCTACTAGCTCCACACTGAAAAAGAATAAGTGTGACATTAATTCAAAATACGGAAGTATCTGGTGTGAAGTGATTATGACACTAACGGTAATTTACCAAAGCGGACTTTCTAGGACCACTGAAATTCAGAAGTGAAACCAAGTGCCCGGAAGGAGTCAAAATCAACAAATTCAAGACAAAAGTCTACTAGCATACTTTCTAAATGGGTATTGTGGTGAATGGGAAGATGGGCCCTTAAACATATTAACCACACCAATTTGATAACGATTTTCACTTTAATCGCCGATGTTAAGTCTGTACCATCAATGCATTAGAATAGAATATTTTTGTGAGGCTATTCATGTATGTTCTGTGTGTCCGTGGTGACATCGCACAGATGCGTAAGTTGTGTGCGATGTCTTTTCTTTTCTTTTTCTTTTTTTTTTTTCTTTTTACTAACGTTTGCAAGAATAAATGAAGTATTTGTAGACATATAAAAGTATGAATAAACGAGCTTGAGAAATTGCGAGAAACATATAAATTCGTTAGTATGAAATTATTATCATTTTCCATAATAAAATTCGCAGCTTCTAAAACTCAAACATTACCTAATTATAAACTTATATAATAATTTATTCATTGGAGTGGTCAATTCGAATTAACTTTGATGAGTTACAGATAATCACAAATTATTAAAATGAAATTACTAGATTCATTCCAATGAACCTTCATAAAAACTGCTGCCTAAAATCAGTTACACCGTGAATCCATTGCCGTTTCTTTGGACTTCTCTTGACGGTAGATTGAAGCTGCGTCGATAAAGCCGTTTTTGAATTGTGGTAAAATAAACACTTACTAAGTAACTACATATATCTCTTACTATATATTTACTATACTATACTATATAAAAAAAAGAAAAAAAAAGATTGAAGCTACGTCGATAAAGACTGTATTGAATAGTGGTTAAATGAACAACTTACTAAGTAACAGACAACAGTAAAAAAACAAAGAAGTACTGAAGGGTAAACCATACCTCATAGTCCATGGAATAAATAATGTAGTGTCATATTCAGACAAGTGCAAACCCCAATAAAATAGAGGTGTGACCAGGAGTAAGCGTCCCCTGGTTGCATGCAACACTCGTCGAAAAAGTCCTGCAA
Source organism: Pteria penguin (assembly GCA_035048485.1). Classification (NCBI taxonomy): domain Eukaryota; kingdom Metazoa; phylum Mollusca; class Bivalvia; order Pterioida; family Pteriidae; genus Pteria; species Pteria penguin. Next base: position 3,331,871 of record CM068585.1, on the reverse strand, counting down.
TCACTTTTCAAGTCGATGAGGTAAACATATAAATAAACACCCACGAACACACGAAGGAGATAAGAAAACGAAGTCAAATCTTCCCATTCAAGGCAAAAAATGCTGCCTAACTGAAATTCCGTTGTCGGAAACGCACGTGAACAAATATGTGTGTATATATATATACTGTGATTCAAGCAGCAAATATACAAGAAAAGAGATCATCCATATATATATATATATATATATATATATATATATATATATATATATATATATATATATATATATATATATATATATATATATATATATATATTTATATATATATATATATATATATTCTCAAATCAACTATAGTCAAAAATTAAGATCATTATTTTGTATGGTCAGGTCCCAAAATATCGGTTAACATTCTTGAAAGAGGAATCTGAAATTGCACTAGATCCCTATATCGTCCATAGAAATTCCTCCGTAATAATTCGAACGTTCCTCAATATATTCTTGTGAGAGTGGTTTCGTGACAAGAAGCCTCGCACTCAAGACGAAATTTTCGTATTTAGAACATGCCCTGGCATAGCGTATAAGTTGTGAAATGAAGACGCCATATGCGGAAGAGGAAGGTATGTTGCGATTCAGAAAAGTGAAGTTGGTAATAATGAAACTGAAATCGTCACGTTTGTCATAATGAGAGGTTACTAATGAACCACCGTCGCTAATTGATAGGAGTATATCGAGGTATGAAGCAGAAGATGCGCTTTCTGTTGTACCTTTTATCTCGAGTTCTTTTGGATATATAATGTTGAGGTGATTCTTAAATACAGGGTTGTTAATCGACAAAACGTCATCGATGTATCTGTACGCAAAGTTAAACCGAGATGCTAATAGTTTATTGTCTTTAGAGAGCAGAGACTGTATGAATTTTGCCTCGTAAGAGTACAAAAATATGTCAGCCAGAAGAGGCGCACAATTAGTACCCATAGGAATGCCAACAATCTATTGGAACACTTTCCCACCAAATATCACAAAAATATAATCTATAAGAAATTCTAATATCTTGGTGATCTCTTTTCCTGTATACTTGCTGATGGAATCGGAGTGTTCCTTTACAAAATAAGTTTCGTTGTGGCCTAAAAGGGACACTTATAGCTGCCATTCCTTTTTCGTTAAAGAAGGCGTTTTGAATAACTAATGTTATTCTGTTCTTTAGTTTTTGATGAGGAATGGTTGTATAAAGAGTCGAAAAGTCAAACGATTTGATGCTAGTGACATTATTGAAAATAGGAGATTTTAAGTGCTCTAGAGTTCTCTTGGAATTCTTGAGAATCCACATCTGATTGATTCCACTTCTCGAGTAAGCAGTAGTGCAGTATGTCTGAAGACCATGTTTGAGTTCTGTCAGAATTTTGGTGAGTAACATGGAAAACGGCTTGGTAGAACACTTGGAAGATCCAGCTATGAATCGATGCTTATATGGAGTCCTATGCATCTTTGGAATCGAAAAAAAAGGTATGGTAGCTCGAGATTAGATGCATTTGTAGTAATACCGAATGAACTGAGAACTGACTTGTGATTATCCAATACCTCTGAAGGAGACAGATTTGCAACTGTGTAAGTTGGATTAGCAGGCTCTTCCATAAGACATTTAATATAATATGACTTACATAATAATGTGTAATTGTTAGCTGCCTTGTCAGCAGGCACAAGAATGAAATATTCGTTAAATCGAGAAAGTTCTGTAACGACACTGGAGTCACGAAATATGGAATTGTATTTCTTCTTGAAAAAATGAGAAAGTCTTCGAACCTTTTTCTTTAGCATCGCCATTTAGAAAGAGCGTCTAATTCAACCTTCTCTCTCTTAGCCCAACGTCTGGCATACTATTCACATGAGTTCATAATAATATCAAAATTTTGACGCCATGTAAATGATTGTGGTTTTCTATATTTTGGGTTTTTCATTGCGAACAATATGGAGATCTCCTGTCCCCACATGACCACAAGGATTATATATAAACTCAGAAGAGTCACATGGACACTCTATAGGGTTATTAAAGTTTTTTACAGGTCTACACATTTCAAAATTCAAAAATTGTTTATAGTTAAAGACTTTGGAAGCAACTGTTGGTGTATATTTATAAGAAACACAAGGCGACTCCCTCATTTTGAAGTATGGAGGAATATTGTCTTTAACAGATATCTCTCACTAAATATTGCTGTCATAAAAACAAATAAACAAACAAGAAACAAGTTAGCCCTTCACCATTTTATTGTGCCTTCGTTTTACATTGAACGTTATTGTGGCATTGTGTGCTTGGTTGAGTTAAGCTTTCGTCACTTTCTTGTCTACAAAATAAAAATACATTATATAAGTCTCACTTTTTATTTATATAATTGAAACGGAATTAGCTAATGACATAGTCTATATATAAAATCAGCAATAATTCTGACCGATTCTGATGTATCAGAAATTATTGAATTATTCCTTTTGATTTACCAATCCGTATAACGTATTTCAACAATCGAGGTTACGTATTTCAAACAACCAAACCATAGTATTGATTATAAATACGAACGTGTCTTCAAGAATTTCTTCGAACAGTTTAATTAAAGAGTAAGAAGCCACTATGTCTGTGTAACCTATTACCCAATCTTTACCGAAGTAAAAATTAACCTCACCCTGGAACTAAATATATTCAGATCATAGACTTTTGTTTTATGTGAACCAATTTATTGCGAAAACGTATAAATAATGAACAGAATTCAGAAAACATGGAGGACTGATGAAAGCCGTGTATTTAAGCACAGCCGAGCCTAGCGTTCCAAGTAACTTGCAAGCTGAACTACATTTGTAAATAGGAAAATCTTTCGTATATCACCCCCCCCCTTTTTTTTTTCTTTTCTTAATTCAAATTTGATACGTATTGTTCCCATTTAAAAGAGATTACTGTAAACATCTGACAAAGCTCTATTACCAAGGACATGCACACAAAACATGGTAATAGTAGAATATACATTGAAAAACGACATTACAAAAATATTCAATTGTGCTGCGGTTACGATACCGACTTAGGACGGTCAATTGAAGTAACAAACATCATTCAATTGGTGAGGTTAAGTGGTAGTGGTTTACGGGCGCCCACCTTCCCACTCACCGCAAAAGCAATACAATCAAAGGACACACATTTAAAAATTTATATATAATATAATCTAAGTAACCTAGTTTAAAAATTTGTCACATTTATACAATGAGTTTACAGAATATTCTTTTGGTTAATTATCTACGAAAAGGTATGGTTATGATTCAAATACTGTTACAATTAATGTATAGGATAAATAACTCATATTCATATCTTTTGAATAAAGTATATGTTGGTTTTTCATATTATTTCTATTATTTATATTCATGTGTTGTATAGCTCCATGGTGACTTCTGCCACATAACTTTGCCAGTAAGTCCTCTTTCTTTTTTACTATTTTGTTGTAAATTTTATAAAATATATTGTATCGTATTACAGTGTGGTAAAAATATTTTGGATAAATGGGACATTAGGATCTCGAACACTCGAGTTGGTATTTCAAAGACTAATAGAGGACTGTTCCCGTTGCTTTAACAATCGTGTTTGTATCAGTTTTTTCATTGTATTCATTAATTACTTTTTTATCAAAAATCTCTTCAATTTCTCAGGAGGAACCGTCAGCAAATCATTTCCAAACTGACAGCTCAATTTGAATTGACACTGGAATGTTATAATATTATATGCCACATATCAATACCTACAAAGAAACATTCGAAGACATAAGGAAACGGTGACTACATCAACTTTCTTATTTGAAAATTTTAGAATAAGTCAACAACGAACAAACAAATCATTGGTTAAAGGATATTAAAACCTATTGCTAAACTTATCAATTAATCTCTCATTCAGTTATTCTAATGGAACGATATCAATGTTTAATATACTTCTCTCTACATGGAATAAATATATATAACTGGTCTTTTTTTAATGAAATTTTGTTCTTTACTTGAAGCGTTTTCTTTTTACCACTATTATTCATTCAAAATTTTAATTCCATACTAAAACAACCCCTCATGTATAAGTAGTTATTGATATTATTAATTTTACAGTCATCAGAAATTTGAAGATAGTTAAAAAAACAAAAGAAGAGAACTGTTGATAGTTAATATCATTACAAAGAATATATCAGTTAAGATATGATATGAACTTAGCTTGACTGCAGTACTCTTATTTATATCTAGATAATGATAAATCCATGCTTTTCTTGCAATGACATTCTTATCAAAGGATCAGGCGTGGTTTCCAAGACAATAGGAGGACTGAACGCTCGAAGGATGGAAATTGAGCTTATTTCATTGATAATACGGTAATAACAAGGAAAGTACAGGGGTATTGGTTATAGCTCTTGATTCAGATATATTTTTTTCGGAGCTTTGTTATTTAATACATTATTATACCCACAATTCCACAAACAATGAGTATTTAAAGATTTTTTCAAACAGGAAAAAAAAATAGCTGTAATATTTATCCACTAGACATATCATTTGACTCCATATATCCAGTCAATTTTTATGCTCAACGTTACGAGCCATTTCCGTTATAATCATCTATCAATGAATTTCAACAAACGAGTGTTCGATTTAACAATTTTAAATAGGCAAAGAGCAATCTTCCTATATAAAAGGTCGTTATATTGGCGAAAACGCAAGATTAATTTTAGATATTTTTGAATATTGTAATGATGTGAGCGAAGATGGTCTGTTACTCTTTATAGATTTTGAGAAAGCATTCGACTCTGTAGAATGGAATTTTCTTTTAAGTGTATTAAAAAAGTTCAATTTTGGTAATAATTTTATTACATGGATTAAAATTCTGTACACTAATCCAATTTTTAGACTTAAAAATAATGGTTGGATATCGAAATCAACAAAAATGAAAAGGGGAGTACGTCAGGGATGTCCGATTTCTGCGATTTTGTATTTATTCGTAGCTGAAGTTCTTGCTTTAAAGTTAAAACAAAACGAAAACATCAAAGGAATCTGTTTGCCTAATTCTGATTTGGAAATTAAACATGCAACGTGCAGATGATTTAACTTTAACTTTGAAAGATGAAAACTCGCTACGCATTGCTATTGAAACCATTGATAAATTTTGTAACCATGCAGGATCAAAACTGAATTTAAATAAAACGCAATGTATGTTACTTGGAAAATTAAAAGATAAGTATGAAAATTTGTTTGGAATAAGTGTAACGAAGCGATCTATAAAATGTCTCAGTATTTATCTCGGACACGATTTACTGGAGTGCTATAATCATAATTGGATGAAGATTTTTAATGAAATGGAAAAACTCTTTGAATCATGGAAGAGAAGAAAATTAACAATCTTTGGCAAAACATGCGTAGTTAACACGTTAGCCATATCTAGATTTATCTATGTATCTTCTATATTGCCTATTCCTGATGACGGTATTATTAGAAAAATACAAAGCTGTATTTTTCAATTCATTTGGAGTAAAACGGACAGAATAAAAAGAAATAATTTAATATGTAATATCAAGGATGGGGGTACTGGAATTATAGATATTGAAACTAAATTGAAAGCAATTAAAGCATCCTGGATTCAGAGAATTGTAAATAAACAAAACATGTTATATCATTTTCTTTACAGCGTGTGTAGATCACAGAATATTACCATTGAATACATACTGAAAACATCTAAGAGAAAGCTACCAAATTTTGAAATTATTCATAAACTTCCAATATTTTATCAACATATTTTTCTCAGTTTTAATGAATGTAAAAGGGTTATGCAAATCGACAATATCTCTAACGGTAATTTGGTCGCGCAGCCTATATGGAATAATGAACTGTTTAAATACAATGGCAAAACAATCTGTTTTTTGGAACTGGGTGAAGAGTAAGGTAATTTATGTAAAAGATTTGTTAGACGAAATTGGTATATTTAAAACAATAGAGTATTTTTCTCATACTATTCTCAACAAGTCAAACTGGCTTTGTGAATACAAAATTCTGAGAAGTATCTTTAAAAAGATATTATTACGCTTTGATTTGTCTAATTGTAGCTATACAAAAAAAAATACATAATGTATATTCATTCAGTTTTAAATTGGGATTTGATCAAATTAGAAATAAAAAGTGCAAATATTTCTACGAAAATCTTTTAGAACTTAAATTTCAAAGGCCTTGCCATCAATCATACATACAACGAGAATTCAATATTGACAAAAACTCCTGGAATGAAATATACAAAAATAAAATTCTTTTAATGTTTGATAAAAATATATCCGAATTTAATTATAAACTTTTAAACAATATTTTGTGTAATAATTCTTTTTTATTCAAATGTAAAATCAAAACAAGCGATAAGTGCCACACTTGTAAGAATACAATAGAAAACATTAAACATTTGATATTTGACTGTACAAACGTTGTATCAGTATGGAGGATTGTTGGTGCCTTCCTAAAAATAGATATAACGTGGAAGCAAATACTAATAGGATTTTATTATGAAGAAAATGATAAAACTAAATTTCTTAATAATTTGATTTCATTTATTGCCTTTAAAATATACAAATATAAGATGAATTGCAGAATTCATAACGTGACAGAAAATGATCTAAGTTTAAAGATCTATCTAAACCAATCACTAATCATCCTCACAAATATTATATCTAAAATCAAAACTATGCAAATATTTTCAAATACCATTAAAAACATACTATGTAATTTGAGATTTTCTAAAAGAAATCATCGTTATATTTATTATGGTTATTGCCAATGTAATTTTTGTACTGTTGATGTATATTATTTCATGTACATTGTTGATTTATATGTGTGTGAATGAATGTAAATAAATAAATAAAAAAAAACAATTTTAAATACATGTACTTGAAATATTACTGACTATTGTACGTAACTACAAATAGATATAAGGAATATAATGAAATATTCCTTCGGTTCATGGTTAACAATCGCTTTATATATGTTACATGTACTTATATTTTATATTACAATCCGGTTGTACAATAAAACAATGTGCGATTCGCATAAAGTTAACAATGGCTTTAAAGATATAACAACACTTACTTTTAAGATTTTGTCGGGCATTTTTTATGACACTTTTCTTGTAATCTGCTTTTGCAGATTCCATTTGTACATATAAGTCTAGTAATCACTCTGCATTCTCTATGGCAGCCATCCTTTGTATTGTCTATTTCATTCTTCTGGCTTCCGTTTGAGGCACGAATTGACCGGGTTTTCTTGAAGCACGTAGAAGAGCAGTGTTTCCTGGCCTTTACACGACACGACCTCTTTTTGCCAGGTTTGCTCCTACAAGCTTTGCGGAAGTAAATAATGCATGAATGGCATTTACATACATTTGCACATTCTTTTGCTTTAGCTGCTTTACATTGCTTTCTTGATTTACCGACCTTCCTACAGGACTTCATAACCGTTGCACGACAAGACCTGCAACGATTCTTTTCACTTTTTTTATTTTTCCGATTCTTATTGTTTTTCTTATTCCTTGTCATCTTTTTATTAACGTTTTTGATAGAACAACCTCTGATAAACCGGCACATGTATCTTGCCTTTTTCCAGCATTGCCTTCCGTTCTTAACTTTGCACGACTTCCTCACAGATCTTTTACAAGCTTTACATGGTGATCGAATAGCTCGTTTAAATCTAATATTACTATACTGACAGTCAATTTGACATGTTTTCCTGAAGTCCTTAGCGCAAGCTTCCTTATCCTTATTTTTTTGTATGCAGTTCTCTTTAACATGCACTATGCAATCATTACATTTGCCATCCATCTTTGCCTGCATGGATATCTTGTCACAAAGTAGATGACATCGGTCAAGGATGAAATCATCGCATTCGTCACGGGAGTAGTCTCGCTTAATGCATATTTGCCTCATTCTATCGCTACATCGTCTACAATCTGAATGATGATTTCGTCGCGGCAACAACTCTGTCGGATCCAGGACTCTTCCCCAAGCAACATTTTCCAATGCAACAGAGATTACAGATATGGCAATCAGTAACTTCATCTGCAAGAGAAGTCCTTTATTGGTTTTACGTTACATACAACTGTTTGATATTTCTTTCAAAAAATAAATTCGCATAATCCAGTGACCTCAAGGCTGATGTGCCAGGTCAGCAGGGGCTGCTTACACCACCATGGTACCTAATCCCACCTGTGGTTCTTTTGGTGATAAGACTATCTTGAATTTGGTTTGTATAATAAATGTCTCTTATGGACTACTGTTAGTGGCTTAGCTGTTTATTTGCATGATATATATATATATATATATATATATATATATATATATATATATATATATATATATATATATAGATATATATATATATATATATATATATATATATATATATATATATATATATATCACAAAATGTGATAGCGACACTACAACAATAAATAGCTTGTCAAATTTTCGAGGCGATCTGCCCCTTCATCAGGAAAGAATAATGTATAAACATATATCGAGAAACCAAAAACGCCAGAAACAAAAAGGATATATACAGAGCAAAAGAGCAAAAACTAAGCGAAGTAAACATAGAAGCTACATTTTTACATGTTGTTGCAAGCAATAGGTGAGAAATGAACCGAGAAATAGGTGATACTGAGGTCATAAAACCGGGCGGCGCCACTGGGATTTGCGCTCACCTGACCACGCTCTAAAAGGTATACGTAATATGATAAATTGTTAATCATGAAAAGGGAATACAATGGTGATAATAAAGGGAATACAGTGGTAATATGATGAATTGGTAAACACGAAATGGAATACAATGGTGATAATAAAGGGAATACAGTGGTGTTAATAAATAACGAAACTGAGAAGTGGATAATGATCGAGAGAAAAATTATTGGTTTCATAATTGTACTACGTACTTTTCTCTGTCTACTAAGGATGAGACATATTTGGATAATTAAAGAAAACTCTTAATTAAAACAGATAAATTACATACCGTGTTTCTATACCGTGTTGCCTTGTTTAAGCACGTACGTCCTTGCTTGTCGCAAGTTATGCCTGGTGAAGGGTGCAGTATGGCAACAGGTTTGGATTCCGTGATGCTAATGTAGGATATGTATATATCAATAGATATATGATATCTAGATACAACAGTATAGTACTTTCTCACGTTTTAATTTGAGAGGGTTGTTAACATATGTTCCTGTGGTTCCTTCCTATATCGTGGCACCAGTGTCCGTCGACGTTCGAACCTCCCCAACCCCCGGTCGGCGTATTATGCTTCTGCGTATCCACTTATGGCTGCTATCCAATGGATATTGGATGTAATGATCCTTATGTGATGTTTAGAAAACCCGTACACATCACCAATCGTATATTTTCACACCGCTTCTGTTTTTATAATACACTTGTGTGAGATCATCATTCTATAAACCGAAATATTATTTCTTGTGACTTCTTATCAGTAAGTAAACGGACAATTTTTGAATTTAGGTGCCAATTGAATATCGAATTGGGAGCCATAATCTATATTATTTATTCTTATTTTCCGTCGCCAGATTGAAAGTAAATTGTATGATATATTTTAAGTCAGCCAAAACAAAAGGGAAACGGCCTATCTCTCCCTACTTACTAAGCCTATGTTAAAGTGCACTATAACAATATATTTATATGTATATCTACAAATATACATTATATACATATACATATTATTTATTTAGACAATAATACCCTTACTGTCAAGTGTAAGTCAGGCAATGTTTAGTATATGGGTAGTAATAACAGCAACAGCGAAAAAATCTGGGACACGAGATATAGACCTTAAACCACCAGTAGTCTTATCCCATTATCCCCGAGTTATTTTCTGAATACTTACACAAAATACAGCAAAATTTGCTGCTTAAGTCCTTTGGCCGTATGGCAGTTCAGTTTTCACAAAAAAATATAACTTAAAATTAAGAAAACTCCATCCATCACACATTTACCAATATTTTTTTAAAAACCACATACTTGTTTGACAGATATAATAAACAACCAAATTTAAAACAGTTTGTCTATTTTATTTAAGTTTTTCGAGTGGAAACTAACAAATTTCACTAAACAAATGCTGAAAACTTGAGAAACTCTCTTTTAAATATATGACGGTTTCTTAACTCAAAGACGTATAACTGATACCTCAATAATTCTTTAAGGCCATTACACCCGTTCACTTTTAAAACTACAATTTCTGGGGTAAAACCAGTTATTTATTTTTTAAGTGAATGTAAAAGAATTTTTTTTTTTTGCAGGAAACACTCGTTGAAAAGGTGTTTTCATGGTTCATTTCTGTGGCAATTTTATCAGCTCTCATAATATCTTACTATTAACCTTTTCAAATTCTTCCAGGAGTAAACAGGGGAAAGGGGGATTGTTGCATGCCCGTGCCCCCCTCTCTCTCTCTGTGTGTGTGTGTGTGTGTGTGCGTGTGTGTGTGTGTGTGTGTGTGTGTGTGTGTGTGTGTGTGTGTGTGTGTGTGTGTGTTTGTGTGTGTGTGATATTTTGTAGCAACGGTTGATCTTCTAATCAATACCCTTGCCTGTTTCTCTGGATATTACTTCTCAACATAGTAAAGCTATTAAAGCTATGTTTACGATTAGGACAGAAACGTGTAGTATAAAACTGAAAAGGAAAAAATACGAAAACTAAAAATGTAAAATATGAGGGCAACTAATACCGTGTTACTGTGGCACTCACAACAAATTATCACGGTGAACATTTATAAACCTATATAAAAAGTTACATATGTATACATACATGTAAACATGATTTACATTGTATATGACAGTCCAAGATTTTTTAATAACAGGGTTTGTTTGTGAACGCTGATGACAACGATGAAGATCCAAGTCAAATATTTCGTGACAATAATTTTGTCAAAAAGAAATCCTAAATTCTGTCTCTGTTCACAAGATACAGCTTGATGTTTGTCAAACAGACAAACAGACAGACAACCCATTAACTATGTATGCCCATGATTCCTTCATATTTGCAGGATATGATCTTTTTATATTTATAACTCTCTTATGAAGCGTACTTAAACAAGTTTAAAATAATACTAATGGAATAGGTCAAGGCTTCCGAAAGTGATACAAGACAGAAGGAATGTGCTTATGGCTGTACAAGAAAGCGAAATGACGACAGGTAAGACATGTGTACGTTTGTGGAGAAACTCTATGTAAATGATCGGCTATATGCCGGAACAAAAGTTATTTTGGACTTATCCGACATAGGACAATCGGGGTGTTAAAAGTCAATGGAGCGATTCTGATTTTTGTGAATTAATCCATGTGATATTTGTATTTTCACTGAGACTGGAATGAAAGAAAAAAGATTGCAAAAATGTGATCAGTTATTGTTTTTATGCATTCTATAGTTTAGACACAAAATTTCATTATTCATTCATTTATGTAAAGAGAGAATTTTGAAGAAGTTTGCAAATTTATTAAGTCATTAAGGCCATTACGGAGGTTGTCTTGTGGTAAAAATACATGTATGTTTGGGTCCTGAAAATAATATATTTTTGCAAGCTGTAACTATATACTTCCTGAGAATTCAGAGTTTTGTGACCAATAGTAATTTTGATTTCATGGATTTTACATAGCATAGAATTTAAAATGCCAAGTGGCTGAAAATTTGCGAAGTCTTGAGTGTTTTTATTTACGTAAATGATTTATCTAATTGTATGTTGCATCGTCACTGTTCATTTTTTATTTATATCATTTGTTGAATTCGCTAGAAGCACTCTGTGCTTAAGCTAAAATACAGTAGATTTAATAACCATGGCTACACGATATACATCCCGTGATGCAGGTGTCCGATATGTTGCATCTGTAGCTATATATCTGATATGTGGTAATGATATTTGAGAATACTGTTTTTCTGTTTTGTTATTTGGACACGTAGTAACACGTGTTTCTTTAAAAATGAATCGATCATAAGGAGTATACATGGTGTACAAATACAGCACTGCAATTATAACGGAAAAAAGAACGGTAAAATCTTTCATGACAGTTTCACGGTATGATAAATTTTGGCAGCGAATAGCGGTGTTCCTATCTGCGTCTGTGAAACCGGTCCAGCATTCAGTTTCTGTACGGCATCTTGCAGTAAACATAATTCTTGACATTGTGAAATCATGAGCGTCCTTCCTAGGTATTTTAGGTAGGGTTTCAAAATGGGGAGAGTGAACGAGCGCAAAACATAAATAAGTAAGTTTTATAGATTAATGAATAAATAAAAAACATACACTCAACGCTAAATAATAATAAAAAAAATAAATAAGTAAATAAGAATAATAATAAAAACCAAAACAAAAACCAAAACAAAACCCCACAAACACCACCCCCCTCGAAAAAAAAACCCAACAACTACAACCCCCCCCCCAAAAAAAAAACACAAAAGTCAACCCCCATCCCCCAATTAAAACAAAAAAACCCCACCAAAACCCACCAACACAAGCTATTAAGCCGGATCCTATTGATCAGGGAGGATGACCGGGTGACCGGAAAGGTTTAATTCATTGATCAGTGAGAGGGGGACCGGGAAGGTTCAGCGGGGCCGAAAAGGTTTGATTCATTGATCAGTATTTCACGTATATGGTGACGGCATCTGCCTTGTGCATTACCTAGATTTATACCTTTGCAAAGGACCAGCCCAATCCATTTTAACGTGTCACGCCTACTGGTAGAGGACCAGTTGCTGTCTAGGACCGACTGAGACGATATTTCGGCTTTTGAAACGTGAATTCACGAAGGTTTTTCACGTGATTGTCGGCAAATCATAAGAAACTTGCATTTACATATGAAAATTTCATCATTTCACGTTCTGAATATCCCCATTAACGAAGTAGACCGGTGGCGGATTTAAAGAAAGGGAAAGTGGGGAGGGCGCGGAGGCGTGTAGGGTAGTACTTCGCGTTGGGGTGGTGTGAGTTTGATTCACCAGAGTGCGTTGTGTTATGCGACAAAATTATAAGTCAGTAAGAAAGTTAATACTTTTAATAAAATCTCTACAGCAATGTACAAGATAGCAAGTTTGGCTTCGTGCGACGTGAAAAAGGGGGAGACCCAGCAGTTACGATGATCACAATGTTATATTTCACAATATAGTACTTTCAAGTTCTTTCTAAATCAAATAGGTCTGAATTCTATCAAGTATTTCCGAGGTCTAACTTATTAAACCCCCAATTTCTTTTATATATTGAAATACTATCCATTTCCTCAAGGAAATAGATTAGCCATAAATTGACCAGTCCAACTGAGGAAATAAATTAGCCATAAATTGACCAGTCCAATTATAATAATTAAACTAATTTTCCACGTACCCCCCGAAGCCATTAATTCACAAATCTATAAGACTTTAAGATAAACAAGCAAGATAAACTAGCCATTAACTGACCAATTCAATTATGATAATTACAAGTCTTTAAGATAAACAAACGTGAACTTTAGTGTCTTTAATTGAGTCATTCACAGGAAATATCGTCCAAGATATAATGTTCCTTGGTGGATCCATCGGTGGTGTTTCTTAAAACAATTTGTAGGTAGCGTGGTATGCCGCTACCTTACAGGCGACGTTTTGCCATACTGTTATTATCCGATAACCGTACGTCTACTTTTTAATTGTATTTGTGTTCATCTACAAAATTTATTGTAAATAATATAAATAAATGGAATCTATCCTTTTGTTTCAGTTTTATAAGCTCTGCTGGCCAGAAATGACCTAACAGAGTTTATGTGACACCATTCGACGTCTGTCAGGGAGAAGCAATGAATAACATCGTCAACACTTACCTTTTACGTGGCAGCTGCAGTACCGACTGAGAAAGGTCAAATAAAATGAAAATGTGCAATCTTAGGCCTCAAAATTGCCAAACTGCAGGATCCTCGGGGGGGGGGGGGGGGGGTGTCAGCCGAAACCCAACCCTCTAGTACTCCATCAGGACTCCGCCTTGGACCTGCTGGAGACTTAAAAATCTAGACCCCTCACCTGACATCTTCCCTTTACTCCAAACCCTGGACCCACCCCTATTAGCCGTTAACTGGTCTTGGCTGGGAACTGGTCCTTGACCAGTACAGTAAGACAACACGGGACCTCAGTTCTCTAGGGCGACGTATTATTTATTTATTTATTTATTTATTTGTTTGTTTGTTTGTTTATTTTCAAGATAGTATGTTGAATTCTCAAGATAGTATCTATATATCTTGAATTTTCAAGATAGTTTAGTTGTAATTTCAAGTTAGTAATTTGAATTTTCAAGATAAAATAAAACATTACTGGGCCCTAATTGGCTTCCGTAGTTTTCACTTCTCTGACGTAGAAGGGGTGTTCTGCAGAACGATTACAGTCTAGTTATTTGATGACAGTAGAACTATGATTTACGAAGTTTGAGTCAAAGAGAGGGCCCCTGTAAATAAGATTAAAAACTAAGGATCCTGGAAAAACGAACAGAAAAAAAATCCCAAATGCGAGAGAGAGTTTCTCATTAAAGGAAGATAACTCTTACGACACCAACGAGAAAAATGTCCGGGGTAGCCCCTCCCCCTCCTAAACGACCCACGATTATAAGACAGGGCACAGGTAAGTTGTCAACAAGATTTCATGGGTCCTACGGTACAAACATCATTTCCCTATTAAATTCCCACAAGGCATTACCTCTCTGTTTATTACTTTGCGACTGATGAACAGAGTAAGCTCGAACTAAAAATTTGTAAGTACTGTGTGATACTTTCGCTTCATACTAAACATCAGAGCTTTTTTGTTTTAATCGAGTTTTCAATGTCATTCTTTTTTTCACACTTAATAGTAAAATGATAATTCCTTCATTGTCGGGATGCTTTTGATACACATAACCAGAGATTCCACCCACAATCAGCTGATACATTAAATTGAATTAAATTACAGTAGACTTTATTTATTTTACATTGATTAAGAGATAAGTTACAACTTAATTAAATCTTGCTCATTGGTACGGATCTTGGCGTCAGGGTGTCGTATGTGTGGAAGGAAACTGGAGTGCCCGGAGAAAACCCACGAAGCCTGAGGTTGGTGACAGCCTCTCCATCTCCCGTACCACACAGGGAATCGAACCCCGAGTGTGCTACCAGACTGGAGAATAGTCCAAAATGTCAGACCCAATCATAAGACTGAGTCTTTGTAGACCTCTTTCGTTTAACTTTGGAGCTGTTACATTGGACAGCAAATTGATTAACGTTCCCACCAAATTTATTATGTCATGATGTAATTTGACATCATTCTGATTGATATGGAAGGGACATTAATGATTCTGCCATCCATTGTTACAGCTCTGCAGTTAAAGGAAAGAGGTCTATTCTACCTATAGAGACAGAAATTGAAAAATTTGCCAGTAGATACTAGAATTTTACTCCTCATAATATTTCGCATAGTTGTCAATTGTTTACATCCAGATCATAATGCATTTAGTCTCCACGGGTGATATCCTGGGCCAGAGGTCTGTCCTATAATGTACTGGGCTAGAGGTCTGCTCCATGATGTCCTGGGCCAGAAGTCTATTCCATGATGTCCTGGGCTAGAAGTCTGTCCTATGATGTCCTGGGCTAGAAGTCTGTTCCATGATGTCCTGGGCCAGAAGTTTGTTTCGCGATGGCCTGGGCCGGAAGTCTGTTCCATGATGTCCTGGGCCAGAAGTCTGTCCTATTATATCCTGGGCCAAAAGTCTGTCTCATGATGTCCTAGACCAGAAGTCTGTCCTGTGGTGTTCTGAGCCAGAAGTCTGTCCAATACCGTAATATCCTGGGCCAGAAGTCTGTTCCATGATGTACTGGGCTAGAAGTCTGTTCCATGATGTCCTAGACCAGAAGTCTGTCCTGTAATGTTCTGAGCCAGAAGTCTGTCCTATAATATCCTGGGCCAGAAGTCTGTCTTATGATATCCTGAGCCAGAAGTCTGTCCTATAATATCCTGGGCCAGAAGTCTGTTCCATGATGTACTGGGCTAGGAGTCTGTTCCATGATATCCTGGGCCAGAAGTCTGTCCCGCGATGGCCTGGGCCAGAAGTTTGTTCCGCGATGGTCTGTCCTGTGGTGTTCTGAGCCAGAAGTCTGTCCTATTATATCCTGGGCCAGAAGTCTGTCCTATGAAGTACTGGGCTAGAAGTCTGTTCCATGATGTCCTGGGCCAGAAGTTTGTCCTATGATGTCCTGGGCAAGAAGTCTGTTCCATGATATCTTGGGCCAGAAGTTTGTCCTATGATGTCCTGGGCTAGAAGTCTGTTCCATGATATCTTGGGCCAGAAGTCTGTTCATGATGTCCTGGGCCAAAAGTCTGTTCCATGATGTCCTGGGCCAGAAGTCTGTCCTATGATGTACTGGGCCAGAAGTCTGTTCCATGGTATCCTGGGCCAGAAGTCTGTCCTATGATGTACTGGGCTAGAAGTCTATTCCATGATGGCCTGGGCCAGAAATATGTCATATGTTATCCTGAGCCAGAAATCTGTCCTATTATGACCTGAGCCAGAATTTCCATGTACTGATGTGACCATCAGAGTGTTAAATGTACCATAGCTAACAAAGTTATAGTCCGAAATGTCAGACCCTAGTGTAAGACTTGCTTGCCGGTCTGTCCTGTGATGCCCTGAGCCAGAATTTCCATGTACTGATGTGACCATTATGCTAAAGCTCAGTGGGACCAGAATATCGATGTGGCATATTTTATTTTACATGATCACCTTGAAAAGACAGGTATATATATGTCACCGTGGCTTGCTCTTGAAATTAAAATTACAGCACACTCTTTGTGGGTTTAGATATATAGTTTAATTCGAATCGATGTATGTATATAAGAGCCTGAAACACAATACAAAGACTCTACTGTACAAAACATTAAAACAATAGACATCAATACAAAGTACAGAAACACATCATTTTACCATTATCTCACAAACTGTACTTTAATCATTAAAATGATAATTTCAATAATTGTGTTATTTTACTATTTATGAACAATATAAAACCGTAAATAAGATCTTACCAGAAATCTGATAATTACAATGTTTATGAAACTTGCGAGTTACATATTGTATAGATGTAATAAAAGATAAATACGTCTGTCTCATAAGAGTATCAAGCGATCTGTATCAGGCAAAGAAAGGTTAGCGTGGGATTTTAGTTAATTAAAACATGCAGTCCATTGGTCAGTTCACCCTTACAACTCACTCATACAGTCATTTAATCATACAAGGACATAAACATTAGCACGTGTACAAGTGACGTATACAAACGAGGTGACAATACAGGATGAAAACGTATACACAAAGACAAGTAAAACTGCGCGCCGCTATGCGTTCTATACTGCGCTAAGCAACCGGTGACATATATATATATATATATATATATATATATAGCATATTCTAATGCATTTTGTTTGTAACACGAGATCTCATTGGCTGTCCGATTTAAAAACTGCAAGGGTATTCACGATACCCCTGCAGTTTTTGATATGACGTCACGATACCCTGCAGTTTCTGATTTATGACGTCACGATACCCTACAGTTTTTAATATTACTGTGATTAGCGACTTGGCTTAGAAAACCATAACTCTGTGCATCTAGTTGTAATCATTTTTGTCAAATACATTAGATTGGGGTTATCATGCTTGTCCGTTTCACAGCTCAACTAACGCCTCACAGTGAAATTCAATTTCTGACAGGGTATTCACCGATACCCTGTCAGTTTTTGTACAACACTCACATGGTAACCCCTAAATGATCCACATCTGTCTGTCTGTCTTCTTCCTTTCAATGTGCAGTGCTCCTTATGCATCATTTTTTACATGATCATGCCAGGAAAGGCTGTACGTTATTTAAAAACGGGTCTAAACTAACATTCACACTTCAAAATGCATGAGTGCATCACTATGCCAGGTGTTGTCCTGATGGTATGTAGAGTATGGAAGGTTCCAGGTAAAAGATTCCTCACTGCTTCGGGTGGGTCTAGATTTGTGTGCAATGCATCAGGCAGATGCCGTCACCATATACATGAAGTAATCATGGAGTGACATAATACAATAATCAATCAATCACATCATGAATTCAATAACTTTAACTAAAATCTCTTCTGTATTAGATATTACATGTAAAAGAATAAAACTAGGGCAGATTAAGTCAAAGTTGAGATGTAAAACATAACTTTAAACAAAAATTCAAGTTTCAAGACCACATAAGTTTATAGATTTTTTTTTTAAATTAAATATTGGTAAACACACTTATTTAAAATAAACAACATAGTTTCTTTAAATAACACAAGACAAATCTGCCTGTGCTATGACAGCCCCTTGGCGTTGAGGCCCTCTGACATACTGTAAGTAACTGATAAGGATATTGTTCTGGAAGGCAGATTATTGGAGTTATGATACTAGTATGTATGACAGCCCAATATTGGGATTGACTCACTCACTGATCAATGAAATGTTTGTAAGAAGTATTCACTATAGTCAGGAATGATAGTGATGTAGTCAGGTAAAATATATACCATTGCATCTTGGAATGTGGTTGATTATCGGTGGCAAAATAGGCAGATTGAGAGCTGTCACTTTTCAAGTTATTCCCCCTTGACGTTAGTGGAAATAGCCTATTTTTCATGTTGCCAAATGATTTAGGGAGATCAGTTAGATCATATGTTTATAAACCTGTTTTATATAATTTTGACATCTTTGACAGGGGATGGTGGGAAAAGTACTCCAAGAGTTCCTGCAAGGAAAGCCCCACCAGTGCCAGGAATGCCTCGTGCTAACTCTGAATCAACAGTTCCCCCCGCTATATCACCAAGACCTACTTCCATGATGGCTTCATCGCAAGTGATTGATTTAAATGATACAAAGACATCAACTGTTCCTGTTGCTTCACCTAGACCACCAACAAAATCTCAAGGTATGTTCTTATGGACTGCATTGAAAATTAACATGCCACAGGGTTGAAATTTTACTAGTGAAGTATTTTGTTTCTGTTTTGTTTGCCATTCTGTTTCTTTGTTCCTCTGTACCTCTGTCACTAACTTTAATGATGACCTCGACTAAGTTTTTAAGTTATCAGGAACAGAAACTTTATATTTTGTGTGTGCACTCTTAAAACATGTTTATTTGAAGTATATCAATGTACTTATGAGTACACTGCTTAACAGAAGAAGAAGAAGTTAACATTACTGAGTCAAATAAGAAGGGACCATGAAAAATAGTCCATGCTATGAGAACTCCATTATACATAAAGTGACAAGGAAATAAGTAATCAGAACTCGATCAAATGTAAAGGAACCATGAGAAATAGTGAAATTATAGGACTAAGTCAAAAATGAAGAGATCAAGAGAAATTGTGCAAGTTACCTGGAGAATGACTTAAATATAAAATGAAATGTCACCATGCTGAAGTTTGGACTTCAAAAATCTTAGTTTGCTTCTACCAGGAGTAAACAAAAAGGGATATGTACGGCACCAACATATATTTAATACATAGTACTGACAAATAGTTCATTGTGAAGAATAAATAAATATTCCAAGTTCTTGTCAAAAAGGTAAATGATAAAATATATATTGAAGCCAATCATAAAAATTGTGACAGAAATCTTCTCACAAATCAACACTTCCATGGTCCTACTTCTTTTTGTCACATCAAGGCTGCTAAAGGGAAAGATTTCTGTCAGAGCTTGTATGGGACATGTATTGCTTCAGCAGTACTTTTAGAATGCTTATATTTTTATGCATTGTATTTTTATGAGTGGCTGCAATTTTGGTGCAGTACATTTCCCTTTTTCTTTACTTCTTCTTGCTGATAGCTATAGGGTGGACTATTTCTCTTGGTCCCTTCAAGTTTAGCTTAGTTACGGTATGTTAGCGTGGACTATTTTTTTTGTTCTTTATTGAGGCAGAATTCATTCAGTCATTGATCTCCCATGAGAGAAACACTTAGCATCTCTGGTCAATTTCACACACAGATACATTGTCTAGTTTCTATTCATAAATAATACAAGCTTTCAAAATTACTTCTGCTATATGCTCTTGCTGAACTTGACATCAAGGACACGACAGAGAGCAACACATCTGCTTGGTACCTAGACTTACTTTTTTTGATAGGTAGGAATGGCCATTAACACACTTCCCTTTATGTCATACGTGACAGTTTCAGTTTCCATATCACTAATTTTCCCTTTATTATAGAACATCCTGTTCTCGTCTCCCTTATGGTGTTTTTATTTCACAACTTATATGCCATGCAAGAGCATGCTCCTCTTATGAGTGCTTTGTTTTGAAGGCCAAGTGACTAACAGATAAATATAGTGTTACAGTGGCATCCTTTTACTGAGCTGACAAATTACTTATATAACTTTTCAACCAAACACTAGAGGTTTCTACAGAATGTTTGTAATGAGTGTAGGATGCCAGCAATAGATGCTCACTCCTTCTGGGCAGATGTCAGGACCACACACTGGATTAATGCTGTGTTTTAACTTGACTTTGAATATCAAACATCTAGTGGTACTCTTCTGAATTTATACTGTAGTATAACATGAGTAATATGAGTGTTCTTCTTGGTCTCTTCATGTTTAACCTAGTCTTTATAACTTCGACTGTTTCTCTTTGTCCCCCCATGGTTGATGTAACTAAAATGGACTGTCTATGTGTAATTAAGCTGCACAGTTTTAAAGCATTTGAAAAGTGAGATTAGGAGCAAGTGTATAAAAAGATTGATATCTCATTTTATATTATTGATTGTATTAAATTCTTTGATTTAAAGAAACGCCATCTGGTGAAGCAGTTGTTATGAGAAAGAAACCAGGAAAGCCATCTAGACCGATGTCCATGTCAGTCGCTAAATCTTCAGAAACTGTCAAAAAGTAGGTGACATTTCTCATTTCATGACATCTTTGTCTTAGTCAGTTACAAATGTGGAGTATGAGGGCTGATTGATATGTTGTGAGCCTCCTATTGAAGGGGGTATGCAGGGATGTTCTTTTTAGCTCACCTGAGCCAAAGGCTCAAGTGAGCTATAGTCATAGTGCGCCGTCCGTCGTCCGTCGTCGTCGTCGTCGTCGGCGGCGGCGTCGTCGTCGTCCGTCGTTAACTTTTTCACATTTTCGACTTCTTCTCTGGAACTACATTGCAGATTTGGATCAAACTTTGTGTAAATGATTAACTCAAGGTCCTCTACTAAAATTGTGTTCGGGATCCAGATTCCCTCAGGGATGGATCCAGGGCAGGACCAAAAGTGCCCAAAAGGGTACCCCTCTTCAAACATCTTCTTCTCCAGAACCAGTAAATAAATGGGGAAACTAATTGCATTTCAACAATCTATAAAGATGGGTTATTAAAAATTGTGTTCGGGGTTAAGATCCGTCAAATAGAAATTTACGCTTTTTTGACGTATTTCTGGACTTAGTCATTTCAATGAAGAAAAGTGTCATGTTTTTCAGTTAATTGATATTGATGATTTCTTAATGACTATTTTGATCATAATTGTGGTAAGGAATATTATTGTGAAAGAATTTTGTCATTATCTCAATTTTTGGATTTTTTATGAATTTTTTAAGACTTCCAAGAAAAAGGGGGGGTTGGCCATTTTTCACATTTTCAACTTTTTCTACGAAACCACATGAAAGATTTTAATGAAACATGGAATACATGAAGTACTAAAAATCCTCTATCAATGTGGTAAATTTCATCCAAATTGGTTAACAGATAATGCCACCATGTCTAAAAAGTAGGTCTCACAATGGTACATATAATACTTGGTAATTGAAATATGGAGAGTAGCGGATCAAATCCAGCTGTGGTCAAAAAATTTTTTTTTTGTTTTTTTTACACATCTAAATAAGTTTTTAGATGTTTCTAAACACTCAACATATGAAATTAGGAATTTTACGTTTAAGACTTCCAAAAAAAAAGGGGGGGGGGGAGGAGGGGGGTGGCCATTTTTTACATTTTCAACTTTTTCTACAAAACTGTTTGGAACTACATTGCAGATTTGGATCAAACTTTGTGTAAATGATTAACTCAAGGTCCCCTACTAAAATTGTGTTCGGGATCCAGATTCCCTCAGGGGTGGATCCAGGGTGGGACCAAAAGTGCCCAAAAGGGTACCCCTCTTCAAACATCTTCTTCTCCAGAACCAGTAGATAAATGGGGAAACTAATTGCATTTCAACAATCTATAAAGATGGGTTATTAAAAATTGTGTTCGGGGTTAAGATCCGTCAAATAGAAATTTACGCTTTTTTGACGTGTTTCTGGACTTAGTCATTTCAATGAAGAAAAGTGTCATGTTTTTCAGTTAATTGAAATTGATGATTTCTTAATGACTATTTTGATCATAATTGTGGTAGGGAATATTATTGTGAAAGAATTTTGTCATTATCTCAATTTTTGGATTTTTTATGAATTTTTTAAGACTTCCAAGAAAAAGGGGGGGGGGGGGGTTGGCCATTTTTCACATTTTCAACTTTTTCTACGAAACCACATGAAAGATTTTAATGGAACATGGAATATATGAAGTACTAAAAGTCCTCTATCAATGTGGTAATTTTCATCCAAATTGGTTAACAGATAATGCCACCATGTCTAAAAAGTAGGTCTCACAATGGTACATATACCACTTGGTAATTGAAATATAGAGAGTAGCGGATCAAATCCAGCTGTGGTCAAAAAAATTTTTTTTTTTTTACACATCTAAATAAGTTTTTAGATGTTTCTCAACACTCAACATATGAAATTAGGAATTTTACGTTTAAGACTTCCAAAAAAAAAAAAGGGGGGGGGGGGGGGGGGGGGTGGCCATTTTCACATTTTCAACTTTTTCTACAAAACTGTTTGAAGGATTTTAATAAATCTTGATAGAAATAAGTCACTTATGATTCTCTTCAAATTCTGTTGTTTTCGTCCAGACCTCTTTACAGGTGGCACCACCATAGTCAAAAGTAGGTCACAAAAGAGTTCCCTCCTTTAACAATATTCTTTTTCATACGGGCTGTATACAGAGACAAACAGAATGCATTGAAATGATCTAGAGGGATGAGTGAAGACGTATTGTCATTTTGGTTCCCTTCCAAAATCAAATTTTAGAATTTTTTTTTTTGACATTTCTTTGGACTTGATGATTCAATGCAGAAAAAAAAGTGTCATATTTCCTAGTTAATTGATAATGATGATTTCTTATGGACTATTGTGATCATAATTATGGTAAGGATTGTTACTTTGAAAGAATTTTGTCAATATCTCAATTTTTGGATTTTCTATGAATTTTTTAAGACTTCCAAATGAGGGTGTATAGGAACAATTCAATCACATTTTTCACTTCTGCTGTTATACCACATGAAAGATTTTAATGAAACAAGGAATACATGAAGTACTAAAGGTCCTCTATCAATTTGGTAAATTTTTATCCAAATTGGTTAACAGATAATGCCACCATGTCTAAAAAGCAGTTCTCACAATAGTACATATACCACTTGGTAATTGAAATATGGAGAAATTTTTTTTTTTCATTTCTTTACACATCTAAATAAGTTTTTAGATGTTTCTCAACACTCAACATATGAAATTAGGCAATTTTAAGTTAGATCTGGACAATATTTGAAACAATTGTTGTTCATGACCCAGACTTGAAATCAGTCAACAAAAGGCCCCACCTAAAGAAAATGACTAACTTGTTGCCCTAAATGACTTCTTGCAGAGACAAAGGAAATGCTTAATATCAAAATCACGTGAATGGATGTGCAAAAAAGTGTTGTTTTTTATTCTAGCCCGAAATAAAATTTGACATATTTTCAACATCTGTGTTGACTTAGTCACATTAATGCAAAAATAAATGAATTCTTCCTTCATGCATGACTGATCATCTAGGTACTCAGGTGAGCGATATAGGCCCAATTGGGCCTCTTGTTTAGTCCTACTATTCTCTGACTATATAAGGCCATGTACCCAAGGACTGATCTCATTTGGTCAGTTTATATCGACAAGTTAGCACTCTAAATTAAACAAGACAAGTGGCTTTTGCAAAATGGACAAGATCGGTGAAGAGCAGTGATCCAATATTTGCATAAAAAAGGTTAACACCTAAGGATATCCATAATGATACTGTAGCAACACTAGAGGAAGATGCCCCTTCATATGTTACAGTGAAAAAGTGGATTGTGGAATTTAAGCACGGCAGACAGAGCCTTAAGGATGACCACTGTCCTGGAAGGCCTGTCACTGTTGCAACCCCAGAAATGGTCAATAAAGTCCATGATATTGTTATGACTGACAGACGAGTTAAAGAAAGATATATAGCCAGTACAGTTGGCATTTCACAGGAAAGAGTAAATTCCATTCTGACAGAGGATCTTGCAATGAGAAAGCTTTTGGCCCGTTGGGTACCAAGACTTCTGACAGTTGATCAGAAGCACACCAGGCGCATTTTATCGAGTGCTAATCTTTACCTTTTTAAGGACATCTTTCCAACTTTCTCCAGAGATTTGTCACTATGGATTAAACATGGGTCCATCATTTTACCCAAGAGGCCAAACAACAATTGAAACAATGGAAGCACCCAGATGGCGTTACAGAATAAAAAAGGAAAATTTTTCTGTCCTTTTTCTGGGGATCAATATATACAGATAAATGAAAAGTATCAACTTTTCACCAACAGATAGGAAAATTATCCCCTATCCATTCAGACCTCCTGAAAAGGATAAGTGAATATAGATAGGGGAATATTCCCCCATCTAGTCAAGATTTAATCTAAAAGATAGGGGAATATTCCTCCATCTAGTATAAAGATTTCATCAGACAGATAGGGGAATATTCCCCTATCTAGTCAAGAATTCATCAAAAAGATAGGGGAATGTTCCTCCATCTATAAAGACTTCATCAGATAGATAGGGGAATATTCCCCCATCTATATAGACTCTATCAGATAGATAGGGGAATGTTCCTCCATCTCTATGGACTCCATCAGATAGATAGGGGAATATTCCTCTATCTATATAGACTTCATCAGATAGATAGGGGAATATTCCCCCATCTATATAGTCTCCATCAGATAGATAGGGGAATGTTCCTCCATCTATATAGACTCCATCAGATAGATAGGGGAATATTCCTCCATCTCTATGGACTCCATTAGATACATAGGGGAATATTCCCCCATCTATATAGACTCCATCAGATAGATAGGGGAATGTTCCTCCATCTCTATGGACTCCATTAGATACATAGGGGAATATTCCCCCATCTATATAGACTCCATCAGATAGATAGGGGAATATTCCCCATCTATATAGACTCCATCAGATAGATAGGGGAATGTTCCTCCATCTCTATGGACTCCATCAGATAGATAGGGGAATATTCCTCCATCTATATAGACTCCATCAGATAGATAGGGGAAGGTTCCTCCATCTCTATGGACTCCATCAGATAGATAGGGGAATATACCTCCAACTATATACACTTCATCTGTTAGAAAGGGGAATATTCCTCTATCTATATAGACTCCATCAGACACATAGGGGAATGTTCCCCCATGGATATAGACTCCATCAGATAGACGGGGGAATATTCCACTATCTATATAGACTCCATGAGATAGATAGGGGAACGTTCCCCCATCCATACAGACTCCATCAGAGAGATCGGGGAATATTACCCCATCTAGTCAGAACTCATCTATTAGATGGGGAATATTTTCTCATTTATACAGACTTCAGTCATGATTAGGAATATACCTCCATCTAATCTGACTTCTAATAAATATGAAGCCGGTGTGGCCTAGTGGATTTAGTGCTTGGCTAATGATCTAAAGGTCCCGAGTTCGAGTTCAGTCCTGGGCACACCGGTGTTCTGTCATTTGGATGAGACAGTACAATCCGAGGTCCCATTTCACAGTAGACATGGCACATAAAAGATCCCTCACCTCTTCGAGTGGGTTCGTTGCAAAGGTAGAATTTCTATGCAACGCATCAAGCAGATGCATGAAATAAACGTGGAATGACCTAAAACAATAATTAATCAATGTAATAAATACGGGGATAGATTCCCATCCACTCAGACTTTATCAAATGGATATGGGAATAGTCTACCATCTATATATCCATCCTCAACTGTTTATTTATTTGTTGTTATTATCATCATAAGTGTGTGTGTGTGTGTGTGTGTGTGTGTGTGTGTGTGTGTGTGTGTGTGTGTGTGTGTGTGTGTGTGTGTGTGAGGGGGTGTACAGATGGGTGTGTGTGTGTGTAGATGGGTGTGTGTGAGAGACATTTACTGGAGTGTTCTTTTATTAAATCAGACAAAATATTTGTTTAAGTTACATGATGCAGAGTGCACAAAGAATAGATGAGACTTAATCGTCATAAAGGCTTTTATAAATCACAGTACTCTCAACATATATACAATCATGCATATACACTGCAGTACTAATATGTATATAATTTTTGGCTTCAACAGACGTATCTATAATGAATTATAAAAACATGCGTTATCAAACTTTTACATTGCACAAATGAATATGACAAGAAAGTTGATCTCTCCTACCTCAACAAACTAGATAAAACATTTAAATCTTCCTGGAAATGTAACTGCATCTTAACTACCCTTTTAGGAGATGATATGCCGTTAAGTGTAGACGTGACCCTAGACTGGCTAAACATTATTACTAAAAGGGTAGAAATAGCTGACATCTCACATGGAATGTATTACATATAGGAATTATTTTGACGATATTTTAGTATGTGATATTTGTTAAGTCAATAAATAACATCATGAAAACAGGTGTAAGGAAAACAGTATCAGATGAAGATACAGTTTATATTGCTTAAATCAAAGTTTAATTGCAGTGCTTTCGGCTCAATACCCCCCCCCCCCCCCCCGCGCGCCTCAAATATACCAAAATAATATTATATTGGTATAACTGAGAAGAGACTAACAAGCCGTAAGCTCTGTGTTTCTGGTTCAATTTACACGAAACAAATTCATTGCCTTACTTGGCCCTACATTTTATGCAAAATAGTAAATGTTTAGTACCTTCAAAATTAATATTCACTATGGACATCTCTTCTTCACTATCAGCAACAACAACTGTAATTTTATCTTCTATCTGTTTATATTGACCTTCATCCATAATGTCCATAGATGTGGTGATATTCATTTCTATGATACAGATAAATTGCTGCACACGAAGTCTCATTTGAATCACAAGGACTGAATTTCAAACAGTCAAGTTTAGATCCATAGGCACTATATACCAAAATATTCACATCCAAAAAGTGCGCACATCAAAGTAATTCATTATCTGATCCCGACTTTCCTGGGTTTCACGCGGGCATTGCAGATATCTAAATTTCTTTGTGGATGACCTTTGTCATATAATGGATAATTGCTTTGAGTGATAAATGATGTGATTCGACATCTAAGATAAGAATGTACGTTGTTTCTTATCGCCACAAATAGAACAAGCAAATACTTCGAAATCAGCAATTTCCGTCTTCTTCTTAAAGGCGGTCCGAGCAAAACATGTTTTAATATTGAATCTTGTAAACACGAAATGAAAAACGGGAAATCCAATTTTCTCGCATATATTTTTTTTTTTGCTACTCTATCTGGTGTAAATCTACTTGGTATATTCATATTGTTGACGAATTGAAAAGTGCTGTGTTTCATATTCCAGTTGAAAATATGGCGATAAGCTCAGGTTGTGCTCCCAAAGGTATCGAACACTGACTGATACAGAGAAATCTCAGACTGCAAATACTTATGACTCGTTACTTCGCGTACAGTACTTGTTTTTATGCATGCATGTATGTAAATAATACAATATATTGCAGTTTTTGCATTCATGATCACCCGCTAACTGAATAGGTCTATACCTAATTACATCTTCCCATTCCGGTGTAACATTAAAAAGTGATCCCTGTTGAGAACTAAAAAAAAAAAAAAACTTTATTTATTTTACAGCGATTAAGAAACAAGTTAACAACTTATATAAATCTTGCTCGTTGGCACAGATCTTGGCGTAAGGGTGTTTGTGTGGGAGGAAACCGGAGTACCCGGAGAAAACACACGAAGCCAGGTTGGTGACAGCCCCACCATCTCACATACCACACCGGGAATCCAACCCGGGTCGCATTTGTGAGAAGCGAGCGCGCTACCAACTGCGCTACCTGGTCCCCTTCCCGTTGAGAACTGACCCATGAATTAGTTTTCAACGGTTTAAGAGTCGAATTTTTACCTTAAAAATAGACCTAATCCGTTATTAATTGACCGCACGGACGCGTGAAAATGTGACCCTGTCATGAAAATGTCACCCTCGCTGAAAATCGATCTGCAGTGTTGGATCATATTTTAACGTTAAAATTACCCTTGAAATGCAATTCATGCTGTGTAGTTCTTGTTTGCGCAATGGTCAGTTACGTATCGTCTAAATTTTACGTTGGGCAATGGCAAATTTCGATCTAATTAGACGTGTTCGGGGCGGATCCAAGATTTAATATTAGGGGTGAGCAAAATTATTCACACAGCATTCAGTCCCTGATGCAAGACCAAGGCTTAAAACGCTTGGGGGCTTGCTTGTTTCCTTGAAATTGCGAGTAAACTTTGCATGAATTGAATAGAATTTTCCCCAGTTGTGCAATACATACCTCTTTAAATTAAAAAACGCGTAGCTTTTAAATGAAAACACTGGCATTCATGACATGTAAGGAATAAGTTCAGATGAATTTACCGCTCTTCATGCAAAAACAGAAATATATACACACAAGTTCGTAGGATATAGGTCTACTATGATTGATATTTACATGTATTTGAATGTACAATGTATATGCTGTAAAATTTTACAGCAGTTGGCATTGTTTTTTATGGAATTTTTAATATCAAAATTCTAAATTCGCTAAAATTTCCAGGAGTTTCTCCTCGCACTCTGACCTCCTTACCAGGGATTCACCTTGGACCCATTTGAGGCTTGATGCTGCCCCCCCCCTTTTTTTTTTAAGTTTTAAGCTACGCCACCATCTCCTTTTAGAATATATACGTCCTCCTTTCCTCCATTTCGGAGATAAATGTGTATTCAGCTTAAGTCAGTCATAACATTTCTTAGTTAGCATCCATTTAATTTTTATGAGGAAAGGGGGTGGTAGGGTCAGTAAGACTTTGAAAACAAAACACAAAAAAACAAAGTCCAGTTCGCAATTTCTAAAAAGTAAATCCCCCCCCCCCCTTTTCGGAAATCCTGGATCCACCCCTGGTCTCATTTCTCCTCTCAAAATTTTGTACAAAATCGTGATAGAAGAACAAAAGATCGTTAGCCATCGTCCATTTGATAATGGGGGGGGGGGGGGAGGGAGGGGCTGTGTTTTCCAACCGGACCAGATTATATTTTACCTCAACCTTGGGGCAAGGGAATTTCGTTTTTGGAAGAGCCAGAGCAAGGGAATTTTTTTCATCAATAAAAAATTGTTGTATAGTTATACAAATTTGATTGTAAACATTGTTATTTTTGACAAAAATCTGCTCAAACCTATCTCAGCTATGTAAATACGATTTAAGTCTGTCATAATGATGCCATATACTGAAATGAGGATGAGACTGGAAGCAGGAGGACGAGGAAGGAGAGAAGGGGGTAGGGGTGTGAAGGAAAGAGGCTACCCAGGAAAACTAAACTGACAGAGTTATGACACAAATTCTGAAAATGTGAGAAATGTCTGTTCCGTCTTAGTCGCAAAATCAATCATGAATTATAAAAAGGAAAAAAATCTACGAAAATGTGAAAATTTGGCATCTTCAAACTGCCATAACTTTTAGTAAAATTGATATATCACCAAAAGGAAAACTGTCTTGAATTTATCTCACTGAGCTCTATCCAAATACTTTAAGCACACAGTCTTTACGAAAACTCACTAGCCCGACGCCCGAGGCTACCAAAAATTCCCTTGGGCTAGTAAAATTTGCTTTTAAAAAGGCCCGACTGGCTAGTAAAAATGTCGATGTCTCAGTAAAAGAAATTTTTGAGAACAAAAGATAACGCATTGCTAGTAGGACTGAAACGATTCATTACAATTTTAATTCGGCTCGATATTTTCTTTTCACTCGGTGTTTGATACAACTGTCTGAATTTTAGTTCGATTCAACTGTTAGACTTTCGTTTTATAATCTCTAGTGTTAAATAATCTTCTATATCTCCATGCAGTACAGTTTTAGATAAGCGAATGTTTTTGATTTCTTAAACACTTCGTCAATGATGGCATATTATATCTTATTTGGAACATTTTGATTTGGTTTAAAACTCAGATCTATTGAAAAATTTTACATGATTTTTGCAGTTTAATTTATCAGAGGAAATTCTGAATACAAAAAGAAAACGATCTCTCAAAAACGCAAATAGAACTTTAAAAATTGAAATCAAAACATATTATTGTAAACTTTCTCTACAGTATAGTCAGTTAAATTATCTTTAATGTATCTATCTAATGACCAAGCAAGTGATTTACCAGAAATCTTGCACTCAGATAGGTAATGAAATTAAGAAGATTAAATGTGTTGTGGTTTACAAATTTCTATATTCGTGAATGCATTCATGAATGCATATAATATATGTATCTTTGTCTTATACAAAATGATGGATGTGCGCAGATTTAAAGAAGTTACTGTACATATCCCAATGACGTTTTAATGAAATTACAGAATGAGTATGGATAAAGTTTGATCTGGCGGTCCCTTAATTAAAGTGTTTTCTTTAAATTTAAGAAGTACTGGTCACATTAATTTTATAATGCCCACATCCTGAGGGTAGTGTATCGTTTTAGTCTTGCAAATTGCAGATACTTCCTCGTGAATGACGTGCTTTTCAATACGCAAAATTTAGTGCAATGACAAGTGTAATAATGATTATGACTAATAATTCGTGTACAACAATGAATTATAAAATTAAGATTTATCAAGATTAAAGACTTTTTGTCTGGGCTAGCAGAATTTTCTTCTGGCTAGTAAAAGTTTGGGTTGGACTAGCCCTACCGGCTAGTGATGTAAACTTTTTTTCGGAAAGACCGAGCATATAAAGATATGAATACGCTTCAAAATTTACCTGGTGTTGCTACTACTCTCTATCCACCCCTCATGAACCGTAAACGTCTTCTGCCTTAATTAATTGATATGAAAGAGTACTTATTAACAATAAGAAGGAATGAGGTTCAGGACCATTTCTTCATTGAACTAGAATTTTAATGTGTCGGTGCGACACAGGTGCCCCCGCTGGCAGCTCAAGTAGTGAAATATAATTGCCACAGAACTAATATTTGAATATTCAATGAAGGTTCAGCCATATGCAATGCACATTTTCTGATTTCAAAGTCCCATAATTCCTGAAAAAAAAATTCTCAGCAGAGTTGCTTCCCTTCATGTACATCTACATATGCTGCCCTACTTACATGTGAAGTTTGGTGAAATTCTGATGAACGGTTTGGGAGGAGTTGTGATGACAAGGTTTCGGAATGACAAAATGACGGAATGACAGGGTGCAACACTATATGCCCCCTGCCATATAAAAAGGGTTCAACAAGGCCCTCCATATAGTCCCCACCCGCCTGTTAATCAGCGTTCAAGTCAAAAATTTTTATATAAGAGTGTAGAAGGGGTTGATACACGAATTATTGTCTTTTTGATGATCTCCGGGTCATACTATTGTAAATCACGAAGGCCTTTCACTATTTTGGAACCCGACTAGATAAACTTGTTAGAACCCTCTTATGTACACAAGATCAACGCAGAAATTGGGATGGGAAATTCCATTGGATATAAAGTAATATTTCCGAATTTTGATAAAAGTTCTGAATAGGACGTAAAACAATTTCCGAAGGCTTTTCTAAGTTTATGATACTTGTAACCCAGAGTTAGAAGTTCAAACATTATTTGTCATTTTTTTGTATGAAACTCCAGAACGTTAGTGCAGGCGCTGGCAAATCGAAAAAACTGAATTTTATAGATACCATATGCTGGGAGTCTAGTCTAGGAATATATGTAACTTTCCAACTAAGAATTTTATT
Source organism: Pteria penguin (assembly GCA_035048485.1). Lineage (NCBI taxonomy): Eukaryota > Metazoa > Mollusca > Bivalvia > Pterioida > Pteriidae > Pteria > Pteria penguin. The sequence continues at coordinate 3,299,776 of CM068585.1, read as the reverse complement.
GTTAATTGTCTTAATGTATAGATCAAAGAAAAGTGTTTCTGTATCACAAATACAGGCTTTTTTTTTACTGAAGTTTAGGTGGGTATACGTTAGCTATATATCTTTCAAACTCTGGGTTATCAATAACTAAGATGTCGTCAAGATGCATGTACATGTAACTAGATGTATCATCCAACATCTCAATAAGGTTGAATCGTATAGATTTTTAATAGAATACATGAAACCCCACCCCACATAACAATATAGAAACAAATCTGCTATAAGAGGTGCACAGTTAGTACCCATAGAAATCCGAACTATCTGCTGATTTTGCCATCAAATTCAAGTTAAAAATATGGTAGGTTTGCCCATGACTGAACTGATGAAGAACAAAAGATCCTAATAACACAAACTGTTGTGTTATGTATAATTCTGGCGAGCAAAGCTATCCAGGAAAAATTGAGTTTTATCACTTAATTTTTTCCAATGTATGATTTTAGATTACGGTAATTTATTGGAGACAGATTATTTTTTCACTGTGTGACTGAGCAAGATCATATTTTTTTAGTCAAAATCAGGGCAGAATTTTTTTTCAAAACATCTCAGGCTTCCCTCCCCCCAGAATATCAAATGGACGGTGCCGTATATTATACATAACCGTACCTTGACACGTCATAGCAAATATCAACTAAAGAATTAGTATTGTATAAACTAGATTTGCCACAAATTTTGGGAGTAAATACAAAGGTACCTTCTATTCAATTCTTCTGCAGCAAGTTTTGTTTTGTTTTATGTTCTTTGTCGCATTTCAACTTCAAAAAACTTACTTATCTTTCCTCGTTTCATGATTGGATATTAAAACATAGGTATAAACTTCAGAACTGCTTCGGTGTTGTCAGTTATTATGGAAATAAATTCCGCGGGAACAGCGTTCTAGTAAAAGTCTCAACGCATAGTTGAATTGGAAAACAGAATTAATTAATTCCAACGGATATATAACCTATACGAATATAAGAGGGGAGCGCCGGGGTTGTCCTTAAATCTACCACTGAAAATATGATAAAACAGTGTACATGTACTAAGCGAATTTTAAATCAACAACTGGTGTTGTCTATGAGAAATGATACTTTATAGGGAGGGGTGTTCATATTTCAACATTAATTAATGCCTCAATATGAAAAAGGTTTCAAACTCCTCTTTAAGGAGTACTTAGTAGTCATTTTGAATATTCAATTTCATCCATATAAATTGTAGTATTTTATAGGACAATACTACCATTTAAGAAATGCAATTCGAGTATAAAATCACCCCCCCCCCCCCAAACCACATATCTTGACCCCATGTATATATTTACTTTTTCCCAGTTGGAATTCTGTAATATTTTATAGGTAATATAATGTTTTGTAAAAAACAAATATATGATAACACTACATAGTTGTCTTTGAAACGTTCTGTTCTATGAATATACGTACTCAAATAAGGTAAATTTCAATTGAAATTTATGATGAAAGAAATTCAAGACTTAATGTGTGAGCAAAATTCTACAACGCCCTTTTCATCATGTACATGTGCCCCATTTCTTTAAAATTCAAAACATATACACACACGGAGAAAGAAGTTAAATATTAAAGTTAAAAGTTTTATTATGAAATTAAACCAGGCCTGCACGCCCGCTCATTATGGAGTAGGGGTTATGATGGTATCTTGTAAGATGGCAAATCTAAACAAGAACATCCTTTACAGGGGAAATCAATTTTAGGAAGAAGTGAAAATGAGGGAACTAAATATCATAACATACATGCATACGTTATAATTTAGTGCACCGGATGCGCATATCTACAACTAATGTCTCTTCAGTGATGTTAAAGATCAAAACTTTGGAAATCCAAACTACATAAAACATTGAAGAGCTGATCTACAACCACTATGTATAAACGTCTGACAATATGCACCCATTGCGAAGCCCGATTTCCCCCGTTAGGGAAGAAGGAGGCAAAGGTTATATGGAAGGGGAAATGAGAAGGAATGGTGAGAGACATTCCTTATGACCAAAATCAGTTATCAAGGTTATAATAAACATAAAATTAAAAATTGTTGAAAAATTATCCCATGGGGAGTCAAAATTTAACGGTGTGTGTCAATTTTCAATGACTTTTGAACCAAATTTAGCATTGAAAATTTACTTACTGGTCAGTTTTTGACATTGATAACGGGGTCAGTTTTTATTATTACACCGCCTACTTGTATTAGCACGTATTTCCAGTTACTTTGCAATTATTCAATAAACGCATAATAGGCATTAATTTTAAATGATTATTTGCAAGTATTAAATAATTTTTTCACTTGATTTAAACACAGCTGAGTAGGTAAGATTGAAAAGATTTATAAATAAAGCATTTAACAAAAATGATGTATATATAAATATGTGTGTGTGTGTGTGGGGGGGGGGTGTGCAGCGAGTTTGACAAGTCTTTCACGACAGGGTTCACTCTGAAGTATTTGTCCCCCCCCCTTTGGATCCACTCCTTGACAAATCTGGTTTGAACAGCAACATATGTAGGGAAACTTGAGTTCTTCATACCTACTACGATTCATCAATATCTTAAAGATTCTAAGAGTAACAATTTTGTACTCATCTACAATGTGTTTTGTCACATTGACATCGATAGAAAGAATTTTTGTAAGTTTGCTCCAAGTTAATTATCTTATTAAATAAAGACAGTGCTGTAGACAAATGTTTCCCAAGTAGGTACATTGATAAACATATAGTTTCTGTAATATTGCTATATACAATATATAAGATAGTTTAGTTTCTATATCTATCAACATTTGTGTTACACTAATGTTTAAAACATTTAGTATTAGATTGTTATAATAATGCTTAACATACTAAATGTATTAAACAGTGGTTGTAACATATGTACATAGACCCATAGTACGTAAGCTGCTCTGAGGTACACGCTAACTGGTAGACTGACCAACACGTAAGTATGCATTACAAATAAATTGGTACAGAATCACGTGACTAATATATTTGGATATTGCATCTAACATTTCTTTGTTTATTGAAAAGTTATGATTACTTAAAATGAAATAAGATATCATGAAGATATTCGGAAATATATAGATTAGTGTCGACGACATATAAAGTTCGCAGTTAATGTGAAAAGTTCACTGTCTCGATCTCGATACTCATAGATAAGTGAAGCAATTTAGCCAATTATCTTAGAATATAACGTGCGTTTACAAAGTGTAACGAGTCTCTCGATTGATCTCTAAATTAAATGTCATAGAAAGTGTATGCACGTTTCAGCTAATCTAAACGGAAGATAAGACAGCAGTATAAAACTACAAGTGTTAAAGTTCACGATGTCCGAATCTCTGTAAAGCAATTAATACTAACACAAGATTAACATGACAGTTGACTGCGTGAAAATTTATATCAAATACGATATATCAGAGACCTAGACTGCCTTTAACTAGCATATGTCTCTGGATATATGTACAAAATGATTCGGTATCATTAATGAATAAATTAATATGTGATCGTATTAAAAATACTTTGTCATTTCAAACAGAAATTTTGACAATGATTTTATATTACATGATATAGAATATGACTTTTCACATTTTCTATCAAGAACTTCATTTCACTAGTCTCGATATCTCGCTGGTTTCTGTGTCTTCTTCGGACGTACCTTTATTTCGTAGCGGACTTTTGATTGGTAATTTCGACATTACAGGTAGCTTCTTTTAATTTTTTTTCTGAAGAAAAGACGTTCTACTGCGTGAAGTTTCAATTGTGATGTTGTTCGGTAATTTCTCAGAAAATGGTGAAGTTCTTGTGCGTAATTTTTATTTTGTCTTTCAATGTTTGCGGCTTTAATTATCTTCGTTAAGGTTTTATTAATTTCTCGACATATCCATTTGCTTCCATTTGTGCACTTTTCGAGGTTCATTGTCTGTTGTGCACGCTGATGGTATTTTTGTGTCCCAGTGGTTTGAGGTCACGACCTCCATAACGAGCGGTTTGACTGGATCATACCCAGATGCAGTTACATAGATCTTGGTATAGCATTTTCAGTAATGTACCTTTTGTAATATTTGTCTGGATAACATTAATTGATTGATTGATTTTTATTTAACGTCACACCACGAATATTTCACGTATGTGGTGACGGCATCTGCCTGATGCGGGGCATACAAATTTTGACCTTTGCAACGGACCCACCCGAAGCAGTGAGGGATGTTTAACGTGCCATGCATACCACGACACGGGGCCTCGGTTTTTACTGTCTCATCCGAAAGACAAGACACCGGCATGACCAGAGCGGGGCCCGAACCCCGGCCTCCCGATCAGGAGTCCGGCACGATACCACTAGGCCATGCCGGCTTCTGGGTCACATTCCTTGGTGTATATAGAGAAGTTCATTTGCTTTTCCAGACTGGATCCGCCAGTCCACCATACTCCTAGATGAACTAAACTGGGATGTAATATTCCCTACGGAGAAAATTACGTAGTATAGATAACCTCAAACTACCCCCCTCCTTTTTGTGCGACAATGCGCTGTTTACCCTTTCTAGGAGAGACTGGATCCCCCACCCCACCCCACTCCGTGTTGAACTAAACTAGGATGTAATATTCCCGATAGAGAAAATGACGTAGTAAAAATAACCTCAACCTCCCCTCCCCCTTTTTTCTTTCTTTGATTATTATTATTATTTTATTATTATTTTTTTTGTGTGCCAATGCGCTTTTTACTCTTTTAGGGTAAATCAGCTTAGGTTCGAATATTAGAAATATTATTTTTTATGGATTAAAAATGAATTTGAAACTTATCATGGGTCTCACTATTAAAGGGGGGTCTATACGGGGAACTATCTATGCTAAAACAACGCATGAGTACTATATATCCTAAATATTTTAAATATGTTACCAAAAAATTGAAATAGTATATGTATCTCTTTGCACACAGGCATGGATAATGTATAAACGGGAGATTCAAATATTATTTGACACTGTCAGTCTCAGAGGTCCATAATAATAATAATAACAGGGAAGTCCTTGATAATAATAATAATAATAATAATAATAATAATATTATTATTATTATTATTATTATTATTAAAATAAATAAATAAAAGAACCCACAACAGAAACAGTATTTAAAGTTATTTCTTTGAATGAAATATAACAGCCTCTGAATTCCAGCATTATTCAGTATCTTGTATCTCCTGACATAGTCTGTCCTGGACACTCATTCCTTAGACATTAACCGAATAGGCGCCGCGCGTTATAAATAGATTTTAGTATGAAATCGTTATCACAGCTGGCGGTCGATCTGCCCGATGTCGTTGATGAGATTAGTTAACTAGATTGTCCTGTTTATTTAAAAGAAAAGCATGCACAATAGAAAGTAGACCATTTAAAGAAATAAGCCGTTTGTTTTGCAGTAAAGAAGAGGATCATTAAACGGTAAGGAACTTGAACAAGTATTCATACTCATTATCAGTATTTCATAGTAGTGAAGAAACACAATAATTTAAAAGCAACGGTAATAAATACACTTGCATCCGGACGCACAGTACATTCTATAATTCATTTGAAAGAAAATATATATCACTGTATTGTTGGCTTGCTTGTTGTCCACCGCTTTTCGCGAAAACGTGGGGACATTAAATCTCCTTCGTCTGTCTGGTGTCTGTCCGTTTGTCACAAAAACTTTAACATTGGTAATAACTTTTAAACGTGTTCCTAGTTGCAATACCTTTCCGTTGGTACCAAAATTTTTATCATGTGACCTTTGACTGTGACCTTTGATCTTCTTCAATGTAACTGTTTAAGCATAAGACACGGGGCCTTGATATTTTGGTTTGTGTGTCCCCAATGGCACTATAGATACATGTAGACATGTACAACCATGACAATATCACTGCACCTTTACTGATAGAACCCCGAATGGGGGGGGGGGGACCACAATTCTCTAAATTTGCTTGTATTCTCTTGTTTTGTGTTTTGTCTTTTTTTTTTTTTTGTTTTTTGTTTTTTTGGTTTTTTTTTTGTTTTTGTTTTTTTGTTTTTGTTGTTTTTTTTTTGGGGAGGTTCGTTTGTGTGATTTGGGGGGGGGGGGGGTGTTTTGGAGTTTTTTTTCAGAAAGGGAGGTGTACTTTTTTTTTTTTTTTACTATTTTTTATCTTTTTTTTTCTATTTTATTTTTTCCTTGTTTTGGATTTGAAATTAAAAATCAGCATGTCTCATATTAAAATTTAGATAGTAGATTTTCTTTATTATAATTTTTAATTCAAAAATATCTAGCTTGCATCCAAAACAATATTACAGTTATTGACATTGTCCCAGTTGTGCTGATTACCGTGTGGGAGGGGTTATAAAGAGGGAATTTCATAAATGTCTTAAAACGTTGTATCATGATTATCAATTTATCACCTTACTGTAAATAAGAACAGGAAACTGCTAAAGCCAGATTACAAAACAATAATTCAAATGACCAAGCTGTGACCCAGTGGGATCAAATATTGAAAATAAAGCATATTTATGAAACACTGATGCCCCATTGTTCAGAAGGAAAATATGTCAGAGGATTTAGATTATAGTCAAAGTCACAAAGTAAATTTCTATCTTTACCTCATTTGGACAAATGTCCAGAAGAGCTAATGTCTTACTTTTCACGTGAATGAGGCCATCAGCTTTCGATGGATTAGACAGCTCTTTTTCAAATAGGCGTAACTTCCCTACTACATAAGTACAGTCCAGATAAGAATTTTGATTCGTAGATCTATCAACGAGTACAAAAACTTTTAGTGTAACTTCTAGTTAGACCTTGACCTTTGAGAAAATTTAGAAAATGTTGTAATACAGCCTATATTCTCAATATTACCTATCTAATGTGGTCTATACTTCATATGAATGAGGAATATTCCCCTGTATTTCTGATGGAGTCTATATAGATGGAGGAACATTCTCCCATCTATCTGATGGAGTCTATATAGATGGAGGAGCATTCCCCTCTCTAACTGATGGAGTCTATATGGATGGGGGAATATCCCCCTATTTATTTGATAAATTCTTTACTAGATAGGGGAATATTCCCCTATCTTCTCTGATAGAGTCTGTATAGATAGGGGAATATTCCCCTATCTATCTGATAGAGTCTGTATAGATGGGGGAATATTCCCCTATCTATGTGATGGAGTCTGAATAGATAGAGGAACATTCCTCTATCTTCTCTGATAGAGTCTGTATAGATGGGGGAATATTCCCCTATCTATCTGATGGAGTCTATATAGAAAGAGGAACATTCCCCTATCTATTTGATGGAGTCTATATGGATGGGGGAATATTCCCCTATCTATCTGATAGAGTCTGCATAGATGGAGGAACATTCCTCTATCTTCTCTGATAGAGTCTGTATAGATGGGGGAATATTCCCCTATCTATCTGATGGAGTCTATATAGAAAGAGGAACATTCCCCTATCTATTTGATGGAGTCTATATTGATGGGGGAATATTCCCCTATCTATCTGATAGAGTCTGCATAGATGGAGGAACATTCCCCCCTCTATTTGTTTAATTCTTGACTAGATAGGGGAATATTCCCCTATCTGTCTGAAGAAATGTACATACTACATGGAGGAATATTCCCCTATCTATCTGATGGAGTCTGTATTGATGGAGGAACATTCCCCTATATATCTGATAAATTCTTGACTAGATAGGGGAATATTCCCCTATCTATCTGATGAAATCTATATACTACATGTAGATGGAGGAATATTCCCCTATATATTGGATTAAATCTTGACTAGATGGGGGAATATTCCCCTATCTATATTCCCTTATCCCTTTCAGGAGGTCTGAATGGATGGTGGATTATTCTCCTATCTGTTGGTGAACAGTTGATACTTTTCATTCATCTGTATATATTGATCCCCAGAAAAAGGACAAAAAAATTTTCCTTTTTTATTCTGTAACGCCTTCCAGGCTCACTCCTGCCAAAGAAGGCAATGACCGTTCCATCAGCTAGGAAGGTTATGACCTCGGTTTTCTTGGATGCAGATGGTATTCTGCTGATAGATTATCTACAAAAGGGACAAACAATAAATGGCACATACTATGCTTCACTTCTGATGCAGCTACTGGAAAATAGTAAACTTTAGCGCTTCGGAAAGCTCACTTAAGGTGTGTTGTTCCATCAGGACAATGCTCCTGTTCACAAGTCTGTCATTGCCTTGGCTGCCATTCACAATTGTGGCTTTAAGTTAATTGAGCATCCACCTTATTCACCTAAGCTCGCTCCATCAGACTTTCATCTATTTATAAAACTGAAAACGGCCATTTCTGGTAGACACTATCAGTCTGATGATGACATCATACATGCAGTGGATGACTTTCTGAACAGCCAAGAAAAAGAGTTCTTTAAAAGTGGCATTGCGGCCCTTAAACACTGCTGGCAAAAATGTATAGATACTGAAGGGGATTATGTTGAATAATAATGCAATATGTCGGACAAAATTCAAATCCTTCAGTATGAGGCTCACAACATATCAATCAGCCCTTATATATACCTGACCTTTTTTAGTTCATCTGAGTCAAAGTCTTAACTTACTGTCATGGATTGCCAGCTTTCAGTAATTCATTTGTACGTCATTGGCCATAATCTAACATTTTGTATAATCAGATTCTTCTTATGTGAAATAGAATTTTAAGTAATGGGTGTCACATGAATATGGCACTAAAATCAATGTACCACAGAGGACATTCACGTACCCCTTAAATTCAGAAGTGAGACCAGGTGCCCGGGAGGAATGAGCATCTCCAGTTTGGCTAGCCACATCTGCCGTGAATGCCCTTACATACAGACGAAACAATATAATTCAGCGTTGTATGTATACAGGAATGTGAACAAGCACTGTTTAGAAAGAGCTACTGCCACATAACATCAGGAAAAGGTTGTAATAACACTCAAGTCAAACTCTTCTGCTGGAACTGGAACTATTGGAAAAAACTTTTACGAAACTTTATACGTATGGAATGATCGATGTCCCATTCAAATGTTGTTAATTTTGGGCTGTATTCATCATGGGATGGATCCAGACAAGGTGATATAGGCCAAAGATCGTACCCTCATTTGACAAACTACTTCTTCAGACAGCCTGCATAAATAAAAAAACAGTATGCACCAAAGTGATCTAAAAACATGTCTTTAGAAGTATTTTTTTTTGTTTAGAGTCGAAATCAAATTTTTCACACTTTTCAGGTGTCTTTTCTGAAGGTTGTTTTGCACATTTTCAGGCAATTCCTTTTATTTCCTCTTAGTAAGTTGCTTATAATACATGAATTTCGTGTACCTTATTAGCTTTTATTGAAATAGAAGTAAATAGCAAACAAAAAAAAAATTAATCGAGAACAAATAGGAATACAAAGGTTATTTAAGGGAATTTTTGCATTTTCTTTTATTAAAAAAAATAAAATGTATAATATGTTTTCTTAGGAGGCCAGAGATCACTGTTGTAGCAGCCAGACCTATGAGTGAAGTGGGATTCAGGGGAGCAAGTACAGGTGCTCCAGCTAAGGTGGAAAATGCACAGAGGGAGCCAGAAATTAAACAAAATATTCCAGGTATCTATCCTTTCTAAATAACTCATGCTTTTTATATGCCCATCTTCGATGGAACATATTATAGTATGGCGTTGTCTGTCTGTCCATCTGTCCAGACCTTTTAGGCAGAATACAGACCAAACTATTAGGACTAAGACTATCAAACTTGGTACCTTTACTCCTTGTACCAAGACAAAGACACTTATTTTTTTTCATGGTCAGGGGTGAAAGGTCAAGGTCATAGTACTAATTGGTAGGAAACTCTTGTAGGCAAGATACAGATCAAACCATTATGTCAAGACTCTGTACATTTACCCATCATGCCAAAACAAAAGATTCATATTGTTTTTAAAGGTCAAAGATGAAGGTCATAGTACTACTTGGTTAGAAAACCTTGTATGCAGTATACAGAATGAACTATTGTGGATAGAAAATTTGTCTGTTGTCATGATAGTTACTCCTCCATTGTATTGTGTCTGCCCTTAAATATATGCTTCTAACTTCTTAGACAATCTTTTATGAGGGACTATTTTGAATGCCTTGAAGATAGTCTGTGTAATGGATTCTATGCTTTTCCATTATCAAGTGTTGAGGTGCATACATCCATTACTGTAACATGCTGTAGTGTTGTAGACTTGACATCTATACAATGACATAGGTTAGAAAAAAGTCTCGGTGTCATTATCAAGAAGGCTGTTAAGTACAGATTTACTGCTTAGCAAACTGTTTTCATTTATGTTTCAAAAAAAGTAGAACTTTTAATATAAAAATAAACATTTCATATGTATAAATCATGAGCTTGTTAGTTATTAATTATACAAAGTTATTTCCCATTTGGGCATGTATCTGACGTTACACCATTATGACGTAAAGAAATTCTATGGAAACCAATGTAAAATTAAGGAAATGAAGTGACAGAATGACGCTTTCCTAGAGATTGTATGACGTCACAATGGATTTGAGGTCAGACACCTTTTCTAAGTGAAAATAACCCTGTATTATGAAAGACATATGATTATAGGTATGTTTTGTCACTAAAGCAAGCTGATGAGTTATTCTCTCTGTACATGTACAGATGGGTGCAGTACTAACATAACATACACGCTAACGTGAAAAACGGTCATGAGGACTGCTTTAGCACACAAGTTAGGACTGCTTGACAGTACACGTGTTCACTCCTCATGTTAACGCGTAATGAAATTTGCATTAACGCAATTTATTCCCTCATGCGCTCGGTCCAGTCGCATGTTCACATGCCTACATTTATAATTCTTTCTATGCAGTGCTACAGATGGAGGAAATAAAGTGGATCTAATAAAATCACCGAGAATGTTGCCATATATATGTGTAATAAATGTAATGTTAAAATGACACCCCACATTAATGATTTAATACGTAATATAGCAGAGCAAGTTACCGCGTAGACATGCAATAAGGTATTTATGAAAAACTTCGTCTATATTATATTGTAAAGAAACTAGCATAAATACTTCTTTAATTTTATTGTATTTTTTTTATCAATTTATTTATGTATTTATACTTATTTATTTATTTATCTTTAATTAATTTATCAATGTTTTTATTTCATATTTATTTATATTATTATTATTATTATTATTATTTTATAATCTTACTATTTTTGCTATTTTTTATTATCTACGAATATTATAATTAACATCATTATTATTTTTATTAACTGTATTATTATTATTATTATTGTTATTATTATATTGTTATTATTTTTATTATTGTTATTATTATTGTAAACTAAGAATAAATTTATTATATTCAATGATAGGAAATTACATTCAATATTTTTAAAATTCAACTCTTAACACGTCAGGGATTTATTTAATTCTAAATGTTTTATTTACACATTTACATGTTCCTATAATTAAATATACAATGTACTTTGTGTATAAAGCGATCCTCCTTCAAATCTGTCTATATGTACATGTTAATATAAGGTTTTAAGTTGTAAGCAAGCGAACGTGGCTGTGAAGTATGTTCATGATGCCGTCAAGCATGTTAATGCGGTCTTCAAATTAAGTTCCCGTGGAAATTTGCGTTAACGCAAACGCGTGTGCTCAGCAGTCTACATTAACGCGACATTACCTCACTGTACTTGTATTTTAAAATGAAACATTTTACTATGTAGAATGTAAATACATTTCAGGTGCTACTTTACCACCAGTTCCTCGAAGAACTGACTTACCATCTACCAGTCAAAAACCATCCATTCCAAAGCAGCCTCCACTTCGTCCATCAACTGTGCCAAATCAAAACATGACAGCAACAGGACCAGAAAGTTCTCTATTGATAGACATTGGTACACCAAATGAAACCTCATCATCATCCACAGTGCCGGTAACACTATTAATCCCCAGTGTAGCAGATAGTAATGTAAATCAGCTGTCAGATGTTCAGGTAGAAAGAATTACATTGCCACAAAAACCTAGTGAGAGACCTATGCCACCCAAACCTGTACAAAGACCTATTCCCTCGCAAAGAATGTCTAGTGTAATACCTGATGAAAAAACAACTTCTTCTCAACAAGAAAATGTGGTACCAGTATCACCTAAACCAGCTTCAAGGGTACCACCTGCTCTGCCACCACCAAAAGTGAGTTCTAGAACAAATCAATTCACTGTAAACGATGTCAGTGAACATGATGCATCCAGTGATAATACAGAAAAAGTTCAAAAACCACCAAGCAGACCTGGACCTCCTCCTCAGAGACCTGTCAGTGTTCAAAGACCCAATTCGCCTCTGAATTTAGTGAAACAGCAAGAAGGAGAAATTAGGTCAACAGAATCAGAACAAGTTTCAAAACCACCTGAAAGACCTGTAATACCCCCTCCAAGAAAGATATCAGAAAGTGGTCTAAAATCGCCACCAGAAAAACCTGCTAGACTGCCTATAGATCCTTCATCTGAAACAATAAGTAATGAAGATCAGCATCAGTCATATGAGGATGAGAATAAGAAGTCTCCAGTACCATCGCCTAGACTCACACTCGTTACTGATAACCTTGCAGATGTAACAGATAACTCTACGACTTCACCAGTTTATGCTGAAGTTGTGAAGCCTTCACCTGTAAAACCTACTATTATTCGCCCTCCTTCCATAAAATGTTCTTCAAAGGCAGATAACTCTGATAAGACTGCTAGCGACTGTGGAGAAATTGTTAATGTCAATGATAAGGAGGATGGAGTTGAGATAAATTCTGATGATAGTGAAAAAATTTTACCGCAGTTGCCGGAGAGAAATTACGATCGAACTCAATTTCGGAGTGATATTGAAATGGTGAAAAATGATGTAGATAATGTTTCAGAGGATCAAGTCATTGAAAATTCAAAACCAACAGTTAAACTCAAACCAACAATTGTTGGAAGACCTAAGTCCTTCAGTTTGCAAGAAACATTATCAAGATTTGAACCCACTAGTCAGAAAGAAAGTAAGGCACATGCTTACCTACCATCACCGGCCCCTAAACCAAAGCCCAAACCTAGTATAGCAGCAAAGCCTAGGTCATCTTCTACACCCACAGATTATAACAAGCCTGGCGTTCAAGAGCAGAAATCAGAAATATCATTTTTAAGTAGTGAGAAAATCAACAAACCTAAGCCAGAAAGACCTACAGTTATCAGACCTTCAGGAAAGAGAAAACTTAGTATGCAAAAAGAAGAAATAAAACAAGTCCCAAAGGAAATAGGACAAGGTCAAAAGGAAATAGAGCATGGTCAAAAGGAAAGTAAAGAAAATATTTCCAAACTTGCTGTTGAAAAATCTTCATCTTTAGATAAAACTATTGAATTGAATAAATGTGAAAACAAAGAATATGAGGAATCAGAAAGATTGTCAAGTGTAGTACATTCTACTGATAACGCTCCAACCAATGACAAATATTCAGAAGAAAAGAATAAGTCTAAGTCTGAAAGACCTACAATTATAAGACCTCCACCTATCAAACCCAAATCAAATAGCTTTTCTAAATCAGACGATACTGATACTATATCATCGAAAACGTCTAAAGATGACACTCACATAACAAAACCACCTCTTCCAAAATCGTTACCAAGTCTACGACCAACGTCGATGGTTGTTAAGCAATCAGAACCAGAGTCAGCAAAGTCTGTAGGAGAAGAAATAAAGGAAGAGCCTTTAATGAAACCTATTGTAGAGTCAGAGAAAATTCAGAATGAGTCAGTCATGAAAGAAGAGGGTACATGTGGTGAACCATGTAAGATACCACTAGCACCACCTGCTATGGATTCTGGGGAAAAGGAAGGAACATCTAGTGAACCTCCTAAGAGACCACTCGCACCACCAGTCAGGGATGCTGCAGAGAAGCCAGGTACACCTGTTGAAAAAGGTATCTGACTGTGTTAATGTTTTAAATCTTAATGTCAAAATATGGGTTTGACAATAATTAACAAAATGGATGACAAGAAATGCGTGAATTTTGTTGTTGCTAAGTTTCAAGTTTTTCAAAACATTTTTTCCTACAAATTGGAAAATTAATACATTTAGCTCATTTATATTTCAATCATTTGTCATCTTGTACTGGTGTTTAATTATAAAGAGGGAAGGTGATAACTATTTCACTTCCTGACCTCTTCCTATATTGCTTCCTGCTGTGGCCTATATTCTTACTAGTATTCCACCTCTTAAATGCCTTGCTCATCTGTATTACATAGCTGAAGATTACCAACTCAAGATAGCATAAGATATCATATATGTTATAGATTAGTTCAGAAGTGTGGGTTAGATTTCAGAAAGGACAAATTTGACAGTAAGTGCAATAAAAAGAAAAAGTTTAAATATAGGGTTCTTCATGATTTCTTAAGTTATGGATACATTAACTGAAACCTCATAATGTTATCAGGTATGTGCTTAAAGACTATATGCGACTATACATACAATATGACACCATACATACAATATGACACCATACATACAATATGACACCATACATACAATATGCGACTATACATACAATATGACACCATACATACAATATGCGACTATACATACAGTATGAGACTATACATACACTATGAGTTGATTCTGGTATCTTATAGAATCCCTCAAAAAGCGACAAATCGCTCGGCCCCCTCCACCTACACCAAAACAGAAAGAAGACACTGCTGCTCAATGTGATACACCAGAGAAGTCTAAACCAGGTGAGAGTGCAACTCAGTCACTTGCTTAATTCTGAAAGGTATATCATAAAATCTTTATAATATTCATACATCCACCAGTATCATGGCATATTATGTATGGTCAAGGCCAACTGCCATATCTATACAAATGTATTTATGTGTCCTATTTCAAAGTTACTGCAGAGACATTGCTTCAGTCTTTGTACAGGCTATAAAACAGTCACTTTGTAATAGACCAGACTTCACATAAATATTCTACAGAACCTAAGGGTGTGTCATGACCTTGACTCTCCATTATATGACCTATTTCAAAGGTAAAGGTCATGTGGCCTATTTCAAGGATTTCACTGCAGATATATTGCTTAAATTCTAGTCTGGGCTAAAGGTCATGTGACCCTTTTTGTGGACACTAAGAGACATTGCTTAGATTCTTGTCTGGGCTAAAAGTCAAACACTTTGTGATAGTTTTAGGCCCCACCTCATATAGATATTTGTCAGAACCTAGAGGTAGTGAAGCTTAGTGGATAATGTGCTCAGCTTAGTGAAGCTTAATGGATGATGTGCTCCCTTATCTGGGGTATAAGTCAGTCACTGCTATAGATCTCATTATGTAACATAACAGATGTTAATTCTTATCTGGGGTATAAGTCAGTCACTGCTATAGATCTCACTATGTAACATAACAGATGTTACTTCTTATCTGGTTTATTAGTCAGTCACTGCTATAGATCTCACTATGTAACATAACAGATGTTAATTCTTATCTGGGGTATAAGTCAGTCACTGCTATAGATCTCACTATGTAACATAACAGATGTTAATTCTTATCTGGTTTATTAGTCAGTCACTGCTATAGATCTCATTATGTAACATAACAGATGTTAATTCTTATCTGGGGTATAAGTCAGTCACTGCTATAGATCTCATTATGTAACATAACAGATGTTAATTCTTATCTGGGGTATAAGTCAGTCACTGCTATAGATCTCACTATGTAACATAACAGATGTTAATTCTTATCTGCGGTATTAGTCAGTATCTGCTATAGATCTCATTATGTAACATAACAGATGTTAATTCTTATCTGGGGTATAAGTCAGTCACTGCTATATATCTCACTATGTAACATAACAGATGTTAATTCTTATCTGGGGTATAAGTCAGTCACTGCTATAGATCTCACTATGTAACATAACAGATGTTAATTCTTATCTGGGGTATAAGTCAGTCACTGGTATAGATCTCACTATGTAACATAACAGATGTTAATTTTTATCTGGGGTATTAGTCAGTCACTGCTATAGATCTCACTATGTAACATAACAGATGTTAATTCTTATCTGGTTTATTAGTCAGTCACTGCTATAGATCTCACTATGTAACATAACAGATGTTAATTCTTATCTGGTTTATTAGTCAGTCACTGCTATAGATCTCACTATGTAACATAACAGATGTTAATTCTTATATGGGGTATAAGTCAGTCAATGCTATAGATCTCATTATGTAATATAACAGATGTTAATTCTTATCTGGGGTATAAGTCAGACACTGCTATAGATCTCATTATGTAACATAACAGATGTTAATTCTTATCTGGGGTATAAGTCAGTCACTGCTATAGATCTCATTATGTAACATAACAGTTGTTAATTCTTATCGGGGGTATTAGTCAGTATCTGCTATAGATCTCACTATGTAACATAACAGATGTTAATTCTTATCTGGGGTATTAGTCAGTCACTGCTATAGATCTCACTATGTAACATAACAGATGTAAATTTTTATCTGGGGTATAAGTCAGTCACTGCTATAGATCTCACTATGTAACATAACAGATGTTAATTCTTATCTGGGTTATAAGTCAGTCACTACTATAGATCTCATTATGTAGCATAACAGATGTTAATTCTTATCTGGGGTATTAGTCAGTCACTGCTATAGATCTCACTATGTAACATAACAGATGTTAATTCTTATCTGGTTTATTAGTCAGTCACTGCTATAGATCTCACTATGTAACATAACAGATGTTAATTCTTATCTGGTTTATTAGTCAGTCACTGCTATAGATCTCATTATGTAACATAACAGATGTAAATTCTTATCTGGGGTATAAGTCAGTCACTGCTATAGATCTCACTATGTAACATAACAGTTGTTAATTCTTATCTGGGGTATAAGTCAGTCACTGCTATAGATCTCATTATGTAACATAACAGATGTTAATTCTTATCTGGGGTATAAGTCAGTCACTGCTATAGATCTCACTATGTAACATAACAGATGTTAATTCTTATCTGGTTTATTAGTCAGTCACTGCTATAGATCTCATTATGTAACATAACAGTTGTTAATTCTTATCGGGGGTATAAGTCAGTCACTGCTATAGATCTCACTATGTAACATAACAGATGTTAATTCTTATCTGGGGTATAAGGCAGTCACTGCTATAGATCTCATTATGTAACATAACAGATGTTAATTCTTATCTGGGGTATAAGTCAGTCACTGCTATAGATCTCACTATGTAACATAACAGATGTTAATTCTTATCTGGGGTATAAGTCAGTCACTGCTATAGGTCTCACTATGTAACATAACAGATGTTAATTCTTATCTGGGGTATAAGTCAGTCACTGCTATAGATCTCACTATGTAACATAACAGTTGTTAATTCTTATCTGGGGTATAAGTCAGTCACTGCTATAGATCTCATTATGTAACATAACAGATGTTAATTCTTATCTGGGGTATAAGTCAGTCACTGCTATAGATCTCATTATGTAACATAACAGATGTTAATTCTTATCTGGGGTATAAGTCAGTCACTGCTATAGATCTCATTATGTAGCATAACAGATGTAAATTCTTATCTGGGGTATTAGTCAGTCACTGCTATAGATCTCACTATGTAGCATAACAGATGTTAATTCTTATCTGGGGTATAAGTCAGACACTGCTATAGATCTCATTATGTAACATAACAGATGTAAATCCTTATCTGGGGTATAAGTCAGACACTGCTATAGATCTCATTATGTAACATAACAGATGTTAATTCTTATCTGGGGTATAAGTCAGTCACTGCTATAGATCTCACTATGTAACATAACAGATGTAAATTCTTATCTGGGGTATAAGTCAGTCACTGCTATAGATCTCACTATGTAACATAACAGATTTTAATTCTTATCTGGGGTATAAGTCAGTCACTGCTATAGATCTCACTATGTAACATAACAGATGTTAATTCTTATCTGGTTTATTAGTCAGTCACTGCTATAGATCTCATTATGTAACATAACAGATGTTAATTCTATTGGGGTATAAGTCAGTCACTGCTATAGATCTCATTATGTAACATAACAGTTGTTAATTCTTATCTGGGGTATAAGTCAGTCACTGCTATAGATCTCATTATGTAACATAACAGATGTTAATTCTTATCTGGGGTATAAGTCAGTCACTGCTATAGATCTCACTATGTAACATAACAGATGTTAATTCTTATCTGGGGTATTAGTCAGTATCTGCTATAGATCTCATTATGTAACATAACAGTTGTTAATTCTTATCTGGGGTATAAGTCAGTCACTGCTATAGATCTCACTATGTAACATAACAGATGTTAATTCTTATCTGGGGTATAAGTCAGTCACTGCTATAGATCTCACTATGTAACATAACAGATGTTAATTCTTATCTGGGGTATAAGTCAGTCACTGCTATAGATCTCACTATGTAACATAACAGATGTTAATTCTTATCTGGGTTATAAGTCAGTCACTGCTATAGATCTCATTATGTAGCATAACAGATGTTAATTCTTATCTGGGGTATTAGTCAGTCACTGCTATAGATCTCACTATGTAACATAACAGATGTTAATTCTTATCTGGTTAATAGTCAGTCACTGCTATAGATCTCACTATGTAACATAACAGATGTTAATTCTTATCTGGTTTATTAGTCAGTCACTGCTATAGATCTCATTATGTAACATAACAGATGTTAATTCTTATCTGGGGTATAAGTCAGTCACTGCTATAGATCTCACTATGTAACATAACAGTTGTTAATTCTTATCTGGGGTATAAGTCAGTCACTGCTATAGATCTCATTATGTAACATAACAGATGTTAATTCTTATCTGGGGTATAAGTCAGTCACTGCTATAGATCTCACTATGTAACATAACAGATGTTAATTCTTATCTGGTTTATTAGTCAGTCACTGCTATAGATCTCATTATGTAACATAACAGTTGTTAATTCTTATCTGGGGTATAAGTCAGTCACTGCTATAGGTCTCACTATGTAACATAACAGATGTTAATTCTTATCTGGGGTATAAGTCAGTCACTGCTATAGATCTCACTATGTAACATAACAGATGTTAATTCTTATCTGGGGTATAAGTCAGTCACTGCTATAGATCTCATTATGTAACATAACAGATGTTAATTCTTATCTGGGGTATAAGTCAGTCACTGCTATAGATCTCATTATGTAGCATAACAGATGTAAATTCTTATCTGGGGTATTAGTCAGTCACTGCTATAGATCTCACTATGTAGCATAACAGATGTTAATTCTTATCTGGGGTATAAGTCAGACACTGCTATAGATCTCATTATGTAACATAACAGATGTAAATCCTTATCTGGGGTATAAGTCAGACACTGCTATAGATCTCATTATGTAACATAACAGATGTTAATTCTTATCTGGGGTATAAGTCAGTCACTGCTATAGATCTCACTATGTAACATAACAGATGTTAATTCGTATCTGGTTTATTAGTCAGTCACTGCTATAGATCTCACTATGTAACATAACAGATGTAAATTCTTATCTGGGGTATAAGTCAGTCACTGCTATAGATATCACTATGTAACATAACAGATGTTAATTCTTATCTGGGGTATTAGTCAGTCACTGCTATAGATCTCACTATGTAACATAACAGATGTAAATTCTTATCTGGGGTATAAGTCAGTCACTGCTATAGATCTCACTATGTAACATAACAGATGTTAATTCTTATCTGGGGTATTAGTCAGTCACTGCTATAGATCTCACTATGTAACATAACAGATGTTAATTCTTATCTGGTTTATTAGTCAGTCACTGCTATAGATCTCATTATGTAACATAACAGATGTTAATTCTTATCTGGGGTATAAGTCAGTCACTGCTATAGATCTCATTATGTAACATAACAGTTGTTAATTCTTATCTGGGGTATAAGTCAGTCACTGCTATAGATCTCATTATGTAACATAACAGATGTTAATTCTTATCTGGGGTATAAGTCAGTCACTGCTATAGATCTCACTATGTAACATAACAGATGTTAATTCTTATCTGGGGTATTAGTCAGTATCTGCTATAGATCTCATTATGTAACATAACAGTTGTTAATTCTTATCTGGGGTATAAGTCAGTCACTGCTATAGATCTCACTATGTAACATAACAGATGTTAATTCTTATCTTGGGTATAAGTCAGTCACTGCTATAGATCTCACTATGTAACATAACAGATGTTAATTCTTATCTGGGGTATAAGTCAGTCACTGCTATAGGTCTCACTATGTAACATAACAGATGTTAATTCTTATCTGGAGTATTAGTCAGTCACTGCTATAGATCTCATTATGTAACATAACAGATGTTAATTCTTATCTGGGGTATAAGTCAGTCACTGCTATAGATCTCATTATGTATCATAACAAATGTAAATTCTTATCTGGGGTATAAGTCAGTCACTGCTATAGATCTCACTATGTAGCATAACAGATGTTAATTCTTATCTGGGGTATAAGTCAGACACTGCTATAGATCTCATTATGTAACATAACAGATGTAAATCCTTATCTGGGGTATAAGTCAGACACTGCTATAGATCTCATTATGTAACATAACAGATGTTCATTCTTATCCGGGGTATAAGTCAGTCACTGCTATAGATCTCAATATGTAACATAACAGATGTTAATTCTTACCTGGAGTATAAGTCAGTCACTGCTATAGATCTCATTATGTAACATAACAGTTGTTAATTCTTATCTGGGGTATAAGTCAGTCACTGCTATAGGTCTCACTATGTAACATAACAGATGTTAATTCTTATCTGGGGTATAAGTCAGTCACTGCTATAGATCTCACTATGTAACATAACAGATGTTAATTCTTATCTGGGGTATAAGTCAGTCACTGCTATAGATCTCATTATGTAACATAACAGATGTTAATTCTTATCTGGGGTATAAGTCAGTCACTGCTATAGATCTCATTATGTAGCATAACAGATGTAAATTCTTATCTGGGGTATTAGTCAGTCACTGCTATAGATCTCACTATGTAGCATAACAGATGTTAATTCTTATCTGGGGTATAAGTCAGACACTGCTATAGATCTCATTATGTAACATAACAGATGTAAATCCTTATCTGGGGTATAAGTCAGACACTGCTATAGATCTCATTATGTAACATAACAGATGTTAATTCTTATCTGGGTATAAGTCAGTCACTGCTATAGATCTCACTATGTAACATAACAGATGTTAATTCGTATCTGGTTTATTAGTCAGTCACTGCTATAGATCTCACTATGTAACATAACAGATGTAAATTCTTATCTGGGGTATAAGTCAGTCACTGCTATAGATATCACTATGTAACATAACAGATGTTAATTCTTATCTGGGGTATTAGTCAGTCACTGCTATAGATCTCACTATGTAACATAACAGATGTAAATTCTTATCTGGGGTATAAGTCAGTCACTGCTATAGATCTCACTATGTAACATAACAGATGTTAATTCTTATCTGGGGTATTAGTCAGTCACTGCTATAGATCTCACTATGTAACATAACAGATGTTAATTCTTATCTGGTTTATTAGTCAGTCACTGCTATAGATCTCATTATGTAACATAACAGATGTTAATTCTTATCTGGGGTATAAGTCAGTCACTGCTATAGATCTCATTATGTAACATAACAGTTGTTAATTCTTATCTGGGGTATAAGTCAGTCACTGCTATAGATCTCATTATGTAACATAACAGATGTTAATTCTTATCTGGGGTATAAGTCAGTCACTGCTATAGATCTCACTATGTAACATAACAGATGTTAATTCTTATCTGGGGTATTAGTCAGTATCTGCTATAGATCTCATTATGTAACATAACAGTTGTTAATTCTTATCTGGGGTATAAGTCAGTCACTGCTATAGATCTCACTATGTAACATAACAGATGTTAATTCTTATCTTGGGTATAAGTCAGTCACTGCTATAGATCTCACTATGTAACATAACAGATGTTAATTCTTATCTGGGGTATAAGTCAGTCACTGCTATAGGTCTCACTATGTAACATAACAGATGTTAATTCTTATCTGGAGTATTAGTCAGTCACTGCTATAGATCTCATTATGTAACATAACAGATGTTAATTCTTATCTGGGGTATAAGTCAGTCACTGCTATAGATCTCATTATGTATCATAACAAATGTAAATTCTTATCTGGGGTATAAGTCAGTCACTGCTATAGATCTCACTATGTAGCATAACAGATGTTAATTCTTATCTGGGGTATAAGTCAGACACTGCTATAGATCTCATTATGTAACATAACAGATGTAAATCCTTATCTGGGGTATAAGTCAGACACTGCTATAGATCTCATTATGTAACATAACAGATGTTCATTCTTATCCGGGGTATAAGTCAGTCACTGCTATAGATCTCAATATGTAACATAACAGATGTTAATTCTTACCTGGAGTATAAGTCAGTCACTGCTATAGATCTCACTATGTAACATAACAGATGTTAATTCTTATCTGGGGTATAAGTCAGTCACTGCTATAGATCTCATTATGTAACATAACAGATGTTAATTCTTATCTGGAGTATTAGTCAGTCACTGCTATAGATCTCACTATGTAACATAACAGATGTTAATTCTTATCTGGTTTATTAGTCAGTCACTGCTATAGATCTCATTATGTAACATAACAGATGTTAATTCTTATCTGGGGTATATGTCAGTCACTGCTATAGATCTCACTATGTAACATAACAGATGTTAATTCTTATCTGGGGTATAAGTCAGTCACTGCTATAGATCTCACTATGTAACATAACAGATGTTAATTCTTATCTGGTTTATTAGTCAGTCACTGCTATAGATCTCATTATGTAACATAACAGATGTAAATCCTTATCTGGGGTATAAGTCAGACACTGCTATAGATCTCATTATGTAACATAACAGATGTTAATTCTTATCCGGGGTATAAGTCAGTCACTGCTATAGATCTCAATATGTAACATAACAGATGTTAATTCTTACCTGGAGTATAAGTCAGTCACTGCTATAGATCTCACTATGTAACATAACAGATGTTAATTCTTATCTGGGGTATAAGTCAGTCACTGCTATAGATCTCATTATGTAACATAACAGATGTTAATTCTTATCTGGAGTATTAGTCAGTCACTGCTATAGATCTCACTATGTAACATAACAGATGTTAATTCTTATCTGGTTTATTAGTCAGTCACTGCTATAGATCTCATTATGTAACATAACAGATGTTAATTCTTATCTGGGGTATATGTCAGTCACTGCTATAGATCTCACTATGTAACATAACAGATGTTAATTCTTATCTGGGGTATAAGTCAGTCACTGCTATAGATCTCACTATGTAACATAACAGATGTTAATTCTTATCTGGTTTATTAGTCAGTCACTACTATAGATCTCATTATGTAACAAAACAGATGTCAATTCTTATCTGGGGTATAAGTCAGTCACTGCTATAGATCTCACTATGTAACATAACAGATGTTAATTCTTATCTGGGGTATAAGTCAGTCACTGCTATAGATCTCATTATGTAACATAACAGTTGTTAATTCTTATCTGGGGTATAAGTCAGTCACTGCTATAGATCTCATTATGTAACATAACAGATGTTAATTCTTATCTGGGGTATAAGTCAGTCACTGCTATAGATCTCATTATGTAACATAACAGATGTTAATTCTTATCTGGGGTATAAGTCAGTCACTGCTATAGATCTCACTATGTAACATAACAGATGTTAATTCTTATCTGGGGTATAAGTCAGTCACTGCTATAGAACTCATTATGTAACATTACAGATGTTAATTCTTATCTGGGGTATAAGTCAGTCACTGCTATAGATCTCACTATGTAACATAACAGATGTTAATTCTTATCTGGGGTATTAGTCAGTATCTGCTATAGATCTCATTATGTAACATAACAGATGTTAATTCTTATCTGGGGTATAAGTCAGTCACTGCTATATATCTCACTATGTAACATAACAGATGTTAATTCTTATCTGGGGTATAAATCAGTCACTGCTATAGATCTCACTATGTAACATAACAGATGTTAATTCTTATCTGGGGTATAAGTCAGTCACTGCTATAGATCACATTATGTAACATAACAGATGTTAATTCTTATCTGGGGTATAAGTCAGTCACTGCTATAGATCTCATTATGTAGCATAACAGATGTAAATTCTTATCTGGGGTATTAGTCAGTCACTGCTATAGATCTCACTATGTAGCATAACAGATGTTAATTCTTATCTGGGGTATAAGTCAGACACTGCTATAGATCTCATTATGTAACATAACAGATGTAAATCCTTATCTGGGGTATAAGTCAGACACTGCTATAGATCTCATTATGTAACATAACAGATGTTAATTCTTATCTGGGGTATAAGTCAGTCACTGCTATAGATCTCACTATGTAACATAACAGATGTTAATTCTTATCTGGTTTATTAGTCAGTCACTGCTATAGATCTCGCTATGTAACATAACAGATGTAAATTCTTATCTGAGGTATAAGTCAGTCACTGCTATAGATCTCACTATGTAACATAACAGATGTTAATTCTTATCTGGGGTATTAGTCAGACACTGCTATAGATCTCACTATGTAACATAACAGATGTAAATTCTTATCTGGGGTATAAGTCAGTCACTGCTATAGATCTCACTATGTAACATAACAGATGTTAATTCTTATCTGGGGTATTAGTCAGTCACTGCTATAGATCTCACTATGTAACATAACAGATGTTAATTCTTATCTGGTTTATTAGTCAGTCACTGCTATAGATCTCATTATGTAACATAACAGATGTTAATTCTTATCTGGGGTATAAGTCAGTCACTGCTATAGATCTCATTATGTAACATAACAGTTGTTAATTCTTATCTGGGGTATAAGTCAGTCACTGCTATAGATCTCATTATGTAACATAACAGATGTTAATTCTTATCTGGGGTATAAGTCAGTCACTGCTATAGATCTCACTATGTAACATAACAGATGTTAATTCTTATCTGGGGTATTAGTCAGTATCTGCTATAGATCTCATTATGTAACATAACAGTTGTTAATTCTTATCTGGGGTATAAGTCAGTCACTGCTATAGATCTCACTATGTAACATAACAGATGTTAATTCTTATCTGGGGTATAAGTCAGTCACTGCTATAGATCTCACTATGTAACATAACAGATGTTAATTCTTATCTGGGGTATAAGTCAGTCACTGCTATAGATCTCACTATGTAACATAACAGATGTTAATTCTTATCTGGAGTATTAGTCAGTCACTGCTATAGATCTCATTATGTAACATAACAGATGTTAATTCTTATCTGGGGTATAAGTCAGTCACTGCTATAGATCTCATTATGTAGCATAACAGATGTAAATTCTTATCTGGGGTATAAGTCAGTCACTGCTATAGATCTCACTATGTAGCATAACAGATGTTAATTCTTATCTGGGGTATACGTCAGACACTGCTATAGATCTCATTATGTAACATAACAGATGTAAATCCTTATCTGGGGTATAAGTCAGACACCGCTATAGATCTCATTATGTAACATAACAGATGTTAATTCTTATCCGGGGTATAAGTCAGTCACTGCTATAGATCTCACTATGTAACATAACAGATGTTAATTCTTACCTGGAGTATAAGTCAGTCACTGCTATAGATCTCACTATGTAACATAACAGATGTTAATTCTTATCTGGTTTATTAGTCAGTCACTGCTATAGATCTCATTATGTAACATAACAGATGTTAATTCTTATCTGGGGTATAAGTCAGTCACTGCTATAGATCTCACTATGTAACATAACAGATGTTAATTCTTATCTGGGGTATAAGTCAGTCACTGCTATAGATCTCACTATGTAACATAACAGATGTTAATTCTTATCTGGTTTATTAGTCAGTCACTGCTATAGATCTCATTATGTAACATAACAGATGTCAATTCTTATCTGGGGTATAAGTCAGTCACTGCTATAGATCTCACTATGTAACATAACAGATGTTAATTCTTATCTGGGGTATAAGTCAGTCACTGCTATAGATCTCATTATGTAACATAACAGTTGTTAATTCTTATCTGGGGTATAAGTCAGTCACTGCTATAGATCTCATTATGTAACATAACAGATGTTAATTCTTATCTGGGGTATAAGTCAGTCACTGCTATAGATCTCACTATGTAACATAACAGATGTTAATTCTTATCTGGGGTATTAGTCAGTATCTGCTATAGATCTCATTATGTAACATAACAGTTGTTAATTCTTATCTGGGGTATAAGTCAGTCACTGCTATAGATCTCACTATGTAACATAACAGATGTTAATTCTTATCTGGGGTATAAGTCAGTCACTGCTATAGATCTCACTATGTAACATAACAGATGTTAATTCTTATCTGGGGTATAAGTCAGTCACTGCTATAGGTCTCACTATGTAACATAACAGATGTTAATTCTTATCTGGAGTATTAGTCAGTCACTGCTATAGATCTCATTATGTAACATAACAGATGTTAATTCTTATCTGGGGTATAAGTCAGTCACTGCTATAGATCTCATTATGTAGCATAACAAATGTAAATTCTTATCTGGGGTATAAGTCAGTCACTGCTATAGATCTCACTATGTAGCATAACAGATGTTAATTCTTATCTGGGGTATAAGTCAGACACTGCTATAGATCTCATTATGTAACATAACAGATGTAAATCCTTATCTGGGGTATAAGTCAGACACTGCTATAGATCTCATTATGTAACATAACAGATGTTAATTCTTATCCGGGGTATAAGTCAGTCACTGCTATAGATCTCAATATGTAACATAACAGATGTTAATTCTTACCTGGAGTATAAGTCAGTCACTGCTATAGATCTCACTATGTAACATAACAGATGTTAATTCTTATCTGGGGTATAAGTCAGTCACTGCTATAGATCTCATTATGTAACATAACAGATGTTAATTCTTATCTGGAGTATTAGTCAGTCACTTCTATAGATCTCACTATGTAACATAACAGATGTTAATTCTTATCTGGATTATTAGTCAGTCACTGCTATAGATCTCATTATGTAACATAACAGATGTTAATTCTTATCTGGGGTATATGTCAGTCACTGCTATAGATCTCACTATGTAACATAACAGATGTTAATTCTTATCTGGGGTATAAGTCAGTCACTGCTATAGATCTCACTATGTAACATAACAGATGTTAATTCTTATCTGGTTTATTAGTCAGTCACTGCTATAGATCTCATTATGTAACATAACAGATGTCAATTCTTATCTGGGGTATAAGTCAGTCACTGCTATAGATCTCACTATGTAACATAACAGATGTTAATTCTTATCTGGGGTATAAGTCAGTCACTGCTATAGATCTCATTATGTAACATAACAGTTGTTAATTCTTATCTGGGGTATAAGTCAGTCACTGCTATAGATCTCATTATGTAACATAACAGATGTTAATTCTTATCTGGGGTATAAGTCAGTCACTGCTATAGATCTCATTATGTAACATAACAGATGTTAATTCTTATCTGGGGTATAAGTCAGTCACTGCTATAGATCTCACTATGTAACATAACAGATGTTAATTCTAATCTGGGGTATAAGTCAGTCACTGCTATAGATCTCATTATGTAACATAACAGATGTTAATTCTTATCTGGGGTATAAGTCAGTCACTGCTATAGATCTCACTATGTAACATAACAGATGTTAATTCTTATCTGGGGTATTAGTCAGTATCTGCTATAGATCTCATTATGTAACATAACAGATGTTAATTCTTATCTGGGGTATAAGTCAGTCACTGCTATATATCTCACTATGTAACATAACAGATGTTAATTGTTATCTGGGGTATAAATCAGTCACTGCTATAGATCTCACTATGTAACATAACAGATGTTAATTCTTATCTGGGGTATAAGTCAGTCACTGCTATAGATCTCATTATGTAACATAACAGATGTTAATTCTTATCTGGGGTATAAGTCAGTCACTGCTATAGATCTCATTATGTAGCATAACAGATGTAAATTCTTATCTGGGGTATTAGTCAGTCACTGCTATAGATCTCACTATGTAGCATAACAGATGTTAATTCTTATCTGGGGTATAAGTCAGACACTGCTATAGATCTCATTATGTAACATAACAGATGTAAATCCTTATCTGGGGTATAAGTCAGACACTGCTATAGATCTCATTATGTAACATAACAGATGTTAATTCTTATCTGGGGTATAAGTCAGTCACTGCTATAGATCTCACTATGTAACATAACAGATGTTAATTCTTATCTGGTTTATTAGTCAGTCACTGCTATAGATCTCACTATGTAACATAACAGATGTAAATTCTTATCTGGGGTATAAGTCAGTCACTGCTATAGATCTCACTATGTAACATAACAGATGTTAATTCTTATCTGGGGTATTAGTCAGACACTGCTATAGATCTCACTATGTAACATAACAGATGTAAATTCTTATCTGGGGTATAAGTCAGTCACTGCTATAGATCTCACTATGTAACATAACAGATGTTAATTCTTATCTGGGGTATAAGTCAGTCACTGCTATAGATCTCACTATGTAACATAACAGATGTTAATTCTTATCTGGTTTATTAGTCAGTCACTGCTATAGATCTCATTATGTAACATAACAGATGTTAATTCTTATCTGGGGTATAAGTCAGTCACTGCTATAGATCTCATTATGTAACATAACAGTTGTTAATTCTTATCTGGGGTATAAGTCAGTCACTGCTATAGATCTCATTATGTAACATAACAGATGTTAATTCTTATCTGGGGTATAAGTCAGTCACTGCTATAGATCTCACTATGTAACATAACAGATGTTAATTCTTATCTGGGGTATTAGTCAGTATCTGCTATAGATCTCATTATGTAACATAACAGTTGTTAATTCTTATCTGGGGTATAAGTCAGTCACTGCTATAGATCTCACTATGTAACATAACAGATGTTAATTCTTATCTGGGGTATAAGTCAGTCACTGCTATAGATCTCACTATGTAACATAACAGATGTTAATTCTTATCTGGGGTATAAGTCAGTCACTGCTATAGATCTCACTATGTAACATAACAGATGTTAATTCTTATCTGGAGTATTAGTCAGTCACTGCTATAGATCTCATTATGTAACATAACAGATGTTAATTGTTATCTGGGGTATAAGTCAGTCACTGCTATAGATCTCATTATGTAGCATAACAGATGTAAATTCTTATCTGGGGTATAAGTCAGTCACTGCTATAGATCTCACTATGTAGCATAACAGATGTTAATTCTTATCTGGGGTATACGTCAGACACTGCTATAGATCTCATTATGTAACATAACAGATGTAAATCCTTATCTGGGGTATAAGTCAGACACCGCTATAGATCTCATTATGTAACATAACAGATGTTAATTCTTATCCGGGGTATAAGTCAGTCACTGCTATAGATCTCACTATGTAACATAACAGATGTTAATTCTTACCTGGAGTATAAGTCAGTCACTGCTATAGATCTCACTATGTAACATAACAGATGTTAATTCTTATCTGGTTTATTAGTCAGTCACTGCTATAGATCTCATTATGTAACATAACAGATGTTAATTCTTATCTGGGGTATAAGTCAGTCACTGCTATAGATCTCACTATGTAACATAACAGATGTTAATTCTTATCTGGGGTATAAGTCAGTCACTGCTATAGATCTCACTATGTAACATAACAGATGTTAATTCTTATCTGGTTTATTAGTCAGTCACTGCTATAGATCTCATTATGTAACATAACAGATGTCAATTCTTATCTGGGGTATAAGTCAGTCACTGCTATAGATCTCACTATGTAACATAACAGATGTTAATTCTTATCTGGGGTATAAGTCAGTCACTGCTATAGATCTCATTATGTAACATAACAGTTGTTTATTCTTATCTGGGGTATAAGTCAGTCACTGCTATAGATCTCATTATGTAACATAACAGATGTTAATTCTTATCTGGGGTATAAGTCAGTCACTGCTATAGATCTCATTATGTAACATAACAGATGTTAATTCTTATCTGGGGTATTAGTCAGTCACTGCTATAGATCTCACTATGTAGCATAACAGATGTTAATTCTTATCTGGGGTATAAGTCAGACACTGCTATAGATCTCATTATGTAACATAACAGATGTAAATCCTTATCTGGGGTATAAGTCAGACACTGCTATAGATCTCATTATGTAACATAACAGATGTTAATTCTTATCTGGGGTATAAGTCAGTCACTGCTATAGATCTCACTATGTAACATAACAGATGTTAATTCTTATCTGGTTTATTAGTCAGTCACTGCTATAGATCTCACTATGTAACATAACAGATGTAAATTCTTATCTGGGGTATAAGTCAGTCACTGCTATAGATCTCACTATGTAACATAACAGATGTTAATTCTTATCTGGGGTATTAGTCAGTCACTGCTATAGATCTCACTATGTAACATAACAGATGTAAATTCTTATCTGGGGTATAAGTCAGTCACTGCTATAGATCTCACTATGTAACATAACAGATGTTAATTCTTATCTGGGGTATTAGTCAGTCACTGCTATAGATCTCACTATGTAACATAACAGATGTTAATTCTTATCTCGTTTATTAGTCAGTCACTGCTATAGATCTCATTATGTAACATAACAGATGTTAATTCTTATCTGGGGTATAAGTCAGTCACTGCTATAGATCTCATTATGTAACATAACAGTTGTTAATTCTTATCTGGGGTATAAGTCAGTCACTGCTATAGATCTCATTATGTAACATAACAGATGTTAATTCTTATCTGGGGTATAAGTCAGTCACTGCTATAGATCTCATTATGTAACATAACAGATGTTAATTCTTATCTGGGGTATTAGTCAGTATCTGCTGTAGATCTCATTATGTAAGATAACAGTTGTTAATTCTTATCTGGGGTATAAGTCAGTCACTGCTATAGATCTCACTATGTAACATAACAGATGTTAATTCTTATCTGGGGTATAAGTCAGTCACTGCTATAGATCTCACTATGTAACATAACAGATGTTAATTCTTATCTGGGGTATAAGTCAGACACTGCTATAGATCTCATTATGTAACATAACAGATGTAAATCCTTATCTGGGGTATAAGTCAGACACTGCTATAGATCTCATTATGTAACATAACAGATGTTAATTCTTATCCGGGGTATAAGTCAGTCACTGCTATAGATCTCACTATGTAACATAACAGATGTTAATTCTTATCTGGGGTATAAGTCAGTCACTGCTATAGATCTCATTATGTAACATAACAGATGTAAATTCTTATCTGGGGTATAAGTCAGTCACTGCTATAGATCTCATTATGTAACATAACAGATGTTAATTCTTATCTGGAGTATTAGTCAGTCACTGCTATAGATCTCACTATGTAACATAACAGATGTTAATTCTTATCTGGTTTATTAGTCAGTCACTGCTATAGATCTCATTATGTAACATAACAGATGTTAATTCTTATCTGGGGTATAAGTCAGTCACTGCTATAGATCTCACTATGTAACATAACAGATGTTAATTCTTATCTGGGGTATAAGTCAGTCACTGCTATAGATCTCATTATGTAACATAACAGTTGTTAATTCTTATCTGGGGTATAAGTCAGTCACTGCTATAGATCTCATTATGTAACATAACAGATGTTAATTCTTATCTGGGGTATAAGTCAGTCACTGCTATAGATCTCATTATGTAACATAACAGATGTTAATTCTTATCTGGGGTATAAGTCAGTCACTGCTATAGATCTCACTATGTAACATAACAGATGTTAATTCTTATCTGGGGTATAAGTCAGTCACTGCTATAGATCTCATTATGTAACATAACAGATGTTAATTCTTATCTGGGGTATAAGTCAGTCACTGCTATAGATCTCACTATGTAACATAACAGATGTTAATTCTTATCTGGGGTATTAGTCAGTATCTGCCATAGATCTCATTATGTAACATAACAGATGTTAATTCTTATCTGGGGTATAAGTCAGTCACTGCTATATATCTCACTATGTAACATAACAGATGTTAATTCTTATCTGGGGTATAAGTCAGTCACTGCTATAGATCTCACTATGTAACATAACAGATGTTAATTCTTATCTGGGGTATAAGTCAGTCACTGCTATAGATCTCATTATGTAACATAACAGATGTTAATTCTTATCTGGGTATAAGTCAGTCACTGCTATAGATCTCATTATGTAGCATAACAGATGTAAATTCTTATCTGGGGTATTAGTCAGTCACTGCTATAGATCTCACTATGTAGCATAACAGATGTTAATTCTTATCTGGGGTATAAGTCAGACACTGCTATAGATCTCATTATGTAACATAACAGATGTAAATCCTTATCTGGGGTATAAGTCAGACACTGCTATAGATCTCATTATGTAACATAACAGATGTTAATTCTTATCTGGGGTATAAGTCAGTCACTGCTATAGATCTCACTATGTAACATAACAGATGTTAATTCTTATCTGGTTTATTAGTCAGTCACTGCTATTGATCTCACTATGTAACATAACAGATGTAAATTCTTATCTGGGGTATAAGTCAGTCACTGCTATAGATCTCACTATGTAACATAACAGATGTTAATTCTTATCTGGTTTATTAGTCAGTCACTGCTATAGATCTCACTATGTAACATAACAGATGTAAATTCTTATCTGGGGTATAAGTCAGTCACTGCTATAGATCTCACTATGTAACATAACAGATGTTAATTCTTATCTGGGGTATTAGTCAGTCACTGCTATAGATCTCACTATGTAACATAACAGATGTTAATTCTTATCTGGTTTATTAGTCAGTCACTGCTATAGATCTCATTATGTAACATAACAGATGTTAATTCTTATCTGGGGTATAAGTTAGTCACTGCTATAGATCTCATTATGTAACATAACAGTTGTTAATTCTTATCTGGGGTATAAGTCAGTCACTGCTATAGATCTCATTATGTAACATAACAGATGTTAATTTTTATCTGGGGTATAAGTCAGTCACTGCTATAGATCTCACTATGTAACATAACAGATGTTAATTCTTATCTGGGGTATTAGTCAGTATCTGCTATAGATCTCATTATGTAAGATAACAGTTGTTAATTCTTATCTGGGGTATAAGTCAGTCACTGCTATAGATCTCACTATGTAACATAACAGATGTTAATTCTTATCTGGGGTATAAGTCAGTCACTGCTATAGGTCTCACTATGTAACATAACAGATGTTAATTCTTATCTGGAGTATTAGTCAGTCAGTGCTATAGATCTCATTATGTAACATAACAGATGTTAATTCTTATCTGGGGTATAAGTCAGTCACTGCTACAGATCTCATTATGTAGCATAACAGATGTAAATTCTTATCTGGGGTATAAGTCAGTCACTGCTATAGATCTCACTATGTAGCATAACAGATTTTAATTCTTATCTGGGGTATACGTCAGACACTGCTATAGATCTCATTATGTAACATAACAGATGTAAATCCTTATCTGGGGTATAAGTCAGACACTGCTATAGATCTCATTATGTAACATAACAGATGTTAATTCTTATCCGGGGTATAAGTCAGTCACTGCTATAGATCTCACTATGTAACATAACAGATGTTAATTCTTACCTGGAGTATAAGTCAGTCACTGCTATAGATCTCACTATGTAACATAACAGATGTTAATTCTTATCTGGGGTATAAATCAGTCACTGCTATAGATCTCATTATGTAACATAACAGATGTAAATTCTTATCTGGGGTATAAGTCAGTCACTGCTATAGATCTCATTATGTAACATAACAGATGTTAATTCTTATCTGGGGTATTAGTCAGTCACTGCTATAGATCTCACTATGTAACATAACAGATGTTAATTCTTATCTGGTTTATTAGTCAGTCACTGCTATAGATCTCATTATGTAACATAACAGATGTTAATTCTTATCTGGGGTATAAGTCAGTCACTGCTATAGATCTCACTATGTAACATAACAGATGTTAATTCTTATCTGGGGTATTAGTCAGTCACTGCTATAGATCTCATTATGTAACATAACAGATGTTAATTCTTATCTGGGGTATAAGTCAGTCACTGCTATAGATCTCATTATGTAACATAACAGATGTTAATTCTTATCTGGGGTATAAGTCAGTCACTGCTATAGATCTCACTATGTAACATAACAGATGTTAATTCTTATCTGGGGTATAAGTCAGTCACTGCTATAGATCTCACTATGTAACATAACAGATGTTAATTCTTATCTGGGGTATAAGTCAGTCACTGCTATAGATCTCATTATGTAACATAACAGATGTTAATTCTTATCTGGGGTATAAGTCAGTCACTGCTATAGATCTCACTATGTAACATAACAGATGTTAATTCTTATCTGGGGTATAAGTCAGTCACTGCTATAGATCTCACTATGTAACATAACAGATGTTAATTCTTATCTGGGGTATTAGTCAGTCACTGCTATAGATCTCATTATGTAACATAACAGATGTTAATTCTTATCTGGGGTATAAGTCAGTCACTGCTATAGATCTCACTATGTAGCATAACAGATGTTAATTCTTATCTGGGGTATAAGTCAGTCACTGCTATAGATCTCACTATGTAACATAACAGATGTTAATTCTTATCTGGGGTATAAGTCAGTCACTGCTATAGATCTCATTATGTAACATAACAGATGTTAATTCTTATCTGGGGTATAAGTCAGTCACTGCTATAGATCTCACTATGTAACATAACAGATGTTAATTCTTATCTGGGGTATAAGTCAGTCACTGCTATAGATCTCACTATGTAACATAACAGATGTTAATTCTTATCTGGGGTATAAGTCAGTCACTGCTATAGATCTCATTATGTAACATAACAGATGTTAATTCTTATCTGGGGTATAAGTCAGTCACTGCTATAGATCTCATTATGTAACATAACAGATGTTAATTCTTATCTGGGGTATAAGTCAGTCACTGCTATAGATCTCACTATGTAACATAACAGATGTTAATTCTTATCTGGGGTATAAGTCAGTCACTGCTATAGATCTCATTATGTAACATAACAGATGTTAATTCTTATCTGGGGTATAAGTCAGTCACTGCTATAGATCTCATTATGTAACATAACAGATGTTAATTCTTATCTGGGGTATAAGTCAGTCACTGCTATAGATCTCATTATGTAACATAACAGATGTTAATTCTTATCTGGGGTATAAGTCAGTCACTGCTATAGATCTCACTATGTAACATAACAGATGTTAATTCTTATCTGGGGTATAAGTCAGTCACTGCTATAGATCTCACTATGTAACATAACAGATGTTAATTCTTATCTGGGGTATAAGTCAGTCACTGCTATAGATCTCACTATGTAACATAACAGATGTTAATTCTTATCTGGGGTATAAGTCAGTCACTGCTATAGATCTCATTATGTAACATAACAGATGTTAATTCTTATCTGGGGTATAAGTCAGTCACTGCTATAGATCTCACTATGTAACATAACAGATGTTAATTCTTATCTGGGGTATAAGTCAGTCACTGCTATAGATCTCACTATGTAACATAACAGATGTTAATTCTTATCTGGGGTATAAGTCAGTCACTGCTATAGATCTCACTATGTAACATAACAGATGTTAATTCTTATCTGGGGTATTAGTCAGTCACTGCTATAGATCTCATTATGTAACATAACAGATGTTAATTCTTATCTGGGGTATAAGTCAGTCACTGCTATAGATCTCACTATGTAACATAACAGATGTTAATTCTTATCTGGGGTATTAGTCAGTCACTGCTATAGATCTCACTATGTAACATAACAGATGTTAATTCTTATCTGGTTTATTAGTCAGTCACTGCTATAGATCTCACTATGTAACATAACAGATGTTAATTCTTATCTGGGGTATAAGTCAGTCACTGCTATAGATCTCACTATGTAACATAACAGTTGTTAATTCTTATCTGGGGTATAAGTCAGTCACTGCTATAGATCTCATTATGTAACATAACAGATGTTAATTCTTATCTGGGGTATAAGTCAGTCACTGCTATAGATCTCACTATGTAACATAACAGATGTTAATTCTTATCTGGGGTATAAGTCAGTCACTGCTATAGGTCTCACTATGTAACATAACAGATGTAAATCCTTATCTTGGGTATTAGTCAGTATCTGCTATAGATCTCACTATGTAACATAACGGATGTTAATTCTTATCTGGGGTATAAGTCAGTCACTGCTATAGATCTCATTATGTAACATAACAGATGTTAATTCTTATCTGGGGTATAAGTCAGTCACTGCTATAGATCTCATTATGTAGCATAACAGATGTAAATTCTTATCTGGGGTATTAGTCAGTCACTGCTATAGATCTCACTATGTAGCATAACAGATGTTAATTCTTATCTGGGGTATAAGTCAGACACTGCTATAGATCTCATTATGTAACATAACAGATGTAAATCCTTATCTGGGGTATAAGTCAGACACTGCTATAGATCTCATTATGTAACATAACAGATGTTAATTCTTATCTGGGGTATAAGTCAGTCACTGCTATAGATCTCACTATGTAACATAACAGATGTTAATTCTTATCTGGTTTATTAGTCAGTCACTGCTATAGATCTCACTATGTAACATAACAGATGTAAATTCTTATCTGGGGTATAAGTCAGTCACTGCTATAGATCTCACTATGTAACATAACAGATGTTAATTCTTATCTGGGGTATTAGTCAGTCACTGCTATAGATCTCACTATGTAACATAACAGATGTAAATTCTTATCTGGGGTATAAGTCAGTCACTGCTATAGATCTCACTATGTAACATAACAGATGTTAATTCTTATCTGGGGTATTAGTCAGTCACTGCTATAGATCTCACTATGTAACATAACAGATGTTAATTCTTATCTCGTTTATTAGTCAGTCACTGCTATAGATCTCATTATGTAACATAACAGATGTTAATTCTTATCTGGGGTATAAGTCAGTCACTGCTATAGATCTCATTATGTAACATAACAGTTGTTAATTCTTATCTGGGGTATAAGTCAGTCACTGCTATAGATCTCATTATGTAACATAACAGATGTTAATTCTTATCTGGGGTATAAGTCAGTCACTGCTATAGATCTCATTATGTAACATAACAGATGTTAATTCTTATCTGGGGTATTAGTCAGTATCTGCTGTAGATCTCATTATGTAAGATAACAGTTGTTAATTCTTATCTGGGGTATAAGTCAGTCACTGCTATAGATCTCACTATGTAACATAACAGATGTTAATTCTTATCTGGGGTATAAGTCAGTCACTGCTATAGATCTCACTATGTAACATAACAGATGTTAATTCTTATCTGGGGTATAAGTCAGACACTGCTATAGATCTCATTATGTAACATAACAGATGTAAATCCTTATCTGGGGTATAAGTCAGACACTGCTATAGATCTCATTATGTAACATAACAGATGTTAATTCTTATCCGGGGTATAAGTCAGTCACTGCTATAGATCTCACTATGTAACATAACAGATGTTAATTCTTATCTGGGGTATAAGTCAGTCACTGCTATAGATCTCATTATGTAACATAACAGATGTAAATTCTTATCTGGGGTATAAGTCAGTCACTGCTATAGATCTCATTATGTAACATAACAGATGTTAATTCTTATCTGGAGTATTAGTCAGTCACTGCTATAGATCTCACTATGTAACATAACAGATGTTAATTCTTATCTGGTTTATTAGTCAGTCACTGCTATAGATCTCATTATGTAACATAACAGATGTTAATTCTTATCTGGGGTATAAGTCAGTCACTGCTATAGATCTCACTATGTAACATAACAGATGTTAATTCTTATCTGGGGTATAAGTCAGTCACTGCTATAGATCTCATTATGTAACATAACAGTTGTTAATTCTTATCTGGGGTATAAGTCAGTCACTGCTATAGATCTCATTATGTAACATAACAGATGTTAATTCTTATCTGGGGTATAAGTCAGTCACTGCTATAGATCTCATTATGTAACATAACAGATGTTAATTCTTATCTGGGGTATAAGTCAGTCACTGCTATAGATCTCACTATGTAACATAACAGATGTTAATTCTTATCTGGGGTATAAGTCAGTCACTGCTATAGATCTCATTATGTAACATAACAGATGTTAATTCTTATCTGGGGTATAAGTCAGTCACTGCTATAGATCTCACTATGTAACATAACAGATGTTAATTCTTATCTGGGGTATTAGTCAGTATCTGCCATAGATCTCATTATGTAACATAACAGATGTTAATTCTTATCTGGGGTATAAGTCAGTCACTGCTATATATCTCACTATGTAACATAACAGATGTTAATTCTTATCTGGGGTATAAGTCAGTCACTGCTATAGATCTCACTATGTAACATAACAGATGTTAATTCTTATCTGGGGTATAAGTCAGTCACTGCTATAGATCTCATTATGTAACATAACAGATGTTAATTCTTATCTGGGGTATAAGTCAGTCACTGCTATAGATCTCATTATGTAGCATAACAGATGTAAATTCTTATCTGGGGTATTAGTCAGTCACTGCTATAGATCTCACTATGTAGCATAACAGATGTTAATTCTTATCTGGGGTATAAGTCAGACACTGCTATAGATCTCATTATGTAACATAACAGATGTAAATCCTTATCTGGGGTATAAGTCAGACACTGCTATAGATCTCATTATGTAACATAACAGATGTTAATTCTTATCTGGGGTATAAGTCAGTCACTGCTATAGATCTCACTATGTAACATAACAGATGTTAATTCTTATCTGGTTTATTAGTCAGTCACTGCTATAGATCTCACTATGTAACATAACAGATGTTAATTCTTATCTGGGGTATAAGTCAGTCACTGCTATAGATCTCACTATGTAACATAACAGATGTTAATTCTTATCTGGTTTATTAGTCAGTCACTGCTATAGATCTCACTATGTAACATAACAGATGTAAATTCTTATCTGGGGTATAAGTCAGTCACTGCTATAGATCTCACTATGTAACATAACAGATGTTAATTCTTATCTGGGGTATTAGTCAGTCACTGCTATAGATCTCACTATGTAACATAACAGATGTTAATTCTTATCTGGTTTATTAGTCAGTCACTGCTATAGATCTCATTATGTAACATAACAGATGTTAATTCTTATCTGGGGTATAAGTCAGTCACTGCTATAGATCTCATTATGTAACATAACAGTTGTTAATTCTTATCTGGGGTATAAGTCAGTCACTGCTATAGATCTCATTATGTAACATAACAGATGTTAATTTTTATCTGGGGTATAAGTCAGTCACTGCTATAGATCTCACTATGTAACATAACAGATGTTAATTCTTATCTGGGGTATTAGTCAGTATCTGCTATAGATCTCATTATGTAACATAACAGTTGTTAATTCTTATCTGGGGTATAAGTCAGTCACTGCTATAGATCTCACTATGTAACATAACAGATGTTAATTCTTATCTGGGGTATAAGTCAGTCACTGCTATAGGTCTCACTATGTAACATAACAGATGTTAATTCTTATCTGGAGTATTAGTCAGTCAGTGCTATAGATCTCATTATGTAACATAACAGATGTTAATTCTTATCTGGGGTATAAGTCAGTCACTGCTACAGATCTCATTATGTAGCATAACAGATGTAAATTCTTATCTGGGGTATAAGTCAGTCACTGCTATAGATCTCACTATGTAGCATAACAGATTTTAATTCTTATCTGGGGTATACGTCAGACACTGCTATAGATCTCATTATGTAACATAACAGATGTAAATCCTTATCTGGGGTATAAGTCAGACACTGCTATAGATCTCATTATGTAACATAACAGATGTTAATTCTTATCCGGGGTATAAGTCAGTCACTGCTATAGATCTCACTATGTAACATAACAGATGTTAATTCTTACCTGGAGTATAAGTCAGTCACTGCTATAGATCTCACTATGTAACATAACAGATGTTAATTCTTATCTGGGGTATAAGTCAGTCACTGCTATAGATCTCATTATGTAACATAACAGATGTAAATTCTTATCTGGGGTATAAGTCAGTCACTGCTATAGATCTCATTATGTAACATAACAGATGTTAATTCTTATCTGGAGTATTAGTCAGTCACTGCTATAGATCTCACTATGTAACATAACAGATGTTAATTCTTATCTGGTTTATTAGTCAGTCACTGCTATAGATCTCATTATGTAACATAACAGATGTTAATTCTTATCTGGGGTATAAGTCAGTCACTGCTATAGATCTCACTATGTAACATAACAGATGTTAATTCTTATCTGGGGTATAAGTCAGTCACTGCTATAGATCTCACTATGTAACATAACAGATGTTAATTCTTATCTGGTTTATTAGTCAGTCACTGCTATAGATCTCATTATGTAACATAACAGATGTTAATTCTTATCTGGGGTATAAGTCAGTCACTGCTATAGATCTCATTATGTAACATAACAGATGTTAATTCTTATCTGGGGTATAAGTCAGTCACTGCTATAGATCTCACTATGTAACATAACAGATGTTAATTCTTATCTGGGGTATTAGTCTGTATCTGCTATAGATCTCATTATGTAACATAACAGTTGTTAATTCTTATCTGGGGTATAAGTCAGTCACTGCTATAGATCTCACTATGTAACATAACAGATGTTAATTCTTATCTGGGGTATAAGTCAGTCACTGCTATAGATCTCACTATGTAACATAACAGATGTTAATTCTTATCTGGGGTATAAGTCAGTCACTGCTATAGATCTCATTATGTAACATAACAGATGTTAATTCTTATCTGGGGTATAAGTCAGTCACTGCTATAGATCTCACTATGTAACATAACAGATGTTAATTCTTATCTGGGGTATTAGTCAGTATCTGCTATAGATCTCATTATGTAACATAACAGATGTTAATTCTTATCTGGGGTATAAGTCAGTCACTGCTATATATCTCACTATGTAAGATAACAGATGTTAATTCTTATCTGGGGTATAAGTCAGTCACTGCTATAGATCTCACTATGTAACATAACAGATGTTAATTCTTATCTGGGGTATAAGTCAGTCACTGCTATAGATCTCACTATGTAACATAACAGATGTTAATTTTTATCTGGGGTATTAGTCAGTCACTGCTATAGATCTCACTATGTAACATAACAGATGTTAATTCTTATCTGGTTTATTAGTCAGTCACTGCTATAGATCTCACTATGTAACATAACAGATGTTAATTCTTATCTGGTTTATTAGTCAGTCACTGCTATAGATCTCACTATGTAACATAACAGATGTTAATTCTTATCTGGGGTATAAGTCAGTCAATGCTATAGATCTCATTAAGTAATATAACAGATGTTAATTCTTATCTGGGGTATAAGTCAGACACTGCTATAGATCTCATTATGTAACATAACAGATGTTAATTCTTATCTGGGGTATAAGTCAGTCACTGCTATAGATCTCACTATGTAACATAACAGATGTTAATTCTTATCTGGGGTATAAGTCAGTCACTGCTATAGGTCTCACTATGTA
The DNA here is from genome assembly GCA_035048485.1 of Pteria penguin. Classification (NCBI taxonomy): domain Eukaryota; kingdom Metazoa; phylum Mollusca; class Bivalvia; order Pterioida; family Pteriidae; genus Pteria; species Pteria penguin. The sequence continues at coordinate 3,257,783 of CM068585.1, read as the reverse complement.
ACATAACAGATGTTAATTCTTATCTGGGGTATTAGTCAGTCACTGCTATAGATCTCACTATGTAACATAACAGATGTTAATTCTTATCTGGGGTATAAGTCAGTCACTGCTATAGATCTCATTATGTAACATAACAGATGTTAATTCTTATCTGGGGTATAAGTCAGTCACTGCTATAGATCTCATTATGTAGCATAACAGATGTAAATTCTTATCTGGGGTATAAGTCAGACACTGCTATAGATCTCATTATGTAACATAACAGATGTAAATCCTTATCTGGGGTATAAGTCAGACACTGCTATAGATCTCATTATGTAACATAACAGATGTTAATTCTTATCTGGGGTATAAGTCAGTCACTGCTATAGATCTCACTATGTAACATAACAGATGTTAATTCTTATCTGGTTTATTAGTCAGTCACTGCTTTAGATCTCACTATGTAACATAACAGATGTAAATTCTTATCTGGGGTATAAGTCAGTCACTGCTATAGATCTCACTATGTAACATAACAGATGTTAATTCTTATCTGGGGTATTAGTCAGTCACTGCTATAGATCTCAGTATGTAACATAACAGATGTTAATTCTTATCTGGTTTATTAGTCAGTCACTGCTATAGATCTCATTATGTAACATAACAGATGTTAATTCTTATCTGGGGTATAAGTCAGTCACTGCTATAGATCTCATTATGTAACATAACAGTTGTTAATTCTTATCTGGGGTATAAGTCAGTCGCTGCTATAGATCTCATTATGTAACATAACAGATGTTAATTCTTATCTGGGGTATAAGTCAGTCACTGCTATAGATCTCACTATGTAACATAACAGATGTTAATTCTTATCTGGGGTATTAGTCAGTATCTGCTATAGATCTCATTATGTAACATAACAGTTGTTAATTCTTATCTGGGGTATAAGTCAGTCACTGCTATAGATCTCACTATGTAACATAACAGATGTTAATTCTTATCTGGGGTATAAGTCAGTCACTGCTATAGATCTCACTATGTAACATAACAGATGTTAATTCTTATCTGGGATATAAGTCAGTCACTGCTATAGGTCTCACTATGTAACATAACAGATGTTAATTCTTATCTGGAGTATTAGTCAGTCACTGCTATAGATCTCATTATGTAACATAACAGATGTAAATCCTTTTCTGGGGTATAAGTCAGACACTGCTATAGATCTCATTATGTAACATAACAGATGTTAATTCTTATCCGGGGTATAAGTCAGTCACTGCTATAGATCTCACTATGTAACATAACAGATGTTAATTCTTACCTGGAGTATAAGTCAGTCACTGCTATAGATCTCACTATGTAACATAACAGATGTTAATTCTTATCTGGGGTATAAGTCAGTCACTGCTATAGATCTCATTATGTAACATAACAGATGTAAATTCTTATCTGGGGTATAAGTCAGTCACTGCTATAGATCTCATTATGTAACATAACAGATGTTAATTCTTATCTGGAGTATTAGTCAGTCACTGCTATAGATCTCACTATGTAACATAACCGATGTTAATTCTTATCCGGTTTATTAGTCAGTCACTGCTATAGATCTCATTATGTAACATAACAGATGTTAATTCTTATCTGGGGTATAAGTCAGTCACTGCTATAGATCTCACTATGTAACATAACAGATGTTAATTCTTATCTGGGGTATAAGTCAGTCACTGCTATAGATCTCACTATGTAACATAACAGATGTTAATTCTTATCTGGTTTATTAGTCAGTCACTTCTATAGATCTCATTATGTAACATAACAGATGTCAATTCTTATCTGGGGTATAAGTCAGTCACTGCTATAGATCTCACTATGTAACATAACAGATGTTAATTCTTATCTGGGGTATAAGTCAGTCACTGCTATAGATCTCATTATGTAACATAACAGTTGTTAATTCCTATCTGGGGTATAAGTCAGTCACTGCTATAGATCTCATTATGTAGCATAACAGATGTAAATTCTTATCTGGTTTATTAGTCAGTCACTGCTATAGATCTCATTATGTAACATAACAGATGTTAATTTTTATCTGGGGTATTAGTCAGTATCTGCTATAGATCTCACTATGTAACATAACGGATGTTAATTCTTATCTGGGGTATAAGTCAGTCACTGCTGATTATGTAGCATAACAGATGTAAATTTACTCACTGATGAAAAGCACTGATGCAACTTTTCTGCTGAAATGTGTGTGACATTTTAAATGTAACACAAATGAATTGACAGTTATGATGTTTGGTATTGTTAGGTCAGAAAATGTTTTATATAAGTTAGTACGTCTTTTTGCAGAAATTCACAGTAAGATACAGCCATCAAGACCAACAAAGGAACCCACACAATCTACAAACAGCACTCCAACACATAAGTCAGTCATATTGCAACCAAATCTTTACTTTCCATTATGTATTCTCCTGCTTCATTCTTAAAGATTGAACCAATTTTCTTGGATGTTTTCTAAAATATATGGAAATCAGTTATAGTATTTCATAGAGATAAGATGTCTGAAAACATCTCTTATGAAAAGATCTTTTAAACTGAATACAAAAATACACTGAATTTTGTAAATACTTGGAACTGGAGTGAGTATTTTAAAGAAACATGTTCTTTAAACATCATTTAGCTCATTATTAGCATATTGTACAATCCTGGTATGAAATGTTTCTACAGGGAAGAAAAGAAACCCTTGCCATCACGCCCTACAGCTCCACGTGCTATGGATCCTCCCCCTGACTTACCGACAAGGCCAGGACCGGGTCACCCTCTGTATCATTACATGCTCAGCACACCACATGGCTTAGCACTACATGACTTCCAAGGATCTCATCCAGATGAACTGTCAATTCAGGTAACGTCTCTGGAGTATCTTGAGGGAATGTTTATCTTTAGTACTTTGTCGGTCATAGGTCTCTGTTAACAGATAATTTGTATTATATTCTGTTAACAAGATGTTCAAGTACCTGATCTTTACTCACACGATAGCCTTGTCAGAGTAAGCGAGATGTTTTTAATTATAGTAGTCTGAGTTTAACACCTACTTGATGTCCTTGATGAATTAATGAAGGATGTCTTCCTGTGTTTTGTAGGGAATATCATTCTGAGGAATAAGTGTAAGAAATTTTGTCCAGGTTCTTGTTTTATGTTTCAATATAAACAGTTCCACATCATTTTTTACAGAAATACTCAACATTACTTTACAATGCAAAACTTAACAACTTCTTTTATCATATCTGTATGCATCAAAAAAAGAAATCGCAGTTAATTTTCAGCAGAGTGGTTTTCTGTTAATTATGCAATAATGAGCACTAAAAATCCCTCCCATTTATAAAGAAAACTGTACATTTAAAGTCGATAAGTAATAAAAAAAAATTATATTGTATGTTATATTTTATACCTTCAGCTATTAAATTTTGTTTCAATTCAGTGCTATTAATATGATAACCATATAACAGGAATCAAACCCGGGATTCTTGGCTTTTAGGGAAGACTCTCTCACCATTAAACTATGGGTGCCAATACAGGCAACCATCACACAATAAATACAATAAACTTTCTGTGTTTCAGTCAAATGATGTGGTCATCATCCTCAAGAGAATTGATGATTCATGGTTAATGGGACAGATTAGTAATAGACAAGGAATTTTCCCACAGGATTTCATACAGATTCAAGTACCACTTCCTGGAGAGGTGTCTGCTTTATACCTACATTTTAGTGCACAAGCGATGTTTAGAATAATAGCATAGCTCTCAGTTGTTTTACCATTATCATATCTTTTTTATACTATATGTAATAACTTTATTGTATTGAAAAAATTATTTCTTCAGCATATGACAAGAATATACACATGTGTAGATAAACATGAAATAAACCTTGAAGTCCATCTGCAACAAACATATTATTTCTGTTATTTTACCCACTGGTATTGTTGCAGGATGAGCTATAACAAAATTATCAAAACTTAAGTGTAATGTTGATATATTTAGCACAATGTAAAATTGTTTACCTTGTTTTATGTTTCAGTCTTTACCTCCTTCACAGGAAACCTTTGATACTTCACAGGAGACTTTTGGTACATCTGGTTCAGTTGGAGATTTCATCTCATCAGATTTTGTTGAGGAAAAAGTAGACACCATTGGAGTAGGGCCAAGGTGCTGTGCAAGGTTTGACTTTGAAGGAGGGGGCGAAGGTGATTTACAGTTTGAGGAAGGAGACTTCATTAAAATTATTGACAGAGTAGATGAAGAGTGGCTGAAAGGTGAATTCAATAGCAGGATTGGAATCTTTCCTGTATCTTTTGTTGAAATTATTGAGGACCTTCCAAGAGGTCAGGAATTGATGTCACAACAAACAGAAAATGATGGCATCAATCAAACTGTATCCTCTAGTCAAGATAGTGTCACAGAAAGTGAACATTGTGATACATTACAGAATTTTCAACAGTCAGAGTTTTCTGCAATGGCTTTACATGATTACAGTGGTGCTCCTGGGGAATTGTCATTGAAGGTAAGTATAAACATGAATCTGTACATAATTATTTGGCATATAAGTGTGATCAAGTTCTACTTGAAACCAGAAAGTGAACCCACCACTTCACAGAAAAAATAATGACAACTGATCTTTGAAACAGATGAGAAATGAGAAAAACAAGTGTGTTGTGGCAACAGGTCATAACTAGATTTATGCATTGGTGGATTAGTCACTGGTGGTATGGTCACTGGTGGTGTGATCACTGGTGGTGTGGTCACTGGTGGTGTTGTCACTGGTGGTATGGTCACTGGTGGTGTGATCACTAGTGGTGTGATCACTGGTGGTGTGGTCACTGGTGGCGTGGTCACTGGTGGTATGGTCACTGGTGGTGTGATCACTAGTGGTGTGATCACTGGTGGTATGGTCACTGGTGGCGTGGTCACTGGTGGTGTTGTCACTGGTGGTGTGGTCACTGGTGGTGTGGTCACTGGTGGCATGGTCATTGGTGGTGTGATCACTGGGGTGTGGTCACTGGTGGTGTGATCACTTGGGATGTGATCACTGGTGGTGTGATCACTGGGGTGTGGTCACTGTTGGTGTGGTCACTGGTGGTGTGATCACTGGTGGTGTTGTCACTGGTGGTGTGGTCACTGGTGGCATGGTCATTGGTGGTGTGATCACTGGGGTGTGGTCACTGGTGGTGTGATCACCGGTGGTGTGATCACTGGTGGTGTTGTCACTGGTGGTGTGGTCACTGGTGGTGTTGTCACTGGTGGTGTGGTCATTGGTGGTGTGGTCATTGGTGGTGTGATCACTGGTGGTGTGATCACTGGTGGTGTTGTCACTGGTGGTGTGGTCATTGGTGGTGTGATCACTGGTGGTGTGATCACTGGTGGTGTTGTCACTGGTGGTGTGGTCATTGGTGGTGTGGTCACTGGTGGTGTAGTCACTGGTGGTGTTGTCACTGGTAGTATAGTCACTGGTGGTGTGATCACTGGTGGTGTGATCACTGGTGGTGTTGTCATTGGTGGTGTGGTCATTGGTGGTGTGATCTCTGGTGGTGTAGTCACTGGTGGTGTGATCACTGGTGGTGTGGTCACTGGTGGCATGGTCATTGGTGGTGTGATCACTGGGGTGTGGTCACTGGTGGTGTGATCACTGGTGGTGTGATCACTGGTGGTGTTGTCACTGATGGTGTGGTCATTGGTGGTGTGGTCACTGGTGGTGTGGTCATTGGTGGTGTAGTCACTGGTGGTATGATCGCTGGGGTGTGTGGTTGCTGGTGGTGTTTTCACTGGTGGTGTGGTCACTAGTGATGCAGTCACTGGTGGTGTGGTTACTGGTGGTGTTGTCACTGGTGGTGTGGTCATTGGTGGTGTGGTCACTGGTGGTGTGGTCATTGGTGGTGTAGTCACTGGTGGTATGATCACTGGGGTGTGTGGTTGCTGGTGGTGTTTTCACTGGTGGTGTGGTCACTAGTGATGTAGTCACTGGTGGTGTGGTTACTGGTGATACCATCACTGGTGGTGTGGTCATTAGTGGTGCATTCACTGGTGATGTGGTCACTGGTGGTGTTTTTTCTGGTTGTGTGATCACTGATGATGTGGTCACTGGTGGTGTGATCTCTGGTGGTGTGGTCAATGGTGATGTGGTCCCTTGTGGTGTGATCACTGGTGATGTGGTCCCTTGTGGTGTGATCACTGATGTGGTCCCTTGGGGTGTGATCACTGGTGATGTGGTCACTTGTGGTGTGATCACTGGTAGTGTGGTCACTAGTGGTGTGGTCACTGGTGGTGTGATCACTGGTGATGTGGTCCCTTGTGGTGTGATCACTAGTGAAGTGGCCCCTTGTGGTGTGGTCACTGGTGGGGCGATCATGATAAATGAAAAAATAGCGTAAAGTGTCAAACAAAGTGTATAAACATTTTCATGAGCATCTGAACTCATCATGGCTTGATGATCCATACTCACTATTTTAGTACATGTGTCTTATGACGCGTCTTATGACAGCAATGTCATGTAATGTTTTATGATGAGGCAATCAGGAATTGCCAGTTTCATTTAATGTCTTATGACTGAATAAGTAGGATTGTTGTGTAATGTCTTATGACTTAATAAGTAGGAGTGTCATGTAAGGTCTTATGACTTAAGAAGTAGGAGTGTCATGTTATGTCTTATGACTTAATGAGTAGGAGTGTCATGTAAAATAAGTAGGGGTGTCATGTAAGGTCTTATGACTTAAGAAGCAGGAGTGTCTTAAAATGTCTTATGACTTAATAAGTAGGAGTGTCATAAAATGTCTTATGACTTAATAAGTAGGAGTGTCATCTAATGTCTTATGACTTAATAAGTAAGAGTGTCATGTAATGTCTTATGACTTAATAAGTAGGAGTTTCATGTAATGTCTTACAAATTGACAAACAGGAGCGTCAGTGTCAATTAATGTCTTACAACTTGACTCGGCAAGAAGGAGTGTCATGTAATATCGTCAGACCTGGAAAACAGGAGTGTCTCTTAATGTAATGTCGTACAACTTGACAAGCAGGAGTGTCATTGTCATGTAATGTCTTAGAACTTGACAAGCAGGAGTGTCAATGTCATGTAATGTCTTAGAACTTGACAAACAGGAGTGTCAATGTCATGTAATGTCTTAGAACTTGACAAGCAGGGGTGTCAATGTCATGTAATGTCTTAGAACTTGGCAAGCAGAGTGTCATGTAAGGCCTGGATAACAGGAGTTTCATTTAATGTAATATCTTTCAATTTGGCAAGCACGAGTTTCATTTAATGTCTTATGACTTGGCAAGCATGAGTGTCAATGTCATCTAATGTCTTAGAACTTGGCAAGCAGGACTGTCATGTAATGTCCTATTACCTGACTGGGTATGCAGAAGTGTCATAATTATAATGTCTTGATACTTGGAAAGCAGGAGTGCCAATTGTAATGCCATTATGGTGTTATGTATTTAAGATATGAATCATTGAAATTAATACAGTACTTTCTTCTTGAACTAAAGATATTTAGGGGTTACCATGCATGTGATACACAAAAACTGACAGGATATCAGCAAATCCCTTGTCAGAAAGTGAGTTTTATGGTGAGATGTTAACTCAGCAGTGAAATGGAACTGTATAAATATACAAGTTTGTCAAGATGTCATGTTAAAAACAGGATGCATAATGATTGTAATTGTCATTATATTCATGAGGAATTGTCATATTTTAGTTTAACTTGTTGTTGACATATGTAAATATATCAAAAAGGAAATAGGGATAAACTGATTTTTTAAAACTTATAATGAAAGTGAGAAATTAAGAATATGGTTTTTTAGCATTGTTTTTTTTCCATTGGATATGCCTTTCCAACCTTACCAGTCAATGCTCTCATATTTCACTTATATATTCCTTTTGACAAGACCTTTCCATTGGTCTCATAATATATGTCCTTGTGACCTTGACTTTTGCATTTGGCCTACATTTCAAAGCATAATCCTGACTGTATCTTCTGAACTTCAGTAGGTAGACTTTCAGTGTTTCACATGTTTGTTTCTTGTAGTGAGACCTTTTCATTGATACCATAATTTATGAGCTGGTGACCTTGACAATAAAGTTTGACCTACATTTGGCCTTGTTTTAAAATTAACTTTAACATTGGCCTTCACTATTAAATCATCGAGCATGTGTAGTTTGTGCCAAACCCTTTACGTTGGTACAATGATGGAATTTACTGCCAACTTTTACCTACATCTAAAAAAATGTCCTCATCATGAATTTTGTTGCCCCAAGGTGTATTTTGTTTCATAAACAGATTTTGTTTTATTATTATTTCAGTTTGGAGATTATATCAATGTATTAAGTAAGGTGTCAGCAGATTGGCTGTGTGGGGAATTAAATGGACAAATGGGTAAATTCCCTGTACATGTGATAGATGAAGTTCCAAAAGGTTTACCTGATTTTAATGACTCCAGTCCTTCTCCAGTACCTCTCCAAAATACAAAAACACTAACATGTACAGCCTTGTATGACTACAATAGTGGAGAACCTAGTGATTTGATCTTCAGTGAAGGGGACATAATTGAGATTATAGAGAAGATAGGAGGTGATTGGATGAAAGGAAGGCTCGATGGACAGGAGGGAATTTTCCCAACAGCCTTTGTGAGAGAGCATACTGATCAAGAATCACACCAAGGTCTCAGGCCTGTATAGTTGTCTTTTGATTTTTAGTATTAGAAGGACCACAAAATTAACACTTTACATTTTAGATTACATTAAAGTGAGCTTTAGATATGAGATGCAATGAGATCTGTACATATTGATGGACTATAAACATAACATCTAAGCCTAACTTGCATTAATTTGAAGTTTGCTAGTCTACTGTACTCAAGACTGATGAGCTCATGTGTTTACATTAATGCAGATTGCCATGTGCTGTTGAATACAATGCACATGACTGCCAAGTTAGTTAACATGGTTAAAAACCAACTTCACTTAATTCAAAATTATATTTGTTCATGTGATTTTAGAAGCAACTAAAATGATAGATGAAGATCGATGTTGCTCATACACAGGTAGATGCACTTAAAATGCAAATTAAGATATTTAGAATTAAACAAAGGTTTAACATGATGATGGATCAATTTGAAGAATATTGGATACAAACATTGCATTCCTTAGATTTTATCTAAAATGTGTAAAATAATAATCATGATAATAATAAACAAAAATAAAGATACAATGAAATAGAAAAAATTATTTTAAATTCTTAGAATTATATATACAGAAAAATTAGCGCTAATTACATGATAACATAAACTGAAAAATAATAAAAGTTATTCATAAATACTTTAGTACATGTCTACCTAGAAGTTTCATTCAGTACTACAATATCTGTTACATACGTTTGTTATGTGAAGCCCTTAGGTAGGGCATCATTATAAAAGTATATGTAATTTACATATATATGTATATATGACGATGTTCTCCATGATTTAATAAGCTCCATCATATTTACATCATCTGTAGTTGGGGATAGTGTGAACTGTGCAACTGAATGTGAAGCTGAATCAAGCACACACGGGAATAATCCATTTTATGCTGATTTCTGTCTGCTTTAATACACATGCCTCAGTTGAGAAGTCCTGTTTCATGTGCTGAAGTAGTCTTTGCAACCAATTTTCATGTAAACATGAATGTTACGTTAGAAGTGGACCCATTTGTATGACTTACATTTCATGGTCGAGTGATTTTTCTCAAACTATAAAATTAAAGAGGAACACGGATCAGATACTTTGCATGTTAGATGATATTTTTTTTTAAATTCCAGATCATTTGACCTACATTTCATGGTTGAATGTTTTTCTCAAAATTTCAAATCAAGCTGTTTTTTATCAACCATACCATTTTAAGCACTTTCTTATCATTTTAGCTCATTGGGACGGAATGTCTTGAGATCTATTTGCCTGGCATAGCATCCTTGTGCACAAAATACTATCTTTTGAACGGTTAACAGTGGAGCTTTGATATTTCACATGAGGATTCCTCATGATCAGAGCTCTTATTTATTACACGACTTTTGACTTAGTGACCTTGACCTTGGACTACACTTTAAAAATTTTATATTGGTCTTTATCTTTCAAAAGATTAGTTATACATGTATAGGCTATGATATTTCACATATAAATTCATGATCAGAGCTTTTATTTGGTACCACAATTTTTTACCTAGTGACCTTGACCTTGGACTTACCTACTTTTAAAACTTTAAATTGGGCTATATATTTCAAACAATTAATGAAATGGGCTATGATATTTGACATGTAAATTCCTCATGATCAGAATTTTCCTTTGTTACCACAATTTTTGACCTAGTCACCTTGACCTTAGACTTTTACTGACTTTTCAAAAACTTTAGCCTGGGCTATATCTTTTGAACTGTTAATGCTATGGGCTATTATATGTAGATTCATGATCAGAGCTTTAAATTGGTTTTTTGACTTTTGACCGAGTGACTGGCCTACTCATCAAAATCTTTTAAACCATGATGAAATTGAAATTTCATAAAAGAAATCTCATATCAATTGCTTTTTCATATAATATTTTTATTCCCCTGGACTGATAGATCAGTATATTGTTATACCCCCGCAAACAAAGTTTGGGGGATATATTGGAATCACCTTGTCCATCTGTCAGTCTGTCTGTCCAGAAAACTTTAACCTTGGCCATAACTTTTGAACCAAAAGAGATGTGACCTTCATACTACACATGTGTATTCCTTGTGGCAAGACCTTTCTGTTGATACCAAAATTTTTACCCTGTGACCTTGACCAACATATTTGACCTACTTTTGAAAAACTTTAACCTTAGCCAGAACTTTGAAACAAAAATGTTGGGGACCTCTTACTACACATGTATATTCCTTGTGGCAAGACTTGTCTTTCGGTATCAGGATTTTTGACCTTGTGGTTTGACCTACTTTTGAAAAACTTTACTTTTAACCATAACTTTTGAACCAAGAGAGATTAGGCCTTCATAATACACATATGTATTCCTTATGGCAAGACCTGTCTATCGGTACCAAAATTTTTGACCCCAAGACCTTGACCTTGACATTTTACCTACTTTTGAAAAACTTTACAGTTGGCCATAATTCTTGAAACAAAAGAGATGGGGCCTTCATACCACACAGGTGTACATTTATTCCTGGTGACAAGACCTGTCTGTCGGTACCAAAATTTTGACCTTGTGACCTTTACCTTGGTCTTTGCCCTACTTCAAATTTTGTTGCTGCAGGGAGTATTTGTCCCATTAGGACAGTTGTAGTGTTTGTACTGTCAGTCTGCCTGTTTGTTTGTTTGTCTGTTTCAAGTTTAACGTTAGCCGTAACTTTTGAAGTGTGTCGGATAGGGACTTCATATTACACATGTGTGCTTTCATTTGATACCAAAGTTGATGACGTTTTGACCTTGACAATGACCTTTACACTAAAGATAACTTTTTGGACTGTGTTGCCGCCAGGAGTATTAGTGTTTCACAAACACAATTTGTTTTCCTCTGTTTTTATTTTTAGTTAGAAATTTTGGAGCAATTCTGCTTTTCACTTTGTCAGATAAAATCATATCTGGTTAATATGCTAGTCTTTTTGAAGATTAGGGTATACAGGATTGATATTTAATTGGTTTGTTTCATTGAAAAGATATTAATTTTACATATGTATACTATTTTAAGTGAAATATTAACCAACATTTCTTGAAAAATGTGCACATGAGAAATGATAAATATATGATTTATGCATTAAGATTACTATAAATTTTATGTTATTCTCAACAATTCTTTTGAAGTACATGTATTGATATTAGACAACTCTCATGGCTTGCTGCTCATCAAATGATAAAAAAATAAACCTGCGCAAGCGAGCTTTGTTGCCTTCTGACAACTCTCATTTATTCTTTCTATGCATGTATTAAAGACAAGTTAAAATGCACATTTTCATAGGGAGTTTGAATAAGTTTTGAATTGATGTTTTTTCTATTTGTTTATTCAGTACCACCAATGAAAGATGAGGAACCTTTATCTGTAATCACAGGTACAGCTCTGTATGACTTTCAAGGCCAGAGTGATGGGGAATTGTCATTCAAGGTATATTTGTTTACTTACTTAAGTTTATCTCATATGTTTTAAATGCTGAATTTACAGAGAAACCCTCTGATACAAATGATATTTATACCACCGCTTTTTTTTAAACTGGGAAATATAGGGTTCACCATGTCCAGGTTGTGTGTATGTCCATTTGTCTGTTGGTTGATTGGTTGTTACCTTCATTCATTCCACACCCTCAATTTTACCTAGGCTATAAATCAATCACTTTCTGATGATCTTCACCAAACTTCCCAGAAATATACCTCAAACCTAGATATGTTTCATGATTTTGACCAAAGAACATGTAGCCTGTTTCAAGATTGTTGTCAAGACATTACTTAAATCTTTGTTGAGGCTGTAAGTCATTCACTTTTTAATAATTTAATTATTTCGACATTGACCATATAGCGTATATGCAAACGCATGGAGTAAGATATAGTCTATTTCTGTATAGACAATGTCCCTATGAGTAATACATGATTGGGGCCGCACGTAAACACAACTCCAGATCGGTCTAGATATAAATCTATATATATGGAGTGATTTCTAACTGAATAAGAAGTCGGTTTTAAATTGAATAAAATAAACAAAAATATAAAATTATTACTGTTTTTTCTTTCATTTCATGGTATTCTCTCTATCTAATAATATAATATGCTCTCTCTATTATTAATGGGGCTGCCATCAGGTCGCGATTCTGAATGGCTAACGTAAGGTTAATGCGCGAAATTTGATTTATCTGTTTCAAATACAAATTGTAGCCTAATCATTGTAAAAAAAGTTTTATTTTGAAATACCTGTAATTGAATTATAAGAAATGACTAAAAAAAATTCTGTCTACCAATGTATAGACAAAAACTGAGGCATAAACTTCTCTTTGCAGATTATACAGTTTGTGCCTCTGTTTTTGTCTATACATCAATAGACAGAAAATTTTTACAGTCATTTTTTTAAATAGATCTTAATCAAACTTCAAACAAATGTTCCTAAGAACCTTAATATTTATGAAAATTTTGACCCAAAGTTACGAGATTAATTCAAGGTAGCTGCAGAAACATTGTTTATCTTTTTATTTGCTATAAATTAGTAACTTTATGATAGATCTAAACAAAACTTCACACAAATATTCCACAGAACCCAACGATGTGTAATGACTTTGAACCAGGGTCATGTGATCTATTAAAAGGAGTCAATGCACAGAAATTGCTTGCTTAAATTCTAGATGTTGTATTAGTCAATCACTTTGTGATAGATCTTGGCCAAACTTCACAAATATTCAAGTCAGAGATGTCTTTTGACCTTGACTCAAGGTCATATGACCTATTTCAAGAAAAAGGAGGTGGGAGAGCATATTTGTTGTATGTCCTTGTCTGAGAGAGTCAGGGACATGTTACATGTGACTTCTCCATTTTTTTCCCCCCCCCCTCCATTGAAAATGGTCGGGGCATATAGTTTTACCCCTTTCTGCCCTTCTGTCATTTCATTTTCATGCTCTGTCTCTGCAACAGGTGCAAATATTGAATGGAAATTTGATATACTGATACATATCAAGATTATCTAAGCCAAGTACTAATTTGGTTTTGGTCGATTAATTTTTGATTGAGTTATGCCCCTTGAAATTTCCAATAATAAGATTACATGCTCTATCTCTGCAATGAATACACATATTGAATTGAAATCTGATTTATGGATACATCATGAGAATATCTAAGTCACAGTCTAATCTGGTGATGTCAAATAATTTTTGACGGAATTATGCTTCTTTGACTTTAAAAGTTTTTTTTTAAATCTGTCTCTGCAATGTATGCACATGTTGACTTGAAATTTAGTAGATAAATACATCATCAGTATAACTAAGTCAGCTTTTAACTTGATGACCATCAAATAATTTTAGCTAGAGTTTTGCCTCTTTGACTTGGAAAATGTCCAATAATTAACAGTTTTCATGCTCTATCAATCTATTCAATGACCTGAATTTTAATCTGCAAATACAGTATGATAATATCTAGGTCAAATATTAATTTGGTGCTGGTCAAATAGTTTTTGACAGTGTTATGTCCCTTGGACATTGATGTCTATGCATTCATGTATATAGTAAAATCATCTTGTCCTTGGAAATCCTCCTCAAACTTCTTAATTTTTTTTTATTGCAAGTCAATATCCACAGCAGCTACTCTTTGTATGATTTGACTGGAAAAAACAAAAATCATACATCAGAAACTACTCTATTTTTTTATAGTTCCTGTAGGAGTTGTAAACTAGATGTCCTCTGACTGTCTGATAACAGTTGATGTGTGAGTTGTAAACTAGATGTCCTCTTACTGACTGATAACAGTTGATGTGTGAGTTGTAAACTAGATGTCCTCTGACTGTCTGATAACAGTTGATGTGTGAGTTGTAAACTAGATGTCCTCTGACTGTCTGATAACAGTTGATGTGTGAGTTGTAAACTAGATGTCCTCTTACTGAGTGATAACAGTTGTATTGTGAGTTGTAAACTAGATGTCCTCTGACTGTCTGATAATAGTTGATGTGTGAGTTGTAAACTAGATGTCCTCTTACTGACTGATAACAGTTGATGTGTGAGTTGTAAACTAGATGTCCTCTTACTGACTGATAACAGTTGATGTGTGAGTTGTAAACTAGATGTCCTCTTACTGACTGATAACAGTTGATGTGTGAGTTGTAAACTAGATGTCCTCTGACTGACTGATAACAGTTGATGTGTGAGTTGTAAACTAGATGTCCTCTTACTGACTGATAACAGTTGATGTGTGAGTTGTAAACTAGATCTCCTCTTACTGAATGATAACAGTTGATGTGTGAGTTGTAAACATGATGTCCTCTTACTGACTGATAACAGTTGATGTGTGAGTTGTAAACTAGATGTCCTCTGACTGTCTGATAACAGTTGATGTGTGAGTTGTAAACTAGATGTCCTCTTACTGACTGATAACAGTTGATGTGTGAGTTGTAAACTAGATCTCCTCTTACTGAATGATAACAGTTGATGTGTGAGTTGTAAACTAGATGTCCTCTTACTGAGTGATACCAGTTGATGTGTGAGTTGTAAACTAGATGTCCTCTTACTGAGTGATACCAGTTGATGTGTGAGTTGTAAACTAGATGTCCTCTTACTGACTGATAACAGTTGATGTGTGAGTTGTAAACTAGATGTCCTCTTACTGACTGATAACAGTTGATGTGTGAGTTGTAAACTAGATGTCCTCTTACTGACTGATAACAGTTGATGTGTGAGTTGTAAACTAGATGTCCTCTTACTGTCTGATAACAGTTGATGTGTGAGTTGTAAACTACTGTCCGCGCCACTCACTTTGTAAACCGAAAAATCTGGATTTTCACTTATTTATCTTTAAAATAGTTTTACAAAATTAATATCAATCAACAGATCTTGTTTAGTCGTAACTTTTGGTATATGTCATATGTTTCAGCGAAGAAGCATTCGTATTTTATAGGGAAAAAATCATTTTAGATAGGGCGTTTTCTATGTTAATTTTGACGTGACGTCGCCGATGTTTAACATTGAGTGTATTGGAAACTTGGCGACGTCACGTCAAAATTTAACATGGAAATCGCCCTATCTAAAATTGATTTTTTTTCTTTAAAATATGAACGCTTCTTCATACAAACATATAGCATACACCAAAAGTTACGACTAAACAAGATCTATCGAATGGTTTTGCCTTTTTGAAATTATTCTGAAGATAAGTAACTGAAAATCCTGATTTTCCAGTTTCCACAGTGAGTGGCGCGGACAGTAGATGTCATCTGACTGTCTGATAACAGTTGATGTGTGAGTTGTAAACTAGATGTCCTTTTACTGACTGATAACAGTTGATGTGTGAGTTGTAAACTAGATGTCCTCTGACTCTCTGATAACAGTTGATGTGTGAGTTGTAAACTAGATGTCCTCTGACTGTCTGATAAAAGTTGATGTGTGAGTTGTAAACTAGATGTCCTCTTACTGACTGATAGCAGTTGATGTGTGAGTTGTAAACTACATGTCCTCTTACTGAGTGATACCAGTTGATGGTGAGTTGTAAACTAGATGTCCTCTTACTGACTGATAACAGTTGATGTGTGAGTTGTAAACTAGATGTCCTCTTACTGACTGATAACAGTTGATGTGTGAGTTGTAAACTAGATGTCCTCTTACTGAGTGATAACAGTTGATGTGTGAGTTGTAAACTAGATGTCCCCTTACTGACTGATAACAGTTGATGTGTGAGTTGTAAACTAGATGTCCTCTTACTGACTGATAACAGTTGATGTGTGAGTTGTAAACTAGATGTCCTCTTACTGAGTGATAACAGTTGATGTGTGAGTTGTAAACTAGATGTCCTCTTACTGACTGATAACAGTTGATGTGTGAGTTGTAAACTAGATGTCCCCTTACTGAGTGATAACAGTTGATGTGTGAGTTGTAAACTAGATGTCCTCTTACTGACTGATAACAGTTGTGATGTGTGAGTTGTAACCTAGATGTCCTCTTACTGACTGATAACAATTGATGTGTGAGTTGTAAACTAGATGTCCTCTTACTGACTGATAACAGTTGATGTGTGAGTTGTAAACTAGATGTCCTCTTATTGAGTGATACCAGTTGATGTGTGAGTTATAAACTAGATGTCCCCTTACTGACTGATAACAGTTGATGTGTGAGTTGTAAACTAGATGTCCTCTGACTGACTGATAACAGTTGATGTGTGAGTTGTAAACTAGATGTCCTCTTACTGATTGATAACAGTTATGATGTGTGAGTTGTAAACTAGATGTCCCCTTACTGAGTGATAACAGTTGATGTGTGAGTTGTAAACTACATGTCCCCTTACTGAGTGATAACAGTTGATGTGTGAGTTGTAAACTAGATGTCCTCTTACTGAGTGATAACAGTTGATGTGTGAGTTGTAAACTAGATGTCCTCTTACTGAGTGATAACAGTTGTGATGTATGAGTTGTAAACTAGATGTCCTCTGACTGACTGATAATAGTTGATGTGTGAGTTGTAAACTAGATGTCCTCTTACTGACTGATAACAGTTGATGTGTGAGTTGTAAACTACATGTCCCCTTACTGAGTGATAACAGTTGATGGTGAATTGTAAACTAGATGTCCTCTTGCTGACTGATAACAGTTGATGTGTGAGTTGTAAACTAGATGTCCTCTGACTGACTGATAACAGTTGATGTGTAAGTTGTAAACTAGATGTCCTCTTACTGAGTGATAACAGTTGATGTGTGAGTTGTAAACTAGATGTCCCCTTACTAACTGATAACAGACCTTTGCAACGGACCCACCCGAAGCAGTGAGGGATCTTTAATGTGCCATGCATACCACGACACGGGGCCTTGGTTTTTACTGTCTCATCCGAAAGACAGGACACCGGCATGGCCAGAGCGGAAATCGAACCCCGGCCTCCCGATCAGGAGTCCGGCGCGATACCATTAGGCCACACCGGCTTGTTTTATGTTATGTATTATAGTGTATGATTTTTGAGGGTTTTTTGTTATGTATTATAGTGTATGATTTTTGAGGGTTTTTTGTTATGTATTATAGTGTATGATTTTCTCTTCAGACAGGAGATATAATAATACTGGGAAACTTTGTGACAGGTGCAGAGGAATGGAGGATGGGAGAGATTGCTGGACAACATGGTATGTTTCCAGCTAGCTTTGTAGCTTGAACATTAATATATTTCAAGAATGGAGAAGATGACTGAACAGTAATGAGAGATTTTTAATTTGATTTTAGTCTAGATGTCATTGTAATAGATATATCAGAAACATAAACTACATAAATAACAATTGACTTCTAATTTTGTATTTTGAAAAAAAGTAACGTCAGTCAGAGTTGTATTCATTCATCAGATAAGGTAACAGAAAATGCAGAATTTGGATAAAGGTGGGTCCCTAATTAAAAGTTTCTTAGTATTGAATCTAACCTACTGTGACTATCAATACATTGAGTGTTGTATCTACAATAACAATGGATTTGGTAGGTGACTAAATGCAAACCATGACGAATTTTAGTAGTAGCAAAATTGTGTATTAGATGCTGTTTCAGGCATGTTATTACTCTGTTGTCTTCTGACAACACTTGTTGTAGTAAAGCTGAGTGGGATTCTTTAAAGTCTACAGGTGTAGCTAGGTTATTAGATTATTTTTGTACAAATTGAAATGAATATTTGTTAGTATTGATTAATAAAAGCAATTTGTGTATGGAATGAGAAGAGAACTTGACTCTTTACTCATAGAGAGAGACACATTTCTGTTATGCTATATGGTTAGCATTGATATGGTATATAGCTATATATCTGTTATGCTATATGGTTAGCATTGATATGGTATATAGCTATATATCTGTTATGCTATATAGTTAGCATTGATATGGTATATAGCTATATATCTGTTATGCTATATGGTTAGCATTGATATGGTATATTGCTATATATCTGTTATGCTATATGGTTAGCATTGATATGGTATATAGCTATATATCTGTTATGCTATATGGTTAGCATTGATATGGTATATTGCTATATATCTGTTATGCTATATGGTTAGCATTGATATGGTATATTGCTATATATCTGTTATGCTATATGGTTAGCATTGATATGGTATATTGCTATATATCCCACCGTATGATATTGAGCGATGTATATGTCCGAGTAAGTACATTTCAACAACATTTTTTAACCATCTGTATAGTACAACTCCTTAAAATATGCATTTCTACAAAATGATTGTTCTTATCAAGCTGTGGGAGATCTTATATTGTTCTATTGCTTCTCTTTTGTTTTATCATTGACTCGTGCCACTTTTGTATATAAATTTTTACATGATCATGATTGAAGATTATGCCAACAATATAATCTGATATGTTTTGTATTTGATTTATAAGATAGGTTTTGTGATTTTATATATTGTAAATGATCATGTAAATGTACCAGAAATCAGCCTGTTAACTTTTATATTAATTTATGAATATATACACAAATATGTATCACTTTATTGACAACGAATACCATATACATATACCTTTATAATTATCTATGTATATATATATATATATACTTTCACAACTGTTAGTGATATTTTTGCAAAGCATGTGCAATATTTAAGATATGCATTCTTGATTGTCTCTCATAACTCTGTAGTCAAGGTAACATTCTGGACCATATCTAAATTGATGTATATACTATATACACTATCATTTATGAAGGCATCAACCCTATGTTTCTAACACAGTTAATTAGTTTTCATTTCACACGAGCATATATAGTTACCTATTAGTATTCTGGTTTTCAGTGAGTGAAGTTTCGTTTGCAAATGTGGAATAATTGAAAATATTTTTGATGTACATATTAACACAAAAACCAATCATGATATTAAAGTCTTTCCTATGGTGACTCACTTGTATCTATGAGATCAAAACATTTCTTAAAAGCCATTTCTGTGCCTTAATTAATTGAACTGCCTACATGCAGTAATATACAATGAGCTTCCTTTCACCTTTATATCATGACTTTTTTGTCCAATTTATGTATCGTGAATTCATCATTCATTATTTTTATGACACTTGCTATGGATATATATTAAAAAGAAAGACGCTGCTTTGTTCTCAGCACACTCTGTTTTGTTTCCATTAAGCTCAGTCTTGCACTCAGCAAGCTCTATAATTGAAATGAAGACTCTGTCCTCTTCATTTGTATTTCTATGGTCACTATTTAATTACATAGTGATAGGATTTTACTATTTTATTATTTTACTAAATTTCTACCTTTACAATGGACCCCATGGGCAGATCCAGAAGCTGAAATGGGTTGGTTTAGAGGAGGGTCGCCCTACCAAAGCAGTGAGGGATCTTTTACGTGCCATGCCTTCCGTGATACGGCCCCCAGTTTTTACTGTCTCATCTGAAAGACAGAACACCAGTGCACCCAGGGCAGGAATCGAACCCGGGACCTCTAGGTCATGAGCCGAGCACCTCATCCACTAGGCCACATGGACTTAATTTGGATGGAACAATGAAACAGTTAAGAAAAAGGAGTTGTGATGCACCGTGGGGAGAAAACGGAGGTGGATGACATTAAACGATGAAATACGGATAAATACCATTGTAGTAGTCTATGTCTGTGATAAATACATATAATTGTATATAAGATAAGTTTATGT
Source organism: Pteria penguin (assembly GCA_035048485.1). Classification (NCBI taxonomy): domain Eukaryota; kingdom Metazoa; phylum Mollusca; class Bivalvia; order Pterioida; family Pteriidae; genus Pteria; species Pteria penguin. The sequence continues at coordinate 3,237,444 of CM068585.1, read as the reverse complement.
TGAAAAATGCATAGATAGATAAATAAATAGAAATTAATAAAATAAAGATAGATAGATAGATAGACAAAGCTCTTTTCTTGTTGAAATCACGTTCCTGAAACTAAGATTGCATAAACAATAAAACTACATTATAACAACAAAAGTGTAATTATTGAAAGTGTGGAAAAAGAAGTACAAGTCAGTATTTAAAAGTGTTAAAAGTTCTAAAATAAAACAATTTTTCTCCATAAATACCTTTTTATTTTCTGAAATAGTTTTGGTAAGTCATAGTTTTTACATATTCTGGCTGTGGCAGAAGCCATAGTGGAAAAAAGTGTTAATTTTGTCATTTGGTTATCAAATCATATGGTGTTTGTCAGCGCTGAAATCAGTTGGGCGAAGCGTGACACCATGGGATTTGGTGACCAATTAATTCTATTGTGAGAGGGGTGAAGTATACACTAATGAGGAACATTTCACTAGATTTTTCAAATTGGTTTAGTGTTATCATTTTGTTCGTAGATCCGAAAACATGTATGCTGATGCATTTGACTTGCATATATACTATATTTATTGTACTAATTACATTATACTATATCTATTGTGCTAATTACATATATATTATATCTATTGTACTGATTAAATTATATCATCTCTATTGTACTAATTATACTAACATTTGCAATTAGAAATGACAATGTGCCAATAAAGATTGTGATGATGTTATTTGATTTGATTTTTCTTTTTTTTTTTTTGAAAATAAATATAGACATACATCCATACATTGTTTACGTTGTCAATATTGATTTTAAAGATAAAATTATTATTATGTCGCTCTTACAAGGGAAAGTGCTAGATGGCACTATTGGGTCTTTTTGTTTTACAGAGTTATTTCCCATATGAGCAGGTATCCAACGTCAAGCCATTGTGACGTCAACCTGTTTTATGGAAACTTGTGTAAAAATACGAGAAATGATATAGGAACTGTATGATGTCACAATGATTTGACATCAGATACATGTACCTGCTCATATGGGAAATAACTCTGTATAATGAAAAGACCCTATATTGTCCTGTTGTATAGTCATTAAACCCTTTGGTTTTAACTGAAGACAAAAAATTGCCATTTCTTAATGTTTCTGATGAATTTTTGAAATACAGTTAAAAAGAAAGAACATATTTAAAAAATGTAATTGAAAAAAAGCATTTCCCTTACTTTGTTACAGGTTATATAATTTTGATTTCGAATTTGAAATGACATAAAGACGTAAAAAATCAAACTTATTCCAATGTATTAGATATGTTCATGTTTCATGTACAGTATGCATTAACCTGATTGTACTTGGAGGAATTGTCTCCACATAAATGAGACAGAGTTCACTATCGGGATTAGGACGTCAGTAATTCTGCTTCAGTCTGTGGTCCTTAAGTGATCAGGTAGATACTGAATTAAAGGATTTGATTTCTAGGTATTCAGATCTTTAGATAAGAACGGTTGTCTGAATGTGTGAAAACATGAGCAAATAACCTTAAAAAGGAAAAGATAGAAACCAGTATGCTTAAACATGAAGAGGATGTGATAAACATAATGTATTATCAAATATAAAAATTATAATGATATAATGCTTTGAGTTTTCGTTAGTATTGACCACATGCACCTGTATTCATAGGGTATTAGTGTCGATTGATAATAAAAGGAACTCGATCTTCTATTCACAACGTAAAATGTACATCTAATTGTGTTAGTACATTTCTCTGTACTGAAAATCAGGTATGCCAGTATGTTAACAATGGCGAAAGGTAGATGACATAGAGGTATAATCATATTAAATGCATTCTAAGCGATCTACAATCAGCAAAATGAAAAAATGAGCATGTATAGGAAGGGGATGGAAAATGGCTGTTCGTAAAGACATTGCCAACCACGAATGGTTAGTCTTTGTCGGATTGTCTCATACTGACCGGCATCAGTCGGATATAATCAGGATGCGTTCTGTATGGTATAATCAGGATACGTTCTGTATGGTATAATCAGGATACGTTCTGTATGGTATAATCAGGATACCCTCTGTATGGTATAATCAGGATGCGATCTGTGTGGTATAATCAGGATACGTTCTGTATGGTATAATCCGGATACCTTCTGTGTGGTATAATCAGGATAAGATCTGTATGGTATAATCAGGATACGTTCTGTATGGTATAATCAGGATACCCTCTATATGGTATAATCAGGATACGGTCTGTATGATATAATCAGGATACGTTCTGTATGGTATAATCAGGATGCATTCTGTATGGTATAATCAGGATACCCTCTGTATGGTATAATTAGGATACCCTCTGTATGGTATAATCAGGATGCATTCTGTATGGTATAATCAGGATGCGTTCAGTATGGTATAATCAGGATACGTTCTGTATAGTATAATCAGGATACCCTCTGTATGGTATAATCAGGATACGATCTGTATGGTATAATCAGGATGCGTTCTGTATGGTATAATCAGGATACGATCTGTATGGTATAATCAGGATACCCTCTGTATGGTATAATCAGGATGCATTCTGTATGGTATAATCAGGATGCGTTCAGTATGGTATAATCAGGATACGTTCTGTATAGTATAATCAGGATACCCTCTGTATGGTATAATGAGGATACCCTCTGTATGGTATAATCAGGATGCGTTCTGTATAGTATAATCAGGATACGGTCTGTATGATATAATCAGGATGCGATCTGTATGGTATAATCAGGATACGGTCTGTATGGTATAATCAGGATACGATCTGTATGGTATAATCAGGATACGTTCTGTATAGTATAATCAGGATACGTTCTGTATGGTATAATCAGGATACCTTCTGTATGGTATAATCAGGATACCTTCTGTATGGTATAATCAATATACGATCTGTATGGTATAATCAGGATGCGTTCTGTATGGTATAATCGGGATACGGTCTGTATGATATAATCAGGATGCGATCTGTGTGGTATAATCAGGATACGGTCTGTATGGTATAATCAGGATACGTTCTGTATGGTATAATCAGGATACCCTCTGTATGGTATAATCAGGATACGGTCTGTATGGTAAAATCAGGATACATTCTGCATGGTATAATCCGGATGCGTTCTGTATGGTATAATCAGGATAAGATCTGTATGGTATAATCAGGATACGGTCTGTATGGTATAATCAGGATACCCTCTGTATGGTATAATCAAGATACGTTCTGTATGGTATAATCCGGATGCGTACTGTATGGTATAATCCGGATGTATTTTGTATGGTATAACCGGGATGCGTTCTGTATTATATAATCGGAATGCATACTGTATGGTATAATCCGGATGCGTTCTGTATGGTGTAATCGGAATGTGTACTGTATGGTATAACCGGAATGCGTACCGTATGGTTTAACCGGAATGCATACTTTATGGTATAATCGAGATGCATACTATATGGTATAATCGGCATGCGTACTGTATAAAAAAAATTAGGATGCATACTGTATGGTTTACTCGGGATGCATACTGTATAGTATTATCGGGATGCATACTGCATTGTATAATTGGGAGGTATACTCTATGGTATGATCGGGATGTGTACTGCATGGTATAAAAGGGATCTGCACTGTATGGTATAATCGAAATGCATACTCTATGGTATAACCAGAATGCGTACTTTTTAGTATAATCGGGATGCACACTGTATGGTATAATCGGGATGTGTAATGTATGGTATAATCAGGATACGGTCTGTATGGTATAATCAGGATACGGTCTGTATGGTAAAATCAGGATACGTTCTGTATGGTATAATCAGGATGCGTTCTGTATGGTATAATCAGGATAAGATCTGTATGGTATAATCAGTATACGTTCTATATGGTATAATCAGGATACCATCTGTATGGTATAATCAGGATACCCTCTATATGGTATAATCAGGATACCCTCTGTATGGTATAATCAGGATACGATCTGTATGGTATAATCAGGATACGGTCTGTATGGTATAATCAGGATACGGTCTGTATGGTATAATCAGGATACGATATGTATGGTATAATCAGGATACGGTCTGTATGGTATAATCAGGATACCCTCTGTATGGTATAATCAGGATACCCTCTGTATGGTATAATCAAGATACGTTCTATATGGTATAATTCGGATGCGTACTGTATGGTATAATCGGGATGTATTTTGTATGGTATAACCGGGATGCGTTCTGTATGGTGTAATCGGAATGCGTACTGAATGGTATAACCGGAATGCGTACCGTATGATTTAACCGGAATGCATACTTTATGGTTTAATCGAGATGCATACTATATGGTATACTCGGCATGCGTACTGTATAAAACAATTAGGATGCATACTGTATGGTTTACTCAGGATGCATACTGTATAGTATTATCGGGATGCATACTGCATTGTATAATTGGGAGGTATACTCTATGGTATGATCGGGATGTGTACTGCATGGTATAAAAGGGATCTGCACTGTATGGTATAATCGAAATGCATACTCTATGGTATAACCAGAATGCGTACTTTATAGTATAATCGGGATGTGTAATGTATGGTATAATCGGGATGCACACTGTATGGTATAATCGGAATGCGTATTTTATGGTATAATCGGTATGCATACTTTATGGTGTAATGCGTAATATGTACTGTATGGTATAATCGGGATGTGTACTGTTTGGTATAATCGGGATGCGTACTATATGGAATAATCGGGATTCGTACTGTATGCTAAAACCGTGATGTGCACTGTATGGTATAATCGGGATGCGTACTATATGATATAATGCATACTGTATGGTATAACCGGAAAGCGTACCGTATGTTATAACCAGAATGCATACTTTATGGTTTAATCGGGATGCATACTCTATGGTATGATCGGGATGCGTACTGTGTAATATAATCGGAATAAGTACAGTGAAGTATAAACAGGATATGTACTGTAAGGTATAATCGAGATGCTTACTGTTATGTGTAATCGGGACGCGTACTGTATGGTATAACCGGAATGCGTACTATATGGTATAACCGGAATGCGTACTGTATGGTATAATCGGGATGTGTGCTGTATTGTATAATCGGGCTATGTACTGTATGATATAATGGGGATGTGTACTGTATGGTATAATCGGGATGTGTACTGTATGGTATAATCGGGCTGTGTACTATATGGTATAATCGGGATGTGTACAGTATGGTATAATCGGGATGTGTACTGTATCGTATAATCGGGCTGTGTACTGTATGGTATAATCTTGATGTGTACTGTATGGTATAATCTGAATGCATACTGTATAATCGGGCTGTGTACTGTATGGTATAATCGGGATGCATACTGTATGGTATAATCGGGCTGTTTACTGTATGGTATAATCTTGATGTCTACTGTATGGTATAATCGGGATGCATACTGTATAATCGGGCTGTGTGCTGTATTGTATAATCGGGCTGTGTACTGTATGGTATAATCGGGATGCGTTCTATATGGTATAATCGGGATGTGTAATGTATGGTATAATCGGGATGTGTACTGTATGGTATAATCGAGATGCGTACTGTATGGTATAAAAGGGATGCGTTCTATATGCTATAATCAGACTGTGAACGGTATGGTAAAATCGGGATGCATACTGTATTGTATAATTGGGCTGTGTACTGTATTGTATAATCGGGCTGTGTACTATATAGTATATAATCGGGATGCGTACTGTATGGTATAATCGGGATGCATACTGTATGGTATAATTAGGCTGTGTGCTATATTGTATAATCGGGCTGTGCACTGTATGGTATAATCGGGATATGTACTGCATGCTATAATCGGGCTGCGTACTGTATTGTATAATCGGGCTGTGTGCTGTATTGTATAATCGGGCTGTGTACTGTTTGGTATAATCGGGATGCATACTGTATGGTATAATCGGGATGTGTACTGTATGGTATAATTGGGATGTGTACTGTATGGTATAATCGGGATCCGTACTCTATTGTACAATCGGGCTGTGTACTGTATGGTATAATGGGGACGCGTACTATATGCCTAATATGTTATAATTGGGCTGTGTGCTGTATTGAATAATCGGCTTGTGTACTGTATGGTATAATCGGGCTGTGTACTGTATGGTATAATCGGGATGTGTACTGTATGCTATAGTCCGGCTGTGTACTGTATGGTATCATCGGGATGCCTACTGTATGGTATAATCGGGCTGTGTGCTGTATTATATAATTGGGATGTGTACTGTATGGTATAATAGGGCTGTGTACTGTATGGTATAATCGGGATGCTTACTGTATGGTATAATCGGGCTGTGTGTTGTATTCTATAATCGGGCTGTGTGCTGTATAGTATAATCGGGCTGTGCACTGTATGGTATAATCGAGATCTGCACTGTATTGTGTAATCGGGATGCGTACTGTATTGCATAATCGGGATGAGTACTGTATGGTATAAACGGGCTGTGTAATGTATTGTATAATCGGGCTGTGTACTATATAGTATATAATCGGGATGCGTACTGTATGGTATAATCGGGATGTGTACTGTATGGTATAATCGGGATGCATACTGTATAATCGGGCTGTGTGCTGTATTGTATAATCGGGCTGTGTACTCTATTGTATAATTGGGCTGTGTACTATATAGTATATAATCGGTATGCGTACTGTATGGTATAATCGGGATGTGTACTGTATTGTATAATCGGGCTGTGTACTGTATGGTATAATCTTGATGTGTACTGTATGGTATAATCGTGATGCATACTGTATAATCGGGCTGTGTACTGTATGGTATAATCGGGATGTATACTGTATGGTATAATCTGGCTGTTTACTGTATGGTATAATCTTGATGTGTACTGTATGGTATAATCGGGATGCATACTCTATAATCGGGATGTGTGCTGTATTGTATCATCGGGCTGTGTACTGTATGGTATAATCGGGATGCGTTCTATATGGTATAATCGGGCTGTGTAATGTATGGCATAATCGGGATGTGTACTGTATGGTATAATCGAGATGCGTACTGTATGGTATAATAGGGATGCGTTCTATATAATATAATCAGACTGTGTACGGTATGGTAAAATCGGGATGCATACTGTATTGTATAATCGGGCTGTGTACTGTATTGTATAATCGGACTGTGTACTATATAGTATATAATCGGGATGCGTACTCTATGGTATAATCGGGCTGTGTACTGTATGGTATAATCGGGATGTGTACTGTATGTCATAATCTGGAAGCGTACTGTATTGTATATTCGGGCTGTGTACTGTATTGTATAATCCGGCTGTGTACTGTATTGTATAATCGGGAAGCGTACCGTATGTTATAACCAGAATGCATACTTTATGGTATAATCGGGATGTATACTCTATGGTATGATCGGAATGCGTACTGTATAATATAATCGGAATAAGTACATTGTGGTATAAACAGGATGTGTACTGGAAGGTATAATCGAGATGCCTACTGTTATGTGTAATCGGTACGCGTGCTGTATGGTATAACCGAAATGCGTGCTATATGGTATAACCGGAATGCCTACTGTATGGTATAAACGGGACGCGCACTGTATGGTTTAAACGGTCTGTGTACTGTATGGTATAATCGGGATGCGTACTATATGGTATAATCGGGCTATGTACTGTATGGTGTAATCGGGCTGTGTACTATATGGTATAATCGGGCTATGTACTGTATGGTATAATCGGGATGTGTACTAAATAGGTATAATCGGACTGTGTACTGTATGGTGTAATCGGGATGTGTACTATATAGTATAACCGGGCTGTGTACTGTATGGTATAATCGGGCTGTGTACTGTATGGTATAATCGGGCTGTGTACTGTATGGTATAATCGGGCTGTGTACTGTATAGTATAATCGGGCTGTGTACTGTATGGTATAATCGGGATGCATATTGTATGGTATAATCTGGATGCATATTGTATGGTATAATCGGGATGTGTACTGCATGGTATAATCGGGATGTTCACTGTATGGTATAAATGGGATGCGTACTGTATAATCGGGATGTGTACTGTATGGTATAATTGGGATGCGTACTGTATCATCGGGCTGTGTAATGTATGGTATAATCGGGATGCGTACTGTATTGTATAATCGGGATGTGTACTGTATTGTATAATCGGGCTGTGTACTGTATGATATAATGGGGATGTGTACTGTATGGTATAATCGGGCTGTGTAATATATGGTATAATCGGGATGCGTACTGTATGGTCTAATCGGGCTGTGTACTATATGGTATAATCGGGCTGTGTACTATATGATATAATCGGGCTGTGTACTGTATGGTATATTCGGCCTGTGTACTGTATGGTTTAATCGGACTGTGTACTGTATGGTATAATCGGGATGTTTAGCGTATGGTATAATTGCGATGCGTACTGTATAATCAGGATGTGTACTGTATGGTATAATTGGGATGCGTACTGTATAATCGGTCTGTGTACTATATGGTATAATCGGGCTATGTACTGTATGGTATAATCGGGATGTGTACTATATGGTATAATCGGACTGTGTACTGTATGGTGTAATCGGGATGTGTACTGTATAGTATAACCGGACTGTGTACTGTATGGTATAATCGGGGTGTGTGCTGTATGGTATAATCGGGCTGTGTACTGTATGGTATAATCGGGCTGTGTACTGTATAGTATAATCGGGCTATGTACTGTATGGTATAATAGGGATGCATATTGTATGGTATAATCGGGATGCGTATTGTATGGTATAATCGGGATGTGTACTGCATGGTACAATCGGGCTGTGTACTATATGATATAATCGGGCTGTGTACTGTATGGTATATTCCGGCTGTGTACTGTATGGTATAATCGGACTGTGTACTGTATGGTATAATCGGGATGTTCACTGTATGGTATAAATGGGATGCGTACTGTATAATCGGGATGTGTACTGTATGGTATAATTGGGATGCGTACTGTATAATCGGGCTGTGTACTGTATGGTATAATCGGGATGCATACTGTATGGTATAATTGGGCTGTGTGCTATATTGTATAATCGGGCTGTGTACGGTATTGTATAATCGGGCTGTGTAATATATGGTATAATCGGGATGTATACTGTATGGTATAATCTTGATTTGTACTGTATGGTATAATCGGGATGTGTACTGTATTGTATAATCGGGATGCGTACTGTATTGTATAATCGGGATGCATACTGTATGGTATAATCGGGATGTGTACTGTATGGTATAATAGGACTGTGTACTGTATGGTATAATTGAGATGCATACTGTATGGTATAATCGGGCTGTATGCTGTATTGTATAATCGGGCTGTGCACTGTATGGTATAATCGAGATGTGCACTGTATTGCATAATCGGGATGCGTACTGTATTTTATAATCGAGCTGTGTACTGTATGGTATAATCGAGATGTGCACTGTATGTTATAATCGGGATACGTACTGTATTGCATAATCGGGATGAGTACTGTATGGTATAATCGGGCTGTGTAATGTATGGTATAATCGGGATGCGTACTGTATTGTATAATCGGGATGTGTACTGTATTGTATAATCGGGCTGTGTACTGTATGATATAATGGGGATGTGTACTGTATGGTATAATCGGACTGTGTAATATATGGTATAATCGGGATGCGTACTGTATGGTATAATCGGGCTGTGTACTATATGGTATAATCGGGCTGTGTACTATATGATATAATCGGGCTGTGTACTGTATGGTATATTCGGCCTGTGTACTGTATGGTTTAATCGGACTGTGTACTGTATGGTATAATCGGGATGTTTACTGTATATTATAATTGCGATGCGTACTGTATAATCGGGATGTGTACTGTATGGTATAATTGGGATGCGTACTGTATAATCGGGCTGTGTACTATATGGTATAATCGGGCTATGTACTGTATGGTATAATCGGGATGTGTACTATATGGTATAATCGGACTGTGTACTGTATGGTGTAATCGGGATGTGTACTGTATAGTATAACCGGGCTGTGTACTGTATGGTATAATCGGGCTGTGTACTGTATGGTATAATCGGGCTGTGTACTGTATGATATAATCGGGCTGTGTACTGTATGGTATATTCGGCCTGTGTACTGTATGGTTTAATCGGACTGTGTACTGTATGGTATAATCGGGATGTTTACTGTATGGTATAATTGCGATGCGTACTGTATAATCGGGATGTGTACTGTATGGTATAATTGGGATGCGTACTGTATAATCGGGCTGTGTACTATATGGTATAATCGGGCTATGTACTGTATGGTATAATCGGGATGTGTACAATATGGTATAATCGGACTGTGTACTGTATGGTATAATCGGGCTGTGTACTGTATAGTATAATCGGGCTGTGTACTGTATGGTATAATCGGGCTGTGTACTGTATGGTATAATCGGGCTGTGTACTGTATGGTATAATCGGGCTGTGTACTGTATAGTATAATCGGGATATGTACTGTATGGTATAATCGGGATGCATATTGTATGGTATAATCGGGATGCGTATTGTATGGTATAATCGGGATGTGTACTGCATGGTATAATCGGGCTGTGTACTATATGATATAATCGGGCTGTGTACTGTATGGTATATTCCGGCTGTGTACTGTATGGTATAATCGGACTGTGTACTGTATGGTATAATGGGGATGTTCACTGTATGGTATAAATGGGATGCGTACTGTATAATCGGGATGTGTACTGTATGGTATAATTGGGATGCGTACTGTATAATCGGGCTGTGTACTGTATGGTATAATCGGGATGCATACTGTATGGTATAATTGGGCTGTGTGCTATATTGTATAATCGGGCTGTGTACGGTATTGTATAATCGGGCTGTGTAATATATGGTATAATCGGGATGTGTACTGTATGGTATAATCTTGATTTGTACTGTATGGTATAATCGGGATGTGTACTGTATTGTATAATCGGGATGCGTACTGTATTGTATAATCGGGATGCATACTGTATGGTATAATCGGGATGTGTACTGTATGGTATAATAGGACTGTGTACTGTATGGTATAATTGGGATGCATACTGTATGGTATAATCGGGCTGTATGCTGTATTGTATAATCGGGCTGTGCACTGTATGGTATAATCGAGATGTGCACTGTATTGCATAGTCGGGATGCGTACTGTATTTTATAATCGAGCTGTGTACTGTATGGTATAATCGAGATGTGCACTGTATGTTATAATCGGGATACGTACTGTATTGCATAATCGGGATGAGTACTGTATGGTATAATCGGGCTGTGTAATGTATGGTATAATCGGGATGCGTACTGTATTGTATAATCGGGATGTGTACTGTATTGTATAATCGGGCTGTGTACTGTATGATATAATGGGGATGTGTACTGTATGGTATAATCGGGCTGTGTAATATATGGTATTATCGGGATGCGTACTGTATGGTATAATCGGGCTGTGTACTATATGGTATAATCGGGCTGTGTACTATATGATATAATCGGGCTGTGTACTGTATGGTATATTCGGCCTGTGTATTGTATGGTTTAATCGGACTGTGTACTGTATGGAATAATCGGGATGTTTACTGTATGATATAATTGCGATGCGTACTGTATAATCGGGATGTGTACTGTATGGTATAATTGGGATGCGTACTGTATAATCGGGCTGTGTACTGTATGGTATAATCGGGATGCATACTGTATCGTATAATCGGGATGCGTACTGTATGGTATAATCGGGCTGTGTAATATATGGTATAATAGGGATGCGTACTGTATGGTATAATCGGGCTGTGTACTGTGTGGTATAATCGGTCTGTGTACTATATGATATAATCGGGCTGTGTACTGTATGGTATATTCGGGCTGTGTACTGCATGGTTTAATCGGACTCTATACTGTATGGTATAATCGGGATGTTTACTGTATGGTATAATTGGGATGCGTACTGTATAATCGGGATTTGTACTGTATGGTATAATTGGGATGCGTACTGTATAATCGGGCTGTGTACTGTATGGTATAATCGGGATGCATACTGTATCGTATAATCGGGATGCGTACTGTATGGTATAATCGGGCTGTGTAATATATGGTATAATAGGGATGCGTACTGTATGGTATAATCGGGCTGTGTACTGTGTGGTATAATCGGTCTGTGTACTATATGATATAATCGGGCTGTGTACTGTATGGTATATTCGGGCTGTGTACTGCATGGTTTAATCGGACTCTATACTGTATGGTATAATCGGGATGTTTACTGTATGGTATAATTGGGATGCGTACTGTATAATCGGGATGTGTACTGTATGGTATAATCGGGATGCATACTGTATGGTATAATTAGGCTGTGTGCTATATTGTATAATCGGGCTGTGCACTGTATGGTATAATCGGAATATGTACTGCATGCTATAATCGGGCTGCGTACTGTATTGTACAATCGGGCTGTGTGCTGTATTGTATAATCGGGCTGTGTACTGTTTGGTATAATCGGGATGCATACTGTATGGTATAATCGGGATGTGTACTGTATGGTATAATTGGGATGTGTACTGTATGGTATAATCGGGATGCGTACTCTATTGTACAATCGGGCTGTGTACTGTATGGTATAATGGGGACGCGTACTATATGCCTAATATGTTATAATTGGGCTGTGTGCTGTATTGAATAATCGGCTTGTGTACTGTATGGTATAATCGGGCTTTGTACTGTATGGTATAATCGGGATGTGTACTGTATGGTATAGTCCGGCTGTGTACTGTATGGTATCATCGGGATGCCTACTGTATGGTATAATCGGGCTGTGTGCTGTATTATATAATTGGGATGTGTACTGTATGGTATAATAGGGCTGTGTACTGTATGGTATAATCGGGATGCTTACTGTATGGTATAATCGGGCTGTGTGTTGTATTCTATAATCGGGCTGTGTGCTGTATAGTATAATCGGGCTGTGCACTGTATGGTATAATCGAGATCTGCACTGTATTGTGTAATCGGGATGCGTACTGTATTGCATAATCGGGATGAGTACTGTATGGTATAAACGGGCTGTGTAATGTATGGTATAATCGGGATGCGTACTGTATTGTATTATCGGGATGTGTACTGTATTGTATAATCGGGCTGTGTACTGTATGGTATAATGGGGATGTGTACTGTATGGTATAATCGGGTTGTATACTGTATGGTATAATCGGGGTGCGTACTGTATGGTATAATCGGGCTGTGTAATATATGGTATAATCGGGATGTGTACTGTATGGTATAATCGGGATGTGTACTGTATGGTATAATCGGGATGCGTACTGTACTGTATAATCGGGCTGTGTACTGTATTGTATAATCGGGCTGTGTACTGTATTGTATAATCGGAATGCATACTGTATGGTATAACCGGTAAGCGTACCGTATGTTATAACCAGAATGCATACTTTATGGTTTAATTGGGATGCATACTCTATGGTGTGATCGGGATGCGTACTGTGTAATATAATCGGAATAAGTACAGTGTAGTATAAACAGGATATGTACTGTAAGGTATAATCGAGATGCCTACTGTTATGTGTAATCGGGACGCGTACTGTATGGTATAACCGGAATGCGTACTGTATGGTATAAACGGCACGCTAACTGTATGGTATAAACGGTCTGTGTACTGTATGGTATAATCTGGATGCGTACTATATGGTATAATCGGGCTGTGTACTGTATGGTATAATCGGGATGTGTACTGTATGGTATAATCCGGCTGTGTACTGTATGGTATAATCGGGCTGCATACTGTATGGTATAATCGGTCTGTGTGCTGTATTGTATAATCGGGCTGTGTACTGTATGGTATAATTGGGCTGTGTATTGTATGGTATAATCGGGATGCATAATGTATAGTATAATCGGGCTGTGTGCTGTATTGTATAATCGGGCTGTGCACTGTTTGGTATAATCGAGATGTGCACTGTATTGTATAATCGGGATGTGTACTGTATTTTATAATCGGGCTGTGTACTGTATGGTATAATCCGGCTGTGTACTGTATGGTATAATCGGGATGCGTACTGTAGTGTATAATCGTGATGTGTACTGTATGGTATATTGGCGATGTGTACTGTATGGTATAATCGGAATGCGTACTGTATTGTATAATCGGGATGTGTACTGTATTGTATAATCGGGCTGTGTACTGTTTGGTGAAATGGGGATGTGTACTGTATGGTATGATCGGGTTGTGTACTGTATGGTATCATCGGGATGCGTACTGTATGGTATAATCGGGCTGTGTAATATATGGTATAATCGGGATGTGTACTGTATGGTCTAATCGGGATGTGTACTTTATGGTATAATCGGGATGCGTACTGTATTGTATAATCGAGATGTGTACTGTATTGTATAATCGGGATGTGTACTGTAATGTATAATCGGGCTGTGTACTGTATGGTATAATCGAGATGTGTACTGTATTGTATAATCGGGATGCGTACTGTATTGTATAATCGGGGTGTGTACTGTATGGTATAATCGGGATGTGTACTGTATGGTATAATCGGGATGCATACTGTATGGTATAATCGGGCTGTGTGCTGTAGTGTATAAACGGGCTGTGTACTGTAATGTATAAACGGGCTGTGTACTGTATGGTATAATCGAGATGTGTACTGTATTGTATAATCGGGATGCGTACCGTATTGTATAATCTGGCTGTGTAGTGTATGGTACATGTATAATCGGGATGCGTACTGTATTGTATAATCGGGATGTGTACTGTATTGTATAATCGGGCTGTGTACTGTTTGGTATAATGGGGATGTGTACTGTATGGTATGATCGGGTTGTGTACTGTATGGTATAATCGGGATGCGTACTGTATGGTATAATCGGGCTGTGTAATATATGGAATAATCGGGATGTGTACTGTATGGTCTAATCGGGATGTGTACTGTATGGTATAATCGGGATGCGTACTGTATTGTATAATCGAGATGTGTACTGTATTGTATAATCGGGATGCGTACTGTATTGTATATTCCGGCTGTATACTGTATGGTACATGTATAATTGGGATGTGTATTGTATCGTATAATCGGGATGTGTACTGTATGGTATAATCGGGATGCATACCGTACGGTATAATCGGGTTGTGTGCTGTATTGTATAATCGGGGTGTGTACTGTATGGTATAACCGAGATGTGTACTGTATTGTATAATCGGGATGCGTACTGTATTGTATAATCGGGGTGTGTACTGTATGGTATAATCGGGATGTGTACTGTATGGTATAATCGGGATGCATACTGTATGGTATAATCGGGCTGTGTGCTGTAGTGTATAATCGGGCTGTGTACTGTATGGTATAATCGGGCTGTGTACTGTTTGGTATAATCGGGATGCATACTGTATGGTATAATCGGACTGTGTACTGCATGGTATAATTGGGATGCGTACTGTATGGTGTAATCGGGCTATGTACTGTATGGTACATGTATAATCGGGATGTGTATTGTATGGTATAATCGGGATGCGTACTGTATGGTATAATCGGGCTGTGTACTGTATTGTATAATCGGGCTGTGTACTGTATGGTATAATCGGGCTGTGTACTGTATGGTATAATCGGGATGCATACTCTATGGTATAATGGGACTGTGTAATGTATGGTATAATCGGGATGCGTACTGTATTGTATAATCGGGATGCATACTGTATTGTATAATCGGGCTGTGTACTGTATGGTATAATTGGGCTGTGTATTGTATGGTATAATCGGGATGCATAATGTATAGTATAATCGGGCTGTGTGCTGTATTGTATAATCGGGCTGTGCACTGTTTGGTATAATCGAGATGTCCACTGTATTGTATAATCGGGATGTGTACTGTATTTTATAATCGGGCTGTGTACTGTATGGTATTATCCGGCTGTGTACTGTATGGTATAATCGGGATGCGTACTGTAGTGTATAATCGTGATGTGTACTGTATGGTATAATCGCGATGTGTACTGTATGGTATAATCGGGATGCGTACTGTATTGTATAATCGGGATGTGTACTGTATTGTATAATCGGGCTGTGTACTGTTTGGTGAAATGGGGATGTGTACTGTATGGTATGATCGGGTTGTGTACTGTATGGTATAATCGGGATGCGTACTGTATGGTATAATCGGGCTGTGTAATATATGGTATAATCGGGATGTGTACTGTATGGTCTAATCGGGATGTGTACTTTATGGTATAATCGGGATGCGTACTGTATTGTATAATCGAGATGTGTACTATATTGTATAATCGGGATGTGTACTGTAATGTATAATCGGGCTCTGTACTGTATGGTATAATCGAGATGTGTACTGTATTGTATAATCGGGATGCGTACTGTATTGTATAATCGGGGTGTGTACTGTATGGTATAATCGGGATGTGTACTGTATGGTATAATCGGGATGCATACTGTATGGTATAATCGGGCTGTGTGCTGTAGTGTATAATCGGGCTGTGTACTGTAATGTATAAACGGGCTGTGTACTGTATGGTATAATCGAGATGTGTACTGTATTGTATAATCGGGATGCGTACTGTATTGTATAATCGGGGTGTGTACTGTATGGTATAATCGGGATGTGTACTGTATGGTATAATCGGGATGCATACTGTATGGTATAATCGGGCTGTGTGCTGTAGTGTATAATCGGGCTGTGTACTGTAATGTATAAACGGCCTGTGTACTGTATGGTATAATCGAGATGTGTACTCTATTGTATAATCGGGATGCGTACCGTATTGTATAATCTGGCTGTGTAGTGTATGGTACATGTATAATCGGGATGCGTACTGTATTGTATTATCGGGATGTGTACTGTATTGTATAATCGGGCTGTGTACTGTTTGGTATAATGGGGATGTGTACTGTATGGTATGATCGGGTTGTGTACTGTATGGTATAATCGGGATGCGTACTGTATGGTATAATCGGGCTGTGTAATATATGGAATAATCGGGATGTGTACTGTATGGTCTAATCGGGATGTGTACTGTATGGTATAATCGGGATGCGTACTGTATTGTATAATCGAGATGTGTACTGTATTGTATAATCGGGATGCGTACTGTATTGTATATTCGGGCTGTATACTGTATGGTACATGTATAATTGGGATGTGTATTGTATCGTATAATCGGGATGTGTACTGTATGGTATAATCGGGATGCATACCGTACGGTATAATCGGGTTGTGTGCTGTATTGTATAATCGGGGTGTGTACTGTATGGTATAACCGAGATGTGTACTGTATTGTATAATCGGGATGCGTACTGTATTGTATAATCGGGGTGTGTACTGTATGGTATAATCGGGATGTGTACTGTATGGTATAATCGGGATGCATACTGTATGGTATAATCGGGCTGTGTGCTGTAGTGTATAATCGGGCTGTGTACTGTATGGTATAATCGGACTGTGTACTGTTTGGTATAATCGGGATGCATACTGTATGG
The DNA here is from genome assembly GCA_035048485.1 of Pteria penguin. Lineage (NCBI taxonomy): Eukaryota > Metazoa > Mollusca > Bivalvia > Pterioida > Pteriidae > Pteria > Pteria penguin. The sequence goes on along the minus strand of CM068585.1, from coordinate 3,219,871 downwards.
TATAATCGGACTGTGTACTGCATGGTATAATTGGGATGCGTACTGTATGGTGTAATCGGGCTATGTACTGTATGGTACATATATAATCGGGATGTGTATTGTATGGTATAATCGGGATGCGTACTGTATGGTATAATCGAGCTGTGTGCTGTATTGTATAATCGGGCTGTGTACTGTATGGTATAATCGGGCTGTGTACGGTATGGTATAATCGGGATGCATACTCTATGGTATAATGGGACTGTGTAATGTATGGTATAATCGGGATGCGTACTGTATTGTATAATCGGGATGCATACTGTATTGTATAATCGGGCTGTGTGCTGTATTGTATAAACGGGCTGTGTACTGTATGGTATAATCGAGATGTGTACTGTATTGTATAATCGGGATGCGTACCGTATTGTATAATCTGGCTGTGTAGTGTATGGTACATGTATAATCGGGATGTGTATTGGATGGTATAATCGGGATGTGTACTATATGGTTTAATGGGGACACGTACTATATGCCTAATATGGTATAATCGGGCAATGTACTGTATGGTATAATCGGGATTTGCACTGTATGATATAATCGGAATGTTTAATGTATTGTAAAATCGGGCTGTGTACTGTATGGTATAATCGAGATGTGTACGGTATTGTATAATCGGGCTGTGTACTGTATGGTACAGGTATAAGGGGGAGGTGTATTGTATGGTATAATCGGGATGTGTGCTGTATGGTATAATCGGGATGCATATTGCATGGTATAATCGGGCTGTGTGCTGTATTGTATAATCGGGCTGTGTACTGTATGGTATAATCGGGATGCATACTGTATGGTATAATCGGACTGTGTACTGTATGATATAATCGGGATGCGTACTGTATGGTATAATCGGGCTGTGTACTGTATGGTACATGTATAATCGGGATGTGTATTGTATGGTATAATCGGGCTGTGCACTGTATGGTATAATCGGGATGCATACTGTATGGTATAATCGGACTGTGTACTGCATGGTATAATTGGGATGCGTACTGTATGGTGTAATCGGGCTTTGTACTGTATGGTACATGTATAAACGGGATGTGTACTGTATGGTATAATCGGGATGGATACTGTATGGTATAATCGGGCTGTGTGCTGTATTGTATAATCGGGCTGTGTAATGTATGGTATAATCGGGCTGTGTACTGTATGGTATAATCGAGATGCATACTGTATGGTATAATGGGACTGTGTAAGGTATGGTATAATCGGGATGCGTACTGTATTGTATAATCGGGATGCATACTGTATTGTATAATCGGGCTGTATGCTGTATTGTATAAACGGGCTGTGTACTGTATGGTATAATCGAGATCTGTACTGTATTGTATAATCGGGATGCGTACCGTATTGTATAATCTCGCTGTGTAGTGTATGGTACATGTATAATCGGGATGTGTATTGGATGGTATAATCGGGATGTGTACTATATGGTTTAATGGGGACACGTACTATATGCCTAATATGGTATAATCGGGATGTGCACTGTATGGTATAATCGGAATGTTTAATGTATTGTATAATCGGGTTGTGTACTGTATGGTATAATCGAGATGTGTACTGTATTGTATAATCGGGCAGTGTACTGTATGGTACATGTATAATGGGGAGGTGTATTGTATGGTATAATCGGGATTTGTACTGTATGGTATAATCGGGATGCATATTGCATGGTATAATCGGGCTGTGTGCTGTATTGTATAATCGGGCTGTGTACTGTATGGTATAATCGGGATGCATACTGTATGGTATAATCGGACTGTGTACTGTATGGTATAATCGGGTTGCGTACTGTATGGTATAATCGCAATGTGTACTGTATGGTACATGTATAATCGTGATTTGTATTGTATGGTATAATCGGGATGTGTACTGTATGGTATAATCGGGATGCATACTGTATGGCATAATCGGGCAGTGTGCTGTATTGTATAAACGGGCTGAGTACTGTATGGTATAATCGGGCTGTGTACTGTATGGTATAATCGGGATGTGTACTGTATGGTATAATCGGGATGTGTACTGTATGGTATAATCGGGATGTGTACTGTATGGTATAATCGGGCTGTGTACTGTATGGTATAATCGGGATGTGTACTGTATGGTATAATCGGGATGTGTACTGTATGGTATAATCGGGATGTGTACTGTATGGTATAATCGGGATGTGTACTGTATGGTATAATCGGGCTGTGTACTGTATGGTATAATCGGGATGCATACTGTATGGTATAATCGGGCAGTGTGCTGTATTGTATAAACGGGCTGTGTACTGTATGGTATAATCGAGATGTGTACTGTATTGTATAATCGGGATGCGTACTGTATTGTATAATCGGGGTGTGTACTGTATGGTATAATATGGATGTGAACTGTATGGTATAATCGGGATGCATACTGTATGGTATAATCGGGCTTTGTGCTGTAGTGTATAATCGGGCTGTGTACTGTATGGTATAATCGGGCTGTGTACTGTTTGGTATAATCGGGATGCATACTGTATGGTATAATCGGACTGTGTACTGCATGGTATAATTGGGATGCGTACTGTATGGTGTAATCGGGCTATGTACTGTATGGTACATGTATAATCGGGATGTGTATTGTATGGTATAATGGGGATGTGTACTGTATGGTATAATCGGGATGGATACTGTATGGTATAATTGGGCTGTGTGCTGTATTGTATAATCGGGCTGTGTACTGTATGGTATAATCGGGCTGTGTAATGTATGGTATAATCGGGATGCATACTGTATGGTATAATCGGACTGTGTAATGTATGGTATAATCGGGATGCGTAATGTATAGTATAATCGGGATGCATACTGTATTGTATAATCGGGCTGTGTGCTGTATTGTATAAACGGGCTGTGTACTGTATGGTATAATCGAGATGTGTACTGTATTGTATAATCGGGATGCGTACCGTATTGTATAATCTCGCTGTGTAGTGTATGGTACATGTATAATCGGGATGTGTATTGGATGGTATAATCGGGATGTGTACTATATGGTTTAATGGGGACACGTACTATATGCCTAATATGTTGTAATCGGGCAATGTACTGTATGGTATAATCGGGATGTGCACTGTATGGTGTAATCGGAATGTTTAATGTATTGTATAATCGGGCTGTGTACTGTATGGTATAATCGAGATGTGTACTGTATTGTATAATCGGGATGCGTACTGTATTGTATAATCGAGCTGTGTACTGTATGGTTACATGTATAAGGGGGAGGTGTATTGTATGGTGTAATCGGGATGTGTACTGTATGGTATAATCGGGATGCATATTGCATGGTATAGTCGGGGTGTGTGCTGTATTGTATAATCGGGCTGTGTACTGTATGGTATAATCGGGATGGATACTGTATGGTATAATCGGACTGTGTACTGTATGGTATAATCGGGATGCATACTGTATGGTATAATCGGGATGTGTGCTGTATTGTATAATCGGGCTTTGTACTGTATGGTATAATCGGGCTGTGTACTGTTTGGTATAATCGGGATGCATACTGTATGGTATAATCGGACTGTGTACTGTATGGTATAATCGAGATGTGTACTGTATTGTATAATCGGGATGCGTACCGTATTGTATAATCTGGCTGTGTAGTGTATGGTACATGTATAATCGGGATGTGTATTGGATGGTATAATCGGGATGTGTACTATATGGTTTAATGGGGACACTTACTATATGCCTAATATGGTATAATCGGGCAATGTACTGTATGGTATAATCGGTATTTGCACTGTATGGTATAATCGGAATGTTTAATGTATTGTAAAATGGGGCTGTGTACTGTATGGTATAATCGAGATGTGTACTGTATTGTATAATCGGGCTGTGTACTGTATGGTACATGTATAAGGGGGAGGTGTATTGTATGGTATAATCGGGATGTGTACTGTATGGTATAATCGGGATGCATATTGCATGGTATAATCGGGCTGTGTGCTGTATTGTATAATCGGGCTGTGTACTGTATGGTATCATCGGGATGCATACTGTATGGTATAATCGGACTGTGTACTGTATAATATAATCGGGATGCGTACTGTATGGTATAATCGGGCTGTGTACTGTATGGTACAATCGGGATGCGTACTGTATGGTGTAATCGGGCTGAGTACTGTATGGTACATGTATAATCGGGATGTGTATTGTATGGTATAATCGGGCTGTGTACTGTATGGTATAATCGGGATGCATACTGTATGGTATAATCGGACTGTGTACTGCATGGTATAATTGGGATGCGTACTGTATGGTGTAATCGGGCAATGTACTGTATGGTACATGTATAATCGGGATGTGTACTGTATGGTATAATCGGGATGGATGCTGTATGGTATAATCGGGCTGTGTGCTGTATTGTATAATCGGGCTGTGTACTGTATGGTATAATCGGGCTGTGTACTGTATGGTATAATCGGGATGCATACTGTATGGTATAATCGGTATGTGTAATGTATGGTATAATCGGGCTGTGTACTGTATGGTATAATCGGGATGCATGCTGTATGGTATAATCGGGCAGTGCGCTGTATTGTATAAACGGGCTGTGTACTGTATGGTATAATCGAGATGTGTAGTGTATTGTATAATCGGGATGCGTACTGTATTGTATAATCTGGCTTTGTACTGTATGGTACATGTATAATGAGGATGTGTATTGTATGGTATGATCGGGATGTGTACTGTATGGTATAATGGGATGCATACTGTATGGTATGATCGGGATATGTACTGTATGGTATAATCGGGCTGTGTACTGTATTGTATAATCGGGCTGTGTACTGTATGGTATAATCGAGATGCGTATTGTATCGTATACTCAAGAACCTTGGCATTTGGAATACGTACTGTATAGTCTACTCAAGATGTGTACAGTATGGTATAATCTGGATGCATACTGAATGGTATCTACCATACATGGACAGAATCTTAGTATGTTAAGAGATCTGAAACGCAAAGGTATTATGTGTAACGCATCAAGGACTGAATAAGATGCCTTATTCTTTAAGATTTATACATCCAGTACTTTGTTATGTATATATTCATCATTATATAGATAATCCTGTTATGTATATATTCATCAGTATATAGATTATCCTGTTATGAATATATTCATCATTAGATAGATTATCCTGTTATGTATATATTCATCATTATATAGATTATCCTGTTATGTATATATTCATCATTATATAGATTATCCTGTTATGTATATATTCATCATTATATAGATTATCCTGTTTTGTATATATTCATCATTATATAGATTATCCTGTTATGTATATATTCATCATAATATAGATTATCCTATTAGGTATATATTCATGATTATATAGATTATCCTGTTATGTATATATTCATCATTATATAGATTATCCTGTTATGTATATATTCATCATTATATAGATTATCCTGTTATGTATATATTCATCATTATATAGATTATCCTGTTATGTATATATTCATCATTATATAGATTATCCTGTTATGTATATATTCATCATTATATAGATTATCCTGTTATGTATATAGTCATCATTATATAGATTATCCTGTTATGTATATATTCATCATTATATAGGTAATCCTGTTATGTATATATTCATTATTATATAGATAATCCTGTTATGTATATGTTCATCATTATATAGATTATCCTGTTATGTATATATTCATCATTATATAGATTATCCTGTTATGTATATATTCATCATTATATAGATTATCCTGTTATGTATATATTCATTATTATATAGATTATACTGTGACATTTAAGCTGATCAATCATAGGAACTGTTCCATCATACCATAAGGAAATTACAGATGATCCCGGTCAAAGTGTTTCATTTATTGCAGCAGCAGACAGTTCTATTAAGGGCTTGTGAGGGAAGAGAAACTATGAGACTAGGCACACCTTCAGATAAATCTTCTTGTGTAGCATTTACACTCAGGGTAAAATAAAGTCGACAAGTAGGTCAGCGGCGTCTTGTGCTCCTTTGTATTCCTGTGGTCACAACTTTATTATCGCATATAAAGAGACAAAAGTCATCTTAGTCGGAGGGCTTTTTCAGATAACTCTTGCTTAGGTGCTTTGAGAATAGGATTTTATAGAAGTCAGGATCAGAAATTCCTGGCTGCGAATAAAGCAAGAGTCTCGTGGTTGGCTTGATCTTGTGATGAGACAGTAAGGAGATCCAATGTCACGGCTCGGGATGAAACAGTACCGAAATTATGTCACGGCTTGGGATGAGACAGTAACGAGATCCAATGTCACGGCTCGAGATGAGACAGTACCGAAATTATATGTCACGGCTTGGGATGAGACAGTACCGAGATCCTATGTCACGGCTTAGGATGAGACAGTACCGAGATCCTATGTCACGGCTCGGGATGAGACAATACCGCGATCCTATGGTACGGCTCGAGATTAGACACTACCGAGATCCTATTTCACGGTATTTCAATTAAAGTCTTTATTAGCAAGAGCCATAATATGGCGAACGCCAGTGTTACACCAATTTACACAACATAATCGTTCACTCAATTCCAAAGTAATAAACCCTATAATTTTTTCCTTTATATAATCATAACATAATAAAAATGTTTATATTGTAATGAGTATTATTTTAGTAGCGATTTGATACAGATTGTATAGCTACGTGTTGTGGACTGTATATTATTATTACTGTATATACATCCTTAATGGACAACGGCAGTAAAAAAAAATGACACAAACCAAGATTGTGGCAATCATTGACAAACAAAACGAATCAAGCAGATCGAATTGCATTTCATTAAAACTCGTTTCTTCGAGCACATCCCCCGTGCTCTCGTTCATACGTGATTTGTTTCATTCATGACTGCAGGATATTACTTAAACCTCTGATGGTTTGCTGTAATATACAAGATATTTTGTGAATGCATTTGAACTTCAATGACTGAAAGAGATTAAGTCATTCATGAACTGATTATTTCATTTGAACATCTAAATGGCATGATACTGCGCGATAAACTGCTCGTTGACTGCATGTTGTTCATACTCAAACCTTGGTTATCTTCTCCCTGCATGGAGTATCACAGATTTTTGTTGTACTAATAATGTAACCAGATATTTTCACATGAACAATTACATTTAATAACAATTGCATTTAATAACAATAACATATAATATTAACTACATATAATAACAATTACATACAATAACAATTACATATAATAACAATTACATACAATAACAATTGCATATAATAACAATTACATATAATAACAATTACATACAATACCAATTACATACAATAACAATAACATATAATATCAATTACATATAATAACAATTACATATAATAACAATTACATACAATAACAAATACATATAATAACAATTACATATAATAACAATTACATACAATAACAATTACATATAATAACAATAACATATAATATTAATTACATATAATAACAATTACATACAATAACAAATACATATAATAACAATTACATATAATAACAATTACATACAATAACAATTACATATAATAACAATTACATATAATAACAATTACATACAATAACAATTACATATAATAACAATTACATATAATAACAATTACATACAATAACAATTACATATAATAACACTAACATATAATATTAATTACATATAATAACAATTACATATATAATAAAACGCTCTGCTCCTCTTGTCATTGAATGGATTCCAACACAAAAGAAAGTACAGTTTTGGCGCGAAAAATGTGACAAGTGATTACAGTGTTTCCGGGTGGTATATATCATGTCATTGGAGCATGCAAGGTGTGTTGCCCTTGAGAACTTCTATCTATATTATTTCCGAGTTCTCTGTGTTATTCTGTATGTGTGAAACATTATACAATATCGTTACTGACACGGAATCGACAGGACCTGGGTTCGAATTTACCAGTGACTGCTGTCTTTCCGATCAAAAAGTAAAAGCAAAGTCACGTGTCATTATACAAGTTGACATGTTAGTACCTTCATAGACCAGTATACGACTGGTGTGATGGGCTAAATTTATGTGCAATGTAGATGCCATTACAGAACATATTATTCAATTCTTTCTGTACAGGTCTTATATGTTACATTATAACTATCACGTGATTCATTCCTTACACGTCTTATTTTATAATATACCATCACGTGATTCATTCCTTACACGTCTAATATATCATAATTTAACAATTAAGTGATCCATTCCTTAAACGTCTTATATGTTATAATATAACCATCACGTGATTCATTCCTTACACGTCGTATATGTTATATTATAACCACCACGTCATCCATTCCTTACACGTCATGATATAACTGTCACGTGATTCATTTCTTACACGTCTTTTATGTTATAATATAACCATCACGTGATCCACTCCTTACACATTTTACATGACAATATGTTAATGTAAACATGACGTATTTCATGCCTTACACATCTCATGCTATAATATTGACATCACATGGTTCATTGCGCACTTCCGTATGTTTTACATGTTATGATTGTGATGTAACCAAAGCGAAGAAATTTGCCTTATGTGAACTGTAAAAGTTGTAAAAGAGTACATCTCAAGTCCTTTGTTTATATCCCAGTCCTTGGCCTCGGATATGGTCAGCAGTTTTTTGGGGGTGTATTGGGTTTTTTTTCCACAGCTGTCATTTAGATAATGTCGTTTGCATGTTACACAATAAGATTATATATATATATATACATACATATCCGTGTGTGTGTGTGTGTGTGTGTGTGTGTGTATGTGATACACAGAGGAAAGGTGTCAGTGTTGTCAACAACAAACAAATACTACTACAAATTTTCTATTACTGAAAGCGTGAAACCAAATAGCATATCTGCAGAATTGGTATATCAGGATTGGTCTTCCATGCAATAGTGATATTTCATGTCATATATCCCCTATCTATGAACTACATGCACTCCTTAAGATCTGCCGGTGATTCAATACTTATTATTTCCTTTTAACACAACGTGCAACTCCAGGAATTAATTGCTGTCTTCGAAACCTCTGGATATTGTGAGAGGAAACTCCTACCTGATTAAAGCTATTAACAAACGACAATTTATTGCATATTCTATCAAATATGTGTAACTGAATGCCATCATCCAAGCTCCATAATTACACAATTCTTCTCGCTAATACATATTTCTCCATTTTGACAGATTTTATGCTGCTGTATACAGCAAAAAAGTATATGCTATGAAACAGAAAAGCATGAAAACTGATCATCACACATATACAATTTCTACACTTGTCATTTCTGACATTCTTATTGGAATGATTAAATCCAGGGCAAATTATCTGATATGAGCAAGAGACAGCAGAATGTAAAATATGTTGAACAGTACACTTTATTAAGAATGTCAAGGGAGTTGTATAATGTTTTCAGAGAAGGTGTTAATAGACAAGGTGTTCGTGAACAAGGTGTTCGGGAAGAAGGTGTTAGTAGACAAGGTGTTCGTAGACAAGGTGTTCGGGAACAAGGTGTTAGTAGACAAGGTGTACTTGGACAAGATGTTCGTAGACAAGGTGTTGATAGACAGAGTGTTGGTAGACAAAGTGTTCGTAGACAAGGTGTAGGTAGACAAGGTTTCGTAAACAAGATGTTTGTACACAAGATATTCGTAAACAAATGTGTTCATGGACAAGGTGTTTATAAACACGGTGGTCATCGACTGGGTGTCGGTAGACAGAATGGTCACAGACAGAGTGGTGGTAGACAGGGTGGTCATCGACAGGGTGGTAGTAGACAGGGTGGTCATCGACTGGGTGTCGGTAGACAGGGTGGTGGTAGACAGGGTGGTGATAGACAGGGTGGTTATAGACAGGGTGGTAGTAGACAGGGTGGTCATCGACAGGGTGGTGGTAAACAAGGTTTCGTAGAGATGGTGATCGTAGACAAGATGTTCGGAAATGATTTATTTTACCGTTCGGTATTTTGTATGGAAGATTATTTGATATTCTATTTTCCGTATTAAACAAATTCAGCATATTACAGACGTAGCTATATATTTGCGTTGTCAGGAACTTGACTATCTCTCATAATATGTATGAACTATCATGTACAAGTATTGTTTCATTTATATTTTATATATATCAGGTCAAAATGTAGCAATATCTTGACGAATGCATATCACAATTCATTCGACAAAGATATATAGGATAATATGGACCAAGATCGAGTTCCTACATATATATGTGTCAGCAAATGACCTAGACCTTAATTCATAGCCCTCTTCCCATCCATCACAAACCCCTCAGTGCAATCTAAATAGTTCTGTACAAATGGTTTGCCATTACCTAACTATAAATTGTTAAATCGTGAAACCGGGAAATAAAACACTGCGTGACTGCACTCAATTACCATTGATCTCTAGAATTCTTGGCACGTTTATATATCCCCTTCGTATGGCGTTAGTAAATTTACACTGTTTCTACAGTAATTGTAAAACCATTTAAAGACTAAGTTGACGATTTCAGTGCTTTGGAAAAAGGTAAAGCACCTCTCTCTCTCTCTCTCTCTCTCTCTCTCTCTCTCTCTCTCTCTCTGTTGTCTGTCTGTCCAGCAAGTCAATCAACCAGCCAGTTAATCATACCTCAGTCTACAGTTTGTCTTTTCTGTTTTTGCACCATATTTTCATATATTTATTATTACTATTCTGCCCATTTATCATATTTTTAAAAAAAAAGAACGTTCACGAAACATTAAAATTACTGTAGTATTTGACCAAGTCAAATGTTTTCTTGGACATTCATTCTCCATTCTGTCGACACTATTGTAAAATATACTGCTGTTGCATTATTCAAGATTATACATCAAATGCTGCCAGTTTCTACACATTATTTACAGGAAATAAATAACTGCCAGATACCAATAATAACACCCGTCAGTATATATATATGTTCGTTTTAGGAAAATGTCTTCTTTATTTTTCAGTAACTATGGTGATTAGTTAGCTTTACAAATATTTCGTTTTCCACAGTTTTGTCCTAAAACATCAGAGGAGAAGTTAGCAGTGGGAATACCAATATGATGTAATAAATAAATACGGTTATACATGTTGCCATAGATACCGATTGATTGTATGTCAGTGACTATTATTCTGACGTGATCGACTAGTTTGTGACGCTGTGTGTATATAATGTAATGTTATTCCGGGGGTGTATTCTGTCATGTGGTCATATCTTTTACTTTCTGGCTAATGTACTTTCTGGCTAAGGCACTTTCTGGCTAATGTACTTTCTGGCTAAGGCACTTTCTGGCTAATGTACTTTCTGGCTAAGGCACTCTCTGGCTAAGACACTTTCTGGCTAATGTACTTTCTGGCTAATGTACTTTCTGGCTAAGGCACTTTCTGGCTAAGAAACTTTCTGGCTAAGAAACTTTCTGGCTAAGGTACTTTCTGGCTAAGATACTTTCTGGCTAAGGCACTTCCTGGCTAAGGCACTTCCTGGCTAAGGTACTTTCTGGCTAAGGCACTTTCTGGCTAAGGTACTTTCTCGCTAAGGCACTTTCTTTTCAGTTAACATGTAATCAATCTGCGACGCGACATTTCTTTTAAAAGCAATACCCTACTCCTCACCTTTATAGATTTCGCGTTATACCTTGAAGACCAGAAGTAATGCAGATAGATTCCCACGACATTTATCCACAGCAAAGCGTGTTTATGAGCTCGCCCCCATTATCTTAATGGTAACTCTTCTTAATTCCAGTATATTTTCAAAAGAACATTTTAATGGATCCGTTAAGATATTGGACATGGCATGCTATAAAGTGTTGACATATAGCTAAACTACACGCCAGGGCTAAAATAAGACTCAAAGACGTCACGAACGTATACCTGTCACGCAGAGGACAAAAGTTGTATTATGAAAACGAAAATATGCATACTGACAACGTTAGTTGATACTCGATACGTTTGATTTTTTTCTTCTTATTTGTGTCAGTTTTCATTTATATGGTGACTGAATCTCCCTGTCGATTAAATATATATCAGTATGACTCCTTAGAAGCAATCAGGGATCATTGAACTGTAAATGTCTACAGCCCTCGCTCTCAGTTTTCGCTGTCCAATCCGAAAGATCAGATACTGACACGTCATCGATGCCGTCGGTTTTCGCTGTCCAATCCGAAAGATCAGATACTGACACGTCGTCGATGTCATCGGTTTTCACTGTCCAATCCGAAAGATCAGATACTGACAAGTCGTCAATGCCATCGGTTTTCACTGTCCCATTCGAAAGATCAGATACTGACACATCGTAGGTGCCCTCGGTTTTCGTTGTCTCATTCGAAAGATCAAATGCTGACACGTCGTCGATGCGATCGCTTTCACTGTCTCATTCGAAAGATCATGCAAGTACTGACACGTGTCGATGTCATCGGTTTTCACTATACCATCCGAAAGATCAGATACTAACGCGTTATCGGTGGCACTCAAACCGGGACCTTTCAGTCACGAGTCCAGTGCGCTATTAGTAGTTATAAGATTTGTTTACGACGTACCTCGGACGCAAAGTAGGTTTATATATATATATGTATATGTATATATAATTTTATTATTTCCACATTGACCATATAACGTTTTTTCGAAGTCGACGTGACGTCACTGGCTCTGTTCCTCTACGTAGATACCCGAGGAGAATAGCCACTTGGGGATAAAACTCGGGGTTTATCGTTAGCGTTAATAGAATTTAATTAAGTTCTTCTGTATCTATTCTAAAGATCAATTTCTAATAGAATATAATCGAAAATTTGTAAACATGTATTCAAACTTCATTTGTTTGAATGGTAAAATATTCTAATTATTTCTTTTTACCAAAATTCTTCCCTGAATACGCATTGCTGTCTATGATAAAGTCCGATGCTTTAACCCAAATGTTCCTAATGCTCGTATCAAATACCCGGATGTCCGACTTCGAGACTTCGGAGTAAAATTTAGTCTATTTCTATATAGACAATGTCCCTTCGAGTAATGCATGACCGGGGCCGCAGGTTAATACTACTCCGGTTCGGTCTAGATATAGATCTATATATCGAGTGATCTCTGCCTGAATAAGAAGTCGGTTTTGAATTGATAAAATATACAAAAAATCATTACTGTTTTTCTCTCATTTCATGATATTCTTTCCTTCTCGTACATATGCTAACATGCTATCTCTATTATTACATCAGGTTCTCGATCCTGATTGGTTAACGTAAGACAGAGACATAGACTATATATATATATATATATATATATATATATATATATATATATATATATATATATATATATATATATATATATATATATATATATATATGTATATATATATATATAACTTGTTACTCGTACTTTAAACCAAATTCCATCTGCAGCATATTGTGTAATAACAATTCATCCTGTCGTCAGAGTAATATACCCATCGTCTCTATGTAATCTCTACGACACTCCAAGGAACTAATGAAGATATTTCTGATAAGCCAAATTGTATTGTATTGGATAGTTTTGCTCCCGAAAAAGCTGCACGCAATATATACATTAGGAGGACAGGAAACCATACAAAATTTATTATGCTAACACTCTTTGTTAATGGCTATGGAATATGGGTCAGCTAGTGTGTTAACTAGATATGGAATCTGGGCCAACACGTATATGTTATGACCGTGAAATATGGACCAACTCGTGTATTTAATGACCGTGGAATATGGGTCAACTCGTGTGTTTAATGGCTGTGGAATATGGGTCAACTCCCGTGTTTAATGGCTAAGGAATATGAGCCAACTCGGGTGTTTATTGGCCATGGAATATGGGTCAACTCATGTGTTTAATACTATTTTACAATACATATACTAAGGTCTCATAAAGTACACTCAAATAAACCCACCAAGATTACTATGTGTATTCGGACTATCTATAACTCCAATAACTAATACAATGCTATCATATATGTGGTAGGTCAGGCCACACCATGTTTATATGGGTGTGGCCAGGTATATAGTGCAGGTCAGGTCCAGACCATGTTTATATGGGTGAGGCCAGGTATATAGGGCAGGTCAGGCCAGACCATGTTTATATGGGTGAGGCCAGGTATATAGGTCAGGCCAGGCCAGACCATGTTTATATGGGTGAGGCCAGGTATATAGGGCAGGTCAGGCCAGACCATGTTTATATGGGTGAGGCCAGGTATATAGGGCAGGTCAGGCCAGACCATGTTTATATGGGTGAGGCCAGGTATATAGGTCAGGCCAGGCCAGACCATGTTTATATGGGTGAGGCCAGGTATATAGGGCAGGTCAGGCCAGACCATGTTTATATGGGTGAGGCCAGGTATATAGGTCAGGCCAGGCCAGACCATGTTTATATGGGTGAGGCCAGGTATATAGGGCAGGTCAGGCCAGACCATGTTTATATGGGTGAGGCCAGGTATATAGGTCAGGCCAGGCCAGACCATGTTTATATGGGTGAGGCCAGGTATATAGTGCAGGTCAGGCCAGACCATGTTTATATGGGTGAGGCCAGGTATATAGGGCAGGTCAGGCCAGGCCATGTTTATATGGGTGTGGCCAGGTATATAGGGCAGGTCACGCCATACCATGTTTATATGGGTGGGGCCAGGTATATAGCTAGGGCAGGTTAGACCAGACCATGTTTACATATTGGTGAGGCCAGGTATATAGGGCAAGTCAGACCAGACCATATTTATAAGGGTGGGGTCAGGTATATGTGGCAAGTCAGGCCAAACCACGTTTATATGGTTGAGGCCAGGTATATAGGGCAGGTCAGGCCAGACCATGTTTATATGGGTGAGGCCAGGTATATAGTGCAGGTCAGGCCAGACCATGTTTATATGGGTGAGGCCAGGTATATAGTGCAGGTCAGGCCAGACCATGTTTATATGGGTGAGGCCAGGTATATAGGTCAGGCCAGGCCAGACCATGTTTATATGGGTGAGGCCAGGTATATAGGGCAGGTCAGGCCAGACCATGTTTATATGGGTGAGGCCAGGTATATAGGTCAGGCCAGGCCAGACCATGTTTATATGGGTGAGGCCAGGTATATAGGGCAGGTCACGCCAGACCATGTTTATATGGGTGAGGCCAGGTATATAGGGCAGGTCAGGCCAGGCCATGTTTATATGGGTGTGGCCAGGTATATAGGGCAGGTCACGCCATACCATGTTTATATGGGTGGGGCCAGGTATATAGCTAGGGCAGGTTAGACCAGACCATGTTTACATATTGGTGAGGCCAGGTATATAGGGCAAGTCAGACCAGACCATATTTATAAGGGTGGGGTCAGGTATATGTGGCAAGTCAGGCCAAACCACGTTTATATGGTTGAGGCCAGGTATATGCAACATATCAGGCCAGACCATGTTTATATAGGTAAGGCCAGGTATATGTGGCAAGTCAGGCCAAACCATGTTTATATGGATGAGGCCAGGTATATGTGACATATCAGGCCAGACCATGTTTATATGTGTGAGGTCAGGTATATGTGGCAGGTCAGGCCAGACCATGTTTATATGGGTGAGGCCAGGTATATAGGGCAGGTCAGGCCAGACTATGTTTATATGTGTGAGGTTAGGTATATGTGGTAGACCAGGCCAAACCATGTTTATATGTGTGAGGTCAGGTATATGTTGCAGGCCAGACCATGTTTATAAGGGTGAGGTCAGGTATATGTGGCAAGTCAGGCCGAACTATGTTTATATGGGTGAGGCCAGGTATATGTGGCAGGTCAGGCCAGACCATGTTTATATGGTATGTGGGAGGTAAACAAGGAACCAATTCAAAACCTTCAAATTCAGGGTTTATTTCATTTCAATGAATCAACGTTTAGACATATTCTTTTGTATTGGTTTATATTACATATAAAAAGCATATTAATGTGATATGAATATTTATATAACTTTACAAATCTAATAATCTAATTTATTGTGTATTAAAACTTTAAACACAAGTTAGTGTCATCAATAGTTAAATTTCAACTACACCCTGGTGTCCAGGAGGAGTAAGCTTCTCCTATTGGCTTATCACACACGCCATGAACTCAAGTAAAAAATAATCATGCATGCAAACGCATAAAATCATTCAACTTATCTGAACCTCGTGTTTTTAATTTACATTTCTTCAATATCAATATATTGATAGAAAGATCTCTCTCTCTACCACTCATAAGATAATGAGAAGTTTTCATTACGAGCGCTTTCTTCAGAATTTGTACAGAAAACGATTGATCAAAGTCAATTACTGGAGGTTATTTGAAATGCGCCAAATCGTGTAATCTTATTAATCTGTGGTCTATACTTACCGCATTAAATCATTATTTTTTACTTCATTTTAATTACTAGTTCTTTATAATTCTGATACAACTTAGATCTAATTATTCAAATTACTTTTAGAGTGAAAACCAACGCGTTTTTGTTTCAAATAAATTAGATAGGAATTGTGATGCATTGTGTAGATTTCATTTATTACCTAAGTGATTGAGAAATTGAAAAAATTAATATCTACATAGCTTATTTATCAGGAAACAGATATCACATTAAAAGTTGCTGGAATGTATAGTATGTAGAAAAAAGTAATAGATTTCAAACATAAGAACAATACTGATTCTTCATTATAAAATTTTATTGGAAAGAAATGTAAATGATATCATATCTGAGATCGAGTGTCCAGGTTCGAATGATATTGTCCGTGACTCGTGGCAGATAGATTCCTTTGACAAGTAATGTGATTGCATTGTTACTGAGAGGTCCCATATTCGAGTGGTATCGTCCTTGACCCGTAGCATATAGATTCCTGTTAGAGAGGTGATGGGATTGCATTGTTACTGAGAGGTCCCATATTCGAGTGGTATCTTCCTTGACCCGTAGCATTTAGAGAGGTGATGTGGTTGCATTGTTTTTAAGAGGTCCCATATTCGAGTGGTATCGTCCTTGACCCGTAGCATATAGATTCCTGTTAGAGAGGTGATGGGATTGCATTGTTACTGAGAGGTCCCATATTCGAGGGGTATCGTCCTTGACCCGTAGCATATAGATTCCTGTTAGAGAGGTGATAGGATTGCATTGTTACTGAGAGGTCCCATATTCGAGTGGTATCGTCCTTGACTCGTATAGGTTCCTGTTAGATAGGTAATGTGATTGCATCATGAGCGGGAGGTCCAAGGTTCAAATATCGCCCTTGACTCGTGGCGGAAAGATTTCGACAAGAGTGGTACCTCGTTTGGCTTGTGACTGAGAGGGAATTTGAATTACAGCGTTAACTGGCTCGTCACCGAAATGTCTTTCATTCGAGTGGTATCGTACCTTGCTGATGGCCAAAAGATCTCACTTTCGAGTGATACTTCGTGGTCAAGAGGCCCTAGGTTCGATTGGTACGTGCTTGGCCGACAGGTTATGAATTTGCTTGGTAGTTTGCCTGGATCGTGGCAAAGAGGTGCTGGGTATGAATGAAAGCGTGCCCAGCTGGTGGGGAAGATGTGGTATTGTGCGTAGACAGTGTAAAAATGTCCTTAGTTCGACTGGTAGCGTGCACGACTCGTAGAACGATGGTCATGCGTCCATGTAGAATGTCTCTCGCGTAGTTGAGTGGAGTCGAGTGGCGGAATACATTGCTCATAGTCGAAAGAATCCGGGTTTGAATGGTAGCGTATTTTGCACATTGTCCGATGGTTCCTGGTTCCAGTGGGACTTTGCGTGGCTTCTGACTAACAGATTTCTTTTCCCGCGTGGTATTCTGTTTGAGTCGTAGCAAAGGTGCTCTCGGCTGGAGTGGTAGCATGCCTTATTCGCAGTCTAGAGGTCCTGGACCCGAGTGATTGCCTGCGTGAGCGAGAGGTGCCGGCTGGAGTGATAACATGTGGTAAACTTGTATCTGATATGTCTCTGGTTGGAAGATTTGCGCGCACCAGATGTCTTTGGTGGTTCCTATGGTAGGCTGCTTGGCCTGTTGCCGAATATTCTAATATTTGACTGGAACCATGTTTAATTCGTGGGCGAGAGATCCCGTGTTCTCTTGAACGTGTTATAGGGTGTTTGGCTCAGGACAAAAGGGCTCACTTACGGATGGTAGCGTGCTTTGTTCGCTGTAGAGAGGTCCCACTTACGGATGGTAGGATGCTTTGTTCGCTGTAGAGAGGTCCCACTTATGGATGGTAGGATGCTTTGTTCGCTGTAGATAGATCCCACTCATGGATAGTAGCGTGATTTATTCGCTGTAGAGAGGTCCCACTTACGGATGGTAGGATGCTTTGTTTGCTGTAGAGAGGTCCCACTTATGGATGGTAGGATGCTTTGTTCGTTGTAGAGAGGTCCCACTTATGGATGATGGCGTGCTTTGTTTGCTGTAGAGAGGTCCCACTTCCGGACCGTAGCGTGCTTTGTTCGCTGTAGAGAGGTCCTACTTTCGGACCGTAGCGTGCTTTGTCCGCTGTAGATAGGTCCTACTTACGGATGGTAGCGTGCTTTGTTCGCTGTAGAGAGGTCCTAGTTACTGATGGTAACGTGCTTTATGCGCTGTAGATAGGTCCCACTTATGGATGGTGCGTGTTTTGTTCGCTGTAGAGAGGTCCCACATACGGATGGTAGAATGCTTTGTTTGCTGTAGATAGGTCCCACTTACGGATGATAGTGTGCTTTGTTCGCTGTAGATAGGTCCCACTTATGGATGGTAGGATGCTTTGTTCGCTGTAGAGAGGTCCCACTTATGGATGGTAGGATGCTTTGTTCGCTGTAGAGAGGTCCCACTTATGGATGATGGCGTGCTTTGTTCGCTGTAGAGAGGTCCCACTTCCGGACCGTAGCGTGCTTTGTTCGCTGTAGAGAGGTCCTACTTTCGGACCGTAGCGTGCTTTGTCCGCTGTAGATAGGTCCTACTTACGGATGGTAGCGTGCTTTGTTCGCTGTAGAGAGGTCCTACTTACTGATGGTAACGTGCTTTATGCGCTGTAGATAGGTCCCACTTACGGATGGTGCGTGTTTTGTTCGCTGTAGAGAGGTCCCACATACAGATGGTAGAATGCTTTGTTTGCTGTAGATAGGTCCCACTTACGGATGATAGTGTACTTTGTTCGCTGTAGAGAGGTCCCACTTACGGATGATAGGATGCTTTGTTTGCTGTAGATAGATCCCACTTACGGACCGTAGCGTGCTTTGTTCGCTGTAGAGAGGTCTCATTTACGGATGATAGCGTGTTTGTTCGCTGTAGAGAAGTTCTACTTTCGGACCGTAGCGTGCTTTATTCGCTGTACAGAGGTCCCACTTCCGGATGGTAGCGTGCTTTATTCGTTGTAGATAGGTCCCACTTCTGGATGATATTGTGCTTTGGTCGCTGTAGAGAGGTCCCACCTACGGATGATAGCGTGCTTTGTTCGCTGTAGAGAAGTCAGTGGTTGGAGTGATAGCGTGCTTTGTTCGCTGTAGAGAAGTCAGTGGTTGGAGTGGTAGCGTGCTTTGTTCGCCGTAGAGAAGTCAGTGGTTGGAGTGATAGCATGCTTTGTTCGCTGTAGAGAAGTCAGTGGTTGGAGTGGTAGCGTGCTTTGTTCGCCGTAGAGAAGTCAGTGGTTGGAGTGATAGCATGCTTTGTTCGCTGTAGAGAAGTCAGTGGTTGGAGTAGTAGCGTGCTTTGTTCGCTGTAGAGAAGTCAGTGGTTGGAGTGATAGCGTGCTTTGTTCGCCGTAGAGAAGTCAGTGGTTGGAGTGATAGCATGCTTTGTTCGCTGTAGAGAAGTCAGTGGTTGGAGTGATAGCGTGCTCTGTTCGCCGTAGAGAAGTCAGTGGTTGGACTGATAGCGTGCTTTGTTCGCTGTAGAGAAGTTAGTGGTTGGAGTGATAGCGTGCTTTGTTCGCCGTAGAGAAGTCAGTGGTTGGAGTGATAGCGTGCTTTGTTCGCCGTAGAGAAGTCAGTGGTTGGAGTGATAGCATGCTTTGTTCGCTGTAGAGAAGTTAGTGGTTGGAGTGATAGCGTGCTTTGTTCGCCGTAGAGAAGTCAGTGGTTGGAGTGATAGAGTGCTTTGTTCGCCGTAGAGAAGTTAGTGGTTGGAGTTATAGCGTGCTTTGTTCGCCGTAGAGAAGTTAGTGGTTGGAGTGATAGCGTGCTTTGTTCGCGGTAGAGAAGTCAGTGGTTGGAGTGGTAGCGTGCTTTGTTCGCCGTAGAGAAGTTAGTGGTTGGAGTGGTAGCGTGCTTTGTTCGCCGTAGAGAAGTCAGTGGTTGGAGTGGTAGCGTGCTTTGTTCGCCGTAGAGAACAGTGGTTGGAGTGATAGCATGCTTTGTTCGCCGTAGAGAAGTCAGTGGTTGGAGTGATAGCGTGCTTTGTTCGCTGTAGAGAAGTCAGTGGTTGGAGTGATAGCATGCTTTCTTCGCCGTAGAGAAGTTAGTGGTTGGAGTGATAGCGTGCTTTGTTCGCTGTAGAGAAGTCAGTGGTTGGAGTGATAGCGTGCTTTGTTCGCTGTAGAGAAGTCAGTGGTTGGAGTGATAGCGCGCTTTGTTCGCTGTAGAGAAGTCAGTGGTTGGAGTGGTAGCGTGCTTTGTTCGCCGTAGAGAAGTCAGTGGTTGGAGTGGTAGCGTGCTTTGTTCGCCGTAGAGAACAGTGGTTGGAGTGATAGCATGCTTTATTCACCGTAGAGAAGTCAGTGGTTGGAGTGATAGCGTGCTTTGTTCGCTGTAGAGAAGTCAGTGGTTGGAGTGATAGCGTGCTTTGTTCGCCGTAGAGAAGTTAGTAGTTGGAGTGATAGCGTGCTTTGTTCGCTGTAGAGAAGTCAGTGGTTGGAGTGCTAGCGTGCTTTGTTCGCCGAAGAGAAGTTAGTGGTTGGATTGGTAGCGTGCTTTGTTCGCTGTAGAGAAGTCAGTGGTTGGAGTGGTAGCGTGCTTTGTTCGCCGTAGAGAAGTCAGTGGTTGGAGTGATAGCATGCTTTGTTCGCTGTAGAGAAGTCAGTGGTTGGAGTGGTAGCGTGCTTTGTTCGCCGTAGAGAAGTCAGTGGTTGGAGTGATAGCATGCTTTGTTCGCTGTAGAGAAGTCAGTGGTTGGAGTGGTAGCGTGCTTTGTTCGCTGTAGAGAAGTCAGTGGTTGGAGTGATAGCGTGCTTTGTTCGCCGTAGAGAAGTCAGTGGTTGGAGTGATAGCATGCTTTGTTCGCTGTAGAGAAGTCAGTGGTTGGAGTGGTAGCGTGCTTTGTTCGCCGTAGAGAAGTCAGTGGTTGGAGTGATAGCGTGCTTTGTTCGCTGTAGAGAAGTTAGTGGTTGGAGTGATAGCGTGCTTTGTTCGCCGTAGAGAAGTCAGTGGTTGGAGTGATAGCGTGCTTTGTTTGCCGTAGAGAAGTCAGTGGTTGGAGTGATAGCATGCTTTGTTCGCTGTAGAGAAGTTAGTGGTTGGAGTGATAGCGTGCTTTGTTCGCTGTAGAGAAGTT
Organism: Pteria penguin; assembly: GCA_035048485.1. NCBI lineage: Eukaryota > Metazoa > Mollusca > Bivalvia > Pterioida > Pteriidae > Pteria > Pteria penguin. The sequence goes on along the minus strand of CM068585.1, from coordinate 3,198,365 downwards.
AGTGGTTGGAGTGATAGCGCGCTTTGTTCGCTGTAGAGAAGTCAGTGGTTGGAGTGGTAGCGTGCTTTGTTCGCCGTAGAGAAGTCAGTGGTTGGAGTGGTAGCGTGCTTTGTTCGCCGTAGAGAACAGTGGTTGGAGTGATAGCATGCTTTGTTCGCCGTAGAGAAGTCAGTGGTTGGAGTGATAGCGTGCTTTGTTCGCCGTAGAGAAGTCAGTGGTTGGAGTGATAGCGTGCTTTGTTCGCCGTAGAGAAGTTAGTAGTTGGAGTGATAGCGTGCTTTGTTCGCTGTAGAGAAGTCAGTGGTTGGAGTGCTAGCGTGCTTTGTTCGCCGAAGAGAAGTTAGTGGTTGGATTGGTAGCGTGCTTTGTTCGCTGTAGAGAGGTCGGTGGTTGGAGTGGTAGCGTGCTTTGTTCGCCGTAGAGAAGTTAGTGGTTGGAGTGGTAGCGTGCTTTGTTCGCCGTAGAGAACAGTGGTTGGAGTGATAGCATGCTTTGTTCGCCGTAGAGAAGTTAGTGGTTGGAGTGATAGCGTGCTTTGTTCGCTGTAGAGAAGTCAGTGGTTGGAGTGATAGCGTGCTTTGTTCGCCGTAGAGAAGTTAGTGGTTGGAGTGATAGCGTGCTTTGTTCGCTGTAGAGAAGTCAGTGGTTGGAGTGGTAGCGTGCTTTGTTCGCCGTAGAGGTTAGTGGTTTGAGTGATAGCGTGCTTTGTTCGCCGTAGAGAAGTCAGTGGTTGGATTGGTAGCGTGCTTTGTTCGCTGTAGAGAGGTCAGTGGTTGGAGTGATAGCGTGCTTTGTTCGCTGTAGAGAAGTCAGTGGTTGGAGTGATAGCGTGCTATGTTCGCCGTAGAGAAGTCAGTGGTGGGAGTGATAGCATGCTTTGTTCGCCGTAGAGAAGTTAGTGGTTGGAGTGATAGCGTGCTTTGTTCGCTGTAGAGAAGTCAGTGGTTGGAGTGATAGCGTGCTTTGTTCGCTGTAGAGAAGTCAGTGGTTGGAGTGATAGCGCGCTTTGTACGCTGTAGAGAAGTCAGTGTTTGGAGTGGTAGCGTGCTTTGTTCGCCGTAGAGAAGTCAGTGGTTGGAGTGGTAGCGTGCTTTGTTCGCCGTAGAGAACAGTGGTTGGAGTGATAGCATGCTTTATTCGCCGTAGAGAAGTCAGTGGTTGGAGTGATAGCGTGCTTTGTTCGCTGTAGAGAAGTCAGTGGTTGGAGTGATAGCGTGCTTTGTTCGCCGTAGAGAAGTTAGTAGTTGGAGTGATAGCGTGCTTTGTTCGCTGTAGAGAAGTCAGTGGTTGGAGTGCTAGCGTGCTTTGTTCGCCGAAGAGAAGTTAGTGGTTGGATTGGTAGCGTGCTTTGTTCGCTGTAGAGAAGTCAGTGGTTGGAGTGGTAGCGTGCTTTGTTCGCCGTAGAGAAGTCAGTGGTTGGAGTGATAGCATGCTTTGTTCGCTGTAGAGAAGTCAGTGGTTGGAGTGGTAGCGTGCTTTGTTCGCCGTAGAGAAGTCAGTGGTTGGAGTGATAGCATGCTTTGTTCGCTGTAGAGAAGTCAGTGGTTGGAGTGGTAGCGTGCTTTGTTCGCTGTAGAGAAGTCAGTGGTTGGAGTGATAGCGTGCTTTGTTCGCCGTAGAGAAGTCAGTGGTTGGAGTGATAGCATGCTTTGTTCGCTGTAGAGAAGTCAGTGGTTGGAGTGGTAGCGTGCTTTGTTCGCCGTAGAGAAGTCAGTGGTTGGAGTGATAGCGTGCTTTGTTCGCTGTAGAGAAGTTAGTGGTTGGAGTGATAGCGTGCTTTGTTCGCCGTAGAGAAGTCAGTGGTTGGAGTGATAGCGTGCTTTGTTTGCCGTAGAGAAGTCAGTGGTTGGAGTGATAGCATGCTTTGTTCGCTGTAGAGAAGTTAGTGGTTGGAGTGATAGCGTGCTTTGTTCGCTGTAGAGAAGTTAGTGGTTGGAGTGATAGCGCGCTTTGTTCGCTGTAGAGAACTCAGTGGTTGGAGTGGTAGCGTGCTTTGTTCGCCGTAGAGAAGTCAGTGGTTGGAGTGGTAGCGTGCTTTGTTCGCCGCAGAGAACAGTGGTTGGAGTGATAGCATGCTTTGTTCGCCGTAGAGAAGTCAGTGGTTGGAGTGATAGCGTGCTTTGTTCGCTGTAGAGAAGTCAGTGGTTGGAGTGATAGCGTGCTTTGTTCGCCGTAGAGAAGTTAGTAGTTGGAGTGATGGCGTGCTTTGTTCGCTGTAGAGAAGTCAGTGGTTGGAGTGCTAGCGTGCTTTGTTCGCCGAAGAGAAGTTAGTGGTTGGATTGGTAGCGTGCTTTGTTCGCTGTAGAGAGGTCGGTGGTTGGAGTGGTAGCGTGCTTTGTTCGCCGTAGAGAAGTCAGTGGTTGGAGTGGTAGCGTGCTTTGTTCGCCGTAGAGAACAGTGGTTGGAGTGATAGCATGCTTTGTTCGCCGTAGAGAAGTTAGTGGTTGGAGTGATAGCGTGCTTTGTTCGCTGTAGAGAAGTCAGTGGTTGGAGTGATAGCGTGCTTTGTTCGCCGTAGAGAAGTTAGTGGTTGGAGTGATAGCGTGCTTTGTTCGCTGTAGGGAAGTCAGTGGTTGGAGTGGTAGCGTGCTTTGTTCGCCGTAGAGGTTAGTGGTTTGAGTGATAGCGTGCTTTGTTCGCCGTAGAGAAGTCAGTGGTTGGATTGGTAGCGTGCTTTGTTCGCTGTAGAGAGGTCAGTGGTTGGAGTGATAGCGTGCTTTGTTCGCTGTAGAGAAGTCAGTGGTTGGAGTGGTAGCGTGCTTTGTTCGCCGTAGAGAAGTCAGTGGTTGGAGTGATAGCATGCTTTGTTCGCTGTAGAGAAGTCAGTGGTTGGAGTGGTAGCGTGCTTTGTTCGCCGTAGAGAAGTCAGTGGTTGGAGTGGTAGCGTGCTTTGTTCGCCGTAGAGAACAGTGGTTGGAGTGATAGCATGCTTTATTCGCCGTAGAGAAGTCAGTGGTTGGAGTGATAGCGTGCTTTGTTCGCTGTAGAGAAGTCAGTGGTTGGAGTGATAGCGTGCTTTGTTCGCCGTAGAGAAGTTAGTAGTTGGAGTGATAGCGTGCTTTGTTCGCTTTAGAGAAGTCAGTGGTTGGAGTGCTAGCGTGCTTTGTTCGCCGAAGAGAAGTTAGTGGTTGGATTGGTAGCGTGCTTTGTTCGCTGTAGAGAAGTCAGTGGTTGGAGTGGTAGCGTGCTTTGTTCGCCGTAGAGAAGTCAGTGGTTGGAGTGATAGCATGCTTTGTTCGCTGTAGAGAAGTCAGTGGTTGGAGTGGTAGCGTGCTTTGTTCGCCGTAGAGAAGTCAGTGGTTGGAGTGATAGCATGCTTTGTTCGCTGTAGAGAAGTCAGTGGTTGGAGTGGTAGCGTGCTTTGTTCGCTGTAGAGAAGTCAGTGGTTGGAGTGATAGCGTGCTTTGTTCGCCGTAGAGAAGTCAGTGGTTGGAGTGATAGCATGCTTTGTTCGCTGTAGAGAAGTCAGTGGTTGGAGTGGTAGCGTGCTTTGTTCGCCGTAGAGAAGTCAGTGGTTGAAGTGATAGCGTGCTTTGTTCGCTGTAGAGAAGTTAGTGGTTGGAGTGATAGCGTGCTTTGTTCGCCGTAGAGAAGTCAGTGGTTGGAGTGATAGCGTGCTTTGTTTGCCGTAGAGAAGTCAGTGGTTGGAGTGATAGCATGTTTTGTTCGCTGTAGAGAAGTTAGTGGTTGGAGTGATAGCGTGCTTTGTTCGCTGTAGAGAAGTTAGTGGTTGGAGTGATAGCGCGCTTTGTTCGCTGTAGAGAACTCAGTGGTTGGAGTGGTAGCGTGCTTTGTTCGCCGTAGAGAAGTCAGTGGTTGGAGTGGTAGCGTGCTTTGTTCGCCGTAAAGAACAGTGGTTGGAGTGATAGCATGCTTTGTTCGCCGTAGAGAAGTCAGTGGTTGGAGTGATAGCGTGCTTTGTTCGCTGTAGAGAAGTCAGTGGTTGGAGTGATAGCGTGCTTTGTTCGCCGTAGAGAAGTTAGTACTTGGAGTGATAGCGTGCTTTGTTCGCTGTAGAGAAGTCAGTGGTTGGAGTGCTAGCGTGCTTTGTTCGCCGAAGAGAAGTTAGTGGTTGGATTGGTAGCGTGCTTTGTTCGCTGTAGAGAGGTCGGTGGTTGGAGTGGTAGCGTGCTTTGTTCGCCGTAGAGAAGTCAGTGGTTGGAGTGGTAGCGTGCTTTGTTCGCCGTAGAGAACAGTGGTTGGAGTGATAGCATGCTTTGTTCGCCGTAGAGAAGTTAGTGGTTGGAGTGATAGCGTGCTTTGTTCGCTGTAGAGAAGTCAGTGGTTGGAGTGACAGCGTGCTTTGTTCGCCGTAGAGAAGTTAGTGGTTGGAGTGATAGCGTGCTTTGTTCGCTGTAGAGAAGTCAGTGGTTGGAGTGGTAGCGTGCTTTGTTCGCCGTAGAGGTTAGTGGTTTGAGTGATAGCGTGCTTTGTTCGCCGTAGAGAAGTCAGTGGTTGGATTGGTAGCGTGCTTTGTTCGCTGTAGAGAGGTCAGTGGTTGGAGTGATAGCGTGCTTTGTTCGCTGTAGAGAAGTCAGTGGTTGGAGTGATAGCATGCTTTGTTCGCCGTAGAGAAGTCAGTGGTTGGAGTGATAGCGTGCTTTGTTCGCTGTAGAGAAGTCAGTGGTTGGAGTGATAGCATGCTTTGTTCGCCGTAGAGAAGTTAGTGGTTGGAGTGATAGCGTGCTTTGTTCGCTGTAGAGAAGTCAGTGGTTGGAGTGATAGCGTGCTTTGTTCGCCGTAGAGAAGTCAGTGGTTGGAGTGGTAGCGCGCTTTGTTCGCTGTAGAGAAGTCAGTGGTTGGAGTGGTAGCGTGCTTTGTTCGCCGTAGAGAAGTCAGTGGTTGGAGTGGTAGCGTGCTTTGTTCGCCGTAGAGAACAGTGGTTGGAGTGATAGCGTGCTTTGTTCGCTGTAGAGAAGTTAGTGGTTGGAGTGATAGCGTGCTTTGTTCGCTGTAGAGAAGTCAGTGGTTGGAGTGATAGCGTGCTTTGTTCGCCGTAGAGAAATCAGTGGTTGGAGTGATAGCATGCTTTGTTCTCTGTAGAGAAGTTAGTGGTTGGAGTGATAGCGTGCTTTGTTCGCCGTAGAGAAGTCAGTGGTTGGAGTGATAGCGCGCTTTGTTCGCTGTAGAGAAGTCAGTGGTTGCAGTGGTAGCGTGCTTTGTTCGCCGTAGAGAAGTCAGTGGTTGGAGTGGTAGCGTGCTTTGTTCGCCGTAGAGAACAGTGGTTGGAGTGATAGCATGCTTTGTTCGCCGTAGAGAAGTCAGTGGTTGGAGTGATAGCGTGCTTTGTTCGCTGTAGAGAAGTCAGTGGTTGGAGTGATAGCGTGCTTTGTTCGCCGTAGAGAAGTTAGTAGTTGGAGTGATAGCGTGCTTTGTTCGCTGTAGAGAAGTCAGTGGTTGGAGTGCTAGCGTGCTTTGTTCGCCGAAGAGAAGTTAGTGGTTGGATTGGTAGCGTGCTTTGTTCGCTGTAGAGAAGTCAGTGGTTGGAGTGGTAGCGTGCTTTGTTCGCCGTAGAGAAGTCAGTGGTTGGAGTGATAGCATGCTTTGTTCGCTGTAGAGAAGTCAGTGGTTGGAGTGGTAGCGTGCTTTGTTCGCCGTAGAGAAGTCAGTGGTTGGAGTGATAGCATGCTTTGTTCGCCGTAGAGAAGTCAGTGGTTGGAGTGGTAGCGTGCTTTGTTCGCTGTAGAGAAGTCAGTGGTTGGAGTGATAGCGTGCTTTGTTCGCCGTAGAGAAGTCAGTGGTTGGAGTGATAGCATGCTTTGTTCGCTGTAGAGAAGTCAGTGGTTGGAGTGGTAGCGTGCTTTGTTCGCCGTAGAAAAGTCAGTGGTTGGAGTGATAGCGTGCTTTGTTCGCTGTAGAGAAGTTAGTGGTTGGAGTGATAGCGTGCTTTGTTCGCCGTAGAGAAGTCAGTGGTTGGAGTGATAGCGTGCTTTGTTTGCCGTAGAGAAGTCAGTGGTTGGAGTGATAGCATGCTTTGTTCGCTGTAGAGAAGTTAGTGGTTGGAGTGATAGCGTGCTTTGTTCGCTGTAGAGAAGTTAGTGGTTGGAGTGATAGCGCGCTTTGTTCGCTGTAGAGAAGTCAGTGGTTGGAGTGGTAGCGTGCTTTGTTCGCCGTAGAGAAGTCAGTGGTTGGAGTGGTAGCGTGCTTTGTTCGCCGTAGAGAACAGTGGTTGGAGTGATAGCATGCTTTGTTCGCCGTAGAGAAGTCAGTGGTTGGAGTGATAGCGTGCTTTGTTCGCTGTAGAGAAGTCAGTGGTTGGAGTGATAGCGTGCTTTGTTCGCCGTAGAGAAGTTAGTAGTTGGAGTGATAGCGTGCTTTGTTCGCTGTAGAGAAGTCAGTGGTTGGAGTGCTAGCGTGCTTTGTTCGCCGAAGAGAAGTTAGTGGTTGGATTGGTAGCGTGCTTTGTTCGCTGTAGAGAGGTCGGTGGTTGGAGTGGTAGCGTGCTTTGTTCGCCGAAGAGAAGTCAGTGGTTGGAGTGGTAGCGTGCTTTGTTCGCCGTAGAGAACAGTGGTTGGAGTGATAGCATGCTTTGTTCGCCGTAGAGAAGTTAGTGGTTGGAGTGATAGCGTGCTTTGTTCGCTGTAGAGAAGTCAGTGGTTGGAGTGATAGCGTGCTTTGTTCGCCGTAGAGAAGTTAGTGGTTGGAGTGATAGCGTGCTTTGTTCGCTGTAGAGAAGTCAGTGGTTGGAGTGGTAGTGTGCTTTTTTCGCCGTAGAGGTTAGTGGTTTGAGTGATAGCGTGCTTTGTTCGCCGTAGAGAAGTCAGTGGTTGGATTGGTAGCGTGCTTTGTTCGCTGTAGAGAGGTCAGTGGTTGGAGTGATAGCGTGCTTTGTTCGCCGTAGAGAAGTCAGTGGTTGGAGTGATAGCGTGCTTTGTTCGCCGTAGAGAAGTCAGTGGTTGGAGTGATAGCGCGCTTTGTTCGCTGTAGAGAAGTCAGTGGTTGGAGTGATAGCGTGCTTTGTTCGCCGTAGAGAAGTCAGTGGTTGGAGTGATAGCGCCCTTTGTTCGCTGTAGAGAAGTCAGTGGTTGGAGTGGTAGCGTGCTTTGTTCGCCGTAGAGAAGTCAGTGGTTGGAGTGGTAGCGTGCTTTGTTCGCCGTAGAGAACAGTGGTTGGAGTGATAGCATGCTTTGTTCGCCGTAGAGAAGTCAGTGGTTGGAGTGATAGCGTGCTTTGTTCGCTGTAGAGAAGTCAGTGGTTGGAGTGATAGCGTGCTTTGTTCGCCGTAGAGAAGTTAGTAGTTGGAGTGATAGCGTGCTTTGTTCGCTGTAGAGAAGTCAGTGGTTGGAGTGCTAGCGTGCTTTGTTCGCCGAAGAGAAGTTAGTGGTTGGATTGGTAGCGTGCTTTGTTCGCTGTAGAGAAGTCAGTGGTTGGAGTGGTAGCGTGCTTTGTTCGCCGTAGAGAAGTCAGTGGTTGGAGTGATAGCATGCTTTGTTCGTTGTAGAGAAGTCAGTGGTTGGAGTGGTAGCGTGCTTTGTTCGCCGTAGAGAAGTCAGTGGTTGGAGTGATAGCATGCTTTGTTCGCTGTAGAGAAGTCAGTGGTTGGAGTGGTAGCGTGCTTTGTTCGCTGTAGAGAAGTCAGTGGTTGGAGTGATTGCGTGCTTTGTTCGCCGTAGAGAAGTCAGTGGTTGGAGTGATAGCATGCTTTGTTCGCTGTAGAGAAGTCAGTGGTTGGAGTGGTAGCGTGCTTTGTTCGCCGTAGAGAAGTCAGTGGTTGGAGTGATAGCGTGCTTTGTTCGCTGTAGAGAAGTTAGTGGTTGGAGTGATAGCGTGCTTTGTTCGCCGTAGAGAAGTCAGTGGTTGGAGTGATAGCGTGCTTTGTTTGCCGTAGAGAAGTCAGTGGTTGGAGTGATAGCATGCTTTGTTCGCTGTAGAGAAGTTAGTGGTTGGAGTGATAGCGTGCTTTGTTCGCCGTAGAGAAGTCAGTGGTTGGAGTGATAGCGTGCTTTGTTCGCCGTAGAGAAGTTAGTGGTTGGAGTTATAGCGTGCTTTGTTCGCCGTAGAGAAGTTAGTGGTTGGAGTGATAGCGTGCTTTGTTCGCGGTAGAGAAGTTAGTGGTTGGAGTGGTAGCGTGCTTTGTTCGCCGTAGAGAAGTCAGTGGTTGGAGTGGTAGCGTGCTTTGTTCGCCGTAGAGAAGTCAGTGGTTGGAGTGGTAGCGTGCTTTGTTCGCCGTAGAGAACAGTGGTTGGAGTGATAGCATGCTTTGTTCGCCGTAGAGAAGTTAGTGGTTGGAGTGATAGCGTGCTTTGTTCGCTGTAGAGAAGTCAGTGGTTGGAGTGATAGCATGCTTTGTTCGCCGTAGAGAAGTTAGTGGTTGGAGTGATAGCGTGCTTTGTTCGCTGTAGAGAAGTCAGTGGTTGGAGTGATAGCGTGCTTTGTTCGCCGTAGAGAAGTTAGTAGTTGGAGTGATAGCGTGCTTTGTTCGCTGTAGAGAAGTCAGTGGTTGGAGTGCTAGCGTGCTTTGTTCGCCGAAGAGAAGTTAGTGGTTGGATTGGTAGCGTGCTTTGTTCGCTGTAGAGAGGTCGGTGGTTGGAGTGGTAGCGTGCTTTGTTCGCCGAAGAGAAGTCAGTGGTTGGAGTGGTAGCGTGCTTTGTTCGCCGTAGAGAACAGTGGTTGGAGTGATAGCATGCTTTGTTCGCCGTAGAGAAGTTAGTGGTTGGAGTGATAGCGTGCTTTGTTCGCTGTAGAGAAGTCAGTGGTTGGAGTGATAGCGTGCTTTGTTCGCCGTAGAGAAGTTAGTGGTTGGAGTGATAGCGTGCTTTGTTCGCTGTAGAGAAGTCAGTGGTTGGAGTGGTAGTGTGCTTTTTTCGCCGTAGAGGTTAGTGGTTTGAGTGATAGCGTGCTTTGTTCGCCGTAGAGAAGTCAGTGGTTGGATTGGTAGCGTGCTTTGTTCGCTGTAGAGAGGTCAGTGGTTGGAGTGATAGCGTGCTTTGTTCGCCGTAGAGAAGTCAGTGGTTGGAGTGATAGCGTGCTTTGTTCGCCGTAGAGAAGTCAGTGGTTGGAGTGATAGCGCGCTTTGTTCGCTGTAGAGAAGTCAGTGGTTGGAGTGATAGCGTGCTTTGTTCGCCGTAGAGAAGTCAGTGGTTGGAGTGATAGCGCCCTTTGTTCGCTGTAGAGAAGTCAGTGGTTGGAGTGGTAGCGTGCTTTGTTCGCCGTAGAGAAGTTAGTGGTTGGAGTGGTAGCGTGCTTTGTTCGCCGTAGAGAACAGTGGTTGGAGTGATAGCATGCTTTGTTCGCCGTAGAGAAGTCAGTGGTTGGAGTGATAGCGTGCTTTGTTCGCTGTAGAGAAGTCAGTGGTTGGAGTGATAGCGTGCTTTGTTCGCCGTAGAGAAGTTAGTAGTTGGAGTGATAGCGTGCTTTGTTCGCTGTAGAGAAGTCAGTGGTTGGAGTGCTAGCGTGCTTTGTTCGCCGAAGAGAAGTTAGTGGTTGGATTGGTAGCGTGCTTTGTTCGCTGTAGAGAAGTCAGTGGTTGGAGTGGTAGCGTGCTTTGTTCGCCGTAGAGAAGTCAGTGGTTGGAGTGATAGCATGCTTTGTTCGTTGTAGAGAAGTCAGTGGTTGGAGTGGTAGCGTGCTTTGTTCGCCGTAGAGAAGTCAGTGGTTGGAGTGATAGCATGCTTTGTTCGCTGTAGAGAAGTCAGTGGTTGGAGTGGTAGCGTGCTTTGTTCGCTGTAGAGAAGTCAGTGGTTGGAGTGATTGCGTGCTTTGTTCGCCGTAGAGAAGTCAGTGGTTGGAGTGATAGCATGCTTTGTTCGCTGTAGAGAAGTCAGTGGTTGGAGTGGTAGCGTGCTTTGTTCGCCGTAGAGAAGTCAGTGGTTGGAGTGATAGCGTGCTTTGTTCGCTGTAGAGAAGTTAGTGGTTGGAGTGATAGCGTGCTTTGTTCGCCGTAGAGAAGTCAGTGGTTGGAGTGATAGCGTGCTTTGTTTGCCGTAGAGAAGTCAGTGGTTGGAGTGATAGCATGCTTTGTTCGCTGTAGAGAAGTTAGTGGTTGGAGTGATAGCGTGCTTTGTTCGCCGTAGAGAAGTCAGTGGTTGGAGTGATAGCGTGCTTTGTTCGCCGTAGAGAAGTTAGTGGTTGGAGTTATAGCGTGCTTTGTTCGCCGTAGAGAAGTTAGTGGTTGGAGTGATAGCGTGCTTTGTTCGCGGTAGAGAAGTTAGTGGTTGGAGTGGTAGCGTGCTTTGTTCGCCGTAGAGAAGTCAGTGGTTGGAGTGGTAGCGTGCTTTGTTCGCCGTAGAGAAGTCAGTGGTTGGAGTGGTAGCGTGCTTTGTTCGCCGTAGAGAACAGTGGTTGGAGTGATAGCATGCTTTGTTCGCCGTAGAGAAGTTAGTGGTTGGAGTGATAGCGTGCTTTGTTCGCTGTAGAGAAGTCAGTGGTTGGAGTGATAGCATGCTTTGTTCGCCGTAGAGAAGTTAGTGGTTGGAGTGATAGCGTGCTTTGTTCGCTGTAGAGAAGTCAGTGGTTGGAGTGATAGCGTGCTTTGTTCGCCGTAGAGAAGTCAGTGGTTGGAGTGATAGCGCGCTTTGTTCGCTGTAGAGAAGTCAGTGGTTGGAGTGGTAGCGTGCTTTGTTCGCCGTAGAGAAGTCAGTGGTTGGAGTGGTAGCGTGCTTTGTTCGCCGTAGAGAACAGTGGTTGGAGTGATAGCGTGCTTTGTTCGCCGTAGAGAAGTCAGTGGTTGGAGTGGTAGCGTGCTTTGTTCGCCGTAGAGAAGTTAGTGGTTGGAGTGGTAGCGTGCTTTGTTCGCCGTAGAGAAGTCAGTGGTTGGAGTGGTAGCGTGCTTTGTTCGCCGTAGAGAACAGTGGTTGGAGTGATAGCATGCTTTGTTCGCCGTAGAGAAGTTAGTGGTTGGAGTGATAGCGTGCTTTGTTCGCTGTAGAGAAGTCAATGGTTGGAGTGATAGCATGCTTTGTTCGCCGTAGAGAAGTTAGTGGTTGGAGTGATAGCGTGCTTTGTTCGCTGTAGAGAAGTCAGTGGTTGGAGTGATAGCGTGCTTTGTTCGACGTAGAGAAGTCAGTGGTTGGAGTGATAGCGCGCTTTGTTCGCTGTAGAGAAGTCAGTGGTTGGAGTGGTAGCGTGCTTTGTTCGCCGTAGAGAAGTCAGTGGTTGGAGTGGTAGCGTGCTTTGTTCGCCGTAGAGAACAGTGGTTGGAGTGATAGCATGCTTTGTTCGCCGTAGAGAAGTCAGTGGTTGGAGTGATAGCGTGCTTTGTTCGCTGTAGAGAAGTCAGTGGTTGGAGTGATAGCGTTCTTTGTTCGCCGTAGAGAAGTTAGTAGTTGGAGTGATAGCGTGCTTTGTTCGCTGTAGAGAAGTCAGTGGTTGGAGTGCTAGCGTGCTTTGTTCGCCGAAGAGAAGTTATTGGTTGGATTGGTAGCGTGCTTTGTTCGCTGTAGAGAGGTCGGTGGTTGGAGTGGTAACGTGCTTTGTTCGCCGTAGAGAAGTCAGTGGTTGGAGTGGTAGCGTGCTTTGTTCGCCGTAGAGAACAGTGGTTGGAGTGATAGCATGCTTTGTTCGCCGTAGAGAAGTTAGTGGTTGGAGTGATAGCGTGCTTTGTTCGCTGTAGAGAAGTCAGTGGTTGGAGTGATAGCGTGCTTTGTTCGCCGTAGAGAAGTTAGTGGTTGGAGTGATAGCGTGCTTTGTTCGCTGTAGAGAAGTCAGTGGTTGGAGTGGTAGCGTGCTTTGTTCGCCGTAGAGGTTAGTGGTTTGAGTGATAGCATGCTTTGTTCGCCGTAGAGAAGTCAGTGGTTGGATTGGTAGCGTGCTTTGTTCGCTGTAGAGAGGTCAGTGGTTGGAGTGATAGCGTGCTTTGTTCGCCGTAGAGAAGTCAGTGGTTGGATTGGTAGCGTGCTTTGTTCGCTGTAGAGAGGTCAGTGGTTGGAGTGGTAGCGTGCTTTGTTCGCTGTAGAGAGGTCAGTGGTTGGAGTGGTCGCGTGCTTTGTTCGCTGTAGAGAGGTCAGTGGTTGGAGTGGTAGCGTGCTTTGTTCGCTGTAGAGAAGTCAGTGGTTGGAGTGGTAGCGTGCTTTGTTCGCTGTAGAGAAGTCAGTGGTTGGATTGGTAGCGTGCTTTGTTCGCTGTAGAGAAGTCAGTGGTTGGAGTGGTAGCGTGCTTTGTTCGCTGTAGAGAAGTCCGGGTTTGAACTGTATCGTGGTATGCTCATGACAGACAGGTCTCAGATTCCCACAGTAACGTGCCTGACCCGTGGGAGAAAGGTCCAGTGGGTGTGTCAGTAGTTGTGTGACTGGCTCGTGGTCGAGAGCCCAAGCAGGGTTTACTTTATGTCGTATCTTCAGACGACACAGTAAAAACCAGTCTGTGTCGTTGTATAGGTCTTAATTTGTGCAACATATCGGAAGGATGCCATCGTCTTATTTGTGAGGTAATATCTGTATGCTTATAAAGCATATGCTTCTTTTGCAAGTAATACCATACAATCTGCATAATGTAAAAGAAAACACATAACTGAATCTATTTGTGAGATACACAAGATGATAACGATAATTGAATGCTTAATTTTTCACCCCGAAAATATCCCAATTATCCATCGTATTTCATAGTGATATTTCAATTCGTCAAGACGTAATTGGAACATAAAACATGATACATAGACAGCATATTTCAAAAGGATACTTTCAGAGATTTTTTAAAGATTCACATTCAAGAACTGGCAAATTAACAATTTTATCTCTTCCGTAATGCTGCCCATCGTTTCTGATTACAACCGTCACATCTTAAATTTAATGAGTTATTTCTAATATTACCTTAGACATAACCAACTCTCTTACTAATTATTGTCTTTATAAAAATGATAGAAATTCATTCTCTAGGGCACTGAATGATCCGTGCAAGGTTTATGTCAATACTTTAGACATCGCCTTCCTGAGATACAATTTAATGCATGTATCTATATTGTAAATAAGATACGTCACAACGTGTTACATTTCTAAGTAAACATAATTTTATTCCATAATCTTTTATCAGATCTTATTAACCCTCATATTTCCATTGTAATATTCTGCTCTTAACTAATTCTAAAAATTAATATTTAGGCATAGAAGAGTAAAATAGCAAAAGCAAAACAAGAAACGATGATAAATGTTCTTTGACCGACCTACGTCGATCCCAGTCGAATGTGCTTGTGATGCCTGTCTTTGTTGTTGTGTTTTGTTTTTACTTTACAAGGGTACCATAACCTGGTGGAGGTTTGTTGGCCACCACAGACCTTTGACAAACACATGTCATTTTTCCTTACTTACTATGATCAGCGATCACATTCAGTGTTGATGGTACAGGAAAGTCTTGCACACTACGTCCTTGCGCAGGGGACCACGGTTATCCAGAAATCATTAGTTGTATCTTTATTCTTTATATGTATATCGCTGCTGTTACTGTTCTACGTGCAAACACTTATTGCATCCAATGGAGGATTACGCAAGAGACCATATATCGTGCAGGCTGTTAATGTATCAAACTGAAACACGAGAAAACAAACTTTCTCAATACACCACGTCCATAGTTGTTGCACGTATCATTCGGATTTTAAATTATATCAAGTTCTTATATTATGCTCGAATATTTCCATCAAGATGTCGGGAACGAACATGTTATTTCCTGTGATAATAAATATAAAGAGACATATTCATAGATAAATTTTGTGCACCATTTGCGAATCTCGACAATATCTCTGCAGTGAATCTGAAGGCGGAAACTGTGGAAATACAAAGTATGTCAGAAGAGCTAGCCAAGGATGAAACTGACCTAACGGTAATCGCCATACAACCAAGACTGAGCTACATGTATGTAGGGGGGAGATACTCCTTAGTCTTAGTGTTAATGTACAATACGAAAGCAAGTGTTGTAACATGACTATGGCACAATGTGCCACAGTGGACATTCACGGACCCCTGAAATTCAGGGGTGAAACCAGGTGCCCGGGAGAAGTGAGAGTCTCCTGTCTGGCTAGCCACACCCATCATGCTCCTAAATACATACGAAACAAATATAATTCACCACTGTATATATACATGAATGTGAACAGTGTGTAGAAAGTGCCATAGCCACACAATATCAGGAAAAAGGGGTATAATAAAACTTAAGTCAAACCCTCCGCGGGGAACTTGTTTGAATATTTTACAAACTTTTGTCACTGAAAATTTGAAGTATGTATCGAATTTGTACAGAAGGAATCATAAATGGATTTAAGTGATAAACAACAGTATCAATTAGTAATAATCACCACATTTAAATCGCGTTTCCATCTATTTACAGGTTTGTATCGTATCATTCATGTCGGATTTTTTAGGTAATGTTCGACTTTATCAGCTTTAATATTACTTCGATTATGTAATCAATTGTTTATTAACTATTAATGATAATATTTTATTGGTCAGATGCCAGATATCATGTGTTATGTGAATGCCCTTTAATTTCTGATTTGTATCATACAGCTGGGTCAGATGTGATATCTTCTCTTTTGAAGCATTACCGGATAACAATGCGGTAAAGATCTGGAACCAGTTGTTCAAAACTTCAACCTCTAGTTAATCTAACCAATGGTTAAATTTCATCTGCCTATATCTTTAACATTAGAAGACTTTAAGTCATAGTCTGTGTACTGATTTGTAGCATATGAAACAAGCTTTGTAAAGTAATATATATTTTTATACAGAAATCTTGTAATGTAAATTGCTTGTCTGTCAAATTTTAACCCCTGATCAGCTTAAACATTGATTAAAGTTTCGAAAAACTGGTACCTTGTGTATCGCTAAGGGAAAAGGAAAGACATCTGGCTTCGCTGTAGGGCAGATGTCACCAAGAGGTTGTACAATAAAAAGTGGTAACAAGTAATGCAATACATGAAATGATATGACAAAAACTCTTGATAGTACGATAGATGCGATACCGACTTAGAGCGGTCAATTGAGTAACAAACGGTGCTCAATTGGGTGGGTATTCGGTGTGGTTTATGGGCCTACCTAAAATAAGACACATCTACATATACATATGACAAGGGAACAAAGTGCATGTGACGTTCCCTCACACTTTACATGTAATGGCTACATGATCCATTGGAATAACGTCAGTGGTTACGTACAGATACCTGTATCGTTAAGCCTATCACTGGGTCAAATACAGGACACATACTTGACACAGTAGAAAGAAAAATTGTTTAAAATCACTTAATTTAGAAATGTTTTATCTATTTATCTACCTGTCTGTCTATCTGTATATATAGCAAACTTATGATAAACACCTACGAGTACAGTGGACTTGGATCACGAAAGATACACTGCTTTTCGACAAATACAAATATATTTAAAGCACAAATACGATGCAAAGAGGGCATTTGGTAATGTCATTATCCGGCTGAAGGTGGAACCTTAAACTTCTGACTACCAAGTGCCCTCCTCACTATCTGCACTATCACAGCTTTGCACAAATGAAGCTTCGAACGTCAGCTATTAGGAACCGTACATGTGACATCTCGGTGGGCATGAGAACAGTGTATCCTGCGTGCATGGGACTGATTGAAATAGGGCAGATACATCACCGGCAATGGACAAAATTACGTGTTATCCAACCATTTGACCTGATCCTTGGCGACAAGTTGAACCGTCCCTCCACGAGCTCTTTCGTATACATTGTGTCAGATATATGTATATATTATTTCCCTCTCGAGGATCAACCTATTAACTCGTATTTGGAGCACAAATGGTAAATTATTATACGGTCGTCGTATAGGAATATCTATTAGAATAAGACAACACAAGGCTTAAGCTAAAGGGAGTGAGTGAATGAAACCTGGAGGTTAACCAAATGGAGTGAGTAAAATCATATGTCCATGTGAATAATAGACCATCTTAATCCTAACCACAAAAATAGCTTACTCGGTCGCCCAATAAAGTATTGCTATCTTTCCTAAAACATTCCGTCAACAAAATTATATTCTTTCAATCAGTCAGCCAATATACTTTCAATCAGTCAACAGAAGTGGATACACATAAACAAAATATCAAAATGCAATGAATGGAATCAGTATGAAGCAAAATGCTGAATTACAGAGAAGTAGTGAAGTTTGGTATATCTCTGATTTAAGACAAAAAAGGAAATATATGCTATCATGAACCCTTCTAAGTACAAATGATGGAATATAATGTCATGATGTACAGTAACACCAGCTATTATGCCATAGGTTTGTCTGAGCTACCATAACGTGTAGTGACATTAAGCATAAACAAAATAATTTGACAAGACCTTGGACCTTCTGATTATCAACCTCTTCTGTTTTCAACTTGACTACAATAGAAAGCCCTAGTGTCAGTATCATAAAACACAGATTTGAAAACAGTAAAATCCCTGCATGTTAGCAACTTTGGTACGCCAATCCCGTGCAAAAATACATTTAAGTAACATTAGATTAGATTATGTATTCATGAATTCGATTTAGCTTTACAACTTAAACGTTCTTCAGTATTTGATCTTCTTGGGTTCACCTCTTTTTAAGACATTCATTCATAGAACATGAGGATGAAGTGAAGTCCAGACGGGCATTCTTGTGCTATAATCGTAACCTTTCATTAAATTTGTGCATGCTACAATGATTCCTGTATATTGTTACGCTACATTGCTTCAGGGATCTCTCAATGGTAGTACACGTATTCATTATATCGAATTCGCAATAACATTTTCTGATGTAGACTACTTGTCAACAATAGAAGTGGAAGAAGTACTGGATTCTGTCCTTACAATAACGATTATTGACCTGATACCGACGTCGACAAAATATTCTACGGCAAATTAAATGTGATTGCATTTTATATTATAATAACGTAAATAATCACAACTGTATTAAAATAGAATGTTTTCTGATATCTATTTATGTGCTTTTTATGTTATTATCTCCTTATCTATTGCAGTTTTTCTCTTACAGATAGCATGTCTACTTTTTCCCAATTGTAATGCAATAAATAGTAACAGATTGTAATACAGTAAATAACCACCAGTTTGATAATATTTATGGACAAACCTATAAAGGTAGATGTTGTGATGCTCTACAGATGTTTAAATGGATTTACGTTTTACGCTGACAACGACGACCTCGACGTTTGAACAAGTTATAAGAAACGCTATAAAATCAACAGAATTTAGATTTGACGAGATCAAGTTCAGGATATGTGTGCACAGGGCGTTTCTGCATACTTTCTGGACATGGCGGAAGGCAGTATTCAACCTTTATTAACAGGGAGAGTATGGTTTACTTGGTTAATGCGGGACTGAAAATCGGCAACATCTCTCTTTTTATTTTTACAACCAGGCCCAGAGTTTTTTTTTTCACAGAGATCTTCAACCTTACCTCATGGGCTTAGAAACAGAGGCAGCCCCCGATCTCTCGCCATGAATTTGACCAACACAAAATTTCGTACTTTATGGGTGTTACCAACCTTTTGTTGGAATACAACTGTTTTAAACCATAAAAAGTCTCAGAAACCAAACAGTCGAAAATATGATTTCGGTGTGGTAAGTAAATTTGAATGGTTAAAAAGTAGAAAAAACAATCAAACAAGCAAACAATCAAAAAGTAAAGACAAATTCATTAAAATACATCTTTTGAGAATAATTTATTATTTAACAAACTCAGAAATAACCAGTTATCAATCTTCAGCATGTAGCTTTTTGATAATGATAAAAACATGGCTTTGAGAACATAACATATTGAAACCATAAAGAAAGGTATGTTATAATCAGATTTTATGAAGATCGTTGAAAGATAAATAGAAAATTTAGTAGAAATAGATAGAAGATATTTCATTGAAAAGTAACAATGATGTAAATTTAATACTCTAGTAAATAGGCATTGCCATATGTAAGTTAATGACACAGTGCGGTGATTAATTTGGTCACTATAAATTAGAAAATTACTGGACAATTAATTACGGCACGGCATTTGTAATTAATTAATGTATATCTTAAAATGTTTTGAACTTTTTCAAGTTTCTTTATATGGTGAAAGTTTCGAGACGTATTTCTTGGGGAGCTAATAAGAGTCTATCAAGAGACATCTCATTTGGTACTGAATGCTGCAGTCCACTCTTAGATATATGAAATCTTACATTTCGAGGATATAAAATCTCTTTATGCAAATCCATTTATATTGAAGTATGAGAAGAATTACCAATTTTTAGAAAATGGGAAAACGTTTTCTTAAACAAATATAAAAACCCTTAGAAATCAAACTGAAGAAAAACACTCGTAGAGTTCCCACACCCTACAAGTATGATCTGTTGGAACAATTTAAACGTCATAAGATTTCCTTACTAATTTATATTCATAAGCAGAAAAAAATAATAACAATAAAAAATTACCAATGAAAACTCCATCGAATTCCGAAGTAATTGTTAAGCATCAGAATGAATATTCAGAAAGGATGATAATGCTAAGATTCAGAGTTGAGAACGCCAAACCCAAAATTTAACTGTTACATTAACAATGGGCTTAATTTCCCTTCAATCACCGGAAAAGTTATCATCATCTACTAACTTGACTTGAGAATTATTTGCAGGACTTTGTGAGGTCTTATGAAACAGAAGGCATTGTTTGATATAAAGACTGTAATGTGACAACTTATCGTGATAGTGTTCGCAAAGAAATCTCTTCTATATCAAGGACAATTCAACATGTTTGCATAAACATTTAATAAAACATTTTGGCGTCAATCTCATAGTTTCTCATGAACCACCTCATTATTAATGATCAAATTGTAGAAATATAAATTGAAAGAATGTCCCTAACTTATATCACACCAGATTAGCATAGTGTTTATAGTGCATGTTATCAACAAGTCGAAGCAACCAACATAAAGTTAAATCTAATTTCCATCATTCTGTAACTGTTTGACTTTTTCTTCATCATGCATGAGAAAGTTCCTCTCTGGTCCCTTGTATGAGGAATAATTGTCTGTCTGTGGTATAAATCATCACACACATCTTTGCAATACGTGAACACTGTTAAATGGTCAGAACAAATGTTTATGTATATGGCTTTACACACTGGAGATTTTGTAACATACAGTACCGACCCTCATTGTCATTTCTTCTAGCATGTCTTGTAATTATTTCGTCCTCGAATTCACTATATAAATTTTCAACAATTTACTTAATCACCAAGTACCCTTGCAAATACTTACAATCATATTCAGCTCGTCTTTTGGATTCACATAGGCACTAAATAGGAATTTTTTTGATAATCTTGGTGGCAAAATATTTCAGTCTACTTGATATAATAGGATTTAATTTATATATGCAAACATATATTTAGTTAAGCTGGAATGTGCATAGAAATATGGCATCTTCATTGTCAGATCCTCTCTCTGATCTTAATAATAATATTTTTGTCACACAGCTTCGTCTTATGTCTTCAGTTTTCTTTCTTCCTTAATAGTAACAACAACAACAACAACAACAACAACAACAACAATAATAATAATAATAATAATAATAATAATAATTAAAATATTATTATTATTATTATTATTATTATTATTATTATTATTATTATTATTATTATTATTATTATTATTATTATTTGCTTTCCTTATTTATCTGAACGGTTATTTTCTTACCATACCCGGTCGTACACTCTGAAACAAAGTATAGAGACATCTGACTCAATCGTATGACAAAGGTCATCACAGAGAGAAAAGTAAACAATAAAGACATAGAAAGATACCGCAAACATTCAATTGTAATGCAGTTGAGGCAACGATGGTCAATTGAAAAAAAACACGCTAGATATTCAGTTGGTGTTGTTAAACAGTTTACGAGCCCACCTTTCCACTTACCACAACGAACAACGACAGAACAATTAAAGGACATGCATTCAAAAATGTGTTGACTATTTTAAAAAGTGATGGGATAGAATCATCGGAGTTTTTGGTCCTTCTACGGTTATGTATATCATCATGTATAACATATGCCCTTCAGCGGCAAGTTTTAAAAATACTGGTTTAATTTATCATCTCCTCTTTTTTCTCCTCTTTTTTCTTCTGTAATCCAGTAATGCGTCCATTTACTGACATGAGCGTTTGAATCCCATACCATTGAAAACCTTTGACAATCTTAAAATTTAACCATACATTCATATTTGGTTCATTTATTATCTGGAATGTAAAGATGATGGATAAATCCAAAGCACAAGTCCAAAAATCATAAAACCAGAGGACATACAAAATGACCATGACAACAGAACGACGACCAAATTAGACATTTAATCTTCCGATCATGCTTATGTTGGTGGCAATAAAAGAATGTTTAATACCAATGTAACAATAAAGCATCAGGGCTTTCAATATTGGCCATTCTGTTGTACTTTCTCTAGTTCATACTTAGGTTAATTCTTCTAGCCTTTGAATAGAGATGTGTTATGTATGAATATAGGAATCGACAAACTGAACTCAGTACTGTACTCATACTTGGCCTTTTTCGTATGTATTACTTAAATGAAACGGTAACAGGTAAAAACCAAATCAGGAGTCCAAATACTATGAATCCCAAGGGCACATCAAATAATGAAAATTACATATAGAAAACAAATCAAAAAGCATAGCATATTCTGATATGAGAGTAAATGAACTATCATAGGGGGCTGAAAAATCATCTCCTGTTTTCTGAAATTGTCTGTCTTTTATAGTCAGTAGAAATGCTCCAACTAGGTAAAGATGTCAGATCAGGAGTTCAAAGTGGTCGAAATAGTTTATCATTCCTGGTCACTTGTTTTATTTGTTCTAAATATGGATTGTAATAAAGAATTTCTGTAGCACACAAACACGCAAAACAAAATATATAAAAATAAAATTAAAAAGAGAAACAGTTTATACAGCTGTGCAATATAACGTATTCCCTTTCTTTTAGAGACAATAATTATAAGGGAATAAAAAATCTTGAGAAAGTCGTTAGAGTGATAACATAGAAACTACTACTACTACTACTACTACTACTAATAATAATAATAATAATAATAATAATAATAATAATAATAATAATAATAATAACAAATAATAATAATAATAATAATAATAAAAGAGAAGACAGAAGACATCTGACCAAGATGTATGATACAAATCACCAAGGACATGCACATAAAACATGATAATAGTAAAATATCCACAGAAAACATTACAAAAATATTCAATTGTACTGCAGTTACGATACCGACTTAGGACGGTCAGTTAAAGTAACAAACGTCACTGAATTGGTGTGGTTAACCGGTTTACGGGCGTCCATCTTTCGACACAGTGCAATGATCTACTTGGTTACTGTATATTTTTGCCTAGAATAATGACGTCATGTTTCAGAGGCATTCTTCCATATACCGGTATTCTTCAGTTTTATTATTTAATCTTATGTATGAGGAGGGGATTAATCTTATGTTATGTTACTATTTCCTGTACTTATATTTATATCATATAATTAACCTTCTCAGATTGTATCTGTTCAATGCAGTAACCTCACAAATTATGTGACAATTTTCAATTCAGTTTGCAACTGCATTAAAATCTAATATTTTACGGTGTTTCTTTGTGTGCTTATTTTTTCATTATCTGCATGTCCGTGGCGACCTTTCTCACACAACTGAATCAAATGTCCTCTTTACTTTCTCATTCACCTGAATCAGATTTTTTCCTTACTTCCTTTGGTAGATGTCCTATGGTTTGTTTTGTAGTTAAGAGGGCATCATAAATCTAGTTTTCAGTGCTTTTGTACTGACATGAAATATATACTTCAAATTGTCAGTCATCAAATTTAGTAAATCACTCTAAAGCTAAGGAGTATTTCCCTCATCCATAGCTCTGTCCTCAGCGAGATTCTTTGGTTCACTTTTCGGTCATTTTGCTTTCAACACTGTTCTTCAAATATTTATATATTTTGCGAATTCCAATCAATGGGCCACGAGCATCACTGAAGAGACATATGTTGTCGAAATGCGCCTCTGGTGCACAAAATTAAAAGGTATTTATGTTCTATATTTATCGGAAGGTTTATCCAACATTTTATCATAATATAATTTTAGGATTCACGATAGATGTGGTTAGCTAAAGAAGAGATGCGTTTATTCATTCCAGGCAGAAATTCTCACCTTTGGTTTCAAAAGATAAATTAATGATTACTGCGGTACGTAGTGTTGAATAGCATAGTTATATTACATTTAATTTCATAATTTATATACATGTTGTTGTAATCTGATCAGTTTCCCACGGTAGGTTTCTATAATTCATACATTATGTTCGATAATACCTTATAGTCTCTTGTTGTATTCTTACTATAGATTTCACGTCTAACCGATCGAATTGAAAGAATAGTTTAAAGAAAAATTAAATCAAAGTTTTTTTTATTTGTTTAAAGAGAAGTAAGTGAAATCTGGTGGAAAACGTCGTCATAAATGGAAAAATTTTCAGCGAGCTATTTAAAATTAAAATATTGCATTTTGTTGGTTTTGTCTTCTACAGTTGTTGGTGTGACTTTTTATCATTTCAAATTGTTCGTGATGATATGCTACATTATAAGGACTGGACTTGTGTTGCATCCCATTCCCTTGACCGTAGTGCTCTGTTTCAGTTATGAATGAGGAGGTATACCCGATTAACAGCACAAATTAATCTGACTAATTTATAAGCAAAATTTCATATTTTTGTGAAGTTTTTGTGTTTACATGACTGTGTTTATTATCCCCGTGGTGGATTTATTTCTATGCAGCATGTCTTTTGTAGTGCTTTTCTTTTGGGAGTTCTATACTAACCCAATGCAAGTGTGCAATCAGTGCAGACTCCAAGAAAAAGGTTTTTGTATACCTCTTACATTATACATTTTCATTGTTAATGAACCACGAATTTCATTAAAACAGTGAAAGTAACATACCGTTTTTATTTCAATATAATCATCAAACTGTCTATGGTCAATTGCACATAGATTGAAAAATTTCCTTCAAATGTGGTATGTGGTGGGAACAAATGATTTCATCATCAACAAGATGAAAAAATGAAGATATCTGACAAAGCTGCATGAATAAAATCACCAAGGACATGCACACTACGATAATACCATTTTGATAAAATACTTAGTATGAACACAGCCAACGCCAATAATTCTATTTAATAAAGTCTATTTATGTGCATATTCGTGTTTTCTTTGCATTTTCAAGGTACCTTTTGTCATACAACAGAATCAGATGTCTTATTTCCTTTCTGTTAAGAGCCCGATATCCTAACAGTAACAGAAATAATGACTAATTTCATGTTTACATGAAATGTTACTTTGACAGCTAAAGAATAAGGATTAGATTCTGTTTCAGGAAATTCTTATGTCCCCACAAATATTTCTATCTGAGAAGCGATTGATTCTTGATATTACATTTGCAACACATGCAAATTAGATTTTGACTTGCCTCATTTATACTGTATTCCTAAAATGCACAAACTTCCCGAAAGGAGTTTTATCGCTGGTTTTCATACATGCTCAATAAAGTCTGAATCGATCTTACCTTAACCTTCAAATTAATAGATTACACTAGTGCAATATATTAAAGAAAATTTGAAGTTAAGAAAATATCAGAAAACGTCAATTTTATTTTGTTTTGAGATACCATATGCTCTTACTCTGTGAAAAATCTAACTATTTCAACATCGCAAATTGCCCCTTTATGAGTAGCAATATCCAATAATAGTCTGTCTAAGACGTATTATTATTTCAGTTAATGTTATTCCAGAATGAGTTTAGATCAGCCTGACTTTTTCTGATGGCAAAGCGATTTTGAAGCACACTTTTCAGCCAGGAGTATGCAAGACCAGCAACGTCACTGACGTCTTATGGGGCTTATTGTAGAATATGTCATCAACATGTGCCCATTCAGAACGTTGAATGATGTTCTGGATTGATACCTTTTCCGACCATTTTAAATACCAGATTGATCCCGTCTATACAATAAATTAAATCGAATGTTGCTATAGGACCCAAGTATTGAGTCTGAATAGGAAGCAGGTGATGTTCGATCTCCCAGGCGTTTGCCTAGTTTTTGGTGTAATACTAGTACATCATCTTAGGACTTTTTTTTTTTAATCTGATATGTTCTAAGTAAACGACTCGATCCAAGACCGTTAATTAGACACCTGTAGAACTATAAGATGTAACTTACATAATTAGTGAGTGATACATGTGGAATGTGAGATAACATATACAACAATTCAGTTCAGAAATAGATTGCTTGTTGCATATTGCCAAGAGACGATGTGGTGTCACATTTGATAACTTTCTCATCTGAATTAAATCCTTATTTGTGACATAAAATATTTTAAAACATAGTGCATTTTGGCATGGTTGATCTACAACATAGCTTGTTCAATAATATCAGGATTTGTGAGACATTATTGGTATGGATACGACTAGATTGTGCTTATTATGTGTTTGTGCCTCGGAGGCGGACTGTCAGATCTACACATTACTGCATAATATATAGTCAGAGTAATCACGATGTTCAATAAAGATTACATCACTGTAGAAATGGACTGAAGATGCAAAACGATTAACATACCAAATGCCCTCTTTTTCTTATCTCTAAATTAATGTGTAAGAATCATTAACATGATGTTAAAAATATAACAACCGTATACAGGAATAAAATTGTGGACGGAATGAAACATGTTCATTTAACATGATAATGAGACCATGATGACCACAAATCTCATTCTGATTAAATGTGTTATGAAAATGAAGTTATTCTCACAGCTTATACCAGTTATAAACAGTTCAGTAATATGCGTTACATGTTCATCCTCAATACTATTTGTCATACAAATTCTGTATGAAATCATTTACATATGAATTATGTTGACTCTTTTTCGCGTGTATTCCTTATCGTTTGATCACATATCAGCCCCTCTTATTTTCTGTTCTTTGCCTTTGAGTTTTCATATTTAAAAAAAAAAACAGACTATGCAACGCTTAGTGTAGTAAAATATTATTTTCACTCTGACGTCTCGTAACTTTTTCTGCGTTTCAAGTATAGATTAGTCAGGATTATGAAAGTGGAAAAGGTGTATTAGAGTACGTTATAAAAGTAAGATACTGCAGCAAGTCGGAGATTACCACAATCAAAATGTTTATAGTTATAATATTGATACCTGACTTGATATCTACCACTATTAAACAAATATCTAGATATTAAATAATAGTATTGTGACTGCAGCGAGTCAAATCTTCCATTTCTGGTATTTAAGAGAAATAGCTTTTCAGTAAAAACATTCTTTAAAATTGTTATCTCTATTATAAAATCACTCCAACTCTTTCTCTGTACATTTAGGTCCAATAAACCGGTAAACCAGACTTCTTCAATAACTCTAGAGGTATTTAAAAGAGAAAACAGAAGACATCTGACAAAGCTGTATGACACAACTCACCAAGGACCTGCACACAAAACATGATAATAGTAGTAAATACACGGAATGACATTCGGAAATATTTCATTCTGCTGCGGTTATGATACCGACAGTCAATTAAAATAAGACACGTCACTCAATTGATGAGGTTAACCGGTTTACCGGAGCCCACCTTCCCACTCACCGCAAAAGCAGCACAACCAAAGGTAACACATTTAAAAATTTATAAATAACCCTTCACACAGAGAACAAGGATCAACAGGTTTCTCAAGGAGATGTCATAAAAATTTACTACATACGAAAACATTATAGAATAATATGTTGCTATCAAAAATATGTAAGAAGACATCAACATAAGTGAACTGTGCTCTGCCCGTCTGTTAGTGAGCTCAGATCCTTGATCAATAGGAGTCCCCGCTAACAGTAAGAGGGACGAGGATCTGGACCTTGTCTCCTCTGAAATGGTTTGGAAAAGACCCGTCATAGAGTCCCCACCGCCCTGTTAGTCAGCGTGCAACGCTCAAGTAAAAGCTGGCATTGGGTTGTAGAGGGACCCAGTACAAGATCTATGGTCTTGGTGATGACTTCGGGGTCATACTGTCGATTTCGAAGACGTTTAATAATTTTAGAACCAGCCCATATGAAATTATCGGAACCTTTGACCCTCTTTAGTTTGTACACTAGATCACCGTAGACATTCGGAAGGGAAATTCCTCTAGATACATATTGTTGAAAAACAATATTTCTGAATTTAGATAAAATGTCTGAATAAGATCTATAAAATTTACCAAAAGTTTTTCGAAGTTTATGATATCTGAGTAAGAAGTTTAAAAGTAACCTGAGAATTTTTTTCGTGAAAATCCAAAACGTTAGTGCAGGCTCTAGCAAACCGAACCAATTGACTAATATAAATACCATACGATGGGAGTCTAGGGACATCACCATCTAGATAAGGTAAGTTTACAATAGGAAATCCAAAGTCATCACGTTTATCATAAATGTTGATATGAATATTGTTGTTAATAATTTTAATATTTAAGTCCAAAAAAGGTGTTTCCTGGTCATAAGTATTGGGCTTTGTTTAATTGAAGTTCAGGTAGATAAATGTCAGTTATACAGTTTTCAAAGAAAAATGCTTTTTCTTTTTTTCTTGTGTTATACAGTATAGATATGGCAATTGACGATTTAAAGTGAACTAAATTTGAAGTACGTCAGTAGTTCCAAAATAATCTAACAATGTCGTGTATAGTTCCACATCAAGACGAACACGAAACTCAATTTAATGCTTTCATCCAGATGTTGAATTTTCTTATCGATAACATTCCAATGGGCACTAACTGTGCTCCGCTTCTGGCTGACGTATTCCTTTACTCATACGAAGCTGAATTCATCCAGTCTTTGCTTTCGCAAGGAAAAAAACAATTGGCTCTTGGCTTCAATTTTACTTACAGATATATATGACTTGCTTTCAATTAATAATCCTTCATTCGCGGATTACCTTAGCATAATCTATCCAAGTGAACTGGAGGTCAAAGAAACCACAGAAACTAGTAATTCTACTTCGTATTTAGATATTATGTTGTCTTTCGACATTAATGGTCAATTGAACACCTCACTTTATGACAAACGTGACGAATTCAATTTCGCTATCACAAACTTTCCTTTCATAAGTAGCAACATTCCATCATCGCCCGCATACGGCGTATTCATATCTCAGTTTATACGTAATTCAAGAGCATGTTCAAATTACAATGACTTTGTTCTGAGGGCTAGGCGACTTTCAGTTAAGCTGCTCAACCAGGGTTATATATGTGCTAGACTAGCAACGTCACTGAGGAAGTTCTACGGTCGTTACGAGACTGTTATTACTCCATATGATATCTCGTTATCCAGACTTTTAAATGATATTCTGGACTGAGACCGATTCTGATCATTTTACACAGATTTGACACCTTCTATGCTAGAAGGTTACCTACTTTGACTTCTCCATATATAAATACATATGGAATTTACACAATTTGACTCTTTCTACTGGGTATATGTGACATGTTGCTAGCAAGCAGGAGATGCTCACTCTCCCCGGGCACCTGATCTCACTTCATGACAGGGGTTCACATATGCTCTTCAAGTAGACATATTTTGTTATTTTCCACTTGTTTTTCATTTTCACTGATTTTGTATGTCCTCTGGTTTCATGGTTTTTAGACTTATGATTTATCCATCATCTTTACATTAATACAATAAGGTGGACCAGCGAGCGGCAGGGAGTGATTTTTTCGTGTTTATATGCAACATCCGTCGCAAACCTCGTTAGAAGCTTGTCAAAACCAATAAATGGATGTTGTCAAATCATGTCCCAAAATCTAGGTTATAATTTAGGAAAGAAGGACCTCAATGTGCATAAGATCCTTAAAAATGTCTACAGTGAGAACTACAGAAATGTGGTTAGACACCGAGCAGGAGTCAACTTGGAACATCCGTTTTACTAACCAAAGAATATATTTATGCAATCACAGTCCCCTAAAGAACCAGAAGTGAGATTAGGTGCCCCTGACGTGTAAGCATCCCTGCTTACTGGTCATACCCGCCATTAATAAGGAATTTGGTAATACAAAACATGAAATCATCACGTTTATCCTAATGAAATGTGTTAAAGAATCATCGTCATTTATGAACCGAAGTATAGAGATATGGGAGAAAACAGATACCCTCATTCGAATGCTTATTGTTCCTGTCTATTTGGGAGCATATACTATATGAATTCTGCTTCGTATGCGTATGGAAAAATACCAGATAGAATTAGAGTGCGATTAGAACCCATGGTAATGCCGACACTTCGCTAGAACACTTTCTCACCTATAATCTCGAAATATTAATTATAAGAAATTAAGTCATTTTAATGCTGTTGTGCTTAAATTTGGAGGCAGATCGTTCTTAATGATATGACAAATTGAACAAAAATATTTCAAAATCTTTTTTCTGCCAAATCAAAATCATTTACTTCTTCCAATAGCAATCGGCCACGCTTTGTATAACATAGTATTTTTGGTATGTTTTCTCGCTGTAAAGTATTAAGAGTACAAGTTATGATTGAATAACATTTACACAAATGTAGGTCAATCGTTATATGAAAATTATGCAGCAACTTTGTGGAAAACGAAAATAGCATTCCAATCAACTAATTTTAGTTAGGCAATTCGTTTTTATTGAAACAATAAAAGAAATATATGTGGTTGCTCCAGTGATGTAATGAGAGGAGATATAATAGAATGTGTCCATATATAGATGTCACGGATTTAATGTTAATCAGAAATAACTAAACCGGTATTGATTTCAAAATTCAGGATTGATAATACGAATAGTCATAGAAGTTTTCTTCTAGTCCAAGTCTCTAATACACGGTGCAGACTTGGATGAATAAATCTTAGGCCACGAGCATCACTGAAGAGGCATAACTTGTCGAAATGCGCATATGGTGCACAAAATTAAAAGGTATATATGTTCTATATTTATTATATTAATAATAAATATAGAACATATATACCTTATAATTTAGTGCCCCATTTGCGCATTTCGACTACTTATGTCTCTTCAGTGATGCTCGTGGCCAAATGATTGGAATTCTCAAAATATATAAATATTTGAAGAGCAGACTCACATGAACGAGAAAGTAAAGAGGACATCTCATTTACATCTCATTTACATATATGAGAAAGTAAAGAGGACATCTCACTCACATGTATGAGAAAGTAAAGAGGACATCTCACTCACATGTACGAGAAATAAAGAGGACATCTCACTCACATGTATGAGAAAGTAAAGAGGACATCTCACTCACATGTATGAGAAAGTAAAGAGGGTATTTCACTCACATGTGTGAGAAAGTAAAGAGGGTATTTCACTCACATGTGTGAGAAAGTAAAGAGGATATTTCACTCACATGCATGAGAAAGTAAAGAGGACATCTGAGTCACATGTATGAGAAATTAAGGGGACATCTGACTCACATGTATGAGAAATTAAGGGGATATCTGACTCAATTGTATGAGAAAGTAAAGAAGACATCTGACTCTCATGTATGAGAAAGGTCACCACGGACATGCAGATAATGAAAGAATAATCACACAGAGAGACATCAAATATATTAGATGGTAATGCAGTTGTATTGCCAACCTATGTCGGTCTATTGAATGTCTATTGAATGACCATATTCCGTCATTTGTTGTTGTTACCGGATTACTGAGTATCACACATTTAATCTAATAAGATTAATCCTCTAATTTAAGTAAATGTCCAGATATCAAATAAAATTACTATATCAACTGTATATTAAATGTTAAATATGACATACATTTCCTAGATAGTCGAAAGTTCAATATATTGTCCAACTCAGTTGGTTAGGTGTACATACATGCATACATTACTGTCCAAACAGTATTAAGATTATGTAAGGGAAAGGACCGCAAGTTTAATATATAATTCAGCAAGCTGTATATACATGAATGAGATCAAACACTGTGTAGAAAGTGTCACAGCCACACAACATCGGGAAAAGCGTATAATAACACTTAAGTCAAACCCTCCGCTAGGAACTTTTTATGAGCTTCACACTGTAAAGGGAATAAGTGTGACGTTAATGTAAAATACGAAAGGAACTTTCTGACTAACAGGGCGGTGGGGAATATATGACGGACCTTGTCCAAACCTCTTTCAGAGGAGACATGGTCCTGAACCTCGTCCTCTCTGACTGTTAGTCGGGACTCCTACAGATCTAGTGTCATAGCTCGCTTTCAGACTGGCAGAGCACGGTTTATCATGTTGATGTCGCATATATTTTTATACCATTATGTGTTTTACAATACCTTACGGTTTTATATTTTTATGACCTCTCAATATGCGATACCTGTTGACCCTTGTTCTTTACATGGAGGATTATTTATAAATTTTTAAATGTACGTCCTTTGATTGTTCTGCTGTTACGGTGAGTGGGAAGGTGGGCCCGTAAACCGGTTAACCACAGCATTTGTTTGGCTTTTGTCAAATTAAATGACCGTCCTTAGTCGGTATCGTAATTGCACTACAATAAAATATTTTTGTAATGTGTTATATGTTCTAGTATATTATTCATATTCATGTATTGTATAGCTCCATGGTGACTTCTGCCACATAACTGAGCCAGTAGCTCCTCTTATTTCTTTGTTACATTAATATGGCACTAACAACAATGTACCACAGTGGACATTCACGGATCCCTGAAATTCAGAGATGAGACCAGGTGCTCGGGAGGAGTGAGTGTCTCCTGTTTGGCTAGACACATCCGCCGTGAATGCCCTGGAAAACAGACAAAAGAAATATAATTCAGCATTTATATATACATGAATGTGAATGTGAACACTGTGTAGAATGTCCCACAGCCACACAACATGAAGAAAAAGAGCATAACAACAACGTTTAAATCAAGGAACCCAGCATCAGTCATAGAATTTCTTTGTTGACCTTGAAGTCTACACAAAGTCATGACAAACAGACGGACGAATGAACGGACAGACGATTAATTCAGCTTATTGTTGGAGTTATTGCTCTTCCAACAATTTGTATTCTATCGTGGCATTGGTGAATTAAGTGGGTGTTGCGCCGTGTCCAGTTTCGTCTAAACATTGTCATTTCAGCCCCTACTCCCTTTTTTCCATTATATAAATGATATGTCCATCCCCCCCTTTTTAATTAAGATAAAAAAAGAATTTCTAGATCCGTCAAAGTATAACTGTTGGTTAAGCGTGTTTTCTATAGTAATACAGGTGATTTTATTGTATAAGGAAGAGCCTGTTCCGATTTGATAATCAATTAGAATAGATAGTCTCTGTTCTTTTTAAACACTGAGTTTTCTTTTGAAACATGGTGTGATTCCGCTCACTCAGCCACTTGTATTGTGTATGTGTTTTGTGAGAGGAAGTTTTTCTTACATTGACGTCTGGTGGAAATATTCCATCAACCATAAAAACCGAAGCGTCATGTATTCGTATGTAATAAAATTCAGTAGGATTTTTTGGGTTCGCCTTGACCCTTTCTCATTTATTCTTATCTCTGCTATTGTTTTATATTATATAATTAATCAGAAGTACAGACACTCCTTCCATGTTAAAATATACCACTTCTTTTATAAGCAATATTCAATCAAGATAACTGCTTTCGGAGTACCGATATTTTGTAATATGTGTTGGAAATGAAACTGTCAATAATAAACATATATTTTCTCTGAGAATAAATGTAGTATTACGTCTAGTGTATGATATCAAAATAAGAAGACACCTCGAACGTTTGGGTGACAGAAAACCGCACTGATTTCTGTGTATTGGTATGCGCCTCAGTGTATGGGCCGTGTCAGAAAATTAGGTTTCTGTTATGAATTAGCATGAATTTCTCATAACTCTGTAACAAAGTCGTTTTTCCATCATGCTAAAGGCCAGTCGCCTGGAGATTTGTGTAACTGAATATTTGTATTTTATTACTTATATCCAGATATCCCACATCATGAATCTGGTTTATGGTTTAATTGTTCATTATATTGAAAAGAAAAACAATACATGCGTCGTGTTAAATTATTCATTGCCTAGGTTTGTGTGAAATTATTACAAAAATTTCAGAGAGAGAAGTATTGCATTAAACTATTTTTTTTTCTTTGAAAACAAAAAGCTATAAAAGAGTAAAAAACGAGTAAAAGTTTGAAAAAGTTCCAATCATTACCGTACACAGATGATTATCTACAGTGAATAAAATGTGCTGTTGCGTTACGAAAAATTTATGTCTTGAACACAATTAACAAAGGGCATATTTTTAATAACACCACCTTCATCTTTATACTTATATACCTCAAATGATGAAAACGATGTCGAAACTATGAAAAAAAAAAATGTTTATATATGTATTGTGTTGAATTGCGCTACTGCTTTCTGTCTGGAAAACTAGGCTATTTCTTGAGTTTGAAACGAAAATAGAATAAACATATAAGACAATCACAAAGACTTCACAGATATAAATGATTAAGATCTCTTTTTCATGGGGTCTGCGTTTGTTATTAATTGCAGTGCATATTTAGTGTCGTTAATTGGAAATGTTTTACGACATTTCCCAT
The DNA here is from genome assembly GCA_035048485.1 of Pteria penguin. NCBI lineage: Eukaryota > Metazoa > Mollusca > Bivalvia > Pterioida > Pteriidae > Pteria > Pteria penguin. Next base: position 3,165,825 of record CM068585.1, on the reverse strand, counting down.
TTCTATATCGGTATTTTCTTAAGAACTTCGTTATTGGTTTGTTGAGTTGTCGATGATCAAATTAATGGTATATTGGTTTTGCGTAATGAAATATGGCCACCCACTGTCACATCTGCAAATGCAGAACAAGCGGTCATGAACCATCCTAGAATTCTAGACTATTGCATCAGATTATTACTTCTGTGTGTTCGATTTACCGTAGCCTCCTGATAGTAATCATATCTTTCCTGACTTCATATAACTACTATATCATTTTCTGACTTCAAGGTAATTTTTTTTATTCCTATGTTGCTAATGAATTTCGGCATGCTTTCATAGAGGTAAGCTTTGACGTTTTATTTTCCAGTTGCTTTTTTTTTTTTTTTTTTATTGGTTATATCAGCGACTATTGGTTATTTAGTAAATATGAAGATACCAAACACTAAGGGAAAAATTATGCCAAAGAATAGGGCGAGAAACAAGATTAACTAGTACTGTTTCGCCATAGCATTCTCAACACTTTGGATGCATTCAATATAAATCTTGGATGAACCGGACATGAGAGTTTGTGCTATATAGAAGGGATATCCTGGGCAACCGTATCTCCAAAAAATCATCATTGCGTATGTAGAGTGTCTAGCCTTTATTCAATGGCAAAGGAAACAATTGTTTGGTTAAGTCAAGCAAAACCATTCCATGATCCTTTTCTGGTGTATTTTAGCATAAACTACCCATAGCCCTCTCTCTCTCTCTCTCTCTCTCTCTCTCTCTCTCTCTCTCTCTCTCTCTCTCTCTCAAACAAATTGTCACAGACGAGCGAGCAGCTAATACCAATATTAACTGACTCTAAATGTACATAGTATTTGGAACTTTAAACTATTATTAAAAAATCGATAAATACAAATACTTTTATACAATTTACTACTTTACAAAATATATAAATCAATGTCACTTAATAACGTATACAACAGTCTCTGGTTACAATCGGAAAGTTGGCGGGTACACAAGGTAAGATAGCGTATTCACGAGAAATAATGGCGGATGGAATGTAATTTTTCACATGTTCAGGAAATGATGATTACTTTAGCAGGGAACACACCAGTACGGGTAGCAATGCCTGCTAAGAAAGACTTAAAATATGATGTATATATAGTGAGGCCCATCGCAAATGACTGAGTTCAAATTAATCAAAATGCGTTGTTTGCAATGTTAACATCAATAATTTATCGGGAAATATTTTTAACATGTAAATCAAAATCATATCATTAGAATATTCATTGTGTTTTCTTCTCATTTCTTAAATTTCATCTCATTTGGAGTAGAAATAAAGAAATTAGGGCAATTTGAAAATAGCTAAAATCATTAAAATATCTAACAATACCGCGGCGGTACAGCGAGATGTTTATTTTGCCTTATAATTGACGGCGCGCTTAGAATCAATGAGTATATAAGCGGTATGTTCACTGGCGTTGTTCGGGTTTACGGTTGTATCAAATTAAGTGAAGTGAGGGTTTTCAGGTAGATACGTCCATTACCTGTAAACAGCTAATCGCCGAAGCGAAAAAGATGTGCGATGTGGACACACATAAGTTTTATAAGTATATAATTTTCAGTTTTTAATTTATTTCTGCCGGCCCAATATATGCGATAAGTATGTTTCCCCCGTTTCATTTGATACCATTTTCACGAAAATACACCTAGAAATGACTACAAACATTTGAAAATAAAAAGATAGCGTCTTCCTCTTTGCCAAAACAACGGTCCGCCATATTGTTTTCACGAGTCATTTGATTACATCGATATACCTAGTAAACAATCGTACATTATAAAGTTCTCAAATAAGAGAACACATAACGAAAACGAGGTCTATAGAAGTAATTATGATTATGACCCCGTAGCTATTATTTACAAAGTTTTATTTCTCAAAAATTTCATTTTATCATTCATGATGTAATTTAAAGAATGGCGTGGGCGCGTGGGTTAATACTTACATGTACCATGAATGATTTTTACATTCGAATTGATAATTATTGGTATTTACATTAATTAAATATTTGACGATTTCATTAGTTTATTGTAATTTTGTAACTCTATTAATACGATTTTACACGTGTTTCCTCTGACTCGGGGCGACCTCCACGTATTGTCGTATAGAATAATGTACAGAAATACACATTTCAATGTCATATATTGTGCGGTAAAATAAGACATCATTTCATCATTTAGTTTACATTGACCCCACTGTTTACAACTTTACTTCAGACTTACATTTTAATTGCAGATAAGTCTAGACATCTGCGAAAGGAAAGGGGGGGATAATTTATTCATATTTAAGGAAGACATTTTTGTTAAAGGAAAAATGTTGTGATATTATATCAGTGGCGAATCCAGAATTTCCGAAATGGGAAAGGGGGGAGGGGGGAGGCGCACAAGTGAAAGTCCAATATAAACCAAAATACTCTGCCAATTTAGGGGCGAAATCTGAAGATTTACTCATAATTGTGGTAAAAAGGGGGAGCGATCCCTATAAATCCGCTACTGTAGATATTAAAATGAGAGCACAAGTATATAACAATGAGAGAACAAGTTATGTTAATGTACTACGAATGCCAATCGTCGCGTGACCTAAGATTCACGAAAAAAAAAAAGAAATAAAGGTTTTAAATTTGTAATTTTTTATCTAGATAACTGTGTATTGAAGATTTTATAGAATATAATTCTAATTTTAATATTCCCCCGATATACCTGTAATTGGCACTCGAAAACGTATGTTTTTCAGTACAGCTCGCATAAAAACACCAGCGACAGCGTTGACACTTCGTCATGTGCAATCAGATGGCCAGTCCCGAGACGAATTCTATAATATCTTTAATAGTTGACTTCCTAATCAAGTTGCAAAATTTTCAATATATCTAGGGTATATCGGGGTAACGTCGTCTAGGGCGATCACCTGTCACCTGTGCGGCTAAATTATTACGCAATATCACCTCAACCGGCTGTTTGACCCAGCAAATATCAACCGTCATTTCGTACATTTTAACAGCTTTCAAGATATCAATTAACGATCTTAACAAACTGGGTATTCATATTAATGAAAGACAAGGACTAATTATCAGGTTTCCTGTTAATTGTGAAGGATTATCATGAAGGAGACATAAAGAACAGAAATTGAAATCAACCAAACTTTACGACAATTTGTATTTATGAAGAGTTTATATTTGAGATTTTAACACTTTTAATAAAAGTTTTTATGTTTTTAAGATAATGAATATAATACATATAGTAGATAATATAAAAAAAAATAAGCTATACTAAGATAAATTAAAAGGTGTGTGGTATTTTTCACATTTTTAAAAGAGAGTTATCCGCCCCTGATTTAGGTAAAAATGTTTTTGCTTATACAGAGCTTATTTTTTGTCATACAATCTAAATTCCTTCAAATATCCTTCTAAGTAAACATTTTTAATAAGTTTTTACATTATTATGAATCCTTGTATAAATTTTTAGAAAAATGACCTTGGACATTTGGACTTCGTCATTTTCATCAAAGTGAAAAACCATTCTGAGTCAAGTTTAAGAGATTATATTTGAGAAAATAAGATTTACAACCAATGTTTTTATCTTTTTTCGTAATACATGTAGTACATAAAGTAGATTAATATAAATAAATCACAAATTTTATGCATAACTGATTAAGTTATACACTCATAAAATTGTGAGGTTGTGCATTTTCATTTGCTCGAAAAAGGTGTGAAAATGCAATATTGTGCAAAATGCAAAATGCAAAATTTTCAGAGTTTGTTGACTATAAAACATGCTTTGTAACTTATTTATTCTTTGGTTTATTGTGATACAAATAAATTATCTATAAGTATCTAAAAAGTGTATCTCATGTGTTTTTAAGGAAAGGCCTTCCTAGTATATACACCTCAAACAAAATAAATACATTAAATACATTTCACTATAGAGCATCGTACACGCACTTTACTATGCGTGCGAACATACACCGTTCAGCAGTTTGGGAACATCCCTCTAAATTCGAAGAAGTACCGAAGGGTAAACCATATCTCAGTCCATGGAATAAAAGGACAATATCGTGAATAGTGTCATATTCAGACAAATGCTAACCCCAATAAAATCGAGGTGAGACCAGGTGCCGGGAGGAGTAAGCGTCCCCTGGTTGCATGCAACACCCGTTGCAAAAGTCCTGCAACAGCCGTTCAGGTTGAGGAGGTAAATACATAAATATGCACGTACGAACACACAAAGGAGGCAAGAACATGAAGTCAAATTTTCCATTCAAGGCAAAAAGCTGCCAAACTGATATTCCGGTGTCGGAAGCGCACGTGAACAAATGTCTGTATATAAATATATATTTATATATATCTATATTATATCAAATCAAGTATACTCAAATGGTTATTTTGTATGTTCAGGTCCCAAAATATCGGTTAACATTTTTGAAAGGGGAATCTGAAATTGCACTAGTTCTCTATATCGACCATAGAACTTCCTCAGTGACAATTTCAAACGTACCTTAATATTTCCTTGTGAGAATTGTTTCGTGGCAAGAAGCCTCGCTCTCAGGACGAAATTGTCGTATTTAGAGCATGCCTTGGCATAGAATATAAGTGAAAGACATTTCCTATTTAGCTGTTTTGCTGGCATTTAAACAAATGTCTCTCTAAAGAGGGATGTTTTCAGTCTTAATGCTTGAGTTCCAAAGAACTAAAAAATCAAAATTTATAATTTTGACCTGAAACTTAAAATCACACATCTACAGTACATACTGAACAATATTTTAAAAGGTGTTGACCTGTAGGAAGTACTATTTTCGATTTTGATGATTTAAATCTTCTGCAGCTATAAACACAAAAACGGTTGATAGAAATTCCAAACATTCTTTACAAATATTATTTCGGACACTGTAAAGATGTGCCCTTTTCATTTTCAAATCAAATTTCAAAAATTTTGATTTTTAGTATTAAGGAACTCATGCATAAAGCTGGGAAAAAATCCCTCTCTAGAGAGACAATTTTTAAATGCTAATGAAAGAAAAAAGAGGAGTTACCGGCTCAGTTATGTGGCAGAAGTCACCATGGAGCTATACAATACATGAATATAAATAATATAATAGAACATTTAACACATTACAAAAATATTTGATTGTAGTGCAATTACGATACCGACTTAGGACGGTCATTTAATTTGACAAAAGCCAAACAAATGCTGTGGTTAACCGGTTTACGGGCCCACCTTCCCATTCACCGTAACAGCAGAACAATCAAAAGACGTACATTTAAAAATTTATAAATAATCCTCCATGTAAAGAACAAGGGTCAACAGGTATCGCATATTGAGAGGTCATAAAAATATAAACACGTAAGGTATTGTAGAACACATAATGGTATAAAAATATATGCGACATCAACATGATAAACCGTGCTCTGCCAGTCTGAAAGCGAGCTAAGACCCTAGATCTGTAGGAGTCCCGACTAACAGTCAGAGGGGACGAGGTTCAGGACCATGTCTCCTCTGAAAGAGGTTTGGACAAAGCCCGTCATATAGTCCCCACCGCCCTCTTAGTCAGCGTGCAACGTTCAAGTAAAAGTCTGCATAAGGCTGTAGAGGGGCCAAATACAAGACCTATAGTCTTTTTGATGATCTCAATATCATATTGTCTATTTAGGAGACGTTTGACTATTTTATTACATGATAAAATAACGTTATCGGAGCCTTTTACTTTCCTTAGTTTATATACGAGATCACCGTAAAAATTAGGATGGGAAATTCCATTGGATACATACTGTTGAAAAGAAATATTTCCAAATTTAGATAGAAGTTCTGAATAAGATCTGAAGAATTTGCCGAATGTTTTTCTTAGCTTGTGATATCTGTAACCCTGAGTTAAAAGTTAAGTAGTAATTTGTAAATTTCGTTTATGAAAGTCCAAAACATCGGTGCAGCCTCTGACAAATCGAACAAATTGAGATATATAGATACCATATGATGGGAGTCGAGGGACATCGCCATCCAAGTAAGGGAAATTTACAATAGGAAATCCAAAATTCTCACGTTTATCATAAATATTAGTATATATTAGGTTGTTGATAATTTTGATGTTTAAATCTAAGAAAGGTGTAGATTTATCTCAAGTATTAGCTTTATTCAATATGAGCTCTGGTGGATATATTTCTGATATAAATTGTTCGAATTCAGGGTTGTCGATCACCAAAATGTCATCCAGATATCTGCAAGTATTATTAAATTTGTCAATGAGGTCAAAACGTTTTGATTTTTGAATAGAAACCATAAAATCCCTCTCATAACAATAAAGAAATAAATCTGCCATCAGAGGCGCGCAGTTAGTACCCATAGGAATCCCAACTATTTGTTGATATATCTTGCCATCAAATTGCACAAAAATATTATTCATGAGAAAATCTAGTGCTTTACATAATTCCTTGCAAGTCCAGTATTTATATGAAGTATATTGTTTGTTGGAAAAGAATCCGGAGTTATTGGAAGTACATATGTACGTTTTAGATTCTCTGTGAAAACACCATTGTATAAGAGACAGCAACTTAATTTTAATCAAATCATGAGGCAGAGATGTACAAAGTGTAGAAAAATCAAATGTAGAAATTTGAGTCGCTTTGAAATTTAGAGAAAGAAGTTTGTCTATAACTTCATGAGAATTTTTAATCGACCAAAAGTAATTGATGTTACTATTATGAAATGCGACATCACAATATTTGATAATATGATCTTTTATAGCAGTTAGAGCAGACGTAATATGTTTCGATAGTATCGTAGTAGAGCAGTGGCTAGAATTAGATATGAAACGTGATTTATATGGACTTTTATGTAGTTTTGGGAGCCAATACATGGTTGGTAGATCAGATTTATCAGTTTTAATTTTGAAGTCGGACATGGTCATGAGGTGATCGTGCAAGGTGCTCTCTTTTGAGGTAGGGCTTTACACATATGTATGAGTGGAGTTTAATTCGTTTTTAAGTACTTCAATATAATATGTTTTCAAACAACTATTATGTTATTACCTGCTTTATCAGCGGGAACAAAGACATATTTAGCATGTAAGTCAGCTATCTTCTTTTTAATAGAATTTGTCGTCAATGTATTAGGCTGTTGAAATAAATGCGGATTTTCCGTAAAGTTCTTAATGAAGTTCCTCTAAACAAGGAATATCTCTCTTTAGAAGGATGTGCCCCATCTGTATAATGCGAACACTCGAACATTCTAATACATTGAATATACATGATAATTGTATAGGAATGCAAATGATTATACACGATATAGTTATGCAGTTGTATACTTTATATATAAACATTTTACTTTACTATATCAAGCAAATATGACATATACACTTTCTATCTTATATGAGGTATATATTCGCACTTTCATCAAAATGAAATTTGCAAACAAAGGCATTGATTATTTAAATTTTGTCCAATTTTTAAACCATAAGTCTGTATTAGAGAAAATATCTCCATATTTCAAAAACAAAGATCCGCCATGTATTTCATATAGGTACACCATCAGTTGCATCCAAAATTTATAATTACAAAGGGTTTCTACAGTGTCTTGATCTTAGCAACTCTGCATGCCATCCTCAACCGTGTGCATGTTCCTCGTCTAATTCTATATATTCTCCTTGTGGCCGTGTCATTACTGGTGATCTTGAAGTGGTTATAAGCACCAAATTAAGAGAACTTTTACTTAAAGGTCTAAAATAGAGAGAATCTAGATCATTCACATGAAGCGAAAATTTTGAAAATATTATCTACTCGTGCGAGGAATATGCTACACGAGGGACAAAAAGAGAGGAAGTACCATGAAAGAAACGTTTGTGATAGCTCAGTTGAAATCGTCACGTTTGTCATAGAGTGGGGTGTTCAATTGACCATAAATGTCGAAAGACCACATAATATCTAAATACGAAGCAGAATTACTACTTTCTGTGGTTTCTTTGATCTCAATTTCACTTGGATAGATGATGCTAAGGTAATCCGCGAAAGAAGGATTTTTAATTAAAAGCAAGTCATCTATGTATCTGTAAGAGAAATTGAACAGAACCAATTGTTTCTTTCCTTTCGAAATTTAGATTTAAGTATAAAACTGCATGGCAAAATAGCCAAGGATAGTGGATAAGAGGAAAGTCCAACCTCTCAATACAAGAGACACTGCGTAATTATAGATAACCGAAGTGTCAATGCACGGACTTGAAACAAGTAAACTTAAAAAATAGAAAACCGGTTTGACCACTACAAGGTGAATTGAAGCGACGTACTTTAATGTATATCAAAATAAACACACGATGAACACAAATGAGGGTCGACACAGGTAGATACTAACATTGGATTACTAGGCAAGACAGAACATATATAACATAAATGAAATACGATAAACTGAATGTGACACAAATTAATACTGAATGCAGTGAACAATGACAAACGGTAATTTCTTTGCGTCTGCAGAACGAACGATTTTATATTTCTATGCATTGCTATCATTTTCGTAATTAAGGGTACTTTAGCATGATATCAAATCATCCCCCTCAATACAACACTTCAAAGCATTCATTACGATCATTTCCACTATTTGATGCATTGTGATAGATTAGCACTTCAGAACAACTTTGTTCTTGTGTATATAACTGTACCCTGGTGATGATACAAGCATTGTCCTATCAAATAGAATCTGTCATTTATATACAGATGGTGCTTCCCAATCTATCCTGAAATTATATTTGAATTTTTCTCTTCGTACTATATCATATAGTACATAAGACAAAACATAAAGCTACATCTTAATATATAGGGAAACAATCACAATGCTTGATTGCATCGACACGACAAAATCAATCTTCACCCTTTTCCCTCCTTTGTCATATGTCAAGTTCATTCGGAGTTCAAAACATTCACCGAAAATATTGTCATGACACATGTAATGAAATCATGAGACAAAATTATAGGAATCTTTGACCCTCCTTAGTTTGTATATTAGATCAACACAGAAATGGTGATAAAAAATTCTACTGGATTCTTATTGCTAATAAGTAAGCTTTAGGAAATCGGATCAGTATCTAAGATTTTTACTTTTAGTTACTTAATTGGTGTGGTTAACCGGTTTACGTTACTATCTTTCCACTCATTGCAAATGCAGTACAAAGGACACATTATCTTTACTAGTATTAGAATCGGATGTTCTAGAAGAATATTATCTTTACACAATTGACATTCAGAGTTCAGGAACTTACATATAGAACAATGATACTATTATTATTTGCTATGTATGCAGATGGAAAACATGAGTTTAGGAGTTTTTGTGGCTTTGTTTGTTTGTTTGTTTTGTTTTTGGTTTTGTGTGTTTTTTTTTTTTTGTTTTGTTTTGTTTTGTTTTCTTTTCTTTTCTTTTTCTTTTCTTTTTTTTTTTTTTTTTTTTTTTTTTGGTTTGTTTTGGGGGGTTTTTTTTTGGTTTTTTTTTTTTTTTTTGGTTTGTTTTGTTTTGAATAAATGTGGATTAACTATAAAATCATTACCCCGAATCATTTCCGACAGATAGCAATCGAAAAATGTGAAACGAAGGCTTTTTTTTTTCTGATATACAGAATATGACCCGCAGGTTGATATACAAATCAATATTTATCACACGAAGGGAAAGATGGAATAGGACAGAGGTATTAGGATCAGACGTGATTGCATTATAATCAAAATAATGTTTTTGTAGGTTTTTGTACTGATAACGAATAAACGTTCAAGCTTTTGATAAAACTCCCTAGTACCTCCATAGCCATATCGACATTAAAGACTACTAAACTACTAACTAAACTGAAAACTAATTAAGTGAAGATCGCAGTTTTTATTTACAATAAATATAGAACATATATACCTTTTGATTTTGTGCACCATATGTGCATTTCGACAAGTTATGTCTCTTAAGTGATGCTCGTGGCCGAATGATTGGAATTCTCAAAATATATAAAAATATGAAGAGCAGAGTTGAAGCCAAAATGACCGAAAAGTGAACCAAAGAAGACATTTATTTTATAAGTCTAAATGTCAGAAATTCTTTATTTGATCCATTTACTTCTATCAGTGGTTGTTAGTTATCACTGATTGCAATATATGACACATGAAGTTTTAGCAACAAACGTTTAAAAAGTGCAAAAACACCTTGTACACGTTTGACAATTTCAAACGTTCCTTAATATATCCTTGTGAGAGTAGTTTCGTGGCAAGAAGCCTCGTTCTCAGGACGAAATTTTCGTACTTAGAGCATGCCCAGGCATAATGTATAAGTTGTGAAATGAAGACGAAGGTATGTTGCTACTCAGAAAAGTGTAATTGGTAATAATGAAATTGAAATCGTCACGTTTGTCATAGAGAGAGGTTACTAATGAACCATCGTCACTAATTGATAGGAGTATATCGAGGTATGAAGCAGTAGATGCTCTCTCAGTTGTATCTTTTATTTCGAGTTCCTTTGGGTATATGATGTTGAGGTGATCTTCAAATACAGGGCTGTTTATAGACAAAAAGTCGATGTATCTGTATGTAAAGTTGAACCGAGATGCTAATTGTTTATTGCCTTTTGAGAGCAGAGACAGTATATTCTATACTAGCATATGCGGTGTATGTCATAAACTTGAGTTTATAATGATACATTAAGCGCTAATGTCTTTTTATACCTTTTATACTTATACAAATTGATTGGGGTAACTGCTGGTCGACAATAGACACCTGAATCAAAGCATCATTGTTCGTGACAGTTGATGAGTCGATCTATAAATACATCTACAAGAGTCACCGTAATCACGATATATGATATAATCAGTTTGGCCTTTGTACTATTCACAGTTTGGTGTGATGTACATGTATTGCTAATTAAGAAACATGCAAGGTTTAGCTATAACATATATCATGCCCCGTTACAAACTTGCGATAAAAGATATCACGATTTAGAGCGCATCGCGTTTAAATATTTTATGTTTTCACCGTTCGTCTGCCATGTATTCAACATTAATAGTAACTTCTTATTGAAGTACTATTTTTCACGTCGATCACTTTGATCTATAAGCATACTTGATCCTCATAACAATAAATATAATACTGTGCCAAACATCTGACAGTTGAATCATTGAACATTTTACTCTTGTTTATTATCATCAAATGAAGCTGCATATATGCAACCCATGAATCATTAAAATAGTATTTCATCTAATAGTACAACGGGTGTGTCTGGATTATGCACTTATCAGCAAACGGCAGGTACGACAGTGTTGTTGCTCTATTGTATAGCTCTATGGTGACTTCTGCTACATTACTGAGCCAGTAACTCCTCTTTTTTCTTCTATAATGTCTTGCATTCAGTCTTGGTATCGTTAGTATGTTATAGTTATTGATGACGGTTTTCGCTAGACACACATTCGATGCTTACTCTTGGGGGCATCGGATCTTACCTCTTAAGTTATAGTTTTCAGGAATCGTTAAGGGTTGTTAGTACAAGATTTCCATTTCGAATAAAAGCTGTCATCATTTTTTTTTTCTCTTCTCTACATTTTTGTATGCATTGTAATTAAATGCAGTGTATGTGTGGTGAGTAGGCCCGTTAAATGATTAACCACACCCATTGAGCGAGCGACAGTTGCCCTATCAATTGACCGTTTATAGTCCGTACCGCAACTGCATGACAAATAATATTAGTGTGCTAATTGTTTTATTATCAGCCCGTCTGTGACGCCTCAGTCAGATGTTTACCTTCTTTCTGCCAGACACCTTATCACACCTTTGGTTCTCCAAGTGTCCCTGGTACTGTCTTTCTATTTTCCTCTTTTGTACCATTAATGCTGATGTCAAGACTGTCCGACATCTTAGCAATATGCTTTAAATGTTTATGCGTTTCTTTAAACCGATATTTTAGTATTGCTAAATAAGGAAACAAAAGAAAAAGTAAAGAAACAAAATGGACAGTAACGTAGACTGTATGGAAGTATTGTTTATTAGGCAATATGATTCGAACATTTTGTGATCTTCTCATTTGCTTTTTATAAAATGAATTATAATTATAGGAGTAAGTTAACCTGTAGATATTTTATGCATCATAAGCGCATTTCGACAATTTCTGTTTGGTCACGGATGCTCAAGACCGAATACGTGCATTCTATTAATGTCGATCCCTTATTTTGTTTAAGTTTGGACAATATACATCTGTTTCACATACATGGTATTCGGAAGAAAAATTACATCAGAGAGAAAATATTCTGTATGTATATGAATAAAGCAACCATGTAGTGCATGATGAATGCGAATAGGAGAAAAGTTTGAGGAAAATGAACTTATTAACTTATCAATAATGCAGTTTCATCTAATACTTTTAAAGTGAAGATAATAATGCATTTTCATTTTTCTTCAAACGATCATAATCCGGTCTGGCGTCATTTTCGGTAAAATGAGAACGTCAATCATAAATATTGGATTTAAAGAGGCTTGAAAGGGAATGATACTGAAAGTACAGATTTTTCTATAAGAATTTATACTTTTCCACACTATAAAAAGCAGATAACCATGTTTATGAAAGGTTTAGAATTAGAAATATTAATTATTAAGTCACATTCTAAAAAAATAAATAAATAAAAAGAAGAAGAAGAAGAAAACTGGGGCTGTAATGAACGGTCTCGGGTTCAATCCCTCTTGCTCTTGGTCTGACCTTAGGATGAGATCATGCAAGTAGCGTTTTGTGCTCTGTATCAGTTTGATATCGTCACTTAAGGTGTAAACTTACAATATACCCTAACGAACTTGAGATTAATTATACAACTAAATTAAGTTCCTGAACTTGATACTTGGATCTTCTACTGAATATTGACAAAAGTGGTAAACCAATTTTTCTGGAATATGATATACGTGAAACTTACAATTTCCATAATGACAACTTTTGCAATTGATCCGATATGCTACAGCTTCGTTCACTTACTGCGGCAAGCTATTGAGTGAAACTATAAAGGATACAAAAAAAAGAAAAGAAAACCCTTCCGCAAATTTTACGGACACCATAAAGACGTCCTTTGCACTTATCAGAAATAATTGTCTGACTCCCAAATATATAAAACATGAGATCAGGTGCCCGTTGAATACAATATCCGTCGCAAATATCCTGCGACAACTTTTCAAGTCGAGGAAGTAAATACATAAATAAATAAATAAATATGTGCACGTGAGAAGACAAGAACACAAAGTCAAATTATCCTATTCACGATATGTAATGCCGTTGAACTGAAATTAGGACATCGGAAATGCACGTGAACAAATGTATATATACATATTATTTCAAATCAGGTATAGTAAAAAAAAAATATTAAGATGATTAGTTTTTAAATGTACGTCCTTTGATTGTTCTGCTGTTACGGCGAGTAGAGGGTGGGTCCGTAAACCGGTTACCCAGACCATTTATTTGGCTTTTGTAAAATTAAATGACCGTCCTAAGTCGGTATCGTAATTGCACTACAATCAAATATTTTTGTAATGTGTTATATGTGCTGGTATATTGTCTATATCCATGTATTGTATAGCTCTATGGTGACTTCTGCCACATAACTGAGCTAGTAACTCCTCTTTTTTCTTTTATGGTCAGATCCAAAAATATCGCAAAACATTCTTGATCTCAAATTGTACCAGATCCCTATACCATAGAACTATCTGATTGACAATTTCAAACGTTTCGCTGTGAGATAGATTCGTGGCAAGAAGCCCCGCTCTTAGGATAAAATCTTCCTATTTAGAGCATGCCCTGGTATAGCGTATAAGTTGTAAAATGAAGACGCCATATGCGCGGGGGGGGTATGTTGAAACTTAGAAAATTGTGACCGAGAATTGAGTAATAATGAAATTGAAATAGTCAAGTTTTGCATAGAGATAGATAACTAATGAACCATTGTCAGTAATTGATAGGAGTATATTGAGGTATCCAAGCAGAAGATGCGCTGTCATTTATATCTTTTTATCTGGAGTTCCGTTGGACATATGATGTTGAGGTGATCTTTAAATACAGGGTTGCCAGTCGACAAACGTCATCGATGTATATGTATATAAAGTTGAACCGAGTGGTTATTTGTTTATTGCCTTTGGAAAGCAAAGACTGTATGAATTCTGATTTGTACGAGTACACAAAATGTCGGCCAGAGGTGGCGCGCAATTTGTACCCATCGGAATACCAACAATCTTTTGGAACACATTCCCAACAAAGATAAAAAAGTATTATCTATAAGAAATCTTAACATTTGAATGATCTCTTTTTCTGTATACTTGCTGCTGGTAACAAACTGTTTCTTTAGAACATATGAGCCGTTGTGGCCTAAAACGAGACACTTATACCAGCGAATCCCCCCTTTTGTTTTTCTTCTTTTATTTATATATTTTGAAGAAGGGTTTTTGAATAATTGAGGTTATTCTGATTTTCAATTTTTGATGAAGGAGGAAACAGAAAACATCTGACAAAGCTGTATGACACAATTCACCAGGGACCTGCACACAAAAAAATTACAACAGCAGAATATACAAAAATTACAAAAATATTTAATTGTGCTGCAGTTACGATACCGAATCAGGACGGTCAATTGAAATGAAAAACGTCACTCAATTGGTGTGGTTAACCGGTTACGGGCGTCCACCTTCCCACTCACCGCAAAAGCAGCACAATCAAAGGACATGCATTTAAAAATTTCTAAATAATTTTCATACAGAGAACAAGTATCAACAGGTTTCTCAAGGAGAGAGGTCATAAAAATTTATTACACACGAAAAAAATTATAGAATAATATGTTACTATCAAAAATATGTAAGGCGACATTACCTTAAGTAAACCGTGCGTTTCGTGTCTGTAAGCGAGCTCAAATCCTTGATCAATAGGAGTCCCGACTAACAGTCGGAGGGGACGAGTGAAGAATGGTTGTATAACTAGTTGGAAAGTGAAAAGAATAGGCTTGATACTTGTGACATTATTGGTGTCGCTTCTCGAGAAAAAAAAAATAGAGCTGTATTTCTGAAGACCAAGTTTGTTTTATGTTAGAATTTTCGCCAGTAATATGGAAAGAGGCTTTGTGGGAAACTAGGAACCTCCAGATATGAATCGATGCTTATATGGAGTTTCGCGCACATTTGGAATGGTTTGATATGGTAGTTCGGGATCAGATTCATTTGTAGCAATGCGAAATGAACCGAGGTGTCATTTAATACCTCTGAACGAGAAAAATTTGTGTAAGTAGGATTACAGGCGTTGAATGAAGACCAAGCCCTTCTATAAGACCCTTAATGTGATATGCTTTACATACGAATGCCTTGTCAGCGGCACAGAGACAAACCTCGCTTGAACCTGGGATCGATTTTGGTATGTATATATGGAGAAAGGATTGAACTCTCTCGACGGTGAAAACTCCACCCAAGTTCGATCACCAGACTTTAAACTCAGCGTCGAAATAAACCCCTATTTCCTTCTTTATTCACGATAATTCGGCGGCGGTATTTTGAATCCGCTTCTCGATGCCATTTTTATGTGACGTAGGTGTAGGATGAAGGGGAGAACGCGGATTGGTTCAGGTTTGTGGTGTGTCCATCCAACCAATCAGCTTTCGCCTCTCATCCTACACCTACGTCACATTAAGAAATGGCATCGAGCGACGGATTCAATATACCGTCGCCGAATTATCGAGAATAAAGAAGAAAATAGGGATTTATTTCGACACACAGTGGGGTAAGTGCATATACTTTTATATGTTTGGGACAACTGTAGGAGGAAAAACTTGCCTGATGCTGTAGTTCGTATGCTGGTGTCCTGTAAACATACCGTCAACCCATGGATGGCCTTTTGTCCGATCAATGAATTTACGAGAACATGACCATATTTGAGGTGGTGTATCTCCGCTTTTACGAGAGATACAGATCTGAAACTTGCTAAAGTTATAGTACATTTATTTATCTATTGTGGCATATAAGTCAAAAATTGGGCGTCAACTTAATATAGTGTTTAATGACTGTTTTATAAGTTTTATAAGCCAAAAAGCACAGGGACAAAGCTCACTTGAACCCGGGATTGATTTTCATATATATATGTAGTCTAAGGAATTGAACTCTCTCGGTGGTAAAAATCCACCCAAGTTCGATCAACAGTCATTAAACACTATAATCAGCATGATTACAGGACACCAGCATACGAACTACAGCATCAGGCAAGTGCTTCCTCCTAAAATATCCCAAACATGTATACTTATATGCATTTACCTCACTAAGCGTCGAAATAAATTCCCTTTTTCTTCTTTAATCACGGTAATCCGGCGACGATATTTTGAATCCACCGCTCGATGCCATTTTTATGTGATGTAGGTGTAGGATGAGAGGCGAACGCTGATTGGTTGGATAGATACACCCCCAAACCTCAACCAATCCGCGTTCTCCTCTACACCTACGTCACATAAAAATAGCATCGAGCAGCGAGATACAGATCTGACACTTGCTGAGATTATAGGAAGTTTATTTATCTATTGAGGCATATAAGTCAAAAGTTGGGCATCGACTGTATATAGTGTTTAATGACTGTTGATCTAACTTGGGCGGATTTTTACCATCGAGAGAATTCAATCCCTTCTCAATATATACATACAAAAATCGATCTCCGGGTTCAAGCGAGCTTTGTCTCTGTGTGTCAGCGGAACAATCATGAAATTTTCGTGAAGTCGAAAAAGTTTTCTAAGTATGACTAAGTATGACAAATAAAGAATTGTATTTGTTCTCACGAAATGATATAGTTTTCGATTTCTTTTCTCTAGCAATCTTATGATCGACTTCAACCATTCAGAAAGAATGTCTTATTGAACCTTCTCTTTCTCTTAGCCCAACATCTTGCATATCCTCCATACGAGTTTATACTAATATCAAAGTTTTACACCATGCAAATGACCTTTGCTCTCTATATCTATGGATTTAACTTATTACGAATATGAGAATATGAGAAATTTCCTTTCACAACATAACCGCATGCGTTATATTTAAACTAAGACGAGGAGCATGAACATTGTACACGGTTATGAAAGTTGTTAAGATATACACATTTCAAATTAAGTTTATACTTACAGATTTTGGAAGCAACTGTTGGTGTATATTTATAGGAAATACAGGGCGGCGACCTCATTTTGAAGTATGAAGAAATATAATCTTTAACAGAGTTATAATTTAAAATGTTACCTAAATTAATTCCCTTATTTGCAAAAATACTTTAACAAACGTTCGCCTCTCTTTACCGTCTACAGGCTTGTCTGAATAGGCGGTTTGTCTACATGGGCGGTTTGTCTGCATGGGCGGTTTGTCTGAATGGGCAGTTGTCTGAATGGGCGGTTTGTCTGAATGGGCGGTTTGTCTGAATGGACGGTTTGTCTGAATGGGCGGTTTGTCTGAATGGGCGGTTTGTCTGAATGGACGGTTTGTCTGAATGGACGGTTTGTCTGAATGGACGGTTTGTCTGAATGGGCGGTTTGAAATAATCTATTACAGGAGATATCCAAGATAATACCTTGGAGTCGATATTATGGAGTGCCAGATTCATTGAAGTGTAATTTTATCGTGAATTCGTACTACTCAGCTGTTCCAAATTGTCGTACCCAGTTATCCCCATTTTTCCTTTTAAAGCGAGTGCTGTGATTTGGGTTATTGCTAGGATGGTATATTTTCTCTAAAATACGTACTTTCATAAATGGAATGAAATGATATGGTTTATTGAAAAGGGGCAAAAAGTTGATTTCCGCCATTAATTATTATTAATCTATGACCAGACATTCTACTCGGGAGTTGACCTTTGGTTTCGCAGACATTTCCTAAGATTGCTTTAAAATGTGTCTGTCAGGAGAATAGAAAATGTTTTTCACTTAAAAATTACGCAATCCTTATGATCAAATTCGTGATCTTTCATAATGTCGACAATTTTAACTTTGCAAGGTTTTATATCAATAAAACTTTCGGCATTTTGATAACATAATTGGTTATCTTCACTAACGATGTTAATCCATTCCGTGATGTCTCGTGCGACGAATTTGGAGACAGCTAAAGTATCTTTTACATTCGTTACCTGGTACATTATAGTCTGGCACCATTTTATAGTGGGCGACGTACGAGCCACTTTGTTTCTTCTTGTATGAGACATCCATAGAACTTTACTGCCCGACAAGTGTCCTTGAGAACACTTTGTCCACCAACAGAGACACTAAAGCATTATTTAATCATATTTAAAAAGTTTTGATAAAGAAAGTAGTATTTCAAAGCTTTTGATTGTACACGAATTCCAAAATGAAGAAAACTGAAGTTAGAACACTGATGAACACTGATTTTGTAGTACTGTTAAAAATCAACTTCCGCTATTAGAACAGCCAGGACTTCTTAAGGGTGTTATCACAGACGAAAAAGTTGATATTGTGAGCACTCATTTGTGATAGAAAGCGAGACCTCCCAAGATATATGTAAATCCTGAGGAGTGGGCATATATTATGGGGCTATTTAATTAATTCCAATGGACAATTTAGACATGTCTAAATTCTCGGCTAGGGGAATTCATAGAATGTTGACTGAAAACCAATAAAGGAACAGGTATGATGTTTCTTTGCATCTTTTGTCTTGAGGATTTTATGGGTCGAATTATATCTCAAGATGAAACTGGGATTCACCATTTTCATCCTGAATCTAAGAAAATAAAACGCTAAATGAATTCACTCTGGCTCACCCACCTAAAGATGCAAGAGAGGTTCCTCATCTGAGATACTCTTGGCCTCTATCTTTTGGGGCATTCGAGGAATAATCATGGCTCGTTTTCTTGATGATGGACGCACAATAAATGGTCATATTATGCATGAGTTCAAGAGGCTCTGTCACGAAATTATGAGAAGAATGAGAGGAAAACTAATCAGGGGCGTTCTGCTCTAGCATAATAATGCACCCGTTCACACCTCCTAAGTTGCAATGACTACTGCGACGGAATCAACTCGAGGTCACTGCTCATCTTCTACGGTCGTTACGAGACTCTTATTACTCCATATGATATCTCGTTATCCAGACATTTAAATGATATTCTGGACTGAGACCGATTCCGATCACTTTACACAGATTTGACACCTTCTATACTAGAAGGTTACCTACTTCGACTTCTCCATATATAAATACATATGGAATTCACACGATTTGACTTTCTACGGGGTATATGTGACGGGTGTTGCTAGCAAGCAGGAGATGCTCACTCTCCCCGGGCACCTGATCTCACTCCATCACAGGGGTTCACATATGCTCTTCATGTAGTCATATTTTGTTATTTTCCATTTGTTTTTCATTTTCACTGATTTTGTATGTCCTATGGTTTCAAGATTTTTGGACTTGTGGTTTGGATTTATCCATCATCTTTACATTCCATATATCCAGATTTAACCCACTTTGACTTTTATCTTTTCCCAACTCTAAAATCTTACCTACGTGACATGGTAAGAAAATTGGAATCAATAAGGGTGTGGTGGACGCTGTATACGAGTAAACAACGATCTATATGCAACAAGTGAGTGTTGTATGTGTTATTAAGTGACACTGTTTTATGTACATTTATGAAGAAGAGTAAAGTAGTCCATTATATAAAAGTATTTGTATTTATCATTTGTTTTTAAAATACTTTAAAGTTTTAAATACTACACTTCAACTCAGTTAATATACACAGCTTTTGCATGGAAATGGCGTTTGCTTACGAAAATATTACTCGTTTTATCAGTTTAATATCCGTTGAACAGTTGTATCTTAAATTTAATTTTACTTCTATACAGGTTCTTCTCATTTCATTTTGAATATATGATATGTACTTATTGCATATTTCGCTTTTCATTATTGCAACAAAATTGAATTTAATAATATATCATAATATATCATTACAAGAAGCAACCCTCAGTTAAATACGCAAATATATTCTGGACGCATTTTCTGTAATTAATGAAACATATTTACCTGCTATGTGTCCGAGCATTAGATATTCAAGTGAGGATCAAACATATGCAAGCATCATCAAGAGCCTCATACCGAGATCTTCTAATGGATGCTAAACTTATATCTACTTTGTATGACATATCTATAACTTTATTTTTCCCTTTGTTAACTTTCTATACACATGAACCATATTTTTAATCTCTGCGTATAGTGTCTATTTATCTCAATTAAAAGTCTTCTGAGTACCAAGTTGAAACCATAATAATAAAAACACGCATTGTGTCATCTTTACGCAAATTTACGGTCGCCTGACCGCGCATATCAGATAATATCAATGAAAGACATGCTAACTTCCGTCATGTTGGTCTTGCCACATTGGAACTTCAGTCATGTAGGTCTTGCCACACTGGGTTTAATAATGAAACATCATTCATACTAATCCTGAATTTTTGCAAATTATGTTTACTGTGAACACTTAATGAGCTTTTCAAATGAGGTCTTAATTGCTCTATAAAAATAAAAACTCTTCACATTACCACTTTCCATGAAAAGCTAAAAACTGAAGTTAGAATCTTTCTTCAGTATGACGGAAGAAAAAAGTACAAACAACAAACGCATTGTATTAAAACTCCCTGAGACTAAGTTTCATAGATTGCTGGAGTTTGTAGAATGTAATGTTAGACTATATAAAAAAATATGCTGGTAACATATTACCATCCAAAGAAAAAAAACAGTGATTGTCTAATATTTTGCTGATTTGTTTTACATTTTTACGAAGCAGAATTAAAACAAAAATGTCTACGCAAAGAAAGAAAGTTGGATCTGAAAATCGATTTCTCTTTCTGATATATATTTCAGATTCTATCATTACCCAATCCTTCCATCTCGGATAACGTATTGTAATATACCCATACAAAATGGACTTTAAAAATACAAATTAATTTCGTAAATTTTCTGTTTTCTCATAATGGATTCATATTCTTTATCTTTAATGGTGACGATAAATTACACATTAAATGGGATACTTTTGATGTTCAAGAGCTATATTTATTACTCTTTAAAAACAATATACATATATACATTTAGCAAACGTAAAGAATCAATATCATCCTATTTACTAGGTAATCTATTATTTTCATGAATAGAAAAGATGATTTCAGTAAAAATAAAAAACCCTTATTTCTAAGCTGCTTCTAAACAATTTACGATTCCAGATACAGATATTTGATTATCTGCATGCCCATGGTGACCTTTCTCATGCTGAGTCAAGTATGTTCTTTCTTTTCTTTTAAATAAAGGCTCAAGACCATGACAGTTGTTGTACCTTGGATATTCCCACTCCTGTGCAATCAAGATTACAAATTGTAATATAGATACAAGTTTGAATTTGATTAATCATAGATATATGTAGGTCGTGTGAATTCATTTTGATCTTTTAAATGCAGATATTTCATTCCAGGTTATATACCAATCAGAATATTACAGCACTAAGCTCACTGCAAACATGATAATTCACATACATCAAAAATGCTACAGTAATGCACTGTTAAAACTTTAAATATCAGAGAGTAGTTTACGACAGGAGAGAATGATATCGTTCACTACATTCATCTTGGTAGTATTTTTTACTCTTCCAATATATGTGTATTACAATATCGTATTTTAGTACGCTAAGTATCATTTATCAGGAAAATGCTACGAATACTTTCTTCCATTTCTATGAAAATCTTTTTCAATTTTCCGCTTAAATTCACTTGGTTTCTCATGAAAAAACAAGAAATTATCACATACATCCTTTTCTATCTTATCAATATAGCAAATTCCGATGGTATAAGAGGACTATGCGTCAAAGAATTGATGATGATGATGATGATGATGATGATGATGATAATAATAATAATAATAATAATAATAATAATAATAATATAATATAATAATTATAATATATTTTTGCACATTCAGTAGATAACAGCATACTGAGTTTAAATTCCTGTACATGGCATATACCTGGTATCAATGTTGATTTCAAACTCACGTTCATATATTTGTTTCTAGTTTTAAACTAGTACCTGTTTTAGTCCAGCTTTTTTAAAATACTCTGTTGGATTAAGACTGGAAAGCTAGAAAAATCGAAAACCCCTTCAGTTAAAGTTTCACCAGACCCTATCGATAATTCAAATGGCACTAGTAAAAGAAAAAAGAGGAGTTACCGGCTCAGTTATGTGGCAGAAGTCACCATGGAGCTATACAATACATGAATATAAATAATATAATAGAACATTTAACACATTACAAAAATTTCTGATTGTAGTGCAATTACGATACCGACTTAGGACGGTCATTTAATTTGACAAAAGCCAAACAAATGGTGTGGTTAACCGGTTTACGGGCCCACCTTCCCACTCACCGTAACAGCAGAACAATCAAAAGACGTACATTTAATGAACATGATGCAATTGCAAAATGAACTGAAAAATCCACAGTTAAAACAAAAAAAAACCCCCACAAACAAAAACATAAACAAACCAAAACAAAAAACCCACAAAACAAAAACCAACACACACACACACACACATACACACACACACACTACTTATCAGATTGTGCCATCATAAATCTTGTCCTTCGTTTTATTAATCGACCTTGACCTATCGTTACACACGAGGCCAAAGCAGATTCAGCCCTATGACCTTACAAGTGTCTTAAATCACTCTTAAACTAAGGAATATCTCCCTCATGCATAGTTCAGTCTTTAGATTGATTCTTTGGTTCACTTTTCGGTCATTTTATTTTCAACACTGCTCTTCAAATATTTATATCTTTTATGAATTCCAATTATTCGGCCGCGAGCATCACTGAGGAGACATGGGTTGTTGGTATGCGCATCTGGTGCACGAAATTGAAAGGTATTTATTATAACAGGGGTACTGTAATCCAGTCATTAAGACAAGGTGAGTATGAAATAATTTTTGACAAAGTAAGTTTAGGAATATTCATTCTTTCCTACATAATAAGCATAAGTACATGATATTGATTTGCGGTAATTTTTCAATAGGTAGTAAAAAATATGTTAATACCTTCTTGACAGTGTCATAGGGGTCAGTGACCTAGATATGTTTTACAAAAATATTATCCCGAAAAGGTCTATTTAGCAATGTGATTTATATGAAATTTATAAATGTAATATATTACTATGGAGTATTTTTGAATGATTATGCTTAAAACAAATATTAACAAGCAATAAATAAACTTAATGTAACATGTAGTATTTTGAATGAGTTTTGACTGCAAGCTTTCTGTTTTAAATGGCATAGACGTATCAAGCTGTAAAAAGAAATCAATACCCCAGTGCAAAGACTACTTTTTAGGAAAACATGATACGAAGTCCAAACCTGAATAAGATTATGTATTAACGAAGACGTTTAATTGTCTTAGAACTACTAGATATGAAATTATCGGAACCTTGAAGCCTTCTTACTTCGTACGCTAAATAACCAGAGATATTGGGATGAGAAATATTCTGCTGGATACGTGTTCATGAAAAGTCACATTTCCAAATTTAGATAAAATTTCTGAACAAGATCTGTAAAATTTATGATATCAATAACCTCGAATTAGAATTTTAAAAGTGATTTGAACATTTGAAAATTCTAACGTTAGTGCAAGCTCTAGCAAACGGAACCAACTGACTATTATAAATACCATATGATAGGCGTGTAGGGAATTCGCCATCTAAATTACATCAATTGCAATACAAAGCAAGCATTTTTTTTTTTTCATACAAAATTGTTTTAATGGGAATTCAATATCGTAATTTGGAATAACAAGAAAACACGAAACGTACAATGACAAGAAAAAGATAATTACATGAAAATATTATTTAGCGATTGTATTACGAGTCGTTGTCAATTTCCCTCTTCTGCGTAGCAACATACCTTCTTGTCCCGCATACGGCGTCTTGATTCCACAACTTATACGCTATGCCAGGGCATACTCTAAATATGAAAATTTCGTTATGAGGGCGAGGCTTCTGGTCACGGAACTATTCTCACAGGGACGTTTGAAATTGTCACTGAGGACGTTCTATGCTCGATATAGTGATCTAGTGCTATTTCAGATCCCTCTTTCAAGAATCTTTACTGATATTTTGGGACCTGACCATACAAACTAACAATCTTAACTTTTTGACTATATTTAATTGACATGATACGTATATATACAGACATTTGTTCACGTGCATTTCCGATGCCGGATTGTCAGTTAAACAACATTTCATGCGTGGAATAGGATAATTTGATTTCGTATTTGTCTCCTGTGTATATTTATGCATTTACTTCCTTGACTTGAAAACTTGTTGCAGGACTTTTTACTCCACCTGGGCATTTGGTTTCACCTCGATTTTATTGGGTTTTGCATTTGTCTTAATATGACACTATACACTTTCATGCCATGGACTATAAGATATGGTTAACCCCTCGGTACTTATTCGTTTTTTACTTTGATACTAACATATTAATCTATAAAAAATTTTGCGTGGAATTTTTATGATCTCTCGTCCTGTTGATACTTATTCTCTATATGGAGAATTATTTATAAATGTATTAGTGTTTTCTTGGGTTGTGCTGCTTTTGCGGTGAGTAGGAAGGTGGGTGCCCGTTAACTGTTTGCCGACATACTTGCTGATACCCCATTCCATGGCGTGGATATGCGGTTTAGTCTTTGAGTTGAGTTTTTATTCATTTATTTACTTACATTTAGGTGCAGTCCTAACCTTACATAAAGTGCACTTCAAGTTAACTTTATGACTGCTTTACAAGTTTACTTGACGACAACAGAGTAAACTTGGAATCAAGTTAGTATAAACTTGATTCCAAGTTTACTCCAAGTGCACTTCAAGTTTCGTTTTATTTTTTTCTATATACATGTACATTTACTTTATGTTTCTAATAAAACAATGCTTTTATATAAAATATGCAATTGTACACAATTACACAATTATTTTTATCGTGTTATACGAAACTGGACAATTGTAATAAACAAACGTGAAAAGTAAACTTGGTGTCACGTGATAGTAAACTTGAAGACGGAATTACTTTAAAGTAAACTTGATATCAAGTGCAATTGACTAAACTTAATGACTGGTTTTCGGGACTAAAAACTAAACTTGAAGCGCACTTGTCAAGTGCACTTGCGTGTAAGGTTAGGACTGCACCCAACTGTAATGTATTTCATTTTCATTTGCAAGTATTTTTATTTGTTTATTATGTTCTTCATCTAAATATCAGAAATGGTTGCTTCACAAGTTGTTGTTTTTTTCATGATGTGATGCGCAAAACCAGTCTTTATGTGCATCATCATTGATTGCTTTAGCACAAAAGCGATGTTTATACAACCATTACAGGGAGTGACATTCGTTCTTTTGCCTAGTGTACAGTTATGGCGTAGGCGTTGTGAATAAATACAATATTTATTAATTATAAATTTCTTTTCAATGACTAAATTACTTATAAATATTTACGTAGATTTTATGTATCTTGCGAATGTGTTTCAGTAGGAATACATAAACTAGCTTCAAATAACATTTTACAAACGTTGGCAAAGAGTTAAGTTGTAATTGAAATTGTCATATATACATTTTATTTCACATTTTGTAAGAACTTTCAAAATGAAATTAAATGGATGCATAGCGTACCTATACGTTGACCGCGACGAAAAAAATTTGGAATTTATTTTCCGTACATTAAACATAGACTCGCGCATCGAGTGAATTATGTGCATAGCCATATTTACAAAGTTATCTTTATGCATTCAATTTATGATTCAAAATATAATAAACGTTACACACGAGCATTAGAGCATTCATACCCAATAAAACACCTCGTTATTTAAAGAAAATTGTTTCTAACCTTTTGTGTTGATGTCCTTAAAATGTAATAACAGGATGTATAACGAGTTTCTATCTTAGAATATATTAGTACACGTAAAAGTGGTTTTCTTGTCATTCTATCTTTCCTGCCTATATACCCGCCACCCGTGTGCCATACACAGTGAGTTCCTTCTGGACGGATTGTTCTAAATTCGCGACAAGTCGGTATCGTAATTGCACTACAATCAAATATTTTTGTAATGTGTTATATGTTCTAGTATATTATTTATATTCATGTATTGTATAGCTCCATGGTGACTTCTGCCACATAACTGAGCCAGTAACTCCTCCTTTTTCTTGCATCCGTCCGTTGTAGTATTGTTCCATTCGTGCGTTGTTGTATTGTTGTATTCATGCTTTATTGTATCGTTGTATTCGTGTGTTGTTGCATCTGTGCGTTGTTGCATTCCCGCTTTGCTGCATTTGTGCGTTGTTGTTGCACTGTTGACTGAACCCTACTCTAGATCCATCCCTGTTTTGATAGAGCTAAAAAATATAATTCTGGGTCATTTTATGCATTTGGTTTGTCGCTGTAGTTATCTGGACAGAATGACTGTTAATGAAGGGGCCCTTCCTCTACAAATTCTGAACCTTTCTGTATAATCCCCAAGGCGGATCTATCTGAAAGGCAACAAGACCCTACCAAGTTGCATAAAAATCAAGCAATCTGTTCTGAAAGAAAAAAGAGAAGTTACTGGCTCAGAAGAAAAATCATATTGTGTTCCCATGCATATACATGTACAAAAGAGAAAACTAAAGACATGTGACAAAGCTGTATGACACAAATCACCAAGGACCTGTACACAAAAAAATGACAACAGCATAATATACAAGGAACGACATTACAAAAATATTCGTGCTGCGGTTACGATACCGACTTAGGACGGTCAAATGAAATAACAAAAATCACTCAATTGGTGTGGTTAACCGGTTTAACGGCGCCCACCTTCCCACTCATCGCAAAAGCAGCACAATCAAAGGACACGCATTTGAAAGTTTATAAAAAATCCTCTATATAGAGAACAAGGATCAACAGGTTCCTCAAGGAGAGAGGTCTTTAAAATTTCTTACACACGAAAAATTATAAAATAATATATTGCTATCAAGAATATGTAAGGAGACATCAACATAAATAAATCGTGCTCTGCCCCAGCTCAGATCCTTGATCAATAGGAGTCACGACTAGCAGTAAGATGGGAAAAGGATCAGGACCTTGTCTCCCCTGAAAAGATTCGGACAAGGCCCGTCATGGAGTCCCCATCGCACCTGTTAGTCAGCGTGCAACGTTCAAGTAAAAGTCTGCATTGGGCTGTAGAGGGAACCAATGGAAGATCTATGGTCTTAGCGATGATCTCGGGGTCATAATGACGATGTCGAAGACGTTTAATAATTTTAGAACCAGCCGATATGAAATTATCGGAACCTTTGACCCTCTTTAGTTTGCATACTAGATCACCGTAGAATGTTGATGGGAAATTCCTCTGGATACATATTGTTGAAAAGTAACATTTCCGAATTTAAATAAAATGTCTGAATAAGATCTATAAAATTTACCAAATTCTTTTTCGAAGTTTATGATATCTATAACCCTATGATATCTATCTTTTGTTTATGCAAATAAATGTCTTAAAATTCCCAAAAATTCATACTTCTCTCATAACTTTCATATATTAGAATAGTTTAGACAAACGGATAGACAGAGCAAACGCAATAAGCTATAATATTTGTTTCCATGTTTATGATTACCATAATAATGTAAAGATCATAATAAATAAGAGGAGAAAAATTCTACCCTTGGGGAGCCTAATCTACAAATAGCTGTAGCGTAGAATTTTCCCCGGAAATTTGTATCTACAGCAGATTTTCCCCAGCGGAAAATCCACCCTAGAGTGGGTTTTCCCCGGGGAAAAGTCTACTCTAGAGAGAATTTTTCCAGGGGAAAGTCTATGAACAATTTTCCGGGAGGATCTTCTCGGAGGGGGCGGGGGAGTCACGTCTACACTATAATACCGGCTTATATCTAAGAATTTAAACAGTGTCTGTTTTGCACCACACGAATTTTAAAATACTAAAGTTCTAAAGTTGAAATTGAAAAATTGAGAAGACAAATTTTTAAGAAAGAGTATCAAAAGCTTTTTAAGCATTTTATGATTCAGTTTTGCAAGAAAAATGTATGAATAACAATGATTTACATCGAAAAATACAAAAGCGTTTCCGCAATGGCACAACCATCTAGATATAGACTTACGTATTAATGTATAGTGTCATCCTACATAGTTTTAGGTGATTTGCTATTACGACAGAAAATTATTAATACTTGAAATGTAATAATGATATAGGTCTCTAATTATTTATTTGATTTCTGAATTTATTTTCTTTAATAAAGAAGAATTGTAATTTATCCCAGTTTTTGGAAAATTTGTAATGCCCTTTTTTGATCGAGTTTAAAGAGATCTATAAAAAAAAGTCGCGTATATCAGACCCACTCTTGATAAACAATAATTGGAAATCCATGAAACCGCGGCACTTTCCAATTTTTTTCATATTCATTCACATATTTACTTTATTCTATTTTATAACTATTTTTGTGATAAACAACAATTCTAATTTGTTTGTCATCATATATAATTAAGAGTAAAAAACGACGAAGTACAGAAGTTTTAACCACATCTCGTAGTCCATGGAATAAAAGGACACTATTGCGATATAAAAACGTTGTCAATATAATCGTTGAATATTTTATCTAAATCCGCATTTTCTAATTCTGTGTATTAGATTTAAACAAACTCCATTAATGACCATTATATATTTCACCGCCTTAAGTACATATTTGTTTTAATTGATTTCCCAACATGCTCGACTACTTTAATTACTTTAATTATAGTTTCTTTTTACCGGTTTACCGTTTAGCCACACCAATTGAGTGACGTTTGTTACATTAGTTAACCGTCCTAAGTCGGTATCATAACTGCAGTGCAATCGAATACATTTTTATCTTGTTTTCTGTGTTTTACTATTATGATGTTTATGTGCATGATTTGTGTCATCTTGGTCAGATTTCTTCTGTTTTCTCTTTGTTTTGATTTGTACGTGTTTTTAGTATCTCATATACCAATATTTGACAAAGAAACTACATGTTCTTACATTTAATATCTATCTCTTTAGAACTGATGTCATGTTGTTCCGGTGTGTTGTCTGTTGGATCCTATTATATTCATCTGACTTGTATTGATATCATATGGTACGTTTTTTCTTATGTCTATTCATGTATGGAATGATTGAAACAAGGGAACTTAAACTTCTGAAAATGTGAACAAATCAATAAGTGTTAATAGCAGGACAGGATCTAAATAAATCCTTCTAATACTCCATAAAGGAAATGTTGATCAGATATTCGATTTCAATGAATACATATTAATTGTGGGTTTCAAATGAGGACAGTGATTAATAGATTATTGATCCTGATACAAATCATTTCGGAAGGACAAATACAATTCAATACTCACAGTATGATTTCATAGAAAATATTTTTTGTAGAAGAAAATCCACATTTGTTTGTGATTAGGTAAAAGTAAAAGAGAAAACTGAAGACATCTGACAAAGCTGTATGACAAAACATCACCAAGGACCTGCACACAAAACATGATAATAGTACAATATACACTGAAAAACGTCATTACAAAATATTCAATTGTGCTGCGGTTACGATATCGACTTCGGACGGTCAGTTGAAGTAACAAACGTCATTTTAATTGGTGTAGTTAACCGGTTTACAGGCGCCCACCTTCCCACTCATCGCAAAAGCAGCACAATTAAAGGACACACATTTAAAGTTTATAAATAATCCTCCATACAGAGAATAAGAATCAACAGATTTCTCAAGGAGAAAGGTCATTAAAATTTATTACACACGAAAAATGATAGAATAATATGTTCCTATCAAGAATTTGTAAGGCGACATCAACATAAATAAATCGTGGTCTGCCCCAGCTCAGATCCTTGATCATAAGGAATCCCGACTAACAGTAAGAGAGGACGAGAATCAGGAACTTTTCTCCTCTGAAAAGGTTTGGACAAGGCCCGTCATGGAGTCTCCACCGCCCTGTTAGTCAGCGTGCAACGTTCAAGTGAACGCCTGCATTGGGCTGTAGAGGGACCTAATAGAAGATCTATGGTCTTAGCGATGATCTCGGGTCGTATTGTCGATGTCGAAGGCGTTTAATAATTTTAGAACCAGCCGATATGAAATTATCGGAACCTTTGACCCTCCTTAGTTTGTACACTAGATCACCATAGAAATTGGGATGGGATACTCCGCTGGATACGTATTGTTGGAAAGTCACATTTCCAAATTTAGATAGAATGTCTAAATAAGATCTGTCAAATTTACCAAAATTTTTTTGAAGTTTATGATATCTATAACCCTGAGTAAGAAATTTAACCGTAATTTGAGAATTTTTTGCGTGAATATCCAAAACATAAGTGCAGGCTTTAGCGAATCGAACCAATTGACTGATATAAATACCATATGATGGGAGTCTGGGGACATCACCATATAGATTTATCTAAAATTACAATAGGAAATCCAAAGTCGTCACGTTTATCATATATGTTGCTATGAATATTGTTGTTTATAATTTTAATATTTAAGTAAAAAAGTGCTTCCTGGTCGGAATTATTGGCTTTGTTTAATTGAAGTTAAGATGGATAAGTTTCAGTAATATAGTTTTCAAACTCAGGTTATCGATAACTAAAATATCATCGAGACAACCAGCTTAATGTCTATCGTTTATCATGACTTTTTGGAATAAAAGGGCACGATATTGTTCTTTTATTCCATGGACTAAGAGATTTGGTTTACCCATCGGTACTTCTCCCTTTTTTACTCCAAAAGTATGGTTACCGTTCCGCCGTGGTAGATTGTATGGTTTAATCAAAAGTTTTACCAAAATTGTATTTTCAATCAATGGTTAAAAAAAACCCCAATAATTACAGTTATCAATTACACATTGTTATGTAAGACACAAAATAAAATAGTTTGATCTTCATGCAATGCCTGGTAATCCTACTTACAGTTACACATTTGCCTCCTTCAGAGGTATTGGATAACCATGCGTCAGTTCTCAATTCATTTGGCATTCCTGCAAATACATCTGATCTCAAAGTACCATACATTTTAGGGGAATTTAAAAGACCCCATATAAGTATCGATTCATAGCTGGATCATCAAATGTTCCACCATGCCTCTTTCCATATTATTGACTAATGACGAAAATTCTAACAGAAATCAACCATGGTCTTCAGAAATACTGCTCTACTGCTTACTCAAGAAGCGGAATCAATCAAATGTGGATCCTAAAGAAGTCCAAGGAATGTCTAGAGCACTTAAAATCTGCTATTTTAAATAATGTCACTAGCATCAAGTCTTTTGACTTTTCAACTCTTTGTGCAACCATTTCTCATCAAAAACTGAAGAACAGAATTCCTTAAATTATTCATAACGCTCTTGTAACAAAAAAGAAATTCGCAGGAATAGGTTCCTCGCTTTAGGCCTCAAGGTAGCAGATTTTGTAAGGAACAGATAAACAGTCTAATTTTAGCAGCAGGTATACAGAAAAAGAGATGATCCAAATGTTAAAATTTCATATAGATAATATTTTTGTGATATTTAATGAGAAAGTGTTTCAATAGATTGTTGGCATTCCTATGGGTACAAATTGCGGGCCACTTCTGGCCGACACTTTTTGTATTCACACGAAGTAGAATTCATAGTCTCTGCTCTCCAAAGGCAATAAACGATTAGCATCTCGGTTCAACTTTACATACAGATACACCGATAACGTTTTGTCGATTAACAACCCTGTATTTGACGATCACCTCAGCATCATATATCCAAAGGTACTAGAGATAAAGATACAACAAAGAGCGCATCATCTGCTTTTAAATACCTCGATAGACTACTATCAATTAGGGACAATAGTTCGTTAATTGTTAGTAAACTATCTTTATGACAAACATGACGACTTCTCTTTTCTAAATAGCAACATATCTTCCTCTTCCGCATATGGCTTCTTCAATTCATAACTTATACGCTATGCCAGGGTATACTTAAAATACGATGATGTCGCCTTGAAAGCGAGGCTTCGTGCAAGGAAAGTACTGTCACAGGGATATATTGAGGAACGTTTGAGATTGAGAGGAACTTCTATGGTCGATATAGAGATCTGGTGCAATTTGACCTGACCTAACCATACAAACTAACCATCTTAATCTTTTGCTATCCTTGATTTTACATAATATGTATATATAGACATTTGTTTATATGCATTTCCAGTCGTAGAATTTCAATTCAACGACATTTCATACCATGAAAAGGATAATCTTCTTTATGTGCTCTTATGTGTATATTTATGTATATACTTCCTCGACTTGAAAAGTTGTTGAAGGACATTTAGGACTGGTGTTACATGCAAACAGGTCTCACTTCAATTTAATTGGGGTACACATTTGTCTGAATATGACATTATACACGATATTGTCCTTTATTCCATGGACTAGGAGATACTAGTATGGTTCACCCTTCGGTACTTCTTCGTTATTTACTTTTAATGTTCTGAGAGTGTTAGATGTACAGAAAAATGCTAATAGAATACGTGTCCATCTATTGTACTACTTCTATGGTGAGGAGGAAGGTGGGCCCGTAAATTTGTCAACTCCATGAATAGGTTGACGGTTTTCACTTAAGATATTACAAACTTAGAAAAACATTTCGCAAATTCTTTAGATTGCATTCAGATCTTTTGTATAAACTCAGAAATATCACTTTCCAACTATATGTATCCAATGAAATTTCACATCCCAATTTCTACGGTGATCTTGTATCAAAACCTAGGAAGGTCAAAGGTTCCAACGACGTTATTTCGCCGGGTTCCAAAATAAGTAAACGCCTTCGTTATAGACAATATCATCCAGAGATCATAAAAAAGACTATAAGTCTTGTATTGGACGCATCTACAGACTTCCACAGACGTTTAACTGTATATGGCATGCTAACAAACTGGGCGGTGGGGAAAAATGGCGGACCACCTTGAAATCTTCAGAAGAGATATGGTCTTAAATCTCGTCCTCTATGACTTTTAACCAGGATACAGATCAAAGGTCTGAGCTCGCTTCCAGACCGGCAGGGCACGGTTTCTTCATTTCGATGTTGCTTTATATATTTTTGATACTATGATGTTTTTCTGCATTACTATACGTGTTTCTATATTTTTATGACCTCTTAACTTGAGACACTTGTTGACCCTTGATCTCTCTATGAAGTAATATCTATGTCCCTTTATTATTCCGCTGTTGCGCTGAGTGGGAAGGTGGGTGCGTTAACCGATTAACCACACACAATGATTACCTATTGTCATATCAAATGGCCGTCCTATATCCGTAACGTAACTGCACTATAATCGAATATTTTTGTGATGTCCTTATGTGGGGGATAGCCAGAAATAACGGTCGTCACCAACTTCTACATGCATTATTATCTATCCCGGTCATCAGGTAAAAACCTATCCTGGATGAGGCTGATTTAAGAAGTTAATGTTACAAGGATTGATTTAGATTTAAAATGATTATAGCAGTTTCATATAACAATCTTTACCCACGTAAACCATCGCTGCCTCCCAAATCGCAATCTATTAAGATTAATTTTGTAAGTAAAAGGTTAGATCTGCTTAATCTTTCTAATATTTTTCGTGATCATAGAGTCAAGTCTAAACTCCCTTGGTATTTCGAGAATCGTGAACCACCCCTGATTTGCTATCAGTACAAAGCCTATTAGAAAACCTTTACTTAATTACAATGGAGTCACATGGAATCTTAATTTTCTTGACTCTATTCAATCGTCCTGTTCATGCAATAATCCTAAATAGATTTATCAGCCTGCGGGCCGTATTGTTACAGGTGATCGTTATTGTATTCGGACAAATATCTACGTTTACTTTTTGATAAACGGCCAAAGTAAAGATGACCCTCCGGGACTTTAACAAATGCCGGGATATTGCTGAGGAAGCATTAAACGCTTATTGTAAACGATGGTGTAGATAAGGTGTGAAAAAACATGCCTTGAATATCTGGAAAAGTGAAATCTTAAAAATTATCAATATTCCCATCGATGATCTTACAATTTATCCCCATTTATTCAAACAGCCACATTATATACTAGTCCTGTTTATAAAAAAAAACGACTGATTTACCGTTCGTAAAACTGAATTGAACACTACTACGTATGTTGAAACGCCATTGTTTGCAGAAAAGGTCCTATCTGACCATTGTAAAGCTATATGTGTCTTCAATTTAAGCATTGATAAAAACAATCTTCAAACAATGTATTGGCTTCCCAAATCACACAAAAATCCAAATAAATCACGTTTATATAAATTCTATTCATTGCTCTACAGCTGTGCTTTCTAAAGATATTACATCCGCTCTTACTGCAGTTAAAGACCATGTTATAAAATATTGTAGTGCTGTTTTAGCAATAGGAAGGTCAATTACTTTTGATCAATGAAACATTTTACGCAAGTCATTGAAAAATTCCATTTGAGAAATTTTGAGGCAAATAACGTTTCAACTTCTCATTTTCTGACACTATATACATCTCTAGCTCATGACTTAATCAAAACCAAATTGTTATCTCTCACACGCTGGTGTTTCAACAGAATCTAATTCATACCTCTCTTGTTCAGCTTCATCTGGATTTTGCTCTAACAAATAATATGGTAATTATAATAATTAGACTTGTACTGAGTTGTGTAATATCATTGCTTTTTTTGATGGATAAATATATGTACAATTTAATGGCAAGACTTATCAACAGATTATTGTTATTGGGATTCCTATGGACACTAACTGCGCTTTCCTTGTAGCAGATTTATTTTTATACTGATATGAGAGAGACTTTATGCATTCTACTCCAACCTCTAGAAGTTTCCACATATTGATGTGTAATGACACCTCTAGATATCTTGATATTGTAGTTATCAAGATATCGGAGTTTGAAAGCTATATTACTGGCCTTTATCCATCTGAACTTCAATTAAACAAAGCCAATACTTTCCACCTGGAAACACATTTTTTGACGTAAATATTAAATTATTAACAACAATATTCATGTCCCCAGACCCTAATCATATGGTATTTATATTAGTGAATTGGTTCGGTTCGCTATATGGAGGATTATCTATAGATATTGAGATGTGTGTCTTTTGGTTGTGCTGCTTTGGGGGTTAGTGGGAAGGTGGTAAACCGGTTAACCACACCAATTGAGTGACCTTTGTTAAAACATTATTATTATTATTATTATTATTATTATTATTATTATTATTATTATTGTTGTTGTTGTTGTTGTTGTTGTTGTTGTTATTGTTGTTGTTCTTGTTGTTGTTTTTGTTACCGTAAACCGTGTTTTATTCGCCAGCGTTTTATTTTCGTGAGATTCCCGATGAGGATCCTCTCGCGAAAATAAAACGCTGCGAACATATCCAAGTATGACTATCATGCTCTAAGGGATTCAACACAAGTTAAAATGATATGTTTATTTGATTCATATACCATGCAATAAATCATCTGTCATGAAACACCGTTAAAACTCTCTGGAGATAAAACATTACACACTACGTATCTTTACACAGTTTAAAAACATCATATTTCTAAATTTAAACTTTAATAATCCCGGCATGGTATCATCCATGTTTTAGGGGATCTGTTTATCGCGAATAAAAACTCCACAAACAGGTATAAGGGATCTAATTCACGAAATTAAATCCTTCCGAATTAAATACGTTTTACCGTATTATCTACATTGATAACGCTTTTCAGTGAAACTACAATTACTGTTTTGCAGCATACCCATTAAGTAGACATCATATTAAACACCATAAGAACATATATCATAGTCACCACTTTCAGTGTAATATTAATTGCATAGAACTTATAATCTTGTTAATACTTCTTTTTTTTCCATTTTCACGATTTGATTTTGCTTGGAATTAAACCATGAGTTAATGATATAAGAATTCACGTAGGCATCTTTATGTTTTTTTCCTAAGATTTAAGTTACTTTGAACTTCCTTGATGTCCGCTATATATCACATTTTTATCTGGTATCATCTGAAGTACAGAAATAAAACATGTCATTAATCAAATTACATTGAGTATTCGTGACTGGACAAAATAATAAATACATATTATGTTGAAAGTCCAATAGCCTGGATTAACTATAAAATGGTCGTTATTTCTTCGTATAAATATACTGGATCCTTCTGTTTATGTTGTTTTGCAAATTGACTTCTAAGTATTTGTACTTGTTAAGTACACATTTCTTTGAGTTGTTTTCCATGCGCATATGGTGCACCAAATTAATGCATGTATATATTTACTGATCGCATCAAATATATATGCATACAGATTGATAAACGTACAATGAGGTAGTTAAATGAAATGTTGAAATCTCTTTGGAGGTTTTGCGAAAGATTCGTTGAAAATGATGTTCTAAATCCATCTCTGCCCTTTTAGTTCACCTAAATCACTAATTAATTGTCTTCTAAAAGCTGTGTAAAGCTATGCAGGGATAAGAGGTACATAACTTGTGAATCAAATGAATTTTGTACTAATAATGTAATGGAGATGAGACCAAAACTGCTTAGAGTTGAAAAAGAAATTGGCGGAACTGTTGAGTGCCTAGAGTACTTATGCTAGAAATATCTTATTTATACCATGTTCATCTGTTTTTCAATTGATGTGTTTTATATAGTCATTTTAGTTTATTTTGTTTTAATTTGATATATAACGTATGTCCATTGATAATCCGTGTATTGTAATTTAACCATGACTAATAAAGAAACATTCAAACATCAGATACAACGATTGTTTATACTCTTTATACTCTAAGCATACAGCCGAGGTAATGAATAAGGCCCAGGGGCCCAGGGGTCTCTTGTATAGCTCTATGGTGACTTCTGCCACATAACTGAGCCAGTAACTCCTCTTTTTTCTTTCTTGTCTGTACATGGCCTTCACTTCGCTGTATACCATCGACCGAGCATGAATCACTTCTCAATATGACATCAAACTAAAATGAAATATTGCGCATACAAATCAATGAAAATATTCTGTAGACATATACTACTCTCAAAACCTTCTGACAGTTATATTTATGTCATTGAAGTACATGTAATAATTATCTAATGCATACATTTTCACGCTGCATATGATAGTGTTTATAGAAGAATGGAGGTTTGCTCTAGCAGAATCAGCCCCATGTTCAGCAAAAAGATATGTACATAACACAAGAGTAAAAGAATTAAGAGATTATTAATTAATTACGTTTTGATCGATTTTCGATTAATTACTAGTTACTAACATAATTGTTCAGACCACTCCTGTAGTCAAACTATCTATAAATCAAAGGTGTGAGCTTCATATCTTACATATAAAGCATCTCCTATACGAACAACAATCAGATTTGAAATATTCTAATTTAACAGTGAAATTAATGTTATTCTGAGAATGGATATCCATTATTGAGAGGTGTTAATTACTACGATATTAAAGTGATTGAGAAATCTCCAGATAAAGATTTGTCACTTGTTTATAAAGAAAGTATAATCAACAACATACTGATATAACGATAGTGCAGAGGCTTTAAGGTGGGCCCGTAAACCGGTTAACCACACCATTTGTTCGGCTTTTGTCAAATTAAATGACCGTCCTAAGTCGGTATTGTAATTGCACTACAATCAAATATTTTTGTAATGTGATATATGTTCTAGTATATTATTTATATTCATGTATTGTATAGCTCTATGGTGACTTCTGCCACATAACTGAGCCAGTAACTCCTCTTTTTTCTTTATGATGGTTGTAGAATTCGAGTTTAATGTGCTGTTTGAAGATACTTACTCTCATAAATCCTGGGAACTCTCAAAAGATCATTCTGCACAATTAAGTCTTAAAAGTAAGAAATAAGGACTCATGAATAAAAAGTACACAGCGGCTTCTTACGCTTTCTATGGTTTCCTGATCGACCATGAAAGCAAGTCTAACTACAGTCTGACTGTAACAGTGTTTGCCAGTGAATATTGTATTATTTCTAGTAAAATAATTCTGAAATTTACAATTAGATCTATATATACAAAATTTATCTATTAACTTACACATGTTAGGTATTTTTGTTAAACGAGTTACATTACATTGGTTACTTTACAATTGTAAAGTTTAAGTCTTATGATACATTATATTACACGTGTTACATGTGTTATCATATTTCAATAACGTGATTTTTAATCATTTTAGTATAGATCAAAACTTGCCAAAATTAAGTGTAATAAACCCAGAGCTGCCAGGAACGGTTGAATCCGTGTCTATGAATTACACTGTATTCTTGACGTAAATATGTGTATGTTAACCGTACGAATTCAGTCTAAATCCCCCCTAATAATTAAAGCTAAACCTCCCAGAGATTTTACAGTCGTCAATAATCAGAGTCAGTGCATTGCTGTTGGTAGTTCGCTTATATCCAGGCCAAAACTTCCTTGGTACTATTCGTCAATTTTTCGGTAAAACAAATTCAGTGAAAATTGTGCGAGGTACTATTGCGTCTTCAGATCCATACGTTGGAATAGATTTTACAATAGTATGCCTATGATAATATATTATAAATTTAAATTTGGAATAAATTAGAGCAAATGTGTTCCTTTATCATCAAATTCGATACAGAGCCATGCTGGTGATACAACGCACCTATGGGTTTATGGCACGTCACATACAAAATCATACATGAAACGTCACAGAAAGTTTTTCATGCAGTCGAGTCTGCATTCTTTTTCTTGTTTCCTTTAGTTTTCCATGCCCTTGCGTACTTATAGCCCACTTG
This sequence comes from Pteria penguin, assembly GCA_035048485.1. Classification (NCBI taxonomy): domain Eukaryota; kingdom Metazoa; phylum Mollusca; class Bivalvia; order Pterioida; family Pteriidae; genus Pteria; species Pteria penguin. Next base: position 3,126,980 of record CM068585.1, on the reverse strand, counting down.
ATCGATATAATGGTTATAAATGAAGGAAGACTCCAAAGACTTTATACGAACTTTTAACTTCATGAGGCATTAATTTAATACTCGAACATCCTTGAAAGTTCCAATGTATACATATCGATTTAACCATATCTGATTCCCGATCTTATTTCAGTAATTTGCTTCTAATTTGGTTAAGTTAATTAACCCCCAATTAACCTCTATACCCATTTACGGTCAGTAGTTTATATCGACAGAAGTGATAACTACTGTCTCACGATGATATGATTAACTGTGGAATCCAATATATATCAACTTATAACGGTGACAATAGACCGTGATAATGGTTTGTATTATAAAGTAAATTACTAAGACACCGCAGCCATAGTGGGCCATCCCAGATATATATATATATAGGATGACTTTACTATGAATGCGGATTTTTGTCATTTACTTAATACTGCTGAAAAGTAAATTTAAAAGCGCCATACGAAGTAGACCTACCTTTATTTAATATACACACTTAATTATCCCGTGTCACGGTAGGCCCGCTACCTACAAGATTCTTACTGCTTCAGGACGGTCCGTTGCAAAGGTATGGAATTCCATGCACTGTATCAGGCAGATACCGTCACCATATACGTGAAATAATCGTAGGGTAGCGTAAAACAATAATCAGTCAAGTCATTAATCATATTTTATTAAGTGTTTTAGCGACAATTTGTGATTTAGACAAATGTCGCCACGGACATATAAAGCAAAGAAGCACTGAGAAAGACGTTACAAAATATTCGTTGTGGGGCATAATACAGTCACAGATCACCTATTGTCGTGTAAGTCTTCGAAATTAAAGTACTCTTTCAAATGAACTCGTTGTTGATGTGTGTACGTGGCCGAAACCAAGGGACAATTAACAAGTAAGATGTACATTTCCAAATTAATCAAGGTGCAATCCAGTTACTTTACAATAGGTCCACATTTTAAGAGAATGCGTATCATCCAATAAACAACTCCAACTCAGGATCCCTTTCTGCAGAAAACTGGAACAATGTTGGATTTGATAGCTGGGGACTGCTGTACTTTGTGGATGCAATGAGCATGTAGATAGCATAGCAGATCTAACCAGACCTGGTTTTCGGCCATCAAATGTTCTACATTTAGAAAAAGTAGACAGCAAAATAATGATTGGTCAAAGAAGTAACAAACCCAAGATAAATAATGTCTCATTCCATGACTTCCTTACAATTTTCAATTAACAATTAGGTCGTTACATTTGTTAAAAAAACATACTCACTTTTGGTAGTTCTCGTAGAAAAGATATATGACTTGTATTAATCTACGAGGGTCTTACATTTCAATAATGCTGGCACTCCAGAAAATCGACTCCATGGTATCATCTAGGACATAACATATTATTCAAAGATTTTCCCTTAACTGTGACTTCTGATACAGGAAATCATTACACTACCAATACCAGGAGTCACCTTACATGTCCTATAACTATGCTGTATTTGTTGCATTACAATTTTCAATTACACAGTAAGTTTGCTTTGCAGCGACTTGATTTGCCTAGCCTTTCCTGGATCTCTGCATCATGTACTTGTTTTGCATCACAGTTGATAAATATTTCACGACTTCGGAGTATGAGTATATTTGTTCCATCTAGAGACAACATATTATGGTTTATAAATGTGATAAATCCCACTGTACTATGTAATCGTTAAAATCACTGGTCATGTATGATGACAAAAATTACTTTAAAGATGAGGACATCTCTCGCTAGAAATAAACTGTTATTGCTGTAATGTGTTGAAATACCATACAATTCCTGATTTTGGATCAATCAAGAAGACTAAACTGCATAAAAATAAAAAAGAAACCAATTATATTTATATTACAATAGCAAATTAGCTATAGCTGGAAGGAGTAATTCGAAACAAGATTTCATTCCGATAACAAATGAACTTTATTAGAAATCTGCGTAGAAAACCATTATATGGGGAGAAAAGGTATCAAATGTAATCGAACACAGATTCCATTTATCACTCCCAGGTGTTCAATGTTATCGGATAAACTGTGATTAGAATCAAAATATTAGACTCGTGAAACGTACGTACGAAATATCAAAAGACACTGGCCTTCAGTATATATCAGTCTGTTTCTTATGTTAGCACGGTTTACTTATGTTGATGTCGCCTTTTTTGATAGCAATATATTATTCTATAAAAGTTCATGTGTAATAAAATTTTAATGACCTCTCTTCTTGAAAGAAAAAAGAGGAGTTACTGGCTCAGTTATGCGACAGAAGTCACCATGGAGCTATACAATACATGAATATCAATAATATACTAGCACATATAACATATTACAAAAATATTTGATTGTAGTGCAATTACGATACCGACTTAGGACGGTCATTTAATTTGACAAAAGCCAAACAAACGGTGTGGTTAACCGGTTTACGGGCCCACCTTCCCACTCAAGGTAACAGCAGAACAATCAAAGGACGTACATTTAAAAATTCATAAATAATCCTCCATGTAAAAGAAAAAAGAGGAGTTACTGGCTGAGTTATGAACAGCAGAACAATCAAAGGACGTACATTTAAAAATTCATAAATAATCCTCCATGTAAAAGAAAAAAGAGGAGTTACTGGCTCAGTTATGTGGCAGAAGTCACAATGGAGCTATACAATACATGAATATAAATAATATACTAGAACATATAACACATTACAAAAATATTTGATTGTAGTGCAATTACGATACCGACTTAGGACGGTCATTTAATTTGACAAAAGCCAAACAAATGGTGTGGTTAACCGGTTTACGGGCCCACCTTCCCACTCACCGTAACAGCAGAACAATCAAAGGACGTACATTTAAAAATTCATAAATAATCCTCCATGTAAAAGAAAAAAGAGGAGTTACTGGCTGAGTTATGAACAGCAGAACAATCAAAGGACGTACATTTAAAAATTCATAAATAATCCTCCATGTAAAAGAAAAAAGAGGAGTTACTGGCTCAGTTATGTGGCAGAAGTCACAATGGAGCTATACAATACATGAATATAAATAATATACTAGAACATATAACACATTACAAAAATATTTGATTGTAGTGCAATTACGATACCGACTTAGGACGGTCATTTAATTTGACAAAAGCCAAACAAATGGTGTGGTTAACCGGTTTACGGGCCCACCTTCCCACTCACCGTAACAGCAGAACAATCAAAGGACGTACATTTAAAAATTTATAAATAATCTTCCATGTAAAGAACAAGGGTCAACAGGTATCGCATATTGAGAGGTCATAAAAATATAATCACGTAAGGTATTGTAAAACACATAATGGTATAAAAATCTATGCGACATCAACATGATAAACCGTGCTCTGCCAGTCTGAAAGCGAGCTAAGACCCTAGATCTGTAGGAGTCCCGACTAACAGTCAGAGGGGACGAGGTTCAGGACCATGTCTCCTCTGAAAGAGGTTTGGACAAGGCCCGTCATATAGTCCCCACTGCTCTGTTAGTCAGCGTGCAACGTTCAAGTAAAAGTCTGCATAAGGCTGTAGAGGGGCTAAATACACTACCTATAGTCTTTTTGATGATCTCAATGTCATATTGTCTATTTAGAAGACGTTTGAATATTTTATTACATGATAAAATAACGTTATCGGAGCCTTTTACTTTCCTTAGTTAATATACGAGATCACCGTAAAAATTAGGATGGGAAATTCCATTGGATACATAGTGTTCAAAAGAAATATTTCCAAATTTAGATAAAAGTTCTGAAAAAGATCTAAAGAATTTGCCGAATGTTTTTCTAAGCATGTGATATCTGTAACCCTGAGTTAAAAGTTTAGTAGTAATTTGTAAATTTGGCTTTGAGAAACCTTTTGGTTCTTGTTCTCTATATGGAGGAGCATTTATAAATTTTAAATGTGTGTCCTTTGATTATGCTGCTTTTGCGGTGAGTGGGAAGGTGGGCGCCCGTAAACCGGCTAACCACGCCAATTGAATGACATTTGTTACTTTAATGGACCATCCTAAGTCGGTATCTTAACCGCAGAACAATCGTATATTTTTGTAATCTCGTTTTTCCGTGTATATTCTACTATTATCATGTTTTGTGTGCATGTCCTTGGTGATTTGTTTCACACAGCTTTCTCGGGTGTCTTCTGATTTTTCTTTTGAACTGTAACAAACAAAGGTACAAAATTTAATACGTCTTTACTTTAGAAACTCAAACAGATCAATTTATCCAAGACTTCGTCTACAAAGAATGCAGAGCTATAGATACACGTAAAAGACGAAGCAGTAAAGAAGGGTAAATCATACAACTAAATGATTTCTTACGAATGTATCACGTTATATATTACACAATCAATCAATACTAATAATTCAACAATGATAATCATGATGACAAAGATAATTATAAACAATAATGATTCTAAAACTCATAATGATGGATTATAGGGATAAATCTTTAAAGAAACTTGAAAGCTTGGTAACTACATTATCATAGGCATGTACATGTATTATAAGACGCATAACAGCACTAATCGCGAACAATGCTAAACTATAATAAATTAACCAACAAAACATACAAATCAAAGTGGTATCCTGCCCTAACGACACAAATGCCCCAACGGCAATAAAGTTGAAACATGCAATTATTCAATCCAAGTTACGTCACTGCTCTAAATGTAATAGACGCCCCGTTTATACATTTTGAGGTATGATCAATAAAAAAACCCCATAAAACTCCAGATGAGTCCATGTCTATGGATAGCACCAATTTCCAAAATGAAGTAAAGGCATCATATCCCCCAAAAGGCAAACACCAAAAAATGTTGAAAATGGCTCCAAAGAAATGAAAATGGGAGGTGAACACCTTTATGTAATAATGACACAAAATCTATAATTTCGATGGAATACATAGGAAGGAAAATGAGAAAGAAAAAAGAGGAGTTACTGGCTCAGTTATGTATGTATGTACCGTATTGTCAGTATAGAATATGGTCTTATGTAACTAGCATTGACCAATTATGTACCGTATTGTCGATATAGCATGTGGTCTTATGTAACTAACATTGACCGTGTATGTACCGCATTGTCAGTATAGCATGTGGTCTTATGTAACTAACATTGACCGTGTATGCACCGCATTGTCAGTATAGAATGTGGTTTCATGTAACTAACATTGACCATGTATGTACCGTATTTTCAGTGTAGAATGTGGTCTTATGTAAAAGAAAAAAGAGAAGTTACTGGCTCAGTTATGTGGCAGAAGTCACCATGGAGCTATACAATTCATGAATATAAATAGTATACTAGCACATATAACACATTACAAAAATATTTAATTGTAGTGCAATTACGATACCGAATTAAGACGGTCATTTAATTTGACAAAAGCCAAACAAATGGTGTGGTTAACCGGTTTACGGGTCCACCTTAAAAAACTCTGGACAAGATTATATCTAGAGAACAGCATCCAACAAATGGCTGAAACACCAAACAGTGTTGAAGAATGGCTCGAAAGAGATTAAAATGAGATGTGCACGTTTATTTGTTAATGACGCTAACTCAATAATTTCAATGGAATCTATCGAAAGGTAAATGAGAAAACCTCTGGACAAGGTTGTATCTAGAGAGCAATTTCTCTGTGTGATTCCTGATTTAAAGATCTTCTTTGTGATTTTAATGGAGAATATTGTTGGTAATCTGCAAAATCGTAATTGAAAATTGCATACAGTTCCCCAAGTCTATGGATTTCTTGATCGAAAAGTGATGATATTTTCATAGAAATAAAGCTTAAATAATTACAACGAAACCAATGAAAAAGTCAAGAAATCCATTTTTCATAATAGTGCCACTGTTGCCTTTTGCATAGATCAGCTTACGTATACTCTAGTATGGATAAATTGTGACTGTGTTAACATTGTAATATACAGAGTGGTAAAACGAAGCAAACCATAGACGCCTACCACTTTAAACGGCTAAAGTCTCACTACCACATAAATAGACTGGACATCAATGTAATATAAGACAAGATTCAACGACGTCTTACACAACATAACAATTCAAATAATACCCAAAAAGATATATTTATAAAGATATTCAATTTGTCAATAAAAGTTTGTTTTCGTGATTGCCTCGTACAAGATTTCTATCGCGCACTTTTATCTCATACCTCCTTTTTATTTGTACAAAAGTTTCCTTAATTACTTTATCATAACAATTACCGGTGCAATACGCGCTTACAATCGACAATAGTACAATCTCTGGTCGTATTAATCCGTTTATTGAACAATAACTATTTAGTACGGCGATGTCTGTCAGAGATAGGCTTTATGGCATTATGGAATGTCCTATCGTTGTTTGCAACTCCTGTAATATGTATATTTACACAGCTTTCCTTAATCATTTGTCCAAAGTCCTGTATGAGTCTTCAATAATTTGATTTCTTTGTCAATGTAAATTACATTTCCAACGTTGATAACGCTTATTGTATTCATGGAAGACTTATTATCGGTATTGCCGATCCTCTGAGAACTGTTTCCATTTTGGACAGAGACTATTAACAGAAAATGTAGCACGACGAAGCGTACATTTATCACATGTTTACTTACAGGTATAATTTATCAGATTTATTCGTAATTAAATTATCCATAGCTTTTAGATTCCTTTTTGGGTAATTAGTAGTATCATTCTAACAATACTACACAAAATTGATTCTTAAATGGCTCGCACTGTATTTACGCCCTTTTGTGAATTTTCATTATTTTTTCAGTAACTATATCTCCTTTACACGTATCAAAGAATAACATGAGTATCTTATTCAAACAACTTATAGCTTTGATGTTGAACTTTAAAGATACACCTGAAATGTTTTATGATAGATCTCATTTGTAACTGATAACAAAGACACCTTCAAAGGCAATGTAAAGCAATGAAAATTTGTTCGAAATGAGTACGTTTGATTTCTTAGTTTCAAAGATAGGTTAATTACTATGCACTTTTTAGTGTAGAATGCATTTTATTACTAATCTAAAATGCATTGCACGTATTACACATATTTTATTGATTAAAGGATAACTTGGATAAATCAAAGATCCTGAGAAATTTTGTTTCTTCAATATTTTAGACGATGCCATGCTATCCTATACTAATTATGTTGACCTATATACATGTATTGAAATGATGTATCTATCTATCATTGTAGTGAAATAAAATGGTTAATATTATAATAGTACAGTTAAAGATATGAAAGAAAGAAATAACACATCTGGCTCAGCTGTAGAGATGTATGACAAGCATGAATTAGTAGATCAAAAAATAACAAAAAATATTTCTATTGTTATGCGGATGCGATGCCGACAAAGGATGGTCACTCAATTAGTGATGTTAAGCGATATACGTGCCATACCACAGCACAAAAACAGTACATTCAAACACTGACTACAAACATTCCTTCATTTGGAGATAAAATATCAACTGAATATACAGATTGATTATTACCAAAATATACAACGAACTTAAAATGAACCAATCGAGCAATCCCCGTCTGAAAGCAAGCTAAGGTCCTTGTTCTGTAGAAGACCCGACTAACAGTCAGAGGGGATGAAGATCATGACCAGTATGACTCCTCTAAACGGTTAAGACAAGTCCAGTATATGACTTAATATCTTTGCAACGATTTCAGGGTCATACTATCGACATCAAAGAGACGAGACATCACACTGGATACACCATGTTTATAATTTTTCCGAATTAGATTAAATATCTAAATACGATCCGTGAATTTTCCTAGTCTTTTTCCATCTATGGTATCAATTAATCAATGCCAAATATTTGAATGTGTTCATAAACATGTGAGTATTATTTGAAACTCGTTGAGAGTAAAAAAGTATTATAAATCGTATCCGAATAGTTGAACAACAAATTACATTATGATAAACTATGTTAACTTTTGAACGATCTCACCAGTATTGACTCATTGAGATAAAGTGCTACAGAGGAGGAAGAATCCCATCTGGATCGGTCACACTTACAGTGAGCCGTGGGGATCAGATACTGCATCCACGTCTTACCGTGTAGTGGATACCGCAACTGCGAACTGCATTAAAATCAAATACACATTGTTATCATTATTATCAATTCATTTTTATGAATATGCTGATTTTACGTCAATAGCACTCTTCTTCTAGCTACATCATTTGTCTTTTATTTTCTATCTTTCCTCTTTCATTCTTTTGGATAAAGAATAGTCTTACTTGGATATCCTTATATAAATGCTAGAACGGAATGAAGACATCTGTTTTACTTGTAAGAAAAAACTCGTGACGGACATACTTTTGATTATCACGCTAAAATAATGGGATATTTTCTCATGAAATCTCAACTCTGAAATTTGTCATTCATGCAAATATTACATTTAGTGCGTAGTCGAGTATTTCCGGCTTTTTGTAATGTAAAGATGATGGATAAATCCAAACCACAAGTCCAAAAATCATGAAACCATAGGACATACAAAATTAGTGAAAATGAAAAACAAATGGAAAATAACAAAATATGTCTACTTGAAGAGCATATGTGAACCCCTGTGATGGAGTGAGATCAGGTGCCCGGGGAGAGTGAGCATCTCCTGCTTGCTAACAACACCCGTCACATATACCCCGTAGAAAGAGTCAAATCGTGTGAATTCCATATGTATCTATATATGGAGAAGTCGAAGTAGGTAACCTTCTAGTATAGAAGGTGTCAAATCTGTGTAAAGTGATCGGAATCGGTCTCAGTCCAGAATATCATTTAAAAGTCTGGATAACGAGATATCATATGGAGTAATAAGAGTCTCGTAACGACCGTAGAACTTCCTCAGTGACGATGCTAGTCTAGCACATATATAACCCTGGTTGAGCAGCTTAACTGAAAGTCGCCTAGCCCTCAGAACGAAGTCATTGTAATTTGAACATGCTCTGGAATAACGTATTAACTGAGATATGAATACGCCGTATGGGGGCGATGATGGAATGTTGCTACTTATGAAAGGAAAGTCTATGATAGCGAAATTGAAATCGTCACGTTTGTCATAGAGTGAGGTGTTCAATTGACCATTAATTTCGAAAGACAACATAATATCTAAATACGAAGTAGAATTACTAGTTTCTGTGGTTTCTTTGACCTCCAATTCACTTGGATAGATGATGCTAAGGTAATCCGCGAATGAAGGATTATTAATTGAAAGCAAGTCATCTATATATCTGTAAGTAAAATTGAAGCCAAGAGCCAATTGTTTTTTTCCTTGCGAAAGCAAAGACTGAATGAACTCAGCTTCGTATGAATAAAGGAATATGTCAGCCAGAAGCGGAGCACAGTTAGTGCCCATTGGAATGCCGACAATTTGTTGAAAAACCTTACCTCCAAACACCACAAAAATGTTATCGATAAGAAATTTCAACATCTGGATGACAGCTGTTTCAGTGTATTTATTTTTGGAATCAGAATTTTCCCTAACAAAGTAAGTTTTATCGTGGCCTATTACTATATATTTGAATTTGCGGCTTCCGTTTTTACTAGTAAATGCATTTTGAATAATTTCCGCTAATCTGTCTTTTAATTTCTGATGAGGGATCGTTGTGTACAGAGTCGAAAAGTCAAAAGACTTGATGGAGTGAATTTTAGTAAAACTTTTTGATTTTAGATGTTCTAACAACTCTTTTGAATTTTTAAGGATCCACATTTGATTAATTCCACTTCTGGAATATACTGTTTCGCAATATCTATGAAGGCCAGATTTAATTTCTGATAATATTTTTGTGAGTAGCATCGATACAGATTTTGTGGAACACTTCGAGGAACCAGCGATAAAGCGTTGTTTGTACGGAGTTTTGTGCATTTTTGGAATACAGTACAAATATGGAAGTTCTAAATTCAATTTATTTGAGTCAATACCAAACCTATTGAGGACAGATTTATGATTCTCGAGTACTTCCGAAACCGAAAAGTTTGTGAGAGTATAAGTAGGATTTCCTGGAGCTGAATTTAATCCTAATTCTTTCACTAGGCTGTCAAAGTAATATTTCTTACAAGTAAATGTATAATTATTAGATGCTTTATCTGCTGGTGTAATGATATAATGTTCTTGGAGGAAGGTAAGTTCTCTGACAACATCAGGATCTTTAAAAATAGATTCGAATCTGGTGTTTACAGAACCTTGTAATTTTTTAATTTTTGATCTCAGCAGTACTGCAATAGATTTTATCCATTCCGAAAGAGTGTCGACTTGTACTTCCTCTCTTTTTGCCCATCGTGTGGCATATTCTTCGCAGCAGTTCATAATATTCTCAAAATTTTGGCTCCATGTGAATGATCTGGGTTCTCTGTATTTTGGACCTTTAAGTAAAAGTTCTCTTAATTTAGTGTTTTTAACTATATCGAGATCACCAGTAATGACATGGCCACAAGGAGAATACACGAAATTAGATGAGGAACATGGACACGGTTGAGGATGGCATGCAGAGTTGCTAAGATCAAGACACTGTAGAAACCCTTTGTAATTATATATTTTGGATGCAACTGATGGCGTGTAGCTATAGGAAATACATGGCGGATCTTTGTTTTTGAAATATGGAGGTATTTTCTCTAAAACAGATTTATGATTTAAAATTTGGCCGAAATTTAAATAATCAATGCCTCAATGATCAAATAATCAATGATTAAATAATCAAGTTCTACAATAAAAAGGATACGATAGTTAATATTCCCTTCTCTTGGGTCACACGTGAATCAAGGCCCGAAGGTGTCCTGTAGTAGTTGGCCTAGCGTCATTCCAGATGTCAATCAGTGGGACCAAATTTAATGGAGAATGAATTGGTCTTTACTGCCGTGAATCAGTACTGGGTAACATTGAAGACCAAACATTGCCTGCCACAACTACATGTCCAGTGAGTCAGTATAACCAGATAACCAGGAAATAAATCACAGGGATTAAGGCATACATGAACCCGGCTTCTGAATAATATTTCAAAAGGATACATGCATTTTTGTTATGTCATTTTTTCTGAGGAAGAAGGTCTACATAAAACAGTTATGCTAAATATGCGCGTATATCAGTGCTCACTTAGATACGAACATGTATATGTTTACGAAGGAACTAAAACATTCATCCAATAAGCACATACTTCTGATGAAACTTCACATCAAATTCTTTAGCATTCATAACATATCTATATTCTAAAACCTTTAATCCAGTATTGATTTCTTCTCTATGGTTGCTGCATTCACCCGTTGGTTTATACTTATTTGAGATTAGGATAACACAGGAAAGTTTGTTATCCGTGACATTAATAGGTTATAATCTAATTTTTACCTGTTTACCGTGCGCTGTATTATTAAATTATTATTACATCACTGATATTCCTAAGTATAACAGACAATTAACGACAAGCTCAGTACTCTGAATGTCCTAATAAATTCCAAAGTGCAGTATATCCAGAGAATATTTCTTTCACATGTTTGTTAACCTGTCTCCTCTCTAATAGAGAGTTATTGTGCATTTCCTCGTCATGAGAGACCTGTTCGTCCTTGTTCCCTATGTGGATGATTATTTGTGGATTTTTAATGTGTGTTCTTTGATTGTGCTGCTTTTGTGGTGAATGGGAAGGTGGGCACCCGTAATCCGGTTAAATATGCCAATTGAATGACGTTTGTTACTTTAATTGATTTTCTTAAGTCGGTTTGGTAACTGCAGCACAATATAATATGTTTGTAATGTCGTTTTCTCTGTTTATTTGACTATTATCATGTTTTATGTAGATCTATATGTTTTGTTTTTGGTTTTTTATTTGTCATACAGCTTGGTCAGATGGTTTCTGTTTTCTCTTTTCATTAAAGACTTGTATCTTAATCATTCGGTCAGAGCTGGTAGGGGATGTTAGTAAGGTCCTAAGTCACCCATCTATAAGACGGATTTGCGAAGGTATATTATTTAAAGTGCATTATTAATGACATTAAATATGGCAAGCAATGTTGTTTTAGTTTCTTGCTGTAAATATTGAGATATATATAGTAATTCAAGTAACTCTTTAATCAAAGTAGACTAACATTATTTACATTGAATTTTATAATACCGATTAAGAGAAGGCTATGTTTTACTCCTTTCCCTCAGGGGCAGGATTGGTGTAGTGGTTAAGCGCCGCCGTGGCGCCTTGTAGCTTTGATGAAACATTTTACATTTTTGAATACTCATGAAATATAATAAGTTTCCATTCTGCAGCAAAGTAATGTGCCTTTCGAACACTCTTTTTGTCATTACAATCAACATATTCAGTCAGCAGTATCAGTATACACTTGTGTTATCTTATTCAGGTCGGTGCTGTAGTGATTTTGAACTGGTGTGTACCTCATTATTACGCATAATTAAGTAATAAATATGTTGTAAATGAACGCAATATACTTAATAAAAGTACCAAATTATAACAACTGATAAAGAAGTGTATAGAATACACATTTGAAGCTTTGACATTAGCTAATAGGAACCGGACACATGTCAACTCGGTCGACATGAGAAAAGTTTATCCTGCGTACATGGGACAAATCCAATTAGTGTACTTGATTAGATGCCTATTTATATTAGCAAATCTCAATATGTTAAGCACAAGCAAAAATGCTTCGACTTTAGTTGCTATAATTGAACTTTACGTAAGTATCACAGAATTTGTTTGGAAGCCGGCGAGGCCTAGTGGTATCGGGCTCGCCTCCTGATCGGGAGGCCGGGGTTGGAGCCCCGCTCTTGTCATGTCGGTGTCCTGTCTTTCGGATGAGACAGTAAAACCGAGGCCCCGTGTCGTGGTATGCATGGCACGTTAAGGATCCCTCACTGCTTCGGGTGGGCCTGTTGCAAATGTCAAAATTTGTATGCCTCGACTCAGGCAGATGCTGTCGCAACATACGCGAAATATTCGTGGTGTGACGTTAAACGAAAATCAATCAATCAATCATTACTATACTTTTGTTATTGTTTAGGCCGGAAAACACTTGGGTTACATCGATTTTGCAAATGGGACGGACGACCGCTTAGGGAAGCTGATTACATCACCTTCAAAAAATTGTCAACTGTTGAAGAAATTCGGGCTCTTATTTTCATTTGTCGCAGCATCAAGCTTTTAAGAGAAAGGGCTGTATTCCATTTAAACTTTGCATTTGATTATTTCATATGTAGTAGAGAATTAGACTTGAACAGAAACCTTTCATTTAACAGAATAACAAGGATGTAAAAGACACTTTGACGTCTTTATCAATACATTTGGTCTAATCCTTACAAAATGACTAGTTGATTCGTCCACATGTAGAAAGCTTGACACTCAAGGATCCTCAACATAATCAGTGTATCATCAAATAATTACTCGTGTGTCATGCAAAGAAATATGTGTAATAAAATTAGGAATATCAATATGTCGGGAAATATTCATTATACACTATAACGGTATATATAAAGAAAGGAGAGGTAAATAAAATGTGAAAGCAAATCGAATTACTACAACCAGCTATCAATCATATTTAATGTAGTACTACAAGTATACATAATGATTAGGTTGATTGATTAGAGGAAGGGATCGATAAAAATGATATCATTATCAGGAATTAGATTCTTCTACGTAGTTGATAAGTTTAACCAAAGTACGTCCTTTGGTGGGAGTGGGAAGGTGGGCACGTAAACCGGTTAACCACACCATTTGTTTGGCTTTTGTCAAATTAAATGACCGTCCTAAGTCGGTATCATAATTGCACTACAATCAAATATTTTTGTAATGTGTTATATGTGCTAGTATATTATTTATATTCATGTATTGTATAGCTCCATGGTGACTTCTACCACATAACTGAGCCAGTAACTCCTCTTTTTTCTTACCAGAAGAAAATTTATTAAGCATGCTTCTGGGGTGATTGCTAAATACAACTTTAACTGTACACATAATCATGATTATTTTAGCATAATAACCAGCTAGAATGTATCAATAATATAAGTATATTTATATAATAACCAGCTAAAATGTATCAATGATATAAGTATATTAATATAATAACCTGCTAAAATGTATCAATTATATAAGTATATTAGTATAATAACCAGCTAAGATGTATCAATTATATTAGTACATTAACATTAACATGATAATCTCGTTTATTTCTGAGTTACGAGTGCATCATTAAGCTCCTTAAAACTCCTTTAGTATATCATTATCACTGAAATTCGACTTTTTATGCTAACGTCTATACAAGAAATGAAATTAAAACACCTCTGCGTCATATCTACGGTGATATATTTCATAATAATAACCTCGAATATTTCAAAACTGACAGACTTTCTTGAACTTGATTACGCAAGCACATCAATCACAATGTTCAGGTATGTCTTTACGATGTCTTGATGTATATAATCAATAACGAGATTATTTTAGAGCATTTTATAAATATTTATCAACCATGATGTGGCTGCGCCATCTGTGTAGGACTTCAAGTTTGACGAGGACGTTGGCAGTAAATGCTACACAAGTTTCGTCACGTGATTCGGGAGTATTCTCGAGAGTTTCTGAGTTTGGGTTCATCTAACAATTGCTGTGATATAGTTCTGAAATCAAAATCTGTGACATATACATATGTACATACAAGAAGTGACAACCAAACTAAAGATACCATTATTTTTAAAGTGGTTTGCATTGTTTTTAAGAGGTTTGCATTGTTTTCGCTTCTTCTTCATTGAGAAGTATTATATTTCTAATCCGTTCCTCTGTTCCCAGGGGTTTGCCTTTAATATTAGGTCAGTTTGATAATGGTGTTTTCTATAAGATTTTGAATCTCTGATTTCGCCCTTTCAGTATCACTGAAGTGAATTTAAATGCCAAACACCACGTGAATTGCCGCGTTTAAGGTCTTCACTGTTTCGTTAACGAGATACATCTTGTAGCTACGTTCCTTTGCCTATTACGTATTACTACATACGTCCATGTGCTGGTAGATATGAATTTCATTTAACGCGAGGATACAGACTGGTTATATTATATAGCGATAAGCACTCATGAGGTATAGTAACTCCGTCCTCTCCCGTGTGTTGAAGCAACCCTTGTGGCCAACGCTGCACACAGGGTCAATGTTAGTTACATACACCACAGACTATATTGACAACACGGTACATACAGGGCCAACGTTAGTTATATAAGGTCACATGCTATACCGTAAACACGGTTCATACAATTAGGCACCGGCCATTTGATAATCTGGGGGGAGGGGTTGGGGCTGGGTTTTTCGACCCGGCAAGATTACTTTTTTAACGCAACATTGGGACAAGTGAATTTTTTTTCAGAAGAACAAGAGAAGAAAAAAATCACCAATAAAATATTGTTGTATAATGATGCAAATTTGATAATAAACACTGCTATTTTTTACAAAATTCTGCTCAAACCGACCTCAGCTTGTTATACGCTTTTAGTCTATCATAATGATGCCATATACATAAATAAGGGTAAAACTAGAAGCAGGAGGGTAAGGAAGGAGAGAAGGCGGAAGGGATGTAAAGGTCACTGTTATTTAGTTACATCAGACCACATGGTACGTACAGGCCCTCCAGAATATCAAATGGACCATGCCTTGTATAAGACCACATGCTTTACCGAAACACGGTACATATAGGGTCAGTGTTAGTTATAGAAGACCGCATGCTACACTGAAAATACGGTACATACAGGGTCAAAGTTAGTTACATAAAACTACATGCTATACCGACAATTCCCTGGTCTAGAACGTGAGGGTTAGACTAATGAATCCGGTCAAGACAGAAGCAAGACCGTAATAATCCCGATCGCCCTGTATTTAAAGTCGGTCTGTAACGCTACAGGAAGTGTGTCTATGGCTGTAGATAGGTCCAATACAACACTCGCGATTTTTAAGATGACACGCAATATATACATGTATTACAAAAAACAGTGAATTATTTTACCCAAAACGATGTACAAATTTCATGAGAACTACTCATGTCATAACATGACAGTAAACCGGAAGGGACATGTAAACTGAAAGTAAGCCGAAAGGGATATATAAATTGACAGTAAGCCCGAATGGATATACAAATTGACAGTAAAGTGGAAAGAATATCTATATTGACAGTAAATCGGAAGGGATATGTAAATCTACAGTAGGCCGTAATTGTGTAAATTGACAGCGAGCCAGGAATGATATGTAAATTGACAGTAAGTTGGTAGTGATATGTAAATTGACATTTAGCCGGAAGGGATATGTAAATTGACATTTAGCCGGAAGGGATATGTAAATTGCCATTAAGCCGAAAGAGAGATGTAAATTGATATTTAGCCGGAAGAGATATGTAAATTGACATTTAGCCGGAAGGGATATGTAAATTGACATTTAGCGGGAAGGGATATGTAAATTGCCATTAAGCCGAAAGAGAGATGTAAATTGATATTTAGCCGGAAGAGAGATGTAAATTGATATTTAGCCGGAAGAGATATGTAAATTGACATTTAGCCGGAAGGGATATGTAATTTAATTATTTCATCAGTAAACCGGAAAGAATATGTAAATTGACAGTAAGCCGGAAAGGATATGTAAATTGAGAGTAAGCCGGAAGGGATATGTATATTGACAGTAATCGGGAAGGGATATGTAAATTGACATTATGTCGGAAGGGATATGTATATTGACAGCACGCCGGAAGAGATATGTAAATTGACAGTAAACTGGAAGGGATATGAAAATTGAAAGTATACTTGTAAGAATATCTTAATTGACAGTAAATCGGAAGGGATATGTAAATAGACTTAAGCCAGAAGGAATATATAAATTGATAGTAAGCCGGAAGGATGTGTAAATCGACTGTAAGCTGGAAGAGATAAATAAATTGTCAGTTGGCCGTACAGGATGTATGATTTGACAGTAAATTGGACGTAAACAGAAAGGGATATATAAATTGTGAGTAAGCCGGAAAGGATATGTAAATTGACAGTAAGCCATATTGACAGGAAGTCGTAGGAGATATGTAAATTGACAGTAAACCGAAAGAGATATGTTAATTGACATTAATCCGGAAAGTATATGCAAACTGACAGTAAGCCAGAATGGATATGTAAATTGACAGTAAGCCGAAAGGATGTGTAAATTGACAGTAAGCTGGAAGAGATAAATAAATTGTCAGTAAGCCGTACGGGATATATAAATTGACAGTAAGCTGGAAGAGATATATAAATTGTCAGTTAGCCGTATCGGATATGTAAATTGACAGTATACCGGAAGGGATACATAAATGGACAATAAACCGGAGGGGATATGTAAAATGACGGAAAGCCGGATTGACATGAAGTCCGAAGAGATATGTAAATTGACAGTAAGCCGGAAGGGATATATAAATTGACAGTAAGCTGGAAGAGATATAAAAATTGTCAGTAAGCCGTTCGGGATATGTAAATCGATTGTAAGCCAGAAGGAATATGTAAATTGACAGTAAAACGGAATGGATATGTAAATCAACTGTAAGCCAGAAGGAATATGTAAACTGACAGTAAGCCGGAAGAGATATATAAATTGTCGGTAAGCCGTACGGGATATATAATTTCACAGTAAGCCGGAAGAGATATATAAATTGTCAGTAAGCCGTACGGGATATATAAATTGATAGTAGCCCGGAAGGGATATGTAAATTTTCAGTAAGCCGGAAGGGATATGTATATTGACATTAAGCCGGAAGGGATATGTAAATTGACAGTAAGCCGGGAGGGATATGTAAATTGACAGTAAGCCGGAAAAGATTTGAAATCTAATTATATCATGTCATCCTAGATTTTTGGCAGACATTAATAATATAACGTTTTGAACGGAAATTTTAGTCTAGAAAAGAAAAAAAACTTGATTTCACCTACACATTTGACTATCTGAGGCTTTCTGCTTTGATGTAAGGATAGTATCACATGAAGATGATGGATAAATCCAAACCACAAGTCCAAAAATCATGAAACCATAGGACATGCAAAATCAGTGAAAATGAAAAACAAATGGAAAATAACAAAATATGTCTACTTGAAGAGCATATGTGAACCCCTGTGATGGAGTGAGATCAGGTGCCCGGGGAGAGTGAGCATCTCCTGCTTGCTAGTAACACCCGTCACATATACCCCGTAGAAAGAGTCAAATCGTGTGAATTCCATATGTATTTATATATGGAGAAGTCGACGTAGGTAACCTTCTAGTATAGAAGGTGTCAAATCTGTGTAAAGTGATCGGAATCGGTCTCAGTCCAGAATATCATTTAAAAGTCTGGATAACAAGATATCATATGGAGTAATAAGAGTCTCGTAACGACCGTAGAACTTCCTCAGTGACGATGCTAGTCTAGCACATATATAACCCTGGTTGAGCAGCTTAACTGAATGTCGCCTAGCCCTCAGAACGCAGTCATTGTAATTTGAACATGCTCTGGAATAACGTATTAACTGAGATATGAATACGCCGTATGCGGTTGAGATGTTGAGATATGTCGATTGTTACTTTATTCAGTTGGATTTAACTTGTCTCATATTCTAATACACTAGGAGAAATGTAATCCCGGATATTGTCACATTCTGAGATTAACATTACATTGGCTTTAACTGAAATAAAGTCAGCAGAAACCTTTCAATTTATATTCTAAGATATTAAAGAAAGGGTACGTTCTGATATCAAATTTTATCTGATACAAAAATTATCTTGTACTCGGCACTTCGTAATTTATATCGTGATAGACACGCCTTACCACTGCTACAGACCCGTTGACAATGAACGTTGATATTAGCTGCTAATGATACATGGCATTGGTAATTGGAAGGTAATCATTGTAAGATTCTGATTGAGAAAATATAGACCAAACTATGCTAAACTTTGATGGTTTTATCTGCATTTGTGAGTCGATGTAATTCATATTGTTTAAAACAATTATAACGTGATTGAAAATAATTTTATTGCATGCACATTGTACTCTTAGAGAAATACATGTTACATGGATAATTGTGCCATTTTCACAATTATGTCCATTGAATCACACCGCTCTAATGATAATTGGAAAGGTTCCTATAATCATGATTGTTGTATGTCGGTGTATTGATTACGAAGTAATAGAAGAATACTTTTGTGATGTCCATAAATCCATCGTTATTATTCCGTTTTTCATTTTGCTGTCACTGAGATATGGAATTCGGATAGCACCATATTCACACCATCGCATTGTAAAGTTGGATACCTCAAATGCGATGATGCGATAGTGCAATGGAGATTGTGCGATGGTGATGAAGCGATGGTGCGATAATGCAATGACGATGATGCTATAGTGCGATGACGATGAAGTGATAGAACATCGATTCATCGTCATAGTACAATCACTTCATTGTCATCGCACTATCGCGTCATCGCCATCGTAATATCGCTCCATGACATCATTGCCTTTTCATAGTTTATTACTTTTGCATGTACATTTGCCTATGTCTGTCTGAGAAAATGAGCTAATCGTTTGAGATCATTTGTCAGAAAATTGCAAACATCATGACTGATGCAATATCCCTATGGTACTGTGGATCTAATGACGAACTAAGGCAGAAGATTTTCATTAACCATTTTCACATTACAAAAAGACACAAATCATTTATCTTTTAATATAATAGAATCTACAAAGGTAGATTTTTTTAAATTACGCAATACGATATAGATATAGATATTTACATATACCGAACAAAAACTGCCATTGCTTATCCAGATATTTCTATTTCTATTCCATTGTCGTAAGCACACGGTAAGAGCTCCATACAAAACTTACCAATCGTGTAAGAAATACGAGCATTCAAAATATATGTGATGAAGATCGAAAACACATGCCATAAGACATCTTTCAAAAAAGTACAATGTAATTGTGAAAAATACTACAAAACATGTTCGCTAGCATTTGACATGCTTGACGATAATTGTTACAGAAACCCTAATGTATATTTTCAATGGACATAATGGTTGGTTGCAAAACTCCTGCAAAGCTGCTAATCCATAACAAGATTTTCTAAATTTCTAAGATGTTGAAAGATCATCATATCGGTATGCCTCCATTCATCCACTCTTACAAACACGAACGCATGAATAGCATAATCACCCGTCTCCGGTGTATTTACGCCCCATGCAGATGTTTGTTGCCGAGCTGAAATATGGCTGACGTCAGAGTTTATCATCCAATTAAATTGAATTTAAAGAGCAGACTTAGCCTAATTAGAGGTCATATACTGAAAATTGTTCTCGATAAATATTGCTGTAACACAAAGTAAACCCGCTCGTAATTCTCTCTATGAAATAATTATGTTTAATTGATCACGGATTGCTTTTAACGTAATCATTTATTAAATAGTTGTTTTTTTTTTTTTTTTTTTTTTTTTTTTTTTTTTTTTTTTTTTTCAGGTCATGTAGCTGATAACTGTGGTTAAATGACCCTTTGTGATTACGACATCTTTAACCTAGAAGAGATTATCATGATGGATGTTGTATATAAGCTTCTTTCTTTAGTATGGAAGTCTTCTACACTTTGGATTATTGATTGATGGCTAGTGTTAATGAAAAATGAGTATTGTCAACGAAAAGTACAACTGCACTGATTATATAATTCCTCAAATTTGATAGGGTTTTTGTTTTTGTTTTTTTTTTTTTTTGTCGGTTTATATTTTTATGGTGTATGGCATAAAACTGTGGACATCCATCGACCCCTGAAAAACAAATGTGATAGGAAGTTCCGGAAAGGGTATATATCGTATTGATACTTTCTTTATCGTTCTCCTTAATAGAACTTGTTAGTTTAAATGTAAAAACTATATGTTCATTTAACAAAGAAAAAGGTTTGCTTATTCATCACAATATTGTTAAGCATTTCCAGTATTTTAATATCAACTAATACCATGATATATTTTGGAATATATAGGTTATTGAAGACGGGTTCAGGACAGTGGAATATACAAACTATATGTATAACCTTTTTGATAATTTGATGTAATAAATCACCAATTAAATATTATATAAATTAAATGACATTAAAATAAATTTTCCTTCTTTATAAATTAAATGGATTACTTTTGGTGATACTAATATATCCATATTAATCTTTAAGTCATCTCTTCAGTAAACCGATAGAACAAAAATTAACATTTAATGTAACACAAAACATCATTTGTTTCTACCTTTGAAAGATAAAAGTAAAAGTAATGAAAGTGAAATTATGTGTATAAAATATGACTATCTCTCATTTCTTTCACCATGTTTTTACACATATTATGAAGAAAGTAGATAACTAGACTTCAGAGTACAATGTATCATCTGACTTCTTTGTATCCCCATGAACTTGAGATAAAAGAGGCAACCGAGAGCAATAATTCCGCTTTGTATCTGGATATATTTCTAACTTTCGACAATAATGGTCATTTGAACACCTCTCTGTATAACAAACGTGACGATTTTAACTTCCAATTAACTAAATTTCCGTTTCTTTGCAGCAATATCCCGTCCTCACCTGCCTATGGAGTTTTCATACCACAACTTATAAGGTACGCAAGAGGCTGTTCTCTATACGACGGTTTTATTCTAAGGGCCAAACGACTGGCCACTAAGTTGCTCATGCAGGGATATGTTAACGAACGTCTGAAATTGTCACCGAGGAAGTTCTACGGTCGCTATGGGGATCTTGTACGAAAATATGATGTGCCTCTTTCTAGATTTTGTATTTCTTGGATATTGATTCTTTGCGATAAAAACTGTTGCACATAACATTAAAGTGATGCTAATTTATATAGCAGTTGTATTGAAGCCAATTACTCACTAATTTAGTATACAAGGTCCATACATAGACAGCACAGCCGATACTGGACTATACAATGTTGTTTAAAGATTTAATACGGATGAGCCAATCTTAAGGAAAAAAGCAGATATTTTAATGTAATATCGAGGAATATGATGTTCTATTATTTTCACATTTTTCACATTTTTCAAAATTTCCTATACAATTAACTAGAAATTTCCATTATAAAGCTTTAGTTAAATTTATATTATTTCGTATCTTATACAATGATTGTTAATGATTTTTGACAAGACAAAACTGAATTACAACTGTATTTAACGTACAAGATAAGTCAATCTGACGATAATTATATCCTTTGTCTATGAATTCAGCTCTTTTATTACATATTAAATGGTTATTTTAAATGATGTAGACATGTGTAAGCTGATATAGAGCTATGAGTAGTCACTATGCTCATAACGCTTTGATAACGCTAATGGGTTATGTTGCTTTCAAACGCAGTATATAAAGACAAAACACACGGTAGTTGCACTCTTCTCTGTTTTGTGGCATGCAATATTTCATCTGCTCTGCTTGTAGATAAACTTGGAAATAAAACTGATCTAGAAAAGCCTCCGCCTAAATATTATGAGCTTATATTCTATATAACGTCGTTTCAATCAAGAATTAAATTAATCCCGATATCAAACATATGAACATTTTTGCTTCAAATATTCCTGATATCAATAGGAGGAAATAAATACATGGATTGTCAATCACAAAACATTCAAAGAATTTCAGTCATATTGAAGCTTGCAAGTTTTCTGTGCAATCTATATCTATGTAAGACATGATTTTATCAGGAAACGAACATTACTTGGCTCCGCATCAGCTGCATCTTGTCATCGCAAACACTTGTCAAACATTAGTGGTTTTTAGGTAATGTAAGATCAATTTATCTCTCACCTGTTTCGTAATAAAATATGTGTTTTGCGTCAGTTGATGTGATGAAAGTTTTGTAATGGAATCATCATACATGTAGGTTAACTTTTAAGTTGTGAACATCATTCACGAACGTGTCCCAGGTAGCCACCGATTAATGCGATATAATATGTTGCCAAGACGAATAATTAAGCATTGCATACAGTGTACCTTCCATTATACCTTTATTGCTACAATATGATACAATATTGCCTTGATACAGATCGAAATCGATCAAATCAGCTCACAAATTTCTACGTCCGATGTTTACATGCAATATCTGAAAAGAAGTGTGCCAAAATGTAATAATATAATGCGTTGCGTTTTAAAATCTATTTGTAATTACATAAGATGGTTTGGATTTATCCATCATCTTTACACATGAAAATGCTGTATGGATCACATGAGAGCTTAATGTATTTAATTACTTCAAGATAAATATTAATTACTTGTGAAATTGTGCTCCTCTCAGAAATGAGAATAATAAAGTGTCAGAACATTTCTTTTCGACACTAATCATTTCATTTTAGTATAAGGCCATGATAAGATGGTTCATACACCAAATCAGAACTTAATTCTGAGGGGCTAACTAATAAGGAAAAGATGTAGAATACACACAAAAGAGCATTTATTGAAGGAGCATATGTGAACTATCAATAGGGAATAAAATACAATACCCAGCAAAATTGAGCATCTCTTGCTTGCTCGCAACACCTGTTACTTATCTCAAACGAAATGAATAACATCAGCGGGCTTTCTGAACTAATACTCATACATGTAAATGAAATGATAAGGCATACTATTACTTCTTTTATTATTAACATACCAAAATAGGGAATTGTACATATAAGTTGTATTGCATTACACGCCAGCCGCGGGTTCCCAGAGGCCAAACACCATACATTTGCAAACTTAATATTCATACTACCTATTACCGTCATTATTTATATACACAGTTATATCGAACAAACAAATTTTATGACCAAACACATTTATTTGACCTTAAAATTATTCTTATTTAATAATGATGTTAACAGAGAAGCACAGAAGAAAGCTGGTCTTGTCTTTGACTACAATCAAGTTTTATGTGCATGTCCCTGGTGATTTGTGCCGTACAGCTTCGTCAGATGTTGTCGGTCTTCTCTATGACTATAATCATATTTATGTCCATGTCCCTGGTGATTTGTGTAGTACAGCTTCGTCAGATGTCGTCGGCATTCTCTTTGACTATAATCATGTTTTATGTGCATGTCCCTGGTGATTTGTGTCGTACAGCTTCGTCAGATGTCGTCGGCATTCTCTTTGACTATAATCATGTTTTCTGTGCATGTCCCTGGTGATTTGTGTCTCGTCAGATGTTGTCTGTCTTTTCCTTCATGATGATTTATTAGATACTTTGTTAAGATTTTTATGGCGCCCATTTTCCTTTCCCAAATGTGTCAGACATTCAGTGTAAAGCACTACATATTATATCCTGTAATATACAGTATCCAGCAGATAAATAAGTTATTTTTAAGAATGCTTTATAACTTTCAACCCCAAATGTTTACAAATATGGGGGAACCTGTATTGAAAATTATTGGGTTGATGATGATATTTCTCTTAAAATACCACAAACATTTCATATTGTGCACACTGGAGTTTAAGATCATATTCTGTCTAGGTAAACGTTGCAAAACAATCCCTAACAATGTCGTACGGACTTTTGTAAAATGTTCTGCAGATCATTTGTATTTGAACGGACGTAAAAAATTGAAATAAATACCTTGTAATACACAGACGGTCCGAGAGACTGACAATCGTTATTGTAAGATATAAATCCTGCTCAGTCTTAAAAACGGTCATAACTTTACATCAGAGATTTTGACATATAAATTGTTTTCTTTTAACTTTTCCACTGATTCAAATGTTTAATAAGTTTCTAGACAGTGACCGACGCTAATAGAAGACATTATCGTTACAGATATCACCAAATAACTGGGTCTAAAATATGTTCTCAGACTCAACAAATAAGTGTCTACAGTCAGTTCCCGAAATTAAATATGGGACCTGTCATCCTTCCGTTCCCGAACATACCAGAGGACATGGTCTCCATGGTCTCGGGCTTACTAACGAAAAGGGTCTTCAGTCAATACCTGGATTTATCAGAGGATAGGGTCTAAAGTTAGTTCCTGTAATTAAAAGAGTAGGTGGCCTTCACCCAGTTCTGCACTTAAGAAGGGAAAGGGATTACAGTCGTTTTCCAGAATAGGTCTACAGTTGATTCCCGGACTTTACAGAGGAGAGGGTCTTCAATTAATTCCTGGACATAGCAAAGGAGAGAGTCTACAGTCAGTTCTATAACTTGACATAGGAGAGAGTCTACAGTCAGTTCTATAACTTGACAAAGGAGATAGTCTACAGTCAGTTCTATAACTTGACATAGGAGAGAGTCTACAGTCAGTTCTATAACTTGACAAAGGAGAGAGTCTACAGTTAGTTCCATAACGTGACAAAGGAAAGAGTCTACAGTCAGTTCTATAACTTGACATAGGAAAGAGTGTACAGTCAGTACTATAACTTGACAAAGGAGAGAGTCTCCAGTCAGTTCTATAACTTGACATAGGAAGGAGTCTACAGTCAGTTCTATAACTTGACAAAGAAGAGAGTCTACAGGTAGTTCTATAACTTGCCAGAGAGTGTCTACAGTCAGTTCTAAAACTTGACATAGGAGAGAGTCTACAGTCAGTTCTATAACTCGACAAAGGAGAGAGTCTACAGTCAGTTCTATAACTCGACAAAGGAGAGAGTCTACAGTCAGTTCTATAACTTGACAAAGGAGAGAGTCTACAGTCAATTCTATAACTTGACATAGGAGAGAGTCTACAGTCAGTTCCATATCTTGAAAGAGGAGAGGGTCTATAATCAGTTCTTCGATTGAATAGAAAAGAACAATTAGTCCCATGACGTCTTAAAGAGATTGACTACCAACAGTTTCCAGATTCAACAGAAAATATGGACTACTGCTAGTTCCCGGATTTAACACAGGAAACTGTCTACATTTTTACCAGACATAATAGTGGTCAATTTCATTTATCTAATTTAAAAGACGAGAGGACTAAACCCATGTCCAGGACTTGTAGGATAAAGTGAGGGACTACAGCAAGTTCCCTGTCTTAACAGAGAAGAGGTACTGCAATTAGTCTCTAAATTTCTAAAACAAAAGTCTTCTTCTTCAAATAATAAATGGGTTTGCTAGTTTGTCGTTTACTTCTACATTTTTATTACCATCAGATTATGAATGGAATTTGCTAGCTATACGTTATCTTCTACAAGTTTTCACCTTCAGATTATGAATGGGATTTTCTAGCTAGACGTTATCTTCTACAAGTCTTCACCTTCAGATTATGAGTGGGGTTTGCTAAATAGACGTTATCTTCTACCTGTCTTCACCTTCAGATAATGAATGCGTTTACTGGTTAGACGTTAGATTTTACAAGTCGTCAACTTCAGATTATGAGTGGGGTTTGCTAGCTAGACATTATCTTCTACAGGTCAACATCTTCGATTTTGAATGAAGATTGCTAAGTAGACGCTATCTTCCCCAGATTATGAATGGGGATTGCTAAATACATGTAGACATTATCTTCCAGAAGTCGTCACCTTCAGATTATCAGTGTGATTTGCTAGCTAGACGTTATCTTCTACCTGTCTTCAACTTCAGATAATGAATGGGTTTATTGGTAAGACGTTAGATTTTACAAGTCTGCATCTTCATATAATAAATGGGTTTACGATGTCCTTCGACTCCCATCTATGGCATCTATACATCTCAATTAGTTCGATTTGTCAGAGGCTAAACCGATGTTTTCGACTTTCATAAACGAAATTTACAAATTACTACAAAACATTTAACTCAGGGGTTCACATATGCTCTTCAAGTAGACATATTTTGTTATTTTCCATTTGTTTTTCATTTTCACTGATTTTGTATGTCCTATGGTTTCATGATTTTTGGACTTGTGGTTTGGATTTATCCATCATCTTTACATTACAGATATCACAAACTTAGAAAAACATTCAGCAAATTCTTTAGTTCTGCTTCAGAACTTTTATCTAAATTTGGAAATATTTCTTTTGAACACTATGTATCCAATGGAATTTCCCATCCTAGTTTTTACGGTGGTCTCGTATATAAACTACGGAAAGCAAAAGGCTCCGATAACGTTATTTTTTCATGTAATAAATTAGTCAAACGCCTTCTAAATAGATAATATCATATTGAGACCATCGAAAAGACTATACATGTAGGTCTTGTATTTGGTCCCTCTACAGCCTTATGCAGACTTTTACTTGAACGTTGCACGCTGACTAACAGGGCGGTGGGGACTATATGACGGGCCTTGTCCAAACCTCTTTCAGAGGAGACCTGGTCCTGAAACTCGTCCCCTCTTACTGTTAGTCGGGACTCCTACAGATCTAGGGTCTTGGCTCGCTTTCAGACTGGCAGAGCACGGTTTATCATGTTGATGTCGCATATATTTTTATATCATTATGTGTTTTAAAATACCTTACGTGTTTATATTTTTATGACCTCTCAATATGCGATACCTGTTGACCATTGTTCTTTACATGGAGGATTATTTATAAATTTTTAAATGTACGTCCTTTGATTGTTCTGCTGTTACGGTGAGTGGGAAGGTGGGCCCGTAAACCGGTTAACTACACCATTTGTTTGGCTTTTGTCAAATTAAATGACCGTCCTAAGTCGGTATCGTAATTGCACTACAATCAAATATTTTTGCAATGTGTTATATGTGTTAGTATATTATTGATATTCATGTATTGTATAGCTCCATTGTGACCTCTGCCACATAACTGGGCCAGTAACTCCTCTTTTTTCTTACTAGTTAGACGTCAGCTTCTGCAAGTCTTCATCTTCATAAAATAAATGAGGTTACTAGTTAGACGTCAGCTTCTACAAGTCTTCATCTTCAGATATAAATGGGTTCACTAATTAGTAGACGTCAGCTTCTACAAGTCCTAATTTTCATATAATAAATGGGGTTACTGGTTAGACGTCAGCTTCTACAAGTCTTCATCTTCATATAATAAATGGGGTTACTAGTTAGCCGTCAGCTTCTACAAGTCTTCATCTTCAGATAACGAATAGGTTTTATTTGGTAGACGTCAGCTTCTACAGGTTTTCATCTTCGGATACTAAATCGGAATTGCTAGCTAGATTCTACAAACCCCTGAAATCAATTACATGTATGCTATTTGTTCCACTGTTACATGTTCATTTCTATCTTCTCAAATTTGTTGTCTGTAAGAAGCATCACCAGCATATTGTTGGTTTACATATTAGATATAATGTTTTGCAGAATATTACGTTAATTGTTTCAACAATGCGTTCATAGCTCCTATTGAAGAAAACATTATATGCCGAGATTAAAATTAAGGTCCTCAGATCTGAATTCCAGCGCGTCAACCGATTCTACGATCAACTAATATTAACATCACCGAATTGTTGTCAACCTTATAAGCTTAAAAATGTACATGTCACTGAGATCGTTTCCATGGCAACGCAAATCAAATGTACCATTACCATTCTCAGACACCATTTTCATGCTTTGAGAGAAATTTTAAGCACTCAAATTATAGAATGTTCTCATTTTGGATATAGATATTTTCTATTTTCTATTTTACGTTCAGTCAAAAGATGATTTGTTTTTAATCTATGTCCAAAAGCTGTCAGACGTCGCCCCATCAGTATGTGTAATATCCATTATAGTAAAATCGGTTAGTTTTGTATCTTATTATATAAATGTACACAATAATTACATGTGAATATTGTGGCTTTGTGTGTCTGTGGCAATGCAGTATACAGACAGATGAAGACCTAGAGCTTATTCCTTGTACTTAAACCTATTATATCTTAAGGAAATTAGATCTGATTTCGTCCTGCTTATATCATTTGCTTTTAGTACTGGTCAAATTTTGAATCTTTCATTTGGTGATGTCAAGTTTTTGCAAACATGTTCACAGCATCACACAGAGAATCATATGTATGTAAATCTATACACCTACACATAATACACAATATAAGTAACACCCGAGGTATCACCCCATTAAAACCAACCATACGTTTGATCGGCTAAGTGGCTGGTTCACTTATAGACCCTTCTTTTCGCGTTAAAGAAATTATTTTTTCAAGGTATCATTTTGATGGGGGGATCATTAAATTCTCGCTAAATGACGCCAAAACGATCAAATATTTTTTATGACATTGCAATTCTTCCAAGACAGCATCGCAATATCATCCATGCAGAGTTACCTCCCTGTAACCACATCCCTTAAATAAGAATTTGTAGAAAAAGGGACGTTATTAGTGAATATATGGCTCCCCCGCATCTGGTGAGTGCACCTTCTCAGGACTTCAATGTGGCTTTTGCCATGTAATCTTGAGTTTCAGAATAAAGCAATAAAACAAAACAGCTATATACAAGCACCTGTCTTCTATGCCTAATATTTCAAGGATACATATATTTCTTGTTAAATCAATTAAGACATTTATCCTTAAGACTTAAGTTAAGAAGGTCTTCATGAAAACAGCTATTTCAAACATGTATTTACATCACTACTTACTTAGACACGAACATGTAAGTAAGGCTCTTCCCAGAAGCGGTATGCCATGTATTTAGTCAATAATAAGTAAATAAAACTCAGCAAAGACGTTTGGTATAAGACTACATGAAGTCAGAACATACAGAAAATTAAGTTTCTCGTATATTACGACCACACCTATTAACCAACTTCTATAATACAATGAAACAAGTTGTCATTATCTAGACATAATTATTCGTAGGATGAAGAGAGTACCAGTGTGAAAAAGCATCTTTTATTTAGCATTATAAATCGTATTTTATTTTATCTTATTGTTTTATTTATTTTATTTTTATTTTCATTGTATTTTATTTGATCTCCATGGTGTTTATTGTATTTTATTATATCTCCATGGTGACTTCTGCCACATAACTGAGCCAGTAACTCCTCTTTTTTCTTTTTGATCTTATTTCAATTTCTTTATTTATCTTTGTTCATTAATTATTTAATTTATTCATTTAGTTATCATCATCATTATAATCATTATTATAATTATTATTATTATTATTACTTATTTATTTTATATTTATTTTTATTGTATTTTATTTGATCTTATTTCAATTTCTTTATTTATCTTTGTTCATTAATTAATCAATTTATTTATTTAGTCATCATCATCATTATAATCATTATTATAATTATTATTACTTTTATTATTATTATTATCAATAGGAATAGTAGTAGTATTATGATTATCATTTTTGTTATTAGTAGTAGTAGTAGTATTTTACTTGATTTTACTTCAAAAGCAGAACCTCATACTATGAGTTGTACCAGTTCACAAAAAAAGGTAAAAGCTCCATATTGAATTTGAATTATAACATAATGTTGCGACCACAAGCCCATATTTTGCTAGGACGAGTTCAATGATACCATTACAATGTATTGTACTAAATGAAAACGGATGAAAGCTGAAATGCTAATACATAAGAAGCTTGTAATGTATATATTAATATGTTATGCCTATTCTTTCATTCTATATCACAACATCTTGAAGTACATCTACCTAGGTTTATTAACACGTTTCCATTCTGTATCAGGAGTGTTAAGTGGCTGACAAAGAAACCTATTATCCTGGTAATATTAAACAATTTAAGTGTTGTGCGTATAACAGTCACATTAAGACTTGTAGTCATCTGATCGCATCAAGGAGAAACTGTCAATAAACACACATTTCATGAAAGTTTAGTATCTGTTGCCATAGTAAGTTCAATAAAATAAACAGAGGGGGAAGTATATGATGGAAGGATCGAATCCGAAAAGCGATTTTATTTTCTGATAATAGTATATTACTTTACATTTACTTATTTTACTTATTATTATATTTTCTTTTCCATGTTTAATACAATGTAGTATCTATACTATTGTAAAATATTATTGCTGTTTACATTCTTTCTATTATATGTTCCAAATGCTTTACAAGGTATACACTTTATCGCAATCCAGTATATTAAACAATATAAGGACAAAGGGTAACACGGGTTTCTATACAGCCGATGTGGCTCAGTGGCATGGTATGTAAAACATCACTCACTGCTTCGATGGGGTCTGTATATCATTATATCATTGTATAAAATCTCCGGTTTTGAATCTCTGCCATACTTCAAATCTTTTCATAACGTATAAAATAAACAAGGAAATTTAAAATTATCCTCTAAAAATCTGTACCAAATACATGCAATAAAACAATTTAAATCTCACAACATTTTATTCAAACATCGATTTACAAGCTCAGATGAATTGTTCTTAATTCCAAAAATGCCGATTACGTCATCAGTCTTGGGCCACTTTACTATACGTATAATCCTTGTTCATGAGTCGTCCTGGGGAAGAAGTCGAGTTCAAGTTGCTCATTTCAGTACACGTTCCTGATAGCTTTCTTCTTTCCATGCAACGGAAAACAGACATAAAACCTTTGCGGAAATTTTTGTTCATAAAGCAGTACGTGATTGGGTGTATGAAGGAAGAACTATATGCTAAAAGCAGCAACATTGACCAGGCAGTCTGAGAAATTTTTCCCGCCAGTGAAAAATAATCCACAATCATCCACGTGCTTACTACGTAGAGAGGAGTCCAACATATAAAATGTTCGAGGACAACCACGAAAAGCATTTTGATTACCCGTTTTCGATTTGCTACACTGTTTCGCAGATTTGAATGACGTAGACTAATGTGACCACCGTTTCTTACTGTGCTTGTTGACTTCACGACGGAAACGTCGGTGTCGCTATTACTTATCTGTCGGTGTGCACCAGAGGAATCATCGTCTGTAAAAAAAAAGTTATTTATGCAATATCAACAGAAGATGATCAGTTAGATATTTTCTTATTTGTCCGCTAACGTTTCAATTTAGATTCAAGTGTTTATGGTTCTTGAGGAAACCACAGATAACAATGTTGGAATACGCTTGTAATGCACGTAAATCCAAAACCCCGACGATAGAATACATATCGACATGGCCACTGTTAGTGTCGTCTGCACGATCTATTGTTATAGGTCGACTGTTTGTAATGAGACCTGTGTTCGCTCATTTATTCCTAATTTCATAATATACACAGGCATTTACTAAGAGTTAACAATTTGATACCTCGTACTCCGTATCTGTATGTCAGGACTCGGATCAGGAACCAAAGCTCGCTTTCAGGCGAGTAGAGCATGGTTGGCCAATGTTGATGTAAACTTTTTCTATTAAAATCATATTCTATAATATTACTCATATTTATATTTCATGATTTCATGACCTTCCAAGTTGGGTAATTAGTTGATCGTTGTTCTTAATGTGGGGATAATATGAAGCTTTATGAATGTGTAAACTTCAATTGTACTGCTTTTATTATATATCCCTTTGTACCTTGCAAATAGAAGGTGTAATCACATGTGAGAACTCCCACAGATCAAGGACCTTGGCTCACTATGGCAGATGGGCAGAGAATGAAGTTTACGGTGTTTAATGGTAATATTATTTAGAGAATAATTGAACGCTGTCTTGAAGGTACCTACAAGAACGTACATCGGTTGACATTCTTGGAAATAGAAGTGAGACCGGAAGGAGCAAGTGTCCTCTGATTGACTAGCTACATTTGCCATGACAAAATTGACAACATATATGATTGAGAGATCGCCAGAACCAGTTTTAACAACGCATCTTTCGTAATATTATTCTGACATCACAATGAAATTATTGTTTAACTTGCAATTTATTTAAAATGAAAAATTATGTTAAAACGTGAGATGTCGGATGTTTGTCAATCATTCAATTCATCAATTCATCTTACCGTGGTGATCCTGCATCTGCCGTCGGATGTCAACCCATAATCTGTATCCAATGCACCCATAGGCCACACCCATGATAAGTAAAGGCAGAATAAATAAGAAGCACACGAGTATGATGCTGTAGGCAATTTCAACATTTCGAAGTTCCTCTGTCCAAATTTCTCTGCAGGCGTGACCGCCAGTTTGCAGAGGAAGCAGCTGTTGCGCCAGCATGATTGGGATCGCAATAACAATGCCAGTTATCCAAATTGCTATTATACATTTATAAGAATGGGAACGCGTCTGCCATCTCCGAGACCTCAGTGGTTCAACAATTGCAAAGTATCTTTCCAACGAAATAGTAAGGAGAGTGAAGCAGCTGACACTTACAGAAACGGCTGAAATAAAAGCAAAAATATCAATGTAGGACCTAAATATCAAGACATTGTACACCAAATATTAAATGGCTGACAAAACAGCAAACCCATCAATGTAGGACTAAAATATCAAGATTTGAACACCAAACATCAAACGGCTGAAATAAAAGCAAAAACATCAATGTAGAACTAATCTATCAAGACATGGTATACAAACATTAAACGGCTGAAATAAAAGCAAAGACATCAATATAGTACTAAAATATCAAGACATTGTACACCAAACATTAAACGGCTGAAAAAAATTATAAAGACATCAATATAGGACTAAAACCTCAAAACATTACACAGCAAACGATAAGTGATGATGTAAATGAAATCAAATTATAATAAATAATCACGAAATGAACTGACTCAATCACATTAGGGAAATAGACAACAATACAAGGACATATATGTAAAGAACATCCCAAAATAATTACATCTCAATCACGTTACCTACTGAAAACGATTAACTGACAAACAGACAGTCGGTATAACAAGTCAGTTTATAGTTCCCACCTTCTCATGTAAGATATTTCCATAATATATGGTTTATGATGCATACATGTATAACACTTAATTTAAAGCTTAAAAATCATGGTTTCGTTTTGTGCTTTAATGTACAAAAATCATCTTCATAGTATAACTGGATTGATCACATCTGAGTGCCTATTCAAAGAAAGAGAAAACTGAAGATGCCTGACAAAGCTGTATGACAAAAATCACCAAGGACATGCACACAAAACATGATACTAGTAGAATATACACGGAAAAACGACATAACAAAAATATTGTGCTGCGGTTACGATACCGACATAGGACCGCCAGTTGAAGTAACAAACGTCATAAATAACAGGGTAACAACGCAAATTTATGGCGTAACTATTTACAACTCTAAATCAGAAGCTTAGTTGTTGTATATCCCAATATGTTTGTGGCTTTCTTTCCATGTTTGTGTTTATATTATTGTCTGAATTTTGTTTTTCACAGTATGACCCCGAGCTCATCGCTAAGACCAGAGTTCTAGTATTGGGTCCCTCTACAACCCAATATAGACTTTTGCTTGAGCGTTGCAAGCTGACTAATAGGGCCTTAGGGACTCTATGATGGGCCTTGTCTAAACCTTTTTAGAGGAGATAAGGTCCTGATCCTCGTCCCCTCTGACTGTTAGTCTTGACTTTTATTGATCAAGATCTGAGCTGGCTTACAGACAGGCTGAGCACGTTTACTTATGTTGATGTCGCCATTCATATTTTTGATAGCAACATATTATTCTATAAACGTTTCGTGTGTAATAAAATTTGTATGATCTCTCTTCCGAGGTGATTTTTGTCATACAGCTTCGTCAAATGTCTTCAGTTTTCTCTTTTGTAATATGAATTAAAACAACTTTAATTATATCTACGTGAAATCTTGTTTTGATACCAGATAAGTGTAGGTTTGAAAGTTGATTGATATACCTGTCACAGGTTGAGGTATTTACAGCCGTCAAAAACTGGCCACCACCATGTAGTGTTAAACATTTTATACGCAATAGAGATATGCTATGATACTGAATATGTATACCCTATCATTAGGGAATCATGCGGAACAACTAAATTCCTGTTCGTTTATTTAATTTCTTCATACACATGGGTTGTCTTCATTAGGGACATTGGTATTCATTGCTTCAAAATGAACAACGTCTAATGAGATTCGAAGGAAATGTCTCTACCACTGGAAATACGAATGGCATAAAGATGTATAGCATTCTTCGCTGTTGTGATTATTGTTTTTCCGTAAAATTTCAAATTATGAAAGAGAACATGGAAAATGCATCAACAGTTTTGTTACGTTATACAATCCACTTGATGTCAATCAATGGAGTTATTTCACTCTCTCTGGCTTTACGATATTATCACTATTTCATTGGGCACTTTTGTACATTACGTACACTGCTACTAGATACTGCATAAAGTACTCCTACAAAATATTGACCTATGCTAGCTTTCAAAGGGCAGAGTACGATTGGGTCATCTTGTTGTCGTTTTATATTTTAGATAATAACATTTAGGTCATTGTAATACTATTGTAATATCTTCTTCATTTTCTTATGATCCCATATTAAGTTGTTGATAAGTGTGACGGATGGGCCCATAGTCGGATTGGCCGGTTGTGACAATTGGCTCTTCAATTGACCGTCATAAGTCGGTGCTGCACTTGCACTGCGGTCAGATAGTTTTTGGGTGCTTATCTATAAATCTTCTGTATGTGCTGATGATTTTTCTCGTACTCCTTAGTCAGAGATCTTGTTTCCGTTCTTTTGAAAGTAATTGTGTTTTGTGTTTTGATGATATAAGATTTAAGAATGATATATGTAGCTCTTCCAGTTTTGTTGAAAGTATTACCACGAAACTACCAAACACATTGTCGAGATAATAGAAATTAACAGATTACGCGTCAAAGGCTACATAAACCACAGTATTTATATATACGTATTCCTTAGTACGTGGTGTGAATATTTGCTTAACTTGTTTGGAAGCGAAAAAAAGTCATAGAAAAAGGTGATAATTTCTCCATGCTACTTTATCCCACCTTTTGTTCAACCATGAGTCCACGATTACCCATTTATATCCATTAATATCTTAGTATTTAACTTCTTAATATTGATACTCGTTTATGCCTATAATCTGAGCAATATATTTATATATAATATGTAGCAGAATATTTATACGTGTATAAATTTACTGCGCCATATGCGCATTTTGACATCTTATGTCTCTTTAGTGATGCTCAAAGTCGAAACTGTTGGTGTAATAATAATGTAGGTCACTTGTTGCATTTTATCTTTATAATACATTTACTCTGCTTTGTTGCTTATAGTTTTATAATTAATTATATTCTCGTGAACATCTCATATAATCACGAATATTATACTTATTGACATCCTTGTTCTCTATATGGAGAGTTGTTATTGACATCCTTGTTCTCTATATGGAGGGTTGTAATTGACGTCCTTGTTCTCTATATGGAGGGTTGTAATTGACGTCCTTGTTCTCTATATGGAGAGTTGTTATTGACATCCTTGTTCTCTATATGGAGGGTTGTAATTGACGTCCTTGTTCTCTATATGGAGGTTTGTTATTGACATCCTTGTTCTCTATATGAAGAGTTGTTATTGACATCCTTGTTTTCTATATGGAGAGTTGTTATTGACGTCCTTGTTCTCTATATGGAGGGTTGTCATTGACGTCCTTGTTCTCTATATGGAGAGTTGTTATTGACATCCTTGTTCTCTATATGGAGGGTTGTTATTGACGTCCTTGTTCTCTATATGGAGGGTTGTTATTGACATCCTTGTTCTCTATATGGAGAGTTGTTATTGACATCCTTGTTCTCTATATGGAGGGTTGTTATTGACGTCCTTGTTCTCTATATGGAGGTTTGTTATTGACGTCCTTGTTCTCTATATGGAGGGTTGTCATTGACATCCTTGTTCTCTATATGGAGGGTTGTCATTGACATCCTTGTTTTCTATATGGAGGGTTGTTTTGACATCCTTGTTCTCTATATGGAGGGTTGTTATTGACGTCCTTGTTCTCTATATGGAGGGTGGTTATTGACGTCCTTGTTCTCTATATGGAGAGTTGTTATTGACATTCTTGTTCTCTATATGGAGGGTTGTTATTGACATCCTTGTTCTTTATATGGAGGGTTGTTATTGACATCCTTGTTCTCTATATGGAGAGTTGTTATTGACGTCCTTGTTCTCTATATGGAGAGTTGTCATTGACGTCCTTGTTCTCTATATGGAGGGTTGTTATTGACATCCTTGTTCTCTATATGGAGGGTTGTTATTGACATCCTTGTTTTCTATATGGAGGTTTGTTATTGACGTCCTTGTTCTCTATATGGAGGGTTGTTATTGACATCCTTGTTCTCTATATGGAGGGTTGTCATTGACATCCTTGTTTTCTATATGGAGGTTTGTTATTGACGTCCTTGTTTTCTATATGGAGGGTTGTTATTGACATCCTTGTTCTCTATATGGAGAGTTGTTATTCACATCCTTGTTCTCTATATGGAGGGTTGTAATTGACGTCCTTGTTCTCTATACGGAGGTTTGTTATTGAAATCCTTGTTCTCTATATGGAGAGTTGTTATTGACATCCTTGTTTTCTATATGGAGGGTTGTTATTGACGTTCTTGTTCTCTATATGGAGGGTTGTTATTGACATCCTTGTTCTCTATATGGAGGGTTGTCAATGACATTCTTGTTCTCTATATGGAGGGTTGTTATTGACATCCTTGTTCTCTATATGGAGGGTTGTTATTGACGTCCTTGTTCTCTATATGGAGGGTTGTCAATGACATCCTTGTTCTCTATATGGAAGGATGTCATTGACATCCTTGTTTTCTATATGGAGGTTTGTTATTGACGTTCTTGTTCTCTATATGGAGGGTTGTTATTGACATCCTTGTTCTCTATATGGAGAGTTGTCATTGACATCCTTGTTTTCTATATGGAGGTTTGTTATTGACGTCCTTGTTTTCTATATGGAGGGTTGTTATTGACATCCTTGTTCTCTATATGGAGAGTTGTTATTGACATCCTTGTTCTCTATATGGAGGGTTGTAATTGACGTCCTTGTTCTCTATACGGAGGTTTGTTATTGAAATCCTTGTTCTCTATATGGAGAGTTGTTATTGACATCCTTGTTTTCTATATGGAGGGTTGTTATTGACATCCTTGTTCTCTATATGGAGAGTTGTCATTGACATCCTTGTTCTCTATATGGAGGGTTGTTATTGACATCCTTGTTCTCTATATGGAGGGTTGTCATTGACATCCTTGTTCTCTATATGGAGGGTTGTCATTGACATCCTTGTTTTCTATATGGAGGGTTGTTATTGACATCCTTGTTCTCTATATGGAGGGTTGTTATTGACATCCTTGTTCTCTATATGGAGGGTTGTTATTGACATCCTTGTTCTCTATATGGAGGGTTGTCATTGACATTCTTGTTCTCTATATGGAGGGTTGTCATTGACGTCCTTGTTCTCTATATGGAGGGTTGTAATTGACATTCTTGTTCTCTATATGGAGGGTTGTCATTGACATCCTTGTTCTCTATATGGAGGGTTGTCATTGACGTCCTTGTTTTCTATATGGAGGGTTGTTATTGACGTCCTTGTTCTCTATATGGAGGTTTGTTATTGACATCCTTGTTCTCTATATGGAGGGTTGTTATTGACATCCTTGTTCTCTATATGGAGGGTTGTTATTGACGTCCTTGTTCTCTATATGGAGGGTTGTTATTGACATCCTTGTTTTCTATATGGAGGGTTGTTATTGACATTCTTGTTTTCTATATGGAGGGTTGTTATTGACATCCTTGTTCTCTATATGGAGGGTTGTCATTGACGTCCTTGTTCTCTATATGGAGGGTTGTTATTGACATTCTTGTTTTCTATATGGAGGGTTGTTATTGACATTCTTGTTTTCTATATGGAGAGTTGTTATTGACGTCCTTGTTCTCTATATGGAGGGTTGTTATTGACGTCCTTGTTCTCTATATGGAGGGTTGTAATTGACGTCCTTGTTCTCTATATGGAGAGTTGTTATTGACGTCCTTGTTCTCTATATGGAGGGTTGTAATTGACGTCCTTGTTCTCTATATGGAGGGTTGTAATTGACGTCCTTGTTCTCTATATGGAGAGTTGTTATTGACGTCCTTGTTCTCTATATGGAGGGTTGTTATTGAAATCCTTGTTCTCTATATGGAGGGTTGTCATTGACGTCCTTGTTCTCTATATGGAGGGTTGTTATTGACATCCTTGTTCTCTATATGGAGGGTTGTTATTGACATTCTTGTTTTCTATATGGAGAGTTGTGATTGACGTCCTTGTTCTCTATATGGAGGGTTGTTATTGACATTCTTGTTCTCTATATGGAGGGTTGTTATTGACATCCTTGTTCTCTATATGGAGGGTTGTTATTGACATCCTTGTTTTCTATATGGAGGGTTGTTATTGACATTCTTGTTCTCTATATGGAGGGTTGTTATTGACATCCTTGTTCTCTATATGGAGAGTTGTTATTGACGTCCTTGTTCTCTATATGGAGAGTTGTTATTGACATCCTTGTTTTCTATATGGAGGGTTGTTATTGACATTCTTGTTTTCTATATGGAGGGTTGTTATTGACATCCTTGTTCTCTATATGGAGGGTTGTTATTGACGTCCTTGTTCTCTATATGGAGAGTTGTTATTGACATCCTTGTTTTCTATATGGAGGGTTGTCATTGACATTCTTGTTCTCTATATGGAGAGTTGTTATTGACATGCTTGTTCTCTATATGGAGGGTTGTTATTGACATCCTTGTTCTCTATATGGAGGGTTGTCATTGACATCCTTGTTCTCTATATGGAGGGTTGTTTATCAATTTTTAAATGTATGTCGTCCTTTAAGTGTGCTGCTGTGAGTGGGAAGGTGGGCGCCCCTAAACCGGTTAATCACACACCAATTCAGTGACGTTTGTTACTAATATTTTTGTAATGTCGTTTTTCAGTGTATATTCTATTATTATCATGTTTGTGTGCATGTCCTTGGTGATTTTTGTCATACAGCTTTGTCAGATGTCTTTAGTTTTCTCTTTAATTGGCCGTCCTAAGTCGGTATCGTAACTGCTGTACAATCGAATATTTTTGTAAAGTTTTCTGTGTTTAATTTCCTGTTATCATGTTTTAGTCCGAGATTCTCTGACCATCTACCACTTTTGATATCGGTGGTTTGTGGGAGAGGGTCAGAAAAAACTTTATTCATCAAAAATTGGAATTTTAGCGATACCAGCCGGTATAGATATAGAGATGTACAAGCCTCTGGTGACAAAAAGCGTTTGCACAGCGAACTTGCTCTCCCTCATGCATAGCTTTGTCCTTAGATAGATTCTTTGGTTCACTTCTCGGTCATTTTGGTTTCAACAATGCTCTTCAAATATTTATATTCTATTAGAATCCCAATCATTCGGCCACGAGCATCACTGAAGAGACATAAGTTGTCGAAATGCGCATCTGGTGCACAAAATTAATAAAAGGTATATATGTTTTATATTTATTGCAACCTATAATCCAATAAATGAACATTTAACTTACTCGATCATACTGTAGCATTTTCTTTTCAAAATAAGATCTATAACTTCTACTAGCTGCCGTTTTATCTGCAACACGACACGATTCTCCATTTCGTCATTTGTGTATAAGAAAATGACGCCAGATCAAGCCGAACGCGACTTTGCATTCATGACGAGGTTGCATCGTGTTTTTCTGTACAAAAATGTGTCAGCTGCTCATGTGTCACGAATGCGAAGTCCTGTTCTGCGAGATCTGACGTCATACTGTATACACAAATGGCGAAATGAAAGAGAAAACCGAAGACATCTGACAAAGCTGTATGACAAAAATCACCAAGGACTTGGACCAAAAAAACATGAGAATATTGTCATGTTTGCAGATAAAACGGAAGCTAGCAGAGGTTATAGGAGGTTATTTGGAAAAGATATCACAATGATCGAGTAAGTTAAATGTTCATTTATTGAACTATAGGCTATATTTCTCTGTGCAAACGCTTACTTGTCACCAGAGACGTGTACATCCCGATACCGGCTGGTATCGCTTACATTACAACTTTTGATGAACAAAGACTCTCTGACCCTCTCTCACAAACCGCCGATATCAGAGGTGAGAGAAGGGCAGAGAATCTCGGACTATCATGTTTTATGTCCTTAGTGATTTGTATCATACAGCTTAGTCAGATGTCTTCTCTCTTCTCTTTTATTGACATGTAGCAATTGTTATATTTCTTGGATTAGGAAAAGTTTGTGAAACGTTTATTATTCAATACTAAGCTTCTTTCTTACATTTAATCCACTTTGACCTTTCCTTTAGGTTGTAATGAATACAGTTTCATGATTCATATATTACACGTTTGTAGGCGGGCATCATATATAAGACAAGAATTATTTCAATGACAAAATATTGATTATAAATCGGACAAATTCAGTAAATATCATACCATAGCTACTGAGTAAAAGTCCGTAATTGTATAATAAGAGAGGTCAAATATAGAAGCACGAGAAAGCGATAAACGACACTAAAATTAAAAAGAATGTAAAATTTTCGAGGCGATCTACCCCTTCCGCAGGACAAAGCAATGGAAAAAAACTACATAAATAGAAATATGAAAAAAGCTATATACAAAGCCCTAGTCTAATTGTACAATGATATCGGACGCCAGCTACACACACATATATATATATAAAGATCGATATAAATGTTCTTGCGTATAGAATCATATATCTATAAGTAAAAAGTCCAACATCTCCAGAATAAATAATTACATTCATTGTATATCACAAGTACTTTCATGTTTACACTTTACAATCTTCAGGTGAATGAATGTAATTATTTATGCTGGAGATGTTGGACTTTTTACTTATAGATATATATATATATATATATATATATATATATATATATATATATATATATATATATATATATATATATATATATATATATATATATATATATATATATATATATATATATATATAGCTATACATATATTCATGTCTTTGAACTTTGGGCTCTGGAAGTCGGAATGGTACCTCAGATTTTTTTCATATCTATAGTTATATAAAATATTTCATTTTTCGTCAGGGTAGACAATTTACTAATATCACCATTCTGTGCATTTTTAAATT
The DNA here is from genome assembly GCA_035048485.1 of Pteria penguin. Classification (NCBI taxonomy): domain Eukaryota; kingdom Metazoa; phylum Mollusca; class Bivalvia; order Pterioida; family Pteriidae; genus Pteria; species Pteria penguin. Next base: position 3,085,117 of record CM068585.1, on the reverse strand, counting down.
AACATACAGTCATTTATAGATAAGTACTCAGTATTGTATTGACTAGGAAAATAATGATTGCTCCAATTCAAGTATTAAATATAGATATATTTCCCATAATTTTAGCGCAAATTTGTAGAGTTTATTGCTAATTTCAGTCATTATGTTCATCCCACAGATTTCAGGCATAGCATCTAAGGCGAGCATATTCAATTATTTTTCCTTTTCATTAGGTATTTTACACACGATTAATGACTGTTTAACTTCATTTTCTTGAGTTAGTGTCTGCGTTGTGTTCTATTACATTATGACATATGATATCCAGGTTATATATTGGCTGTAATCGTTTGCCGGTAGGAGATTTCAGGAAGCAAAGGATATGAAATTGTAATTAAACGACTGTAAAAATCTGATTTCAATATCAATGACAAACTATATCCCAAGATTGAAGAAAATAGACAATCTATGGATAAATCACACATAAATAAAGGAGGAACAAGGAACAAAATCACCCATAGATAAAGGAGGAACAAGGAACAAAATCACCCATAAATAAAGGAGGAACAAGGAACAAAATCCAAACACAAATTATGATAAACAAATGGGTGCAGTCCTAACATAACATGCACGTTAACGCGAAAAGCGGTCACGAGGACTGCTTGAGCACGCGTGTGCTCCTTGCGTTAACGCAGGAGGAAATTCGCGTTAATGCAATTTATTCCCGCGTGCGCTCGGTCCAGTCGCGCGTTCACATGCCTACAACGGTAATTCTCTATGCAGTGGTACGGTTGGAGAAAATAAAAGGGATTTAATTAGATTGCTGCAAATGTCGCCATATATACCTGTATTAAATGTAATATTACAATACCACCCCGCAATAAGATTTTCATATATAAAATGATAATGGAAATTACCGCGTAGACATGGTATTTATGTAAAAACTTCGTCAGTTTATAATATAAAGAATGTAGGATAATTTCATTATAATTCTATTTCATTAATTTATTTTAATCAATTAAATTATGTATTTATTTCTTATTTGTTTATTTTTTTACAATTTATTTATGTATTTATTCCAATTTATGTATTTATTATTGGTGCTTTTAATTTATCCATTTTTTCATAATATATGAATACCATTATTATCATCATTTTTTTTTAATTTTCTTTTTATTATTATTTTTTATTATTATTATAATTATTATTATTATTATTATTATTATTATTATTATTATTATTATTATTATTATTATTATCATTAAATTTGTAAAAGTTGTAAGCAAGCGAATGTGGCTGTCAAGCATGTTCACGCGGCAGCCAAGCGCGTGAACGCGGCAGTCACGTGCGTTAACGCGGTCTCGAAATTAAGTTCACGAGGAAATCTGCTTTAACGCAGACGCGTGTACTCAGCAGTCCTGAGCGCACGAGGAAAGCAAACTTCACGTTAACGCGACGTTAACATAATGTTATGTTAGGAATGCACCTCACTGTATCAACAGATATTAGGACAGTGTTGTTCTTCAAATGCAGAAAGAAAAGAAGACATCTGACCCAGTTGTATGAGAAAAAATCGCCACAGACATGCAGGTAATACAAATAAGCAAACAACTAAGGGCATCACAGATATATTCGATTGTAATGCAGTTCCGGTACTAATTTATGACGGTCTATTGAAATGAGAATTTTCAACGAAATGATAAGAAGCCCTCCAAGCAAGAAGCAACAAGAAACACTAATTGTCCACAAATTATCGGCCACTTGGCCTCTATCAAGTGAGAAAAAATCTAATATCCATATTAACTGCGTAAATAAGTAAACAAGTGAAAATGATTTATGTGTTTTGCTATAACATTTGTATGCTTTCATTTGACAATTCGATATTATCACATAAAACAACGACAGTATCGAATATATTTTTGATGTAAAATATACCATGATAGACATTCATGAAATCCTTGACAGAAGCCGTGATACAAAGTGACTATGAAGACTCTTGATTTCCTCACAGAAACTGCTACGATATCCCACAACACACTTTACCTACCCTAACATTTTAAACGCTGAAATTGTTTTCAAAACATATGTAGCAATAGGTCTATCTTAAACCGAAACGGTAACACAGCATGTAATGTAAATCGTTCAAACTGATATATAAATCCACATATATAATTCAGAAATTATTGTTAGAATATAAATATTTCAGATATACATGAGTAAGATATCATGACATAACATGTCAGTATATGTTCTTATACCTGGCACAACTTTCATCGATGTTTTGCAATTCATACTGTTAAATTGAAAATAGATGCGAATACGAATTTAACTAACTGAATATTTATTCATTTTTCTTATGTTTACAACTTAATTTTTTTCTTTTGCCAGGATGGTTCATAGTTTACCTACAGTAAGGAGGACATACATGTGAGATCTCATGAGTAATTATTACGCTTACGTATGATTGAAGGCCCATTGTTTATTTCAATAACGCAATTTGATTTATGTTTTTATTTAACTGCATTACCATATTCAGAAACTATTGTCTTAATAAATAAGATTACACGTGCAAATAAGAGACCTGAATTTATATCAGAAATTTTTGAAAATTATTTAAGGTTTTAATGTTAAGTGGCAAAGAAGAATCGACAAAAGCTATCCATAATCCATAACTGTCCATGACAAATGAAAGGTGTTTGTGTTCCGTAAATGTACGGAGGGTTTTTTTAAGATTCCAGATAAAGAGTTTTCTTTCAAAACAGCATACTTACCATTCAATAACTTCAAATCGATAATACATGGATTTTAGATGAACCGAAGGTTTTCATATTTGTTTCTTTTACTAAATTTTGTTCTTTCTCATTGAGATCTCACTACAACGCTATCGTTGAACGTCTGGCGAACGTTAAATCAGTTTTATTTGCTGATGAACTGATGGTAAATTCTACTACCTATGGTGATGACGGACGAACTTTGAGAAAACACTTACATTACATGAACGCCAGTGGATAAATGAGTACATACAAACATTATGCATCTTTCCTCTTCAATAAACGCTGAGGTAGTACAGAACGGTTCACACCAATTATTTCTTTTTTTTTCTATTCTAAAACTCTTTCTTAGAAATATCATCATAATATATAACATAGTACACCACAGTTGGTTCTTAGAATGTTCGCTATGTTTCGGTCTGAGTTTATTGTGTTACTGGTTATATCATCCTCCATCCCGTCCTCTGTAACCACACGAAAGTATCCAATGATTTGTAAGTGTGCGTCTTGGTACTATTGTCCATTATGGACATACAGCCTTAGAAATTTGATATGAGGCCAGGGTGTTAAAACAGTGCGCTTTTGATTTCTTTTTTCTTTCGATGAATAATTTATTATTAGTGGCACGTTTAATTTTGAGATCTAATTTACATTTAGGGATCATTTTATAATTTAACTTTATGATAAATAATCACAATCCAAAATCATTTATACTTATACAAATATGAACATTATTCACCCTTTTGCGAAGTATCTGTTTTCATGATTTATCCCCCGTTGTGTAACTTTATATTATTTCGATGTTGATCACGATAAAAGACAGTTTTAGCTTTATTTCAAGCAGATATAATTGACATTGACATCAGTATGATTTTGTATTATAAAAAAGATTATTCTATAATGATTTTTTTATTGTAAGAGAAATAATCAAACAGGTATGTTTTGAAAAAAAAGCGTTCAATATGAGGACGTTGTAATTGTTTTTGCATGACAAATGCGTATAATTACAACAAACGCTTTCATCCCTTCCTGTATATTTCCATTCATTATCGTTCTCGGTTATACGAAGAGAATATGAAACATCATAAGCAAACGGATGGGCACAATTACTCCTTGTTGGAAAGACATTATCACCAAATGGTGTTGTAATAAGATGTTATCTTGTCGAAAATTATAAGTTTAAATAAATAAAACTCCAAGATAAAGATTTTATGACATAGTAATTCTAAACTTCACAAGGTGGATATTGTTTAAACTTACTCATGTTGAACCTACCATTACCTTACATCAGAGATAGATAGTTTAATAAACAAGCTTACCCGGTCTATATTCATTTTTAGTAAACATGTATAAGATATTATTTTAAAATTTCAAAACATAATTCATGTATCATTTCTCATGTAGATGTTTATGATATAGAGATTGTAAAGTTTGCCAGCGGGTTATAATTTGTGTTACTCTTGAAACGGCCAAGCAACATTATATTTGCTATAATTAAATATAAACTACATACTTAATGTTCAAATAAGACATAATTGATTTTAAAAGTCAGAATGATAATCCTTATACGAAAGAAAGGTAAGTAATAATACATTTGTCTAAGTGATTTATATTACCAGATGCTAATAATTTATATTATTATTACCTACAAGAAATTCACAGAAAGAAATGAATTATTATTCTTATTGTTACTTTTATTGCTGTTACTTCAACTTATCTATAAAATAGGACAAAACAGCATAATTCAACGAAAGATATCTAGGAACAGGTCTTCCTTGGTTTGTTTAAGTACATACGTTTTGAGCAACTGCCCCCCCCCCCCTTCTTCAAAGTGAAGAAAATCTTCGTATTCAACGTATTAATGCATCCTCCATTTGCATTTAAGGATGTTTCATGTATCAATATATGTATGGTAATTTGCACAAAACCTATTATATATATATCCAATGTAAAATGTAAAAAGATTTAAGTATATTAATGAGTTTTAGATATCACAATAACAGAAACCATTATATGATGGCAGTAAGTAAACTGTCGATACATTGTGGCGGTCAGGGTGTGGTAGGTAGAATTATCATTATATTGACTGTGGCCACAGTGTCGTAAGTAAACTGCACTTATATGGTGGCGGTCAGGGTATGGTAGGCAAACTGACATGTGTTGGCGGTCAGAGCTTGGTGGGTAAACTGTCATTATATAAGATGATCACCAGAGTGTGGTTTGTAAATCGTCTTTCTATGGTGGCGGTCAGAGTGTGGTAAGTTAATTGTATGGTGGCGGTGACAATGTGTTAGGTAAACGATCATTCTATGATGACGGTCTGGGTGTGGTTTGTGAACTATCATTATATATGATGGCTGCCATTGCGTGGTAAGTAAACTGCCATTATATGGTGGTGGTCAGAGTCTCGTAGGCGAACTGACATATAGTGGCGGTCAGAGTGTGGTAGGCAAACTGACTTATGATGGCGGTCCGAGTGTGGTGGGCAAACTGACACATGGTGGCGGTCAGAGTATGGTAGGCAAACTGTCATATAGTGGCGGTCAGAGTATGGCAGGCAAACTGACATATGGTGGCGGTCAGAGTGTGGTAGGCAAACTGTCATATGGTGGCGATCAGAGTGTGGTAGGCAAACTGTCATATGGTGGCGGTCAGAGTGTGGTAGGCAAACTGACATATGGTGGCAGTCAGAGTGTGGTAGGCAAACTGTCATATGGTGGCGGTCAGAGTATGGTAGGCAAACTGACATATGGTGGTGGTCAGAGTGTGGTAGGCAAACTGTCATATAGTGGCGGTCAGAGTATGGTAGGCAAACTGTCATATGGTGGCGGTCAGAGTGTGGTAGGCAAACTGACACATAGTGGCGGTCAGAGTGTGGTAGGCAAACTGTCATATGGTGGCGGTCAGAGTGTGGTAGGCAAACTGACATATGGTGGCGGTCAGAGTGTGGTAGGCAAAATGACATATGGTGGTGATCAGAGAGTGGTAGGCATGTGGTGGCGTTCAGAGTATGGTAGGCAAACTGACACATGGTGGCGGTCAGAGTGTGGTAGGCAAAGTGTCACATGGTGGCGGTCAGAGTGTGGTAGGCAAACTGACACATGGTGGCGATCAGAGTGTGGTAGGCAAACTGTCATATAGTGGCGGTCAGAGTGTGGTAGGCAAACTGTCATATGGTGGTGGTCAGAGTGTGGTAGGCAAACTGACATATGTTGCCCGTCAGAACTTGGTAGGTAAACTGTCATTATATAAGATGGCCACCAGTGTTATTGGTGGTTATCGTGGTGGTCAGAGTATATTAGGTAAACGGTCATTCTATGGTGGAGGTTAGAGTGTTTTGTAAACGGTCATTTTATGGTGGCGGTCAGAGAGATGTATGTAAGTTATTTTAAAAATGTGCAAGATAAATCGTCATTATAAGGTGGCGGTCAGAGTAGGATGTGCCTTTCTGTTTGTGCTTGTTTATAATCTTGTTTTCAGTTTTACACTGACACCGTTACTGCATTTATTAAAGTTTTGTAAAATAATGTGTATGAAGAGTAATCTACAATCGTTTTCTTCTACCTCGTATGGATGTGTCATGTGGTAAAATCGCATTTACTGCTCGACATGAATGAAATCCATCATGTGGATGTGTGAGAAATGCTCCCCCCCCCCCCCATTCTGCTTTACCAGAGTGGAATCTGTCATGTCGATAAGTGAGATCTGTTACTTGTTCTTTTGCTTTACCTGAATGGAATCTCTCATGTGGATTAGTAAGATCTCTCACTTCCTGTCTTGCTGAACTTAAGTGGAATCTGCCGTGTCAATGGTACAGATGTCTTACCTACTCTCTTTATATTCATAGGTTAAATCTGTCATAGGTATGAGTCAGATTCTTTACCATATCTCTACTTTGTATTGAATGGAAACGGACATGTTAATGAGTGAGATATCTCACTTTATTGAGTGGAAACGGACATGTTAATGAGTGAGATATCTCACTTTATTGAGTGGAAACGGACATGTTAATGAGTGAGATATCTCACTTTATTGAGTGGAAACCGACATGTTAATGAGTGAGATATCTTACTTTATTTTATGCTTTACCTGAGTGGAAATTGTCGTGTTACCTTACCTCTTCTCTTGTTTAACCTGTGTGGAATCCATTAAGTGGATACGTCAGATCTCTAAAATCCTCTCTTGCTTTACCTGGGTATAATCTGTCATGTAAATGAATTAAATCTCTTGCCCCCTCTCCCCCACTCAGACTTTATCTTGGTCGGATTCTGTCATCTGGTAGGATCAGATTACCAGATTTTTTATTTTTTTTTTTTTTTTTTTTTTTTCTTTCTTTTTTTCTTTTTTTTTTTTTTTTTTTTTTTTTTTTTGAGGTGGAATCTGTTATCTGTTATACGGTAAAATACTATTCTGTAATCTACAATTTTTACATACATTTTGAATATGTTATATATATGTTATATTCCACATTAAGCACTTAGTATTTTATTCTTACCTTGTGCATAACGTATTGACTTGCACATGATCTCTCCAAACACAAAATTTCTCATAAGTTGAGGAATAAGCGTGAAAGGCATACAGAAGACTGCAAGGAGAAGATCACTCACACTTAAGTTTAATAAGAACACATTCGTCACTGTCCTCATACGTCTATTTTTAATCAAGGTTGATATGACTAGAATATTTCCAACCAGTGATAAAAGAAAAATCAGCGAATACAACGGAACACGAATGTTGCCATGTGGATCGAAAATGTCCAAATGCGGTCGTCTGAGTGTTCCATTTACAACTTTCGCAGTTGATGAGATATTTCTATTAAAAACATTATTTTTTAAAGTCACAAATTCAGTCGTAAAATCCATTCTGAAACAGGCCTTATCCCGAAGGACACTAAAAATCTATTGAAAGGAAAATGAATAAATAAGAGTTCGGGATCTAGATACGACTTATTCTACTGCTGATAGAAACCTATCGATTAAAGGGACGATATACTCAGTGAAGCTGCTAGCGCGGATAGCTATTCAAATGTATCAGACTTTACCATGACGTGCTCATATCATTGCAAGTCTTTTATCTGATTGGATGAAAATGAACAATCTTATGATATTAAATCATATGTTACTTTCTTTGTAATATCATTAACTATCGTCATGCTGTTTCCTCTCAATAACTGTTAATTGCCATTTAGTCTTCACTGTGATTTCATATCATTTCGCGAATTATTTCTATAAAATTATGAGCTTTCAGTTATCGTAATATTTATTTTATCGTAATAAAAACATTGATATATGAAAATGTATGCTTACATATATCTTCCCAGCAATGTCTTCTACACTTAAATATCAGACAAGTAAAATATAGAATTTCAGAAAAGCTTTTGTCACCTAGCATGGAATGAATCTCATCGGTGAAATTTACAATCCAAGTTTGTCCATATAATAATAGCAGCCATGTACTTGTCAATTTACTGATCTTCTCGTCTGATATCAAATTGTAAAGTGAAGAGTGCGGTGTTTGTAAAATGATGTATGTTTTGTTTGCAAAGTGATGTGTGTTGTGCCAAGTAACGTAATGTTGTGTTTGTGCCGTCACTAAATTTAGTGAGCTTTATTTATAACTTGTATAGATTAACATCAACTTTGTATAGCTATAAAGGGGAATGGTACGAAATCTGGCTTAGCTGCAGGAGATGTACAATAAAGGTTGATAACAAGTTATGATATACATGCAATGATATAAAAAGATGAGATACCGACTTAGGACGGTCATTTGGCTAACAAAATATACTCAATTCATGGGGTTAACCTGTTTAAAAGTGCAATTATTATCCAGTCAAGTATCAGATGTAGTCGTATAAGCATGTATATCCTCTTTCATTTATAAAGCGTATTGTATTATCTTACAGATACCTAGGTTATTCGTTTGATGGTCTATCATTGTCCCATGTATAAGACAAAAAGACATTGTGAAACTGTTTAATGTGTGAAGCGCGGGTCCGACTTAGAACGGTCAACTTCGGTGACAATGGTCGCTCAGTTCATATGGCTTGTCGATCTACGGCAGATCTACTGAACGCAACAACTGTATTACCAAAGGTACAATTACATTTACACACAAACTCATTAACTTTTCAAATAAATATAAATATAGAACATATATACCTTTTACGTGTGTACACCAGATGAAATCCAATATGATTACAAAGTTAATCTCAAATTTAAAAATATTTCAATAAACAACGAAGAATTACAAATCAGTTAACTCGTGTTGAAGTCTAAAAGGGGAGGCTAAATTATGAAATTGTCCCATACAAACCGTTGCAAAACAATTGTAGACATTATTACATGTACCGGTATGTGTTTCAAAATTGGTTAAGGAGACAGCTACTTTGAAAAGCACATGCAACTGCTCTTATTGTGACACCGGTGACTTTTGTATTTTACATTATTCTCGTCTGCTTTGATATCCAAATACAATTCGAGATCAATAATTATAAAAATGTTTAATAATTCTGAACATATGCCCTTTCATTGGCTTAGATGTCATCTTATAAACCATAATTTAGAATTCAAACAAACGCAGAAGATAGGCATTATTCACTTTATGTTCATTACGTCCTTCCTCTACCTTTACATACAAACCCAAGCATCTATTGAAATATTCACAATTAGGATTATATTTGCAGATTTAACTTAAATGTTGGGCAAAATGATTTAAATAAAATGACTTAATTTCGGATTCTATAAAGAAAGACCTGCATTTTGTTAAATACTTAAACCGTTATCATTATGATGATATACAGAGTCAAGTCTCTAACATACTACCTGTACTTATAAATGCTTGGGATATTTTTCAGTTAAAATTAATAAAGAACTACAATGACGAATTGAAGGTAACCAAACATCTAGAATTTATGCAAATTTATAAAATATTATAAAAGAATATTTATTGAGTGCTAAGAGAACAAGCGTTAGTTACATACCTGTAATGTACGACAGGAAAAAAATTGGTATTTACCAACCCCTTGTTAAACCATAGGTATAATCGAGTGTCATGGAGAAGTTAGCATTCCCTGTTAACTGATAACACCCCCACATTACGCGATATTAGTATTACCATTGCTAGATAGTCATGGCTAGCATGAACAGTGTGGAGTATTACTTCAATGTACTAGAATCCATATCTTCAGTGAAAGAAACAATATATCACAAAAATATTTGATTGTAATGCTGATACCGTATCGATATGGGACGGTCAATAAAAGCAAAATCAATTTAGTTTGATTTCAGACATGCTTTACGTATTTTTGTAATTTTAGCTTATCACATAGTATCTTGGAGAAGATTTATCATGTTGGGTCTGCTAACACATACAAATATAATAGGTTTATATCTGGCATGTCATGTTCAATGTATCTAACGTCGGTATCAATAACAAGAATAAGAGAATATATACTTTTTCTTATGTCTGTAGATATGCCGTCTTTCCTCGGCAAGAGGAATTTTGTCTTATGGTAAAGTGTATTTTTTTTTTTTTTTTTTTTTTTTTTGTTATATTTTGGGTTTTTCCCTTTTCCACCCTATATTAATTTCTTTTACAATATGCGATATATGTTTCCTCTGATTTTGAAGGCCGATAATATGAAAATCCAAAAATCACCTCACGTCTTGTATGCCAATTTACCCAGTATTATTAATCATTTCTTTTCGAAATACAAAAAGCTTTACAATACTAGAATAAATGTCATTGGTAAGTGTTCCTAGAAACAGATCAAAATGTCTATTTCCACTACCTTCTTTTTAATAATCATTTAATCGATTTGTTTGTGTAGATTTATTGACAATGTGGTTTATTTACGCATCCTACATGACACACCATAAACATATGAATATAGATCTTACACATATTTATTTATTTAGGGATAAATTTATTTATCTATTTATTTATTTTTTACTTTATTGTGTTCGTTTATGGACAATCACTTTATTCACATTGTACGTAGAGTAGCCGATAATGTCCTAAATCTGTTATGGTAAAAAAAGAAAAAGGAAAAAAGACATCTGGTTCAGTCGTGCGGGTAAAGCAAGAATTATGTATTGCTTCAGCGCTATCGGAGAGAGCAGCAAGATGTCGTTCATAATGATCGATCGTGTGTTATCTATCCATACTAATATGTTATCTCTAACTACACAATGTGAAACAGGTTATTTACAGTATACTTTATTTCGTCTGTGTGCTTTAAGCATTCGTGGCGGGTGTGGTAAGTGTTATAGGAGGCTCTTTCTCCTCCCGAGCACCTGGTCTAATCCTAAGTTTCTAAGGGCCAATGAATGTCCTCTTAAGTGTACTGTAGTCAAATGACGCCAGGTTCATTATATTTTTCTTAATTCGAGTGATGTAGAACAAATCCTTTCAAAATATATATTTTTTCACTCTACCATGACACAGATTGTAGAAATCCTGATTTTGTATTAAATAAGCAATACAGTGTAAATGACGTCATTGATATTGTTTGATATGTGACGACGAATCAGTAAATAACAATACGTACCAACTGAGATATACGGAAGAAAAAAGAGGAGATACTAGCTTAGTTATGTGGCAGAAGTCACCATGGAGCTATACAATACATGAATATAAATAATGTACTAGTACATATAACAAATTACAAAAATATTTGATTGTAGTGCAATTACGATACCGACTTAGGACGGTCATTTAATTTGACAAAAACCAAACAAATGGTGTGGTTAACCGGTTTACGGGCCCACCTTCCCACTCACCTTAAAACCAGAACAATCAAAGGACGTACATTTAAAAATTTATAAATATAATCAATATCGAAGAAGTACCAAACCGTTAATCATTCTCAAAGTCCAAGGACAGATACAAAATCGTGTAAGTTTCAAAAAGGAACTGCTGTGAACCCCGACATACTGAAAAATTCCGAGGTGAGACCAGGTGCCCGGGGAGAGTAAGCGTCTAATGTTTGCATGCATCACCCGTCACAGCAGTTCTTAAGAAACATGTCGAAATCAAGAGTTTTGGTTTACTAATTGTACATACGATAGTACAAACTGGTATACAAAGTCATATTTGGTGTTCACTGAACAGGTCATTTAGTCTCATTCTAGAATATTATCAATCATTCTAGAAAGAGGCACATCATATTTTCGTACAAGATTCCCATAGCGACCGTAGAACTTCCTCAGTGACGATTTCAAACGTTCTTTAACATAACCCTATATATAATTTATAATATAAATATATATACCATATAATGGGTGTCCAGGGATATCACCGTTTATTGAGAATTCTTTTATTAATTATTGTATTGTTTACGTCAAGAGAGATGTGTTTCTGTATCACAAATATTGGAATATGTCCGAAATATATCTTTCAAACTCTGGGTTAACGATATCTAAGATATCATCAAGATACTTAGAGGTTAGATTGTTAATAGAATGAAGTTCCTGTCATAATAATATAGAAACAAATCTGCTATCAGAGGTGTGCAGTTAATATTCATAGAAATCCCAACTATATGCTGATAAAAATATAACAGAATACCCATCACGAACATCACTGTGTGATTCATAACGGTGATGGCAAACGTAGAGTGAGAGAAAATAGCTCATGCATTATATACATGCTACCGGTTGATTTATTCGCAGTTTTATTGTTTAATTATATGCACATATTACAATAATAATAATAATAATAATAATAATAATAATAATAATAATAATAATAATAATAATAATAATAATAATAATAATAATAATCTATCTTTTAAGAAGGTTATTCGTTTAGTGAAACACTATTTTTTGTCACGAGGCCTTCACATAATATTGAATTATACAGAAATACATATATACAAGGATGAATATATGATTATATGAGTGATATAATCAAATAAGACTAGCATAACCGTAATAACACAACACGTTTCATTTAGATTAGTTTAACTACGCCTCTCCAGTATGTATATTTGAAAGAAACTTTTAAAAGTATAGAGAGAGCATGAGTTTTGTATGTGTGTCCGGAGCCTATGCCATATGTTTACTCATCTATAACTTCAACTAAGCTTGTAAAATTCTGTATTGTGATGAGTGGAAACTAAGCTGTTGCTAGCAGCGGCGGATCGTAGAGCCTTATTTTCATTCGTGTTATATGTAAACATATCTTTTAATTGAGGAGGATTAAATTATTCAATATTCTGTAAAGAACAATCCCCTTATTGAGATCGCATCTTTCAAAACTTTATCAAATATTGATTGGGATGGTGACTGGCTTGGTCAGAAGTTTTCTCTTACATTTATGCTTTATATGTGGCATACACTCCTCTCTGACGCCTCTACATATCATCTTATTTGTCATTATTCATTCTATACTCACTACCAATGTTGTGTATTTGTATATTTCTTAACTGTAATTCACCTGGTTCACATACCGAGGGAATATGTACTTTTCAACAATTTCTTAACATAATATAGTTTTGCTATATCAGCACAGACAGTGATTCTCCAAAGTTTTGACCGATGTGTTTTGCCCAGTTATGCATTAGTATGATCGTAAGTGACGAGGTAATAATATAAGTCAATTATCAACGCATAAAGTTCATAACAATTTGAACGAAACGATACAGTACCCACTTGGCCGTAACATTTTCAATATATATTTTGCTTCTAAAAGAATACATTTTTCCTTTTGTAGGTATACAAACAGAAACAATTCAAGTGATTTTATGCATACCGAAAACAAACAGATTTTTTTAAGTAAAGGCCCCAAATAAAAGGAACCACGGTCATCCACATGGCGTCAAAATTTTGATATTATTATGATGCCATGTAATTTGCCAAAAGATAGAGAATAGTGCTCATACTTTCTTAAATGATGAAATCCATAAGTGGGTTGCTGATACAAAGGAAACAAAGACTCCAACATCTCGGAACAACATACACCAGTCTATTTCCTGTAAAACTACCATTGCTAGAGGACTTTCTTGACCGCGAGAAAATTTTATTCCTGTTCCCACTGATGAGACATCTAACAATTTCATATTAATATGTAAAAGAAGAATAAAAACATCTGACTCAGATGTATGACAAAGTCATCACAGAGAAAAAGCAAGCAACAAAAACAAACATCACAAAAAACAAACATCACAAAAAAACAAACATCACAAAACTTGTCATGTAGTTGCGGCACCGACATATGACGGTCAATTAGGAAAAACGCTAGTTACTCAATTGGTGTGATTAAACGGTTAGTTTACGGGCCCAACTTTCATTCACCACTTTGACAGAGCAATAAAAGGATATACATTTAGAAAAATACGAAATTATACCCCGTATATATAGATCAAAAACCAACAGTCTACCCAGTACGGGAGGTCTTAAATATATTCACATGAAATGTACAGTAGATAAAAAGAATTGCCATTTAAAATATAAAAATGACGTCAATTTGAGCATACCGTGCTCTGCTCTACTGAAATCGAGCTAAGGTCCCTATTCCTTTACAGATCCGACTTATAATCAGAGGAGACACGGTTCAGAACCATATTTCCTCGAGGAGGTTAGACAAGGCCCGTTATAGAGTCCCATTGCCCAATTACTCGGAGTGCAGCGCTCCAGAAAAAGTTTGTAAAGGGCGGTAGAGGGGTCGAGTACAAGACTTACAGTCTTAGTGTTGATCTTAGGGTCATACTGGTGATGGCATTACACTATTTAAAATCTGATGCGATGAAGTCATCGGAGATTTTGTCCTTCTAAGTCCGTACAAGATCACTTTAGAAATGTTGATTCTGTTGAACACATAGTTTTGAAAAGTAATATTTCCGAATTTTAGTGCTTTATTCAGCGCTTGGTAATTGAACTTGCACAGTTAGAAACGTGTTTCCCTAAAACAAACTCGATTAGATAACCACAAATCAGTATCCAATTCGTTTTGTATTCCTACGGATAATTCTCATCTCGAATTACCACTCCTTTATTGACATGGATTCAAAGAAGAGAAAACTGAAGACATCTGTCCAAGCTGTATGACAAAAGTCACCAAGGATATACACACAAGACATGATAATAGTAGAATTTACACGGAAAAATGACATTACAAAAAATTCTATTGTGCTGCGGTTATGATACCGACTTAGGGCGTTCAAATGAAGTAACAAACCTCATTCAATTGGAGTGGTTAAAGGTTCTAGTTAAAAGTTAAGTAAGAACAAAATATCCTTTCTTTCCTTAACTGGGTCCTATTATTGTTCAAGTAATCCTCATTCCATACTATTAACTTAAATTTAAATTTTAAAAAAAATTAAATTTAAATTAATATTAAATTTTTATATACAAAAATAAACTATCAACATGGACATCAGACGTACAACTATACTGTTTACTCTTCAAGCTGATCAGTCAGAAATTCCGACATTTTGATATATATCTCATGGCTATATAGCCTATTAAAAGCAGAATGTTCATCAACAAAATACGTATCGTCGTCACCTATAACAAATTCTGTTTATCTGCGAATACCATTTTTCAATAATAGAGGCTATTCTTCTCTTCACTACATGTATCTATCATTGTCATAGAAAAAGCTGAGGAATATAAAGCTATCAATCCGGAATCGCGCTCGGTCTTTTTGGTTTTGTAATTATTATTTGTCTATCAATTTTTTATTTATTTTTTTCTATACAGCATTGATTGTTTTATTACATTGAATTTAGTTTTTGTGATAACACGAATATACACGTTCCGTTTACTTTGTATTTTGTATTGTAAATTGGTAATAATTGTTACTTTGTATATATTTGTATTGTAAATTGGTAATAATTGTTACTTTGTATATATTTGTATTGTAAATTGGTGATAATTGTTACTTTGTATATATTTGTATTGTAAATTGGTGATAATTGTTACTTTGTATATATTTGTATTGTAGATTGGTGATAATTGTTACTTTGTATATATTTGTATTGTAGATTGGTGATAATTGTTACTTTGTATATATTTGTATTGTAGATTGGTGATAATTGTTACTTGTTTTGAATATTCAATGGTACGGTGAATTCCTAAAATCTTCATTGACGATGAAAACAGAAGTTAACTATACTGTATTGTATTACTGCTTTGTATAATTAATGTTTGTTTAATATAATGGGATATATAATGTTCTATCTAATACATAGGGAATTGACCTTTCTGACACAGTATATTTAATAATGAAGGGCACTGTGTCAGTGGTACATTCATTCATCAAAACTGGGTTATAGAAACTGACCACTGCCTAATCCCGCCGGACAATAAACACATTTTAGAACTTAATATCAGGGTTTTTCTTCCGTATATTGAATTCGTTACTCATATTATTAATGTTAATGCTTATAATTGAATTCAACGAGGAAATACGGAAATGAAATAAGTGGTTTATGTATAGTATTGAATGAAATATCACTACTGTTGACCGATAGCTGTATTGTCGACAACGCAATTATGATATTCCAGATAAAATTTTACTATTGACATTTATAACCTAGAAAAAAGTTACATTGAAAAATTGCCCTTTATTACAAATGGAGACTAATTGGTTATCCACATTTAGTTAATTTCGATAAGCATTCATTTTTAATTCAGTTGCAATAGTTCAGAAATATCTATTGATATTTCAATAAAAATGAACCTTGATGCCAACGTTGTATGTCCACTGTTTGTAGTATTAGTCTGCATTCATTCCATGTGTTCAGTATGAAATAATATTGTGTAGATATGGACGCTGTGAGCTAATCAGTGATTAAAACTATCCACCATTGTACATTGTGCGTTGTTATGGGTGATAATGCACGAGTTCTATAAGAGTTAAGCGTTGAAATTTTCAAGAATTATGGCAACATTATTAAGGAACACAAGCGAAAAAAGTTTCTTTTTGCGTGTCTAAGTCTAATTTCTTGCTGATGATTGTGCTTTATACAGGAACACCACTGCTGAATACACAACGAAGAAGTACCGATCAGTTATCCAGTGTCAAAGTCTAAAAAGGGGGCTAAATTATGAAATTGTCATATACAAACCGTTGCGAAACCCGAAAATGCAATATTCCTGGGTGAGGCCAGGTGCCCGAGGAGAGTGAGCGTCTCCCGTTTGCATAAACACCCGCCGCAACAGTGATATGGAAACATGTCAAATTCGGTGAAGGTCCAAACGCACACAGGAATGTACATAAATGGTGAAGGTAACGTCATAATAGGATTTATCGAACAGACGTTCAGTCGCATTCCAGAACGTCATGAATCATTCTGCAAATCGGGACTTCATATTCTCTAAACAGATAACCGTAGCGACCATACAGTTGCCTCAGTGACGATTTCAGTCGTTCTGTTATGTAATCCTGAACCAATAGGTTGCCGGTCAGCCGTTTAGCCCCTGTAGCAAAACCGTTGTATTTCAAACATGGCCTGTCGTACCGTATATTCTGAGATACAAAAATGCCATAGGCAAGAGAGGAAGTTAATTTTGTTACTCAGGAAAGGGAAGTTCGTTATATGGAAGTTGAAATTGTCACGTTTGTCGTACAGGGAGGTGTTCAAGTGAATGTTATCATCGAAGATCCAAGTACGGAGCAGATCTGTAAACCTCAGTTGTCTCTTTGATATCCAGTTCGTGGTTAGGGGATAGATTTCGTATAGGTAATCTTTGAAATTAGGATTATTAATTCACATAATATATCATCTATGTATCTGTAAGTAAAATTAAACTGAGATGCAAAGTGTTTTATTCCCCGGGGAAGGGTTTGACTTAAGTTTTATTATACCCTTTTTCCTGATGTTATGTGACTGTGACACTTTCTACACAGTGTTTATTCACATTCATGTATATATACAGTGCTGAATTATATTGTTTCGTCTGCATTCACGGTGAGTGCGGCTAGCCAAACAGGAGACGCTCACTCCTCCCGGGCACCTGATCTCACCTCTGAATTTCAGGGGTCCGTGAATGTCCACCGTCGTACATTGTTGTTAGTGCCATAGTCATGTGACACCAGTTATTTTCGTATATTACATTATTGTTGAGAGCAAGGTCTGAATAAACTCTGCTTCGCATGCATTAAAAAAATGTCAGCAAGAAGTGTGTGGCGCAGTTGGTACCAATAGGAATGCCAACAATTTGTTGAAATACTATTTCTCCAAATACCAACAAAATATCGTCTACCATCGTCTTCAGTATACTTCTTGCCTGAATCAAAGTGTTCCTTCACTAAATATGTGTCCTTCCGCCCTAGAACAAGATATTTGTATCTGCGATTTCCCTTTTTGTAAAGAAAGGAGTTTCGTATTATTTTGACTATATGACGGGCCTTGTCCAAACCTCTTTCAGAGGAGACATGGTCCTGAACCTCGTCCCCTCTGACTGTTAGTCGGGACTCCTACAGATTTAGGGTCTTAGCTCGCTTTCAGACTGGCAGAGCACGGT
The DNA here is from genome assembly GCA_035048485.1 of Pteria penguin. Lineage (NCBI taxonomy): Eukaryota > Metazoa > Mollusca > Bivalvia > Pterioida > Pteriidae > Pteria > Pteria penguin. The sequence continues at coordinate 3,066,897 of CM068585.1, read as the reverse complement.
TTATCATGTTGATGTCGCATATATTTTTATACCATTATGTGTTTTACAATACCTTACGTGTTTATATTTTTATGACCTCTCCATATGCGATACCTGTTGACCCTTGTTCTTTACATGGAGGATTATTTATAAATTTTTAAATGTACGTTCTTTGATTGTTCTACTGTTACGATGAGTGGGAAGATGGGCCCGTAAACCGATTAACCACACCATTTATTTGGCTTTTGTCAAATTAAATGACCGTCCTAAGTCGGTATCGTAATTGCACTACAATTAAATATTTTTGTAATGTGTAATGTGTAATAGTATATTATTTATATTCATGTATTGTATAGCTCCATGGTGACTTCTGCCACATAACTGAGCCAGTAACTCCTCTTTTTTCTTTCTTCCATAATTTGATGTATATGTTTCTGTTCAGTACAGCAGCACTTCAATATGTGACCCATATACCCACAACAAGCTGGTAATGGTGTTGGGACAAGGCCCTTGGAAGAGTCTTCAACGCCTTCTTAGAGAGATCACCGTTTAAATAAGGGAAATTTACAATAGGAAATCAAAGTTTATCATACAGTGAGGTGCAGTCCTAACATAACATTATGTTAACGTCGCGTTAACGTGAAGTTTGCTTTCCTCGTGCGCTCAGGACTGCTGAGCACACGCGTTTGCGTTAACGCAGATTTCCACGTGAACTTAATTTCCAGACCGCGTGAACGCGCTTGACTGCCGCGTTAACGCGCTTGACTGCCGCGTGAACGTGCTTGACAGCCACGTTCGCTTGCTTACAACTTAAAACTTGTATTAACATGTTCATATGGAAGGATAGGAGAATCGATATATACATTGTATATTTAAAAAGAAAAACTTATTATTGTGTAAGTAAAATATTTAGAATTAAATTAAACCCTTCCGAGTTAAGGGATGAATTTTAGAAATATTGAACGCAATTTCCGAACATTGACTTTAATAATAATAATAATAATTAAATTATAGTGAAATAAAAATTAAAAAAGATAATAATAATGATGATATTGTATTCATATAATGTAGAAAATAGCTTAATTAAAAATAATAATAATAAATACATAAATGGGAAATACGTGATAATACAAAAATAAATTAGTTATAAATGAATAAACAAATAAGAAATAAATACATAAATAAACCAATTAGAAACAAATAAATAAATGAAATTAGAAAGTAATCATGCTAGTATAAACTGACGAAGTTTTTTCATAAATACCTTAATGCATGTCTACGCGATAAGTTCCTTTGTTATATTACATATGAAATCCTTAATGCAGGATGTCATTTTAACATTTCATTAAATACACGTTTTTATGGCGACACTCGCGGTATCTTGATCTGATCCATTTTATTTTCTACATCCGTACTGCATAGAGAATTTAAAATATAGACATGTGAACGTGCGACTGGACCGAGCGCACGCGGGAATAAATCGCGTTCACGCGAATTCCCTACCGCGTTAACGCGAGGAGCGCACGCGCGTCCGGTCGAGAAGTCCTAGCACGTGTGCTAGAGCAGTCCTCGCGACCGCTTTTTGCGTTAACGTGTATGTTATGTTAGGACTGCACCCATCTGTATATATTTGTATAGATGTTGTTAATCGAAAAAAGTTACTACGACGTGTGTACCTAACAAGGAACAAGCTATTTGAAAACTCCCACGGTTGCTTAACTGTTCCTTTGTAACAAATGCAGATTACATATATCTACAATGCCACCCATGGTAACAACAAAATTTTCATTAAGAAATTAAATGGTACTTTGCGTTGATATTTAATGCTTATGTAATAGCTTTCCTATCTAGCTCTAAGTATTTCTGATCGAGTTGAACAAGCATACTAAAATGCAATGATTAATGATCCCACTCTTAACAAGATCATTGCTATGTCTGTTATGTTTTAAAATTTTTGTTCTAACACATCATGAAATGCTACAGCTTTCCAAACTCCGCCAGATGTTTTCGTAGATTGTTGTTTGTCGAATCAATATCATTTTACTTCAATAATACTTCATACCTTCAATTAAATATTTTGATTTAAAGTTTCTTTCATGTGCTCATAAATATATATTTAGATATATACCTCCTAAACTTGTAGAGTTATTGTGGCACTCTTTTACGACCGGTGTTGCATGCAAGCAGGGGACACTCACTTCTTTCGGACACTTAGTCTGGCCTCATATTAATTGGGTTTCACATTTGTCTGAATATGACATTGTACTCGATACTGTGCCTTTCCATGGACGTATTTGATAATTCTTTGTTAACCTCATTGTCAACTCATGGTAAAATGATTATTTTTTTTTTCATTGATTTGCTTTTATTTATTATTTTTATTTGTTTTTAGGGGTTTTTTGCAATAAATAAGAATTATAATTATAATTAGTGTTTATTAATTCTATTTACATTTGAAATGATATTTTTAACAATTGTGGAGAAAAGGGAAAAGTTTTCAGTGTATAATTTTCCAGTAATAAAAAATCATCAATGGTTACCACAACTTCTCTTGACCTGAACAATACAAAACATCATCCAGGGTCTCATTTTCTAAAATATGTAGTAGGTTAAGTTGATTATGTGCAGTTTTGATTTGAAAGGTTATTGCAGGACTTTTTCGACGGATGTTTCACGCAACCAGGGGACGCTTATTCCTCCCGGGCACCTCGTCTCACTGGTCTCACCTCGATTTTATTGGGATTTGCATTTGTCTGAATGTGATCCTAAACACGATATTGTCCCCTTTATTCCATGGACTATGAAATACGGTTTACCCTTCGGTACTTATTCGTTTTTTACTTATTTAGACTCTTAACACTGGTGCATGAAATGTTTATTAAGAAAAAATGAACATAACTGACGCAAACAAAAGACATATATAACATGTAATTACGAAGTGACGTAATGATGTGATGTGTAATTTTGTATAATAATAGTAGAATATAACGACGAAATCAACCATACATTGAATTGCATCATGTTGAAATGTCAGATCATCACAACAAAATGATACACTGTACAGCTACATGTATGTCAATAAAAGAAAAAAGAGGAGTTACCGGCTCAGTAATGTGGCAGAAGTCATCATGGAGCTATACAATACACGAATATAAATAATATAATAGAACATTTAACATATTACAAAAATATTTGATTGTAGTGCAATTACGATACCGACTTAGGACGGTCATTTAATTTGACAAAAGCCAAACAAATGGTGTGGTTAACCGGTTTACGGGCCCACTTTCCCACTCACCGTAACAGCAGAACAATCAAAGACGTACATTTAAAAATTTATAAATAATCCTCCATGTAAAGAACAAGGGTCAACAGGTATCGCATATTGAGAGGTCATAAAAATATAAACACGTAAGGTAATGTAAAAACCATAATGGTATAAAAAATATATGCGACATCAACATGATAAACCGTGCTCTGCCAGTCTGAAAGCGAGCTAAGACCCTAGATCTGTAGGAGTCCCGACTAACAGTCAGAGGGGACGAGGTTCAGGACCATGTCTCCTCTGAAAGAAGTTTGGACAAGGCCCGTCATATAGTCCCCACCGCCCTGTTAGTCAGCGTGCAACGTTCAAGTAAAAGTCTGCATAAGGCTGTAGAGGGGCCAAATACAAGACCTATAGTCTTTTTGATGATCTCAATATCATATTGTCTATTTAGGAGACGTTTGACTATTTTATTACATGATAAAACAAACATTTAGAACCAAGATGATAAAGCGTCCGTGATCACTTGTGTAAGATGATAAAGCGTCCGTGATCACCTGTGTAAGATGATAAAACGTCCGTGATCACCTGTATAAAATGATAAAGGGTCCGTGATCACCTGTGTAGAATGATAAAGGGTCCGTGATCACCTGTGTAAGATGATAAAGCGGCCATGATCACCTGTGCAAGCTAATTCTTCTGAAGCTTTTTATGTCACATTATACTCGACTTCAGCAAGATAACAACTTCCAGACTGAGAACCTGTTTAGACCATTTAACAGTCAACCATATCAATACAGTGACGATAGTCATTACAGTTGACTGTCCGCAGTCCGAACCACTGCTGCATAACAATCGAATATTTTGCTTGCTTAGTCTTTTATTATCTGCATGACCGAGACAAGTTTCCGCAAACAATTGCTTGGGTTTGTCTGTCTCTTCACATAGCAAAGAGGCTTGATCAGACACGTTTTCAAAATCATCCTTATGTATGTAACATAGTGAACCCACATAAAAATCACAATCAATTCTCGTCATCTCATCAAGAAATCACGCATTAATGCTGATAATAAACATGTCTCAATCACTTGACTTGCTTACGAGAATAATTACCAAAAGTGAAGTATAATTTCTTGTGACACTGTTAAACATTGGAATGAATCGTTTAATAAAGCCAATGCATAACAGTTACCAGGTTCAACCTCAAACCCTTTACACATGTCATTATTAAGGTTTCATATGTTCATCTATTCTTTAACATTTAGTGTGCGCGATGTATAACTAAACCTGACGTATTTCAGTATGACACAAGGAATTATGTAAATGGCAAGCCTAAGATTTGTAAACCACGAAGAAAGATAACGTCAATAGCATTTATTGATAATGAGAATAACGAATAATCTTATTGACTTAATATAATAATATTAAATAATTGAAACCACTGTTTATATCTTAATATTGCATACTAATTCAATTTTGCCATTATCTTTAGCTTACATTTGACGCAGTATTCCCGAGATACTACTTTTATATTTGGTTTCTGAAAAGCATATATCATTTCCTTGAATAAGAAATTGATAGATGAAAATCATGAGGAGTTATTTAATTATGCAACTATTTATGTAAAAATACAGTTTATTAATGCCATTAGATTCTCATGCATATTCTCCTTCGATATAATTTTTCCTATCAAGCTATGTAACAATTACATGTAGATACTGAAAAGTATTTGCTTTTAATGAATCACGAAATAATTTTAGGATAATCATGATATACCACATGTTTTATTTGTTAGCTTTATGGATTGAAGGATTAAAAGATTGTCTGCTTCTTTGTTCGCTTTTCTTTGTAAAATCATAGCCGGTTTTATGCCTTATTTGAAAAAACTCGATTATCCTGAGAAGTTTTTGGAAAGGTACACGTGCAGACTTACCTACATACCCTTATCTGGAAACCACACATTCAGCATAGCATTTTACAAACTCAGTTTCTGACGACTACATCAAAAAATACGGAAATAACTGGTGTCACATGACTATAGCGCTGACAACAATATACCACAGTGGACATTCACGGACTCCTAAAATTCATAAAGAACAATATAGGAAGGAATGGAAAACGCCCATCTGACAGTTAAAAATAACACGATTACTAAACAATGCAGGGAAGCACAAAATGGGATCAAATACACTAACCTAGATGAGTTTCTTCTAATATACTCACATACCCTATGCACGCCTAGAGAAATCGCATATTTTCGTTAAATATTTAGCTCTATCCGATGATGGATAGAACCTCTTTCAAAACGTTGCGTTTATTCTCTACATGCATATCATAAATGTCGATATTTGTTCCAATTCAATCCACGCTATCAGAGGCCATAACGACTACCCAGTATAACAAGGATATGGGCTTAGAGATAATCTTCAAGAGGTCTGACTAATACATTCATATAAATTTGTTTCTTTTTTTTAAGAATTATTCACGTGAAAATTTATCATTTTAAATATATATATATATATAAATGGGAAATGCAAACTGGTTTCTATTTATTATTTTTAACATAAGACTTATTTATTTATTCATTTCAAAATTGCACTATGATTACTACCAAATCAAGGCCTCCACAATCTGAAACACAAACTAACCATCTTGAACTTTTTCGTACTCATAAATTTTTAAAAATCTCTAATTTTTCAGGCCGTGCTGTAATTCGAGCACAATTTTAAGTTTTGATCAAACCGTACGAGTTTTAAAACCTGAGGCCCTGATCGCACTTCCATTTTCAGGACAAATGAATGCTCCTAAAAGATAAAACTAAAGACATCTGACAAAGCTATATAAGTAGAAATTCTTGTTTTTCGCCTTTGCTGATTCTCTCTGCACTCCGGTTTTGTGATTTTGGGACTGGGGATTTGGTTTTGTCGATCCTCCAATCATATTAAACAAAAATATGCATGAATTAAATGCACATTTTACGATACTGTGTCATTTAAAACTGAAGCGCAGAGCAACTTTAATAATCAAACAAATATAGGCAGGACCTAGGTATGTTCTGCAAACTTTTCTGGGAGATATGTACATGTCGGGTGTAGATGATGTAAACAAACTAATGACGTACATCGTATATTAATCCTCAAATGTTTTGCACATTCCATTTCTTCGTTAGGTAGATACATTTACATAACTTAAGTCGTATTTTTAACATTGAGAGTTATGCTATTAAGCATCTCGTTGTTTTTAATACATAAAACAAAACACGGTTCAACTATGCTGCATTAATACTTGAAGAATGTGACGTCAGTTCATATTTTGTGACAGTACAAATTCTACAATCTTCTTTAGTCCAAATTAAATTCATAAATGTATTTTATATATTGTGTTGTATATTTATTTGCGATTATCACGTATTCAATAAGAAAATTTCATAAACTATACATTTAATCATTTCGGAATTATACTAAACTACGATGGAAAGTTAAATGTACAATAATTCTCCATTACGATATGTCGTAGTGACATAAACTTATCACTATTTTGAGTTCCAGATAGAAAAAGATCAGTCTCAAATGTTCACGTGTGATAGTTCATCATCCAAATCGATGTTTTTGTATTTTATCGCAGGTAAAAATTGCCTCTGTGCATTTGATTCATGTATTGTTACATATAGTTCATCGGAATTAATCAGTTATGATATTGCCTTACCTTTGACTACGTACTGCGAGAACAACCCCTAACCAAACTTGACGACCTGCAGCCAGGCTAAATCAGTGGGTTTCAATTAACTCATAATGCTACTTATCAGGTACATCTTTGTTACTGCTATAGTCCCTTGACACCAGTTACTTGCGAATTATCGGTGAAATGTTCAATTTCAAAGGTGTGCATTATCAGAAGTTTTTGCGTATGCTGTATGATCTTTTATGGCTTCACAAGTCATATGTTAAATATCTTAATTCACAAAATGACACAAAATGATACAAAGTAACAAAGAAAAAAGAGGAGTTACTGGCTCAGTTATGTGGCAGAAGTCACCATGGAGCTATACAGTACATCAAAATCAATACATCAAAATACATCACACAAAATTTGAGAGCGTAGAATTTTAATCATTTTCTTATCTCAGTAACTTCTTAATTCTCTCGTTTATGATATGAGGAGGTAACAGAACAATGAGTACGTCATTATATAGTTCTAATATTCTATGTAATTATAGATTATATTATAGATGTAAAATATTTGATACTTTTGTCACATTGACACGCATAACGACGTGCTACAATGAACCCATGGATTCCAGGACTGGGTGCCAGAGATGATTCAGCGTGTCCTGTTCCATTAGCCGTACCCATCATGTATCTATAACAGCTAGACAAAAGCATTATAGTACACAATATAGGAGTATAATTTCTCGTGTTTACCCTTAGGGTTGCCAAAATTGCTAAGTGATGAAATATCTGCAGCATGCTCTGTTAATAGTTACAACATATCCTGTGTATGCTGACATACCGACACGATTTTGCTACGCTGAGGTGTTGGATATGAACTTAGCATTTACAAAAAAGAGCTAATGTTAAAAAGATGAGTTTTAAATTATACACTTAGATATACAAAATATCTTCTCCATAAAATATTCATGGTTTCTTAGTTGCTATTGTCTCTCTTAAAGGAAATATTCTGAAGTATTAGACGAAAAAAATCGAGGTCGAAAAGTACTGAAATTTGTCAAAGAAAACAGTGCTGAATTCAACAGGAAAAGCATTTTCAAAAACTCATACATTCCTTTCTGATGACAACAAGAAAGACGTATTTTGATAATATGGTAATGCAACTAATTCAGTATTACTTTTGCTTTCAAAACAATGTACCACAGTGAGCATTCATTGGTAACTTCTTTTGACCTCTCGTCTTAAAGATCATCGCTAAGATAATACGCCTTGCATTGGGTTCCTCTACAACCTAGTACAGACTTTAACTTGAGCGTTGCACGCTGACTAACAGGGCGGTGGGGACACTATGACGGGCTTTGTCCAAAACTTTTCAGAGGAGACACGTCTCTGACCCTCACAGTTTACTTATGTTGATGTCTTACATATTTTTGTTAGCAGCATATTATTCTATAAGCAATAAGCAATTAGCACCTCGGTTCAGCTTTACATACAGGTACATCGATGATGTTTTGTCGATTAACAACCCCGTATTTGAGGATCACCCCAACATCATATATCCAAAGGAACTCGAGATAAAAGATACTACAGAGAGCGCATCTTCTGCTTCATACCTCGATATACTGCTATCAATTAGTAACGATGGTTCATTAGTAACCTCTCTCTATGACAAACCTGACGATTTCAATTTCATTATTACCAACTTCCCTTTTCTGAGTAGCAACATACCTTCCACGAAAGTACTCTCACAATGTTATATTGAGGAACGTTTGAAATTGTTACTGAAGAAGTTCTATGGTCGTTATAGGGATCTAATGCAATTTCAGATTCCTCTTTCAAGAATGTTAACCGATATTTTGGGACCTGACCATACAACATAACCATCTTAACTTTTTGACTATACATGATTTGACATAATATGTATATACATGTAGATACAGACCTTTGCTCAACTGTGTTTCCGACACCGGAATTTAAGACAGGCAGCATTTCTTGCCTTGAATGAAAAATTTGACTTCGTGTCCCTGTCTCCTTCGTATGTTCATGCGTGTATATTTATGTATTTACCTCCTCAACTTGAAAGGTCGTTGCAGGACTTTTGCGACAGGTGTTGCATGCAACCAGGGGACGCTTACTCCTCCCGGTCACCTGGTCTCACCTCGATTTTATTAGGGCGCATTTATCTGAATATGACACTAAACACGATATTGTCCCATTTATTCCATGGACTATGAGATATGGTTTACCCTTCGGTACTTCTTCGTTTTTTACTCTATAAACGTTTCGTGTGTAAAAATTTTATGACCTCTTGTTGATCCTTGTTCTCTGTATGAGGATTATTTATGAATCTTTAAATATGTATCCTTTAATTGTGCTGCTATTCCGGTGAGTGGGAACCTTAACCACACAAATTTTGTGACGTTTGTTTCTTTATTTGAACGTCCTAAGTCGGTATCGTAACAGCAGCACAATCGAATATTTTTTCAGTGTATATTTTATTATCATCATAGTTTATGTGATGCCCTTTGTGATTTGTATCATACAGCTTTGTCAGATGTCTTCAGTTTTCTCTTTGTTCTTTATATGGAGGATTATTTATGAATTTTTAAATGTGCGTCCTTTGATTGTGCTGCTTTTGTGTTGAGTGGGAAGTTGGGCACCCCTAAACCGGTTAACCACACCAATAGAGTGACTTTTTTATTTTGACCGTCCTTAGTCGATGTCATAACTGTAGTACAATCGAATATTTTTGTAATGTCGTTTTCTTGACTATTATCATATTCAATGCGCATATCCTTTGTGATTTGTGCCATACAGCTTTGTCACATGTGTTCTGCCTTCTCTTTTATTGTTTGAATTGATTGATTAGATTTGATTGAGCCACATTCACAACAGATGTTTACAATGAAGTAAATGTTATAAAATTTATAAGTGGTGAATTCCTTTGTAAGGAGTATAAGCTTTTGCAGCACGAATGAGCTGAGAGACCCCATATAGGTGCGAATTGTGCTATATAAATAAGAAAAATTTATGATAAAAAATAAACAATAAAGAAGTACCGAATGGTTTACCATATCTTGTAGTACACGGAATAAAAGGAAAATATCGTATAGTGTAATATTCAGACAAATACGTACCCCAATTAAATCGAGGTTATATCAAGTCCCCGGGAGGATTGCGCATTCCCTGTTTGTATGAAGCACCCGTCTCGAAAGTTCTGCAACATCTTTTCTCGTTGAGGACGTAATTCTCATACAGTTTATAAGTAAAAACCGAAGAAGTACCAAAGGATTAAACCTGATTTCGAAAACCATGGCATAAAAGAATAATATCGTGTACAATGTCCTGTTCAGACAAATAAAACCTCAGTTAAATTGAATGAGGCCATATGCATATCATTTTATGACGAGGTCAAATGTTTAAGTACGAAGTGAATGAGCGATTGTACAGTATGGTGTTGTCTGTGATCTCAGTTTTCTGTGGATATGTAGTAATAGGTATCAAATGAATGATTATTGATGGATAAAACATCGTGAAAGCAATGGCCAATTGCTTTATTAACGTAACTACTGGTATGAATGTTACTAACAGCAACCTATCACGAAGAGAATATATGGACCACTGAAAGTCAGAGTTACAAATAGGTGCCCGGACGGACTAGCGTTCAAAAACGTAAATGTTATAAGAGCAAATTTATTACCACGTTTGGCCTAAAAGTAAAGCCATAAACCCAACCTAAGTAAAGCCATAAAACCAACCTAAGTAAAGCCATAGAACCAACCTAAGTAAAGCCATAGAACCAACCTAAGTAAAGCTATAGAACCAACCTAAGTAAAGCCATAAAACCAACCTAAGTAAAGCCATAGAACCAACCTAAGTAAAGCCATAGAACCAACCTAAGTAAAGCCATTAAACCAACCTAAGTAAAGCCATTAAACCAACCTAAGTAAAGCCATAGAACCAACCTAAGTAAAGCCATAGAACCAACCTAAGTAAAGCCATAGAACCAACCTAAGTAAAGCAATAGAATCAACCTAAGAACAGGGCTCTGCGTGTGGGAAATACTTTAAGAATAGTTTATCAACTTTTATCACAGTGAGTTGGAAGTATATATTTTAGGTCATTACAGAAGTACTGAAAGCAAATGATGACAACATTGTTTTAATGTCGATTTTATAACGAAGTATCCGTTAAATGTTGACATCTTTTTACCTAAATGGTGCTTGCTTAAAGAATCACGTTAGATAGAGTAATATTTTATGACGACTGATAAAGTTCATTAACGTTTACGAGAGTGAATGTTCTAGCTTACAATGATATTACTGCCGTTTTCTGATATAATTTGACCTCGTCTTAAGGAAAACTTTTCGTAGAGCGAATGTTCGTTTAGGCGATATAATCTGGCGTCTACAGTTAATACTTTAATGTTACCTAGCACAATTTGTGAGGTAAACGCCTTCTGATGATATATCTCCTGCCATGATGTATTAAACTTTATTAGTAATACATCAAATCACTGGGTATCTGTTATATCCTATTCCGATATCGTTAACAATAAATCATCAAATCCCGAAAACATGGATACGTGTATATTTCTTAATGATTCTAAAACTAAGGAGTGCTACTGTTTTCACTCTGCTCTTCAGATATTTATATGTTATGAGAATTCCAATCATTTGGACACGAGCATCACTTACATAAGACATATGTTGTTGAAAATCACACAAAATGGTGCACAAAATTATAACTTATATATTTTCTAATATTTCTTTTGTTTAACGCTTTAGTGAATGTCTTATATTAGCTGCTCTACTTGTACTTTTACTTTATTGTGCTATATTGTGTTCTGTATATATTACATTAATATGATTTCAATAGAATCCCATAAAATATATAGGACTTTCATTAAGCTCCAATTCAGGTAGGTTATTTAGTTTTGTTTGCACTGTTAGTCATACGTTTCTTATGCAGCGGAGTCGGATATCATTGTTCAATTCTTCGTTAATCGTCACCAAAGATATGAAATAATCCTGGCGTGAAATTACAAACATCATATCTATCTACTATACCTCGATAGTAAAATTTATGACTATGAATTAGAATGGTTTCATTGATACTAATCATATTGGATTTAAGTACTAATACCCCATTGCATACCCCAAAATTCACCAAAGACAGTTATTGATGATCAGATATCAAAAGGCAAAAAAATATTGTAGCATTTATTTTTATGAAAACAACAAGTGAAGAATGTGGAGAATTTGGCTCTTTCAAAAACTTTTAAAATATGGTATTCCTCATATAGAATAAAATTCATCAATGGCTTGAGTAATTAATTTGATTTTGAAAATGAAGATAAATTGGGTCATTTATTAAGCCCCACGTTATTTACTTTTACATTAATGACTTCATCATAATGTTAGATTAAAGAAAAACTCAAATTATGTGGATGGCACTTAAGATTATGTTATAACGATATTGACAGAAAGCAAAGTACATCTTCATAATTCTGTTGACAAACATGTTGGCAGACTTTGAAAGTACACGTTTAAACTCAAAAATTGTAGAATAAAAAAGTATTCAATCACAATAGGAAATCTCATATTAATGCATTTAGGTATGAATTTTCCGCAAAAAATAGGATTTCTTTAAAATAAGATTGGTTAAAGTGATATACTAAAATTTATCGAATAATTTTGAGTGCTTTGGCATGACAAAGGTACATACATTTTCCTTCACTATTAATTCCATAAACTGTTATTTTAAAAGAAATTATACAGATTTTTTATGCATTTTATGTGACTTTTCTTTGAAAATGTAAAAGACAAGGTTAAATCCTGAAGTTGCAAAAGAATTTATTTTGAGCAATTTTGGCCTCTTTTCCTTTTACTTGAAAAAAATCTATGTAATCAAATTTTTCTCAATTTCTATTTTAATACATTTGAAAAAAAAAATAATAAAAAGGGGAAATTTGAAGGAATCAGAGGAAATTCAGAATATGGTTCATTTCTCTCTTGTTTAGGAATTTAGGAATCATATGTGAGTGAAATAGTTTACATAACAGATATATTTTGACTTTTTTTCTGTAAATATTTTCTTTATCAAAAGCAATATATATATATTATTGGTTTTGACACCACTTACTTTAGTATTTTGCATTGAAATATTTAAGAATATTTTAATCATCTTGTTCATGACTACCATATCAGTCCATTTTCTTTGATTTATAACAGAAATGTCCATACTTTTTTAAATCCAATTTCTCTAGAATGGTCAAAATAAGCATTTATATAAAATGATTTTTGTTAATCTTAAAGTCTAATATTTGTTTTCATGTATATCTTGATGTTGTACATAAACTAAGAGGGTTCAAAACCTTTTATTACTTTATCGCATCAGGTTGCAAAAAGTCACACGCCTTTACCATCGCCAATATTACCCTAAGATCATCGCTTATACAGTAAGTCATATCGTGGACCCCCACAGGTTAAACTTCATTACTGAGCACAGGTCAACATTCATTACTCAATTGGTTGTGTTAAGCAGTTATGGACCTTTCTTCCCACTCACCACAACGGCAGAACAATTAAACGATATACATATAAAATTTATACTCCATATATAGAGATCATAGACCATCAGGCTCTAGGAGGTGGAGAATGACCCTGGACATAAGACCTTACCTGGCAAAGAGACACTTTTATATACCCCTGCAAGGTAATATATGGCTTTGGGTTCTGTGTAATGATTAAGTGTAAGTTAAAATGTAATATTTAATTTTCTCATATGTTTCTATAGTGAACCAAACCTACATTTGGACCCCTTCACAAGGGTGAGATGGGCCCTTGGTTGCAAAACAAAAGCTGATTGCCCATCTAGAGATATAGATCTAACACTGTATCAAAGATAAAGAGATTACCTTTTATAACTTCTGAGAATTTTGGTCAGACAAGTTCATGGCAAGACGAAGAGGAAGAGGAGAAAGAGGAAGAATAATAATGAGAGGAAACCGTGAAAAAACTATACAACTATACGTCGTCTTAATAATAATGAGAAACAATGTAAAAAACACTTTCAGTCGCCGAAATGGTGCAAAAACAGTAAGTCGACTAACTCCATTTGGGTTACTTAAAAACGATGCAAATACATGTAGATCACCAAACTCCATTTGGGCGACTTAATTAGCATTATTTCATTTGACCGTGCTAAGTTGGTGCTTCAGCTGCATTTAGACTAATGCGAACCCCAATAAAATCGAGGTGAGACCAGGTGCCCGGGAGGAGTAAGCGTCTCCTGGTTGCATAAAACAGCCGTCGCAAAAGTCTTGCAATAACCTTTCAAATCGAGGAGGTAAATTCATAAATATACACGCATGAGCATACAAAGGAAACAGGAAGTCAAATTTTCCCATTCAAGGCAAGAAATGCTGTCTGCTTGAAATTCCGGTGTCGGAAACGCAGGTGAACAAATATCTGTACATACATGTATACACGTATTATGTCAAATCAAGTATAGTCAAAAAGTTAAGATGGTTATTTAGTTTTGTTAGGTCCCAAAATATCGGTTAAAATTCTTGAAAGGGGAATCTGAAATTGCAATAGATCCCTATAACGACCATAGAACTTCCTCAGTGACAATTTCAAACGTTCCTCAATACATCCTTGTGAGAGTAGTTTCGTGGCAAGAAGTCTCGCCCTCAGGGGGCAATTTTCGTATTTAGAGCATGCCCTGGCATAGCGTATAAGTTGTAAAATGAAGACGCCATATGCGGGAGAGAAAGGTATGTTATTACTCAAAAAAGGAAAGTTGGTAATAATGAAATTGAAATCGTCACGTTTGTCTTAGAGAGAAGTTACTAATGAACCGTCGTCACTAATTGATAGCAGTATATCGAGGTATGAAGCAGAAGATGCGCTCTCTGTAGTATCTTTTATCTCGAGTTCCTTTGGATATATTATGTTGAGGTGAACCTCAATAATACAGGATTGTTAATCGAAAATTCTTTAGCAATTCATAATGTAAAGCAATCATTAAAGTTTTTTAAAGGTGGTCAAAGTCTACGGTCAAAGACATTAGGTCAAAAGTTTAAGTACCAAGTCAAAGCCTTGGTCATGAGAAATCGACATGTGAATTACCAAAGCTGTACCTTTTCCAGCTCAAAAATATATATATTACGTCTTTGGACGACAAGGCGAGGTATGTCATTAGCTCTCTGGGCTTTTGTTCCGACCAGCTTATAATGACAAATTGTGTTTAGGGGTTACCATACTTGTGCTTTACAAAAACTGACAGGGTATCGGCGAATACCCTGTCAGCAATTGAGTTTCACTGCGAGACGTTAGTCGAGCTGTCAAACATGACAGAGATTCACCTCGGGGAAAGTGAGGAAGTTACATATCTGACTCAACCACATCTTAAGGAAGGTTATGATTTAACCACATGACAGAAACCACCTCAGGAGAAAGAGAGATAAATTCGACATACGAAGCAGAATTCATACAGTTTCTGCTCTCTCAAGGCAATAAACAATTAGGATCTAGGTTCAAGTTTACATACAGATATATCGATGATGTTTAGTCGATAAACAACCCTGTATTTGAGGATCACCTCAACATCATATACCCAAAGGAACTCGAGATAAAAGATACAACAAAGAGCGCATCTTCTGCTTCATACCGATGACGATGTTTCATTAGTAACCTCTCTCTGTGACAAATTTCATTATTACCAATTTCCCTTTTCTGAGCAGCAACATACCTTCCTCTCCCGCATATGGCGTCTTCATTTCACAACTTATATGCTATGCCAGGGCATGGTCTACATACAAAAATTTCGTCCTGAGAGCGAGGCTTCTTGCCACGAAACTACTCTCACAAGGATATATTGAGGAACGTTTGAAATTGTCACTGAGGAACGTTCGAAAATGTCACTGAAAAAAGTTCTATGGTCGTTATAGGGATCTATTGCAATTTCAGACACCTCTGTCAAGAATGTTAACCGATATTTTGGGACCTTGCCATACAAAATAACCATCTTAACTTTTTGACTATACTTGATTTGACATAATACGTATATACATGTATATACAGACATTTGTTCACCTGTGTTTCCGACACTGGAATTTCAGGCAGGCAGCATTTCTTGCCTTGAATGGGAAAATTTGACTTCCTGTTCCTGTCGCCTTTGTATGTTCATGGGTGTATATTTATGAATTTACCTCCTCGACTTGAAAGGTTGTTGCAGGACTTTTGTGACGGGTGTTGCATGCAACCAGTTGACGCTTACTCCTCCCGGTCACCTGGTCTCACCTCGATTTTATTGGCGTCGCATTTGTCTGAATATGACACTAAACACGATATTGTCCCCTTCATTCCATGGACTTCGGTACTTCTGCGTTTTTTAAATAAAACGATATAGAGCACAGAATTCTAAGTGCCAAATTGTTATTAAAGAAAGAAAGCAAAGTTATGGACTCTACCGTACGGAAATATACAGTATTTAAAGTACTGATATAAAAAAAACACGTAAAAACATCATAAAAAAATTTCGATAATAGTGCAGTTAATATTCCGACTTAGGACGGTGATTTCATATTACATTAGTCAATATTTAATAACAATTTATAGAATTTAAAACAAGCTTATAAGAAGGGATATATGTCCGATGTCGGATTTGGTTATTTATGCATGCGATTGTCAATTTTTACTGACCAGGAGTATATACTTGTAATACAGTCGTTTTCCTAGTTCCGAATATTTTCCAGTTCCGAATAATTTAAAAAGTGTAGCCCACCAGTTCTTTACAGACAGAGCGTATCATACAGAACTTTTTATTTCATAAAGACAATTCATAAAAGTATTAAAAAATATAAGAATTTTCTTTGAAAGTGAAAAAAGGTCTCAAGATACAGCACTTTGAATCTAGTTGGTATAGGCGAAATTGTTCATTCCGCCATTTTGTTACTCGAAATTGATTCGTTTTTTGATTTCGTATTAGATTAATATAAATGACAAATAATTCTATGCCTTATCGTTATAAAGACTAAGTTTCCGATTATATATTCCACCCTTTTTATTACAATTTAGTGGCACAACAGTCCAATACCATGCGTCTGAATGTTTGTTGACATTTTCCTAGTTCCGAACAGCTGAAATTCGTGTGATTGGAACATGCATTTTTTCGCGGAATTTGAACCTTATTGTCATAAGGTCATCTAACAAATAAACACTAGATCTATCAGTTTTACAAACCATCGTAGTCACAAATACGGCATATTACTAACTTATTTTCCGATATAAACAAACAACATATCATGACAAACTAGAACTACATTCGTCTGCTGTGACATAATGACGTTATGCGCAAGGCAGGTGCGTGCGGCCATGGTTAATGAGGCTCCATACGGGGAGAACAATGTAATAATGAATTGACGTGTACAAAAGAATGGATGAATTTGCATGCTGGGCAGATGTGTTATACAGATTTAACGGACAATACAGAGGCGGATACAGAAAAGTCAATGGCGGTTGGGAAGGGGGTGCACAATTGAAACCCAAGGCTTCATTGAGACACGAAGCTGCTGCTGGTACGGCCCGGGTTCGGGGGAGCTCCCCTGGAAACTTCGGTAAATGGTTTTTAGAATGCTGCATTTTGAAAGTGAAATTTCAAAAGGAAAATAATAATAATTATTATTAAAGAATTAATAATAATAATAATAATAAAAACCAAAAAAAAAAAAAAAACCCCACAAAAACAAAACAAAAGTGTCAAGACAGCTTCGCGTGAAGCTTCCATTTCTGAGTCTATTTTACCTCTTGTAATTAATGTGATAATAAAGCATTATCTAGTGTTGTGCATGGGAGGCAAGTTAAGACCAGGCGAATGCAAGAGTTGGGTATTCTATGCGGCAGATGCAAAATACCTGAGGGGTCCAAGTTGTTCCTGCGTTCACTGAGTATTTCAACTTTGAAAGAAAACGGGAACATACTCCAAGTTACTTAAGTTTCGCGGCCGCAAACTATTTTGAGTAAATCAAATTAGAGACTCCAACTTTGTAAAGAACAGATTAACATTACATCATTATTATAATAATATTTAAGGTCATATGTAAGGTTTATATACATTCCCCTAGATCATCTTTATGTATATATATATATATATATTTTCTTCGTCAGGACACGGAGTGGACAGAAAGTTGTCACTAATCAACGTCGTATAGAAATAAAACTAATTACAATCTTCCACCCCCATTCCTTTGAGCAGCACACGATTCGCGAGCGCAGTTTTCTTTCCTCTCTCCCATCTCAAACTCTACTTTCCTCCAATCTAGTATGCGTTTCTTCTCCATGTTCTCACGCCCTTCCCCTCAACCTCCCTCTTATTTACCGGTATAGGTGGATCTAGACATTTTAAATTGGAAAGGGGCAGAGTTTGACATTTTTCAGCCACACCAATTCAACTTTATTTTTGAAACATCAATTTATGATTCTATATCCCCAGGCTGCGTTACGAAAGGTAAAATTTACAATGTTAAAGTCTGACCCCGCCCACCATAATCACATGATTCCTCTGAAGTTTGGATAGCCCTGAAATGAATTTACAGTTCAGGTTTGTTTAATATTGTTTAAAAATTTTGTTCCACTTTTTAAACCAACCATGAGTTTGCTCCTAAAATACATGCTAAAGGGGGAAAAGCGTCGGTACACAAAATTTTGTTTATGCATGAAAAGACAATGGGGCATACAGGATAAAAGGAAGGAAACAAAGGCGGGTGTTGTATTGAGAAGAGAGAGTATAAGGAGACTGGCAAATTTAGAGGAAGGAAATTGAAACTCTGCACTTCTTTCATGAGAAAAGGGAGACGGGAATACCAGCAAGCAGAAAGAAATTAAGGAAAGGGCGCAATACAGGGAAATTACGAGCTCTTTGAAAATAAAAGATTGGTTTGAAGCAGAATAAAAGGGATTTGGTGGGATTTTTGTTGTTGTTGGGGGTTTTATTTTGTTGTTGTTGTTGTTTTTTTTTTTATTTTTTTCTAATCTTTGTTTGTTTGGGGGTTTTTTTTGTTTGTTTACTTGTTTTCTTTCTTTCTTTCTTTTTTGTGTGGTATTGTACATATATAACCATTTGTGGCCAAAAAGAAAATAAAACTTATTTCGACTCTCATCACATCTGTGTTTCATTCAGAGGTTCCATTCCTATCTATTTCAGCATTTCCTTATCATTATCCTAATCCACACACATACACACAATGTCTTAGCTAAAGCGTGCACATCTAAATATCACTGCTCAATTTAAACTCCTCTTTTTAAAACACTCACATGGAACTGTGAAGTTATGTATACTTTGAACTTATTATCGAAGCAATGTCACAGATTTGACGTCACCTTTAAAAAGTGCATGTAAATGCTGAAAAAAAAAATATATTCGTATACACCTATATATGTGAGAAGGATTAAAATTGTTATAGATGTCATCTTTAAATTAATCTTTAAAGTTGAAGGTATGGAATACATTATCGGAAAGTCGGCGATTAATGTATCGTACCGATATCTGTTTGTCCTCAATTTTTTTCCATTTTCTAAACTGTCATGTAGACACACATAAATGTATAACCGATTTTCATTGTTTTAACAGCAAAAATCTCAACTTTGAGTGAAAAAAAGGAAATTTTCAATCTTACATTTTATTAAAGACGGTTGACAATATAAATATATCACTGTATACCCCATTTGAGGCCCCTTTGTGATACCAGTTCGGAACCGGAAACGTTATTCGGAACTGGGAAAATTACCACTGCTGAAATATCCCATAATACTATGATGTATAGTACGACTTTTACTAATGTGGTTGATAAATTCATTCATTAGACTACACTTAACTAATTGATACCACATAAATTCATCTTTTCTCCCTTTCTACAACGAAGACGACAAAAAATCAGAAACCTGTTCGGAACTGGGAAAACGACTGTAGCGAAAGGCACGTTATAGTTAATGTAACCTGTATAGTGTAAAAGAGAAATCAGAAGACATCTGACCAAGCGGTATGACAAAAATTACCAAGAACATACACATAAAACAGGATAATAGTAAAGTATACTTGGAAAACAACATTACAGAAATATTCGATTGTACTGCAGTTACGTTACCGACTTAGGACGGTCAATTAAAGTAAAATACGACAGTAATTGGTGTCACTCAATTGGTGTAGTTAAACGGTTTACGGGCACCCACATTCCCACTCCTCGCAAAATAATCCTTCATAGAGAAAACAAGGATAAACAGGTTTCCCAAGACGAGAGGTCATGAAAATACTTTCACACGAAACGTTTAAAGAATAGTATGGATATGTAAGGAATATATAAAGACGCACAATTTTCTATCGTCTAACACTGTATTACAATAAACTGACGATAACATGTAACCGTATACCTGATTATTAGACTTCTATTGTATAACACTGTATTACAATATACTGACACTAACATATTGCCGTACAGCTGATTATTAAACTCCTATCGTCTAACACTGTATTACAATATACCGACGCTACTGTATAACCGTACAGCTGGTTATTAGACTTCTATTGTCTAACACGTTATTACAATATACTGACGCTAACGTATAACCGTACACCTGATTATTAGACTTCTATTGTATAACACTGTATTACAATATACTGAAACCAACATATAACCGTACAGCTGGTTATTAGACTCCTGTCCTCTAACACTGTATTACAATATACCAACGCTAACATACTGCCGTACACCTATGGTCTAACACTGTATTACAATATACCGACGCTATCATATTGCCGTACACCTGATTATTAGACTTCTATTGTCTAACGCTACTTTTGCTACTGAGATGGTTGCATCATTCAGACGATTCCTGAAACTCTCGAGAGAATTCGGAAGAAGTAATATTTCATTTCATTCCTCTTGTGGGTTATTTTCGAAGCCAAGTTATTGGGGTCCGGACTGGTTTAATTGTTATTCAAGTATAGTTTACTGTGTTGGAGCACATCTTAATTGACTGATTCCATTAAATCAAATTGTAGGTCACATAATGGGGGTAAATTCATTATGAAATTATGAATTTCTTTGACATACTTCCAATAATGTTTCATAATATTTTGATATATAATGTTACCGATACAAGATCACTAAAGCCACCATACTGATAATGAATAATTCTGTTGGATATAAATAGATATGCAGTCAATATCCAGGTTATCCGTTTATTCCCTCTCGGTGACTGCTCATTTAACAGGTTTATATATTTTTATTAAGTCTATATTACTTTTTTTTTTTTTTTGCTTTCCAATTCAATAAACCAGTTAAACCACTTCAGTAAATAGGGAATTTTGTGCTATTTTCACTAATTTCATTTACTGTTTAACAAGCAATGTTATATTTTCAATTTAAGGTAGAAAAATCCGACGGAGGCACTTTTCTGATAAATTACAGTTGAAATCGCTTTTAACTAATGCATTGAGATTAGTTTCAAATGGAAAAGGTCTGGTAATTTTCTAATCTTTCACAATTAATCTATACAATGACCTAATATTGGATACAAGAAGATTAGATTTTTTTACTTTAAGTCTTCTAGATCTTTAAGTCGGTTTTTTTTTTTTTTTGGATTTTCTTTATTGTCGAAAATATACTCTGTATACAAACAAACATTTTGTCAAATATATATATATTTTTTTTTAATATTCTGTATTTTGAAATCTTCATTAATCAATAATTGTCACTTTGTACGTCCTGACTTATAGAACATTCCGATGTAAATCATGTTACACTGATGGATGTATGGATGCATGGAATACGTATGAGGGAGAAAGAAAAAAGAGGAGTTACTGACTCAGTTATGTGGCAGAAGTCACCATGGAGCTATAAAATACATGAATATAAATAATATACTAGCACATATAACACATTACAAAAATATTTGATTGTAGTGCAATTACGATACCGACTTAGGACGGTCATTTAATTTGACAAAAGCCAAACAAATGATGTGGTTAAGCAAATGGAGAGAGCGACGCATATTTATATTATTTAATTTACAACTGTATACAGAAATTATAAAAGGAACATAGAAATCAGACTCACCCAGATGACGGAAGTCGCCACAAACATCCAGAACAAACAGAAGAGGCTCATAAAACGAGAGAAAAAAGAGGAGTTACTGGCTCAGTTATGTGGCAGAAGTCACCATAGAGCTATACAGTACATGAATATAAATAATATACTAGAACATATATCACATTACAAAAATATTTGATTGTAGTGCAATTACGATACCGACTTAGGACGGTCATTTAATTTGACAAAAGCCAAACAAATGGTGTGGTTAGCCGGTTTACGGGCCCACCTTCCCACTCACCGTAACAGCAGAACAATCAAAGGACTTACATTTAAAAATTTATAAATAATCCTCCATGTAAAGAACAAGGGTCAACAGGTATCGCATATTGAGAGGTCATAAAAATATAAACACGTAAGGTATTGTAAAATACATAATGGTATAAAAATATATGCGACATCAACATGATAAACCGTGCTCTGCCAGTCTGAAAGCGAGCTAAGACCCTAGATCTGTAGGAGTCCCGACTAACAGTCAGAGGGGACGAGGTTCAGGACCATGTCTCCTCTGAAAGAGGTTTGGACAAGGCCCGTCATATAGTCCCCACCGCCCTGTTAGTCAGCGTGCAACGTTCAAGTAAAAGTCTGCATAAGGCTGTAGAGGGGCCAAATACAAGACCTATAGTCTTTTTGATGATCTCAATATCATATTGTCTATTTATAAGACGTTTGATTATTTTATTACATGATAAAATAACGTTATCGGAGCCTTTTACTTTCCTTAGTTTATATACGAGATCACCGTAAAAATAAGAATGGGAAATTCCATTGGATACATACTGTTGAAAGGAAATATTTCCAAATTTAGATAGAAGTTCTGAATAAGATCTGAAGAATTTGCCGAATGTTTTTATTAGCTTGTGATATCTGTAACCCTGAGTTAAAAGTTTAGTAGTAATTTGTAAATTTCGTTTATGAAAGTCCAAAACATCGGTGCAGCCTCTGACAAATCGAACTAATTGAGATATATAGATACCATATGATGGGAGTCGAGGGACATCGCCATCCAAGTAAGGGAAATTTACAATAGGAAATCCAAAATCCTCACGTTTATCATAAATATTAGTATATATTAGGTGGTTGATAATTTTGATGTTTAAATCTAAGAAAGGTGTAGATTTATCTCAAGTATTAGCTTTATTCAATGTGAGCTCTGGTGGATAAATTTCTGATATAAATTGTTCGAATTCAGGGTTGTCGATAACCAAAATATCATCCAGATATCTACAAGTATTATTGAATTTGTCAATGAGGTCAAAGCGTTTTGATTTTTGAAGAGAAACCATAAAATCCCTCTCATAACAATAAAGAAATAAATCTGCTATCAGAGGCGCGCAGTTAGATCACAAAACAGAAGTTCATAAAGAGACGTTACATAACAGGAGTAAGCTCATAAAGAGACGTCACAAAACTGGAGTAAGCTAAAATAGATATCACCAAACAGGAGTAAGTTGATAAATAGACATCAGTCATCACCAAGCAAGAGTAAGCCCATAAACATCACAAAACAGGAGTAATCTCATAACTAGACATCACCAAACAGGATTAAGCTCATAAATAGATATTACCAAACAGGAGTAAGCTCATAAATAGACATCACCAAACAGGAGTTAACCGATAAATGAATTTCTACAGTTCATTGTCCTCTCTTCACTACAGCTATAGAAAAACCCATAAAAGTATATACTTGACGTAACAAAGTAGTCTGCCATTAAGCAAATGTGATTTGATTCGATTATATGCACTACTATATCTTCAAATATACATCAGTAATTCGTACTGCTGATGGCTATACCTATAAGTTCACATGGATTCATTTATATTGTTTTGTGTCGCAATGACAATTATATCGTAGTATGAATACTCAGAAATAGCTTCTTAATCCTCAAACCTTTACCATAAGTATAATGAAATCATATCTACTCGCAGAATACAGTACAAAAAGGGGTAAGTATAACGTATTCCTTAATCGCCACTATGTTTTACTTCAGCAAGTATTAGTATGGAAGTAACTATGTTGTAATGAAATATACAAAGATATATCATATTTTAACACAATTACCACTGAGTACTGTCCTAATTCCTACCTAGCACCATTTCCCTTACTCCAAACGGGCACGTGGTCTCACTTTGAATTTCAGAAATCCATAAAGGTGATTTGTCATTGTAGGTACATATATTGCAATTATCCTTCTGTATTCATTTCATGCGTGCATAAAAGAAAAGTTTTTGCAGCATCGGTACGCTTCTAAGGCGTGTAAAGCGGGTGTTGCTTGCCAAACAGAGACGCTTACTTCTCATGTGCACTTGTTTTACCATCATTTAACAAGGAGCCATGAATTCAGCGATGTCGATGGTATATGGTTGTAGTTGTATTTTTGTATCATTTGCCGTTGTACTGTGATTAATAGCATGATAATGGACCGTACTAATCATACGATGATTTAACATATATACTGGATATCAAACTAAGAGGTGATTTATATGCTTTAAATATATATTCAATTTCTATCAGCATCCTCTTTTGGCATTACTAGGCATTAAATACCACGCTACATTAGGAAGCTAGATTGTCAATCAAGAAATAGATTTCGATTACGTCGTGAATGATTTATAGACTGCGTAGTTCAATATAAGACTGAATAATTAATACTAAATTCTTCCTTTCAAATTAAATGCTAAAATCCCACTGTTGTATCATCATTAAAGTTCAAATACAAAGACAGAAACTGCACGGATCTGAAAAGTGTATTTGAAAAGAGAGCATTACTTGGTAAAATTGATATTGACTTAATATAAGGTAAAGAGCACTATTTAATGTACTATTGAAATAAAATTTAAATCATTAGATATAAATGACATATAAACAATCAATAGACGCAGTGCTATATATTTACTAGTATATCAGCTATATTGATAATGTGGAGAAAGGCTCCTTTAAAGTTTCTTAGATATCACTGACTTTAGACTGGGACAGTGACGAACTCTTCCAGGATTATTTATCAGGGATTAAATTCAGACTTGACAAACGCAGTACTGCACATCGCTTTTCAGCGATACTCTAATTATTCTTCTCGACATAATTTAACTGTTACACATTGGCCATGGTAGTCATATTTATTTTGTGTGTGCCATTTTGTGTGTGCAATCGTCAATATTAAACTGATGGATAAAACCAGCAATCCAAAATCATAAAACCGTAAGACATAAGAAATCAGCGAAAAGGAAATACAAATAGAACACAAACCATAGAGCATACATGAATTGCTAAATGGGAGTGAGATTAGATGCCCAAGGGCGGTAGGCATCTCCTGTATTCTAGCAACATCCGTCACTAACGTCCACAAGAAATCCTCAATCAGGTTAATACGACATACAGAAGGTGTGAATTTCAGGGTAACAATGGTTGGAATAGGTCTTAGTCCAGGATATTAGTCATTACTATGCGTAAGGAGATGCGATTTGACCATAGATCATTCTTATTAGCGTTTAGTCTACCACTTAAACATCTCTGGTTAAGAAGATCTGAAAATTACTTTGTCCTCAGATATAAGTCATTGCAATTTTACTTCGTTACGGCAAAATATATAAACTAAGATGGATATGCCATGTGCCGGTAATCGGATATTGCCATTCATATAAGGAATGTTTGTGCTGTTGAAATTTTAATCATCACGTTGCTCAAAGAATAAGATTTGCAGCTGGCCATAGGTGTCATATTACATAAATAAGAATAAGCATTGTTGCTCTTTGACGTTTCCTTAATTTCAGTTCACTTGGATAAATGATGTTAATGATACTATGGTTATCCACGAAATTAGGGTTATTAATTCACAGTAAGCCATTAATATATCTGTAAGAGGAAACGAAAGGTCAATTATTCTTCCATCATTTCGACAGCAAACAGGAGTAAATTCAGCTTCGTATGCAGTTTCGAATACTGACAATCTGCACAAAAATCTTAAATGTAGTCGATCCGACAGTTCAACATAAATCAGTCCATTGGCCCATCTTCCTACTCACCGTAAAAGCAATACAAACAAATTAGTGTGGTAAATCAATCAATTGGCCCACCTTTCTACTCCCGAAAAAGCAATACAAACAAATTGGTGCGGTTAATCAGTCAAATGGCCCACCTTCATACCCACCGTAAAAGCAATACAAATAAACTGGTGCGGTAAATCAGTCAATTGGCCCACATTCCTACTCACCTTAAAAGCAATTCAAACAAATTGATCTGGTACATCAGTCAATTGGCCCACATTCCTATCCACCGTAAAGAAATACAAATAAACTGGTGCGGTAAATCAGTCAATTGGCCCATCTTCCTACTCACCGTAAAAGCAATACAAACAAATTGGTACGGTAAATCAGTCAATTGGCCCACCTTCCTACTCACCGTAAAAGCAATACAAATAAATTGCATTAATAATCGTCTATATACAAAACAGGACTCAACAGGTTACTCATGTTGAGAGGTCATACAATTATGAATATTATTATGCAAGAATAAAGATGTAACAAATATTAAGTGAAATTAACATGTGCAAACCATGCCTAGGATCCAGCAACAAAACGTTGATTCCACGGATCATTGTCCATGTAAGTATACAATATGCATAAGGCCATTCTAAATCTTATGTACTTTTGTGAATACTAAATGTACTTAGAACAGATTTATGTCATTCAGTTTCGAAATAGAAACATTTGTAGGAGCACAAGTAAGATTTCCAGGAGCTGAAACTAAT
The DNA here is from genome assembly GCA_035048485.1 of Pteria penguin. NCBI lineage: Eukaryota > Metazoa > Mollusca > Bivalvia > Pterioida > Pteriidae > Pteria > Pteria penguin. Next base: position 3,040,083 of record CM068585.1, on the reverse strand, counting down.
TCTAAGTCCTTCACGATGTTGTCAAAATAGTATTTCTTACATATAAATCTTAATTACCGATGTCATAATATAGTGCTTTTGGTTAAAGGTTATTTTTCGTCACATCTGGGCATCTGAATAAGAGATTCAACCCTTTCATTAAATGGAAATAGTTTCAAACATTGTCTTAACATAAAAGAAATTTAACCCGTGTGTAAAAGTAAAAGAGATTCAAGCTTTGTATTAAAGTGAAAGAGATTCAAACTTTGTGTTAAAATAAGATTCCATCTTTGTGTTAAAGTATTAAGGACTCAACCTTGTGTTAACGTAAAAAAGATTCAACCCTTGTGTTAAAGTAAGATATTCAAACCTTGTGTTAAAGTGAATGAGGGATGTCGCCACGGACACACAGATAAAAGGGGGGATAGAAAAGAAGACATCTGACTCAGTAATAAGTGGGAAAGGAAAGAGGTCAGCTGACTCAGTTGTATGCGGGAAGTCGCTACGGACACACAGATAATAAGGGGGAAAGGAAATAGGTCAGCTGACTCATGATCAGTTGTATAAGGGAAGTCGCTACGGACACACAGATACTAAGGGGAAAGGAAAGAGGTCATCTGACTCAGTTGTATGAGGGAAGTCGCCACGGACACACAGATACTAAGGGGGAAAGGAAAGAGGTCATCTGACTCAGTTGTATGAGGGAAGTCGCCACGGACACACAGATACAAGGGGGAGACAAAAGAGGTCAGCTGCCTCAGTTGTATGAGTAAAGTCGCCACGGACATACAGATAATAAGAGATCAAAGGAAAGAGGTTAGCTGACTCAGTTGTATGAAGGAAGTCGCCACGGACACACAGATAATAAAGGGGAAACAAAAGAGGTCAGCTGACTCAGTTGTATGAGGGAAGTAGCCATGGACACACAGATATTTATTGGGAAAGGAAAGAGGACAACTGACTGAGCTGTATGAGGGAAGTGGCCACGGACATGTAGATAATAAAGGAGAAAGGAAGGAAGTCAACTGGCTGAGCTGTATGAGGAAAGTGGCCACGGACATACAGATAATAAAGGAGAAATGAAGGAAGTCAACCGGCTAAACTGTATGAGGGAAGTTGCCATGGACATGCAGATAATAAAGGAGAAAGGAAGGAAGTCAACTGGCTGAACTGTATGAGGGAAGTGGTCACGGATATGCAGATAATAAAGGAGAAAGGAAGGAAGTCAACTGGCTGAGCTGTATGAGGGAAATAGCCACAGACATGCAGATAATAAAGGAGAAAGGAAGGAAGTCAATTGGCTGAGCTGTATGAGGAAAGTTGCCCTGGATATGTAGATAATAAAGGAGAAAGGAAGGAAGTCAACTGGCTGAACTGTATGAGGAAAGTTGCCATGAACATGTAGATAATAAAGGCGAAAGGAAAGAGGACAATTAACTCAGTTGTATGAGGGACGTCATCAATGGTACGGAGATAATAAAAGAATAAGCACAAATATCCATCACAAATATGTTCACTGATAATGCCGTTTTGGTTTGTAATACTGATTTAAAACGGCCACCATGCCCTACATGTCACTCATGACACCATGGCACCGTGCAAAAATGGATAAATATTATAATAATATGTTACTCATGGCACTGTACAACAACGGATATTCATCATACATTTATATCACTCACAGCACCGTACAACGATAGATATTCATCACGCCACTAAGTCACTCATAGCACAGTACAACAACAATATTCATCATGCCACTAAGTCACTCACAGCACTGTACAACGAAGGATATTCATCATGCCAGCAACGTACAACGATAGATATTCATCATGCCATTATGTCACTCACTGCACCGTATAACGATAGTTATTCATCATCGCACTAAGTCACTCATCGCACAGTACAACAACGATATTCATCATGCCACTAAGTTATTCACAGCACCATACAACGATATTCATCATGCCACTAAGTCACTCACAGCAGAGCACAACGATGGATATTCATCATGCCACTAAGTCACTCATGGCACAATACAACGTTGGATATTCATCATGCCACTATGTCACTCACAGCACCGTACAACGTTGGATATTCATCATGCCACTATATCACTCACATCACCGTACAACGATGATATTCATTATGCCACTAAGTTATTCACAGCACTGTACAACGTTGGATATTCATCATGCCACTATGTCACTCACAGCACAGTGCAACGACGATATTCATCATGTCATTTAGTTATTCACAGCACCGTACAACGATGAATATTCATCATGCCACTACGTCACTCACAGCATCTTACAACGATGAATATTCGTCATGCCACTACGTCACTCACAGCACCTTACAACGATTGGTATTCATCATGCCACTATGTTACTCACAACACCGTACAACGACGGATATTCATAATGCTACTATGTCGCTTACATAACCGTACAACATCGGATATTCATCATGCCACTATGTTACTCATAACACCGTACAACGACGGATATTCATAATGCTACTATATCACTTACATGACCGTACAACAACGGATATTCATCATGCCACTAAGTTACTCACATCACTGTACAACAACGGATATTCATCATGCCACTTACTCACTTACTCACAATTCCGTACAACGGAGTCTATGCCATAGTACCGTAAAACGATGAAAATTCGTTGACCCTTGGAATTCAAAGGATAAAAGGTGTTCTACAGTAAACGGCATTGATGTCCAAATCACACGAATGCCATATAACAAGAGGTTATAGTAAACTAGCGAGCTATGGAAGCTTATAGCCACACATCATCAAGACGTACGTGTACAGGTGAACATTTTACAAGGGGTTATTGTGAAGTATTGCGTTATGCGAAGCATCAGTCTTACACCAACGAATAGGGGTGTAATATTACTCAAATCGTACCCTACGAAGGGAACTTCTTCTTTAAATATAATTCAAGAAAAAAAATTTCAACTCAACATTTTAATCAACTTGATTATCATTATTTCCACAAATGGAGTGGGAGATTTACCCAAACAAACCGCTTTCACACCAATCCGTCGACAATCTCAAAACGTGGCAATATCGAAAGATAATTTCCAAACAATGATAGCTTTATGTATCCAGACATGACACTGTCGATAACTATGAAAATTTGACAACATCCATATTCTCCAAATTTGACATAATTCCTCCAAGCATGACATAATTTCTCAAGACATGACATAAAATTTCTAAGAACATGGCATTTCATTTTAAAAACATGATATAATTTCATGAACATGACATAATTTCTACAAACATGAACAACGTCAATATTGTGAGAATAAAGCGGAATTTCACTGTAATTAATGATAATCGCCTCGTAATACTGCGATTTTTTGCCGTTTTGTTAAATTTTAGACATGGCTTTATTGCCTTATAGATAGCTTTGTAGTAAGGCAGATGAAAACGTTGTGAAGTGTTATATCAAGTACTGCACAACAATCAATCTTATTCACTATCGCTCAATGTTCGTACAGAAACTTTGACAAGCCAATAAGGAAAGCTAAGCCTACATTCTGAAATACATGCTTACCCTTATACCCTCCACAAATTACGTTCCGGCATTATGTATTATAGCATGACCATTGTTTTACTATATTGTTATTGCACAGTTGATTGTTTTTATATTTGATATCTCATGATTTTCATCTTGGAAATGGTCCCATTATTCATAATGTTTCGCTGGTATTAACTTTTTGTATATGGCAAATAGTGATTTCATTTTTTGTAGTTTAATACATACCATTTTATTCAATCAAATTGGTAGACAAATCAAAATCATGCTTTTTCATTATTTTTGTCTATATCTACATTTTATTACACAAAACATGTTATTGAAACACGTATTAAACGTCAAATTGTCAAGATTACTTTATATTCACCAAATATTTTACAATTTACAGAAGAATTATTACTGTACATCCGCATATTACTTCCCATAGGATTAGAGTTTTCGGCAAATTCACTTCGCTGGAAACATAAAATTCTAATTATATCTAAAACGACTTAGACCGATTTATTGATTACATTAAACGTCATGCGTGATTATATTACAATGAGTTTTTCCCCTTGTGGATTACTGCATCTCCAGAAAGACAAAACACAGATCATGTGTGATGTCATATACATGTATATTATCATGTCTTCCATGTTTTAAAAGATACTTGATACCCATCATTTTCGTCTTTATCTTTTGTCTACACCTAGTAGTTAGTCAACGAGATGTCACCATATTTCGTTACAATAGAGGTTTAGTCCCATTATATACTTCATTACCTTCATATACCTGCTACCCTCACACTCTTTTACATTTTTCTTCTCATACACTTAATTTTCAAAGGTACTTTTACAATATTTCCCCTAGATTATAAAGGTCTTTGGTCTATTCTCTTTTCCGTGAGTATATATGTTATAATTGCTACAATCAGATATCATCTTGGACATTTACCGATTTAAGATTGAGAGTTAAAATTGTTACTGTAGTTCTTCGAACTGAGCAGTTTAGAATATTTTCCCTTTTCAGCAAACACTCAAATTAATAAAGTTTCCGTTATTTAATAAAGACATAAAAGACAACGCTTTCAACTTACAGACAAACATATTTGTTATGTATTAGCTATTTATCTTCTGATGGGGTGTTAGTTTCTATATTAAGTTCCCCTTTCTTATGACTTTTCCTTATTCTTATTGCCATAAATTCATAAGACTGATTGATTATCTATAACATTCACTTCTCACTTCCGTAAATAGTATTATAAATACTGATACATGGTTATGTTAGACATCATGATACAATGTGATAGGATTCCATAGTCACTCAATCTTCACGTGTATTTGTAACTTGATATAGTAGCTAGTTCTACAACATCATAGGCGAGTATACATAATGATGGTGATTCTACCAAATGGTCACGCATACACTTTCCTTCTTATTATTTGTCTTTGCCCACTTTCTGATGAATCATTAAACAAATTAGAACCTTTCCCAACCTTAGACCACTTATCAAGCACTCTGAAGTCTTCAATAAATCGATTGCTGGAGAAGATAGTAGTTGGGCCGTTTCATCATTTGTTAAGCGCTAAACAGCGTGATAATGATCACGTGTCAATATAACACTTGACTTCATATCTAAACGTGCCTTTAGCAGAGATGTTCAATACCTTGTGATAACCATATTTATATCTTAGCATGCCTTTAGCAGAGATGTTCAATACCTTGTTATGACCTTATTTTTATCTTAGCATGTCTTTAGCAGAGATGTCCAAAACCTTGTGATGGCCATATTTATATCTTAGCAATCCTTTAGCAGAGATGTTCAATACCTTGTTATGACCTTATTTATATCTTAGCATGTCTTTAGCAGAGATGTCCAAAACCTTGTGATGACCATACTTATATCTTAGCGTGCCTTTAGCAGAGATGTTCAATACCTTGTTATGACCATACTTATATCTTAGCATGCCTTTAGCAGAGATGTTCAATACCTTGTGATGATCATATTTATATCTTAGCAATCCTTTAGCAGAGATGTTCAATACCTTGTTATGACCTTATTTATATCTTAGCATGTCTTTAGCAGAGATGTCCAAAACCTTGTAATGACCATACTTATATCTTAGCGTGCCTGTAGCAGAGATATTCAATACCTTGTGATGACCTTATTTATATCTTAGCATGCCTTTAGCAGAGATGTTCAATACCTTGTTATGACCTTATTTATATCTTAGCATGTCTTTAGCAGAGATGTTCATACCATAATCATATCTTAACGTGCCTTTAGCAGAGATATTCAATACCTTGTGATAACCAAATTCACAAACTGTTTATTATCTTGTTTTACATTGACAGTTTACATGTTCAGATTATATGGATTTCTTTTTATGACAAAAGACGCTTTTCATTGCTAAGGTGCTCAATAGCAGTTCTTAAACAATATTCTACTTGCCCAAATGCACTCGACACAATATTAAAGGTTCCAACACAGAATATCTCATTACCATTCCAAATTGAAATACTTTTTCAACCTCATACATCATCTCTGAAGCAATTAACACTCAATAAAACAAACGCAAAATTGTATTTAATTAGTATGAAAGAAAGACAGATACACTCCGTTGAGTCTCACCTCTGACAGGAAACAATTACTTTTCCTGGACTAAAAGTCTCACCTCTGACGGGATTCGCGCATTTTTCTCGATCAACAAGTCCCACCCTGACAGGAGACGCTAACTCTTTCCTGGGCAACAAATCATTAGTTGTGGCATGGTCATGTCAACTAAAAATCGTAGTCAAAACGTGTGGGGAGTGTTCAAATGTGTTGTATTTGCTTGTACCTTTGTCGATACAAAAATACAAAATTTGAATTTGAATTTTGGGGTGAGGGTTGCTTTAATGCGCAATAATCCGTGATATAATTATACTCTTCACAGTAATATTATCCATATTGCATAAAATGCACCTGTTATCGATAAAGTGTTTGTCTTCAAATATACATCTAGGGACAATCATCGAGTCGCTTAATTAAATACAGATTTACACTTTTGTCTTGTTGTTCAATTCAAATGTAATCACTCTATACCAGGAGGTACATCAGTGCTTACTGCACTTTACGAAAAGTACATAAGTACTTGATTTTCTGTTAAATTGTCAGTTTTTTTATTTCCATAACGTACAATCAACAAGATTTACATAAGGTACAGTATAATTCAATTTTCCCGTCAACTTCTCACATTCAATTTAAATAATATATATAATCACGTAGATGCATGTACTTATTTACAATTGTTTAGAATTGGAAGTCATGAAAAGACAACGTTAAAAGATGTATTTTGACAGATTCAAATTTACAGCATTAAAGTCGAAAATGTCTTGAAGCAGTAGAAACAGGAGGAAAAAACATTATGTCAAATGGACAAAGCTCTGGCCAACATCAAGCAATCGGCCCTTCATATGGTGATTCGCTAATCAAAGTCGTTAACTATCAGAGAGAACAGTCAGTAAAGCATGGTGATTTCGCACTGGGAGACTAAAGTAATGAAATTCATTATAAAGAAAGATTGCTTGCTTGTAAAGAAACGTCAACTGTCATGAAATATTCAGTGAACCTTTCATTCGTGGAGTTGGAAGTTATTGCAAAATTCGTTCATTACCAGAAAAATTAACCCAAGTTCCGAATTAAAAATGTATTCAATATTGACTTTGCTTGTCGTAGCTTTTTCTGCGTTTGTAACTCTCTTGAAACCACAGCAGTATTTCAATGAAAATGTAGTTAATGGAACGTGTATGGCAATCGTGTGTCAAAGAGGAAAGGGCATGGGCCCAGAGAGTTAAGATATTGAATAATAGACTGTAATGGAGACCATTATGTGGTCAATATAAGCGATCTTATTGTATTCAATATAACAAGATAACCGAATATAATGACAGGCAGACACTGAATACGTGTTTAAAACATCATAAGACGGGGGAAAACATGCGAAAATACAGTACAAAATACATATATTTCTATTATAGTTGATTAAGTTTTAAGTAATTAAAGATTTTCTTCAATTTTCATATTACAACATTTTACCGAAAATATTTCAAATTTTATTTCAAAGTATGCAGTGACATGTGACAGTCAAAATATGCAGTCACATTTGACAATCAAAGTATGCAGTGACATGAGTGACAGTCAAAGCATACAGTGACATGGTACAGTCAAAGTATGCAGTGACATGTGACAATCAAAGTATGCAGTGACATAGATTCTGATCATGTTTAGTGCGAGTACTGGAGGGGTAGATTCTGATCAGGTTTAGTACGAGTACTGGAGGGGTAGATTCTGATCAGGTTTAGTACGAATACTGGAGGGATAGATTCTGATCAGGTTTAGTACGAGTGCTGGAGGGGTAGATTCTGATCAGGTTTAGTACGAATACTGGAGGGATAGATTCTGATCAGGTTTAGTACGAGTGCTGGAGGGGTAGATTCCGATCAGGTTTAATACAAGTGCTGGAGGGGTAGATTCCGATCAGGTTTAGTACGAGTACTGGAGGGGTAGATTCTGATCAGGTTTAGTACGAGTACTGGAGGGGTAGATTCTGATCAGGTTTAGTACGAGTACTGGAGGGGTAGATTCTGATCAGGTTTAGTACGAGTGCTGGAGGGGTAGATTCCGATCAGGTTTAGTACGAGTACTGGAGGGGTAGATTCTGATCAGGTTTAGTACGAGTACTGGAGGGGTAGATTCCGATCAGGTTTAGTACGAGTACTGGAGGGGTAGATTCTGATCATGTTTAGTACGAGTACTGGAGGGGTAGGTTCCGATCAGGTTTAGTACGAGTACTGGAGGGGTAGATTCTGATCAGGTTTAGTACGAACGCAGGAGGTGTAGATTCTGTTTATTTTTAGTTTGAGCACTTCAGCACAAGATCGTAACAATACACATGATTATCAACATGCTAATGATAAACAGTATTATGAACATGGTAGTAATGATTCTGAATATTGAGGCTGAAACTTACATGTATTATCATAGATTGCAAGAATTGATATGTACGAAGAAAGGCAACTCTTGAGCCATGGTTGTGTTAAAGCTGGCCTCTCACCATAAACAGCGGAGACGTTATACGGGAGCGAGTTCGACTTAGGTCGACTAAATGAACGTCTAACCGAAACGGCAAATGCCCTCGCTCACCATACAAAAGAAATGTCAAATCGACAAACCGTGACATTTAACTGGAGGCGACCTACACGGACGGCCAGCATGGCTGTACAAAGCGTAATAACTATGAAAATTTTCTTTCATAACATGATCCACCACAGATAGGAGACGCAGCGGTCTTGTCTGACTAAACATTCCAGCTTCTTGACTTATCCTTTAAACCCGTCTTCCATGTTTTACCAGGGTGGTATTCGCCAACGTTCACTGCCCTAAAATTTACACTTCTTCTCTGCATCCCACCCTTTCCCTCGTTTCTTCCCATTCCATCCCACCTCAAAATGAAATGAAATTCGAAATTAGTATATAGCATTCCCAAGGACACTTTCTTGAATTCAGAGTGTTCGATTGTAAGTATTTTTACATTTATAGAGACAGAAATGATGGAGAAAAGAAAAAAAGCTGTTTGTTATTCAAACAACATATGTTCATTTCATCTATTCTTTCCTTTGGGGGCGAGGGGAATGGGATAACAGTGGTGGATGGGTAAAAAGTTCCGCATGGTTTTGTATAATTTTATGAAAAGGGATCAATGTCAAGTCGAATATTTATAAACGAACAGCATTTTTATTAAATCTAATTAATATATGATTTTTAAACATTTTATTTTTTGTTCTTTTAACCCCTCCGCCTTCCCCCTTCCGCTTTTCTGCACCTGTCTAAGAGATCTTGGGCCAAAAAAGCGCGTTCGGTCATTCCGTCCGTCTGTATGTACTTCCGTAATTCTGCAGCGTCTGATAACTTTCAATAGAATGTTGTTACAGTTACCAAAATTCAACAGTAAGTATATACCCTAAGCGTCATCATGTGACCCCGGGGTAGGACATTGACAGCTATATTTATTTGCCCCCTGGGTATTCGTGTTTCAAAAACGCAGGTTGTTTAGCTAAAAATGTTACTAGTTTTTTGAATTTGTATGACACCATACTAATCCGTCAATAATAATATAAATCATCACAAAAGTGTCATATAGTTTTCTGTACTATTACTGATGAAAAATGTTTGTACTTGAAATAAAATAAAATAAAGCAAAATAGATTAAAATAAAGTAATACCTTTGTGAATCCAGACGTCAGAAGAGGGGATGGGGATCTTGGGATGGAATAACCCTACTCTTTCGGAAATTTTTATGCACAAGTTTATTGATTAATTTTGAGGCTGGAACCTTTATGTCTGGCACTTAATTTTTTTTCTTTCGCAATTTAGACACTGCATTGCTTTGTCAATATATCTTGGAGTGTGGCTATACGTAATGAAAGGGCTGCGGCAAAACTGTAAAAATACCCCCTTTTCAAATCGAAGAAGTAAATAATCTGGATGGTTTTTCGTTGGCAGATCCAGAGAAAGTGGCATGGATGGTACGGATAATAGGAGCCCCACTCCTTCCCCTTACACACACATCCCTTATGTCATAAAATTCTTTCCTGACAATATAAGAAACAGATCCTTTTCATGGCTGTACAGTTACCACTTCAGATCGCTTCCCTTTTACATTCAAAATCTCTTCATTCGCCCTAGCTGATGTGTAAGTTCAATAAGTCTCATACTTTACAAATAACATTATTCAGTAAGCACCCACCATGTAGGATCGTGAACAGAATCTTGTGTATAATTTTGAAGATTTCGTCTTCAATCTACACCATTTCCTGTTAGTATGTTACTTATTCGAACACTCCAAAAGATGTGTCAACAAACGGATGTGTATAAAGTATACATGTATAAAAAACACTATGCTTTCCAAATGTGTGGTCTGTTGTGGAGTATTGAAATTTGGCTTTTGTAATTTGGAGAAAGGATAGTAATACCTGAATATCGTAAGTTTTCAAATTACCTATATCTTATTTGCCATTTTTACATTTGCATGAAAAAGGTGGGTTCGATACAAGAACAATTGAACACACGATACTATTTGTACATTATAGTATATGTCATACCTAGTCATATTACAATATCTAAATACATGTAACTAGTACATGTAATGTTCGTTCAACTTTAAAATTTGTTTATTTTGATATTAAAACAAACTGAGTACTCAGACAATCGTCTAGCATATCAAACAATGCCGTTAAGAATAAAGCGCGATCAAAGAATACTTTTTGTTTTATTGAACTTTTTAAGTAAGCACAATTTCTTTTTTTTCTTTTTTTTTTTTTCACTAGCATAATGATATTGCTTATCCTACTAAAGTCACTCGTGGAGAACACCGTTCAATCATTATATCACAGTATCATACATATTTTTGGTAGTAAATATTTCTTGTTATGATATGTTTACACTTGTATGGAGCACAAAAGAGAGATACTGTACGCTTAAAAAATAAACATTAACCTTTGTTAATCAGTACTAGGTGATGGGTGGTCTTCATTAAGAACAGCCATGTGTTAGTTCCACTGTGCAATGGTCCGCAGAAAATGCTATTTCCCATTTTTGGATAGAGGTGCGATGACAACTTTTGCTTTCTTGTATAGATACTCTATGTGAAGGTATTTTCCTGAAAATCGACTTGAGAGCACTAAGGCACGATAAAGTCTTCTCGGTTTTCCTCCTTTGTCCGCCGACTTCACTATCTCTTTATTACACTATATTGTATGATCACCGCCTTTGTTTTTGTTGAGATTTTAACAAACTTTATTCGAAATTGGACGCCGCCTTATTCCTTCATTGGACGCCGCCTTATTTCTTCACTGAACGACTACCAGACGAGAGAGGAAGTATAAATAGCCAATATAGAAGTTATAGGTTTTTTAAAGTTCTGATTACTCAGAGACCTTGATCTTTCAGAAATGACCTGAGTGACCTTTGTCTGAAACCAAATATCTCCGAGTGTCAACATTTGTATGAAATATGACCATTGCCTGCCAAAAGTTCATTAAATTATAAGGGTTTTTGTATCTTAACTTCCATTTCTTAAGTGACCATGACCTTTCAAAAATAATTTTGTGACCGAATGTCCATATCCTGAGTGGCAATTAACATTTATGTCAAGCATAATCTTTGCCTATTGGAAATTCTACTTAAACCCTTTGTTGGTATTAGTAGTTTAATTTTCTGCGTGACGCCTAGACCTTGCTGAGTGATCTTCGCCCGAAAACCCACATTCCACGTGACCACTGTGTGAAGTATGATCAAGTTCTGATAAACGGTTTAGGAGATACGTTTCGGACGGACGGACGGACAGATACAACCACAGATATATACGCCATCGAAAGATTTTGGGGAGCATAAAAGACATTCTTATTCTCTTGTTTTGTTTTCACAATTCTGATTGGTCCACGCATTAGCATGCATAACCATGATATACCGTGCTCAAATGTATAACTACATTGTATGTACTCTTTCTCCACATTGCCTCTGACTCCATCTGTAAAAAATACTGTCTATAACAACTTGGTACAGTGCTCTCAACGTACATCTTACAACTCATATCAAGGACGATTTGCAGTTTCTACATGCACAATAATTACCGTAAGTTGAACCAACAAAACTGACAACGTACATGACGTACCACCATGCAACAAGCTTGCCTGTACTAAAGGATGTCAAATAACACAATACACTGTCTGCAGACCATAATAACCATTGCCTGTACTAAAGGACGTCAAATCACATTATACACTGTCTACAGACCATAATAACTATTGCCTGTACTATAACACGTCAAATCACATTATACACTGTCTACAGACCATAATAACTATTGCCTGTACTATGGGACATCAAATCACACTATATACTGCCTACAGACCATAACTATTGCCTGTACTATAGGACGTCAAATCACACTATACACTGTGTACAGTCCATAATAACTATTGCCTGTACTATGGGACATCAAATCACACTATATACTGTCTACAGACCATAACTATTGCCTGTACTATAGGACGTCAAATCACACTATACACTGTGTACAGACCATAATAACTTTTGCCTGTACTATAGGACATCAAATCACACTATATACTGTCTACAGACCATAACTATTGCCTGTACTATAGGACATCAAATCACACTATATACTGCCTACAGACCATAACTATTGCCTGTACTATAAGACGTGAAATCACACTATACACTATGTACAGACCATAATAACTTTTGCCTGTACTATAGGACATCAAATCACACTATATACTGTCTACAGACCATAACTATTGCCCGTATTATAGGACGTCAAATCACACTATATACTGCCTACAGACCATAACTTTTGCCTGTACTATAGGACATCAAATCACACTATATACTGTCTACAGACCATAACTATTGCCTGTACTATAGGACATCAAATCACACTATATACTGCCTACAGACCATAACTATTGCCTGTACTATAAGACGTGAAATCACACTATACACTATGTACAGACCATAATAACTTTTGCCTGTACTATAGGACATCAAATCACACTATATACTGTGTACAGACCATAACTATTGCCCGTATTATAGGACGTCAAATCACACTATATACTGCCTACAGACCATAACTATTGCCTGTACTATAGGACGTCAAATCACACTATACACTGTGTACAGACCATAATAGCTTTTGCCTGTACTATAGGACATCAAATCACACTATATACTGTCTACAGACCATAGCTATTGCATGTACTATAGGACGTCAAATCACACTATACACTGCCTACAGACCATAACTATTGCCTGTACTATAGGACGTCAAATTACACTATACACTGTGTACAGACCATAATAACTTTTGCCTGTACTATAGGACATCAAATCACACTATATACTGTCTACAGACCATAACTATTGCCTGTACTATAGGACGTCAAATTACACTATACACTGTGTACAGACCATAATAACTTTTGCCTGTACTATAGGACATCAAATCACACTATATACTGTCTACAGACCATAACTATTGCCTGTACTATAGGACATCAAATCACACTATACACTGTGTACAGACCATAATAACTATTGCTTGTACTATGGGACATCAAATCACACTATATACTGTCTACAGACCATAACTATTGCCTGTACTTTAGGACGTCAAATCACACTATACACTGTGTACAGACCATAATAACTATTGCCTGTACTATAGGACATCAAATCACACTATATACTGTCTACAGACCATAACTATTGCCTGTACTATAGGACATCAAATCACACTATACACTGTGTACAGACCATAACTATTGCCTGTACTATAGGGCATCAAATCACACTATACACTGTGTACAGACCATAATAACTATTGCCTGTACTATGGGACATCAAATCACACTATATACTGCCTACAGACCATAACTATTGCCTGTACTATAGGACGTCAAATCACACTATACACTGTGTACAGTCCATAATAACTATTGCCTGTACTATGGGACATCAAATCACACTATATACTGTCTACAGATCATAACTATTGCCTGTACTATAGGACGTCAAATCACACTATACACTGTGTACAGACCATAATAACTTTTGCCTGTACTATAGGAAATCAAATCACACTATATACTGTCTACAGACCATAACTATTGCCTGTACTATAGGACATCAAATCACACTATATACTGCCTACAGACCATAACTATTGCCTGTACTATGGGACGTGAAATCACACTATACACTATGTACAGACCATAATAACTTTTGCCTGTACTATAGGACATCAAATCACACTATATACTGTCTACAGACCATAACTATTGCCTGTACTATAGGACGTCAAATCACACTATATACTGCCTACAGACCATAACTATTGCCTGTACTATAGGACGTGAAATCACACTATACACTGTGTACAGACCATAATAACTTTTGCCTGTACTATAGGACATCAAATCACACTATATACTGTCTACAGACCATAGCTATTGCCTGTACTATAGGACGTCAAATCACACTATACACTGCCTACAGACCATAACTATTGCCTGTACTATAGGACGTCAAATTACACTATACACTGTGTACAGACCATAATAACTTTTGCCTGTACTATAGGACATCAAATCACACTATATACTGTCTACAGACCATAACTATTGCCTGTACTATGGGACGTCAAATCACACTATATACTGTCTACAGACCATAATAACTATTGCCTGTACTATGGGACATCAAATCACACTATACACTGTGTACAGACCATAACTATTGCCTGTACTATAGGACATCAAATCACACTATACACTGTGTACAGACCATAATAACTATTGCTTGTACTATGGGACATCAAATCACACTATATACTGTCTACAGACCATAACTATTGCCTGTACTATAGGACGTCAAATCACACTATACACTGTGTACAGACCATAATAACTATTGCCTGTACTATGGGACATCAAATCACACTATATACTGCCTACAGACCATAACTATTGCCTGTACTTTAGGACGTCAAATCACACTATACACTGTGTACAGACCATAATAACTATTGCCTGTACTATATGACATCAAATCACACTATATACTGCCTACAGACCATAACTTTTGCCTGTACTATAGGACATCAAATCACACTATATACAGTCTACAGACCATAACTATTGCCTGTACTATAGGACATCAAATCACACTATACACTGTGTACAGACCATAATAACTATTGCCTGTACTATAGGACATCAAATCACACTATACACTGTGTACAGACCATAATAACTATTGCCTGTACTATGGGACATCAAATCACACTATACACTGTGTACAGACCATAATAACTATTGCCTGTACTATGGGACATCAAATCACACTATACACTGTGTACAGACCATAATAACTATTGCCTGTACTATGGGACATCAAATCACACTATACACTGTGTACAGACCATAACTATTGCCTGTACTATAGGGCATCAAATCACACTATACACTGTGTACAGACCATAATAACTATTGCCTGTACTATGGGACATCAAATCACACTATACACTGTGTACAGACCATAATAACTATTGCCTGTACTATGGGACATCAAATCACACTATATACTGTCTACAGACCATAACTATTGCCTGTACTATAGGACATCAAATCACACTATACACTGTGTACAGACCATAATAACTATTGCCTGTACTATGGGACATCAAATGACACTATACACTGTGTACAGACCATAATAACTATTGCCTGTACTATAGGACGTCAAATCACACTATACACTGTGTACAGACCATAATAACTATTGCCTGTACTATAGGACATCAAATCACACTATACACTGTGTACAGACCATAATAACTATTGCCTGTACTATGGGACATCAAATCACACTATACACTGTGTACAGACCATAATAACTATTGCCTGTACTATGGGACATCAAATCACACTATACACTGTGTACAGACCATAATAACTATTGCCTGTACTATGGGACATCAAATCACACTATACACTGTGTACAGACCATAACTATTGCCTGTACTATAGGACGTCAAATCACACTATACACTGTGTACAGACCATAATAACTATTGCCCGTACTATGGGACATCAAATCACACTATACACTGTGTACAGACCATAATAACTATTGCCTGTATTATGGGACATCAAATCACACTATACACTGTGTACAGACCATAATAACTATTGCCTGTACTATAGGACATCAAATCACACTATATACTGTGTACAGACCATAATAACTATTGCCTGTACTATGGGACATCAAATCACACTATACACTGTGTACAGACCATAATAACTATTGCCTGTACTATAGGACATCAAATCACACTATATACTGTCTACAAACCATAACTATTGCCTGTACTATGGGACATCAAATCACACTATACACTGTGTACAGACCATAATAACTATTGCCTGTACTATGGGACATCAAATCACACTATACACTGTGTACAGACCATAATAACTATTGCCTGTACTATAGGACATCAAATCACACTATATACTGTCTACAGACCATAACTATTGCCTGTACTATGGGACATCAAATCACACTATAGACTGTGTACAGACCATAATAACTATTGCCTGTACTATGGGACATCAAATCACACTATACACTGTGTACAGACCATAATAACTATTGCCTGTACTATAGGACGTCAAATCACACTATACACTGTGTACAGACCATAATAACTATTGCCTGTACTATGGGACATCAAATCACACTGTACACTGTGTACAGACCATAATAAATCTTTCCTGTACAATAGGACATTAAATCACACTATCGACACTTAATTCACACTATCCACACTTAACTCGCACTATAAACTGTCTATAGATCATAATTAGTTTTGCCTACGCTGAAGGATGTTAACTTACACTATACACTGTCTACAGACCATGATAACTTTTGCCTGTAGTAAAAGATGTCAACTCACACTATTGGCAGTCTATAGACCATAATAATAGACTCATGCCTGTACTAAACAATATCACATCATACTCTAGACTGTCTACAGACCATAACAACACTTGTTCGCACTAAATGATGTCAATACATTCTATAGATTGAGTATTTATTTCTGAATTGCATTGAATAGGTCACATGATTAATGAATGTGAATCATGAATGTTTGTAAATTTACATAATGATAAAGAGGGCATGGTTAACTTCTCAGGAAATTAGTGTTAATGTATGGAATGTTTGCCTCTTAGTTTTAATTCAGCACAAATTATCCTTTAAAAATAGTTGCAGGAAAAAGCAGTTATTACGTAATCTAAAATAAAAAAAACCTTAGTCATGTAAGTCCCCCTAAACAAGGATATGCAATTCCTTTGCACTGATTATGAGATCATTTTTCAAAGTTACGAGAAAACTAATATCCAAAATGCATGCAATATACAAATACCCTCCAAATCAAAGTTAATGACTAATACACCAATTTTCTTCACAAGAAATACTGCAATACAGAATACAACTCAAGTTTAAACGTTTATACTGTAATATACTTAACACAGATTACAGTTCATTCTTAAACACAAATTACAGCAAATAAAGTTCCAATAAAATGAGTTTTTTCCGATTAACCCAGCAATGCACCACCTGATATAGTATCATTGGTTGAAATTCTTTTCTATGATCTGTTGTACATATTGGCCTTGCTTCAGAATGAAACATATACCAGAAGGTATTCCCTACAAAAATGATACATGTGCATTTATTGTTTTCAATGACATAGCCATTAATGGAGATTCAAACAAAATTTCTAATATCATTAAGTTGATGACAATTCACAATTATCATTTTACAGTGTGAAACTAAAACAGCTCATAGTAGAAAGTTTTACAATAACAAGATCACCAAGGAGTGTACAGTAGTGGTATATTCAATCTAAAGTTTATCGCTTCACACAATCTTCTTAATCTGGTTCTCGGTGCACTATTGAAAACTGATAGAAAAGGCAAGCTTTCTCAGTTAGGGTCATAAATGAAGAATCTATGAATGCATTTCACTGCATTGTCACTACATCTGGATTAGTCTATGGACTTTGGAAATTTCAAATCCCACTGATGATTTCATTAAATTACAATGCATTGTAGATAATTCATGCAGTTCTCCAGCAGATTATTGGGAATGTATTTACTGAATTTTCTACAACTTTATGATAGATAAGCTCAGATGGATACATTATCAAAGCATTGCCTCTAAAGCCAGAAACTATTCTGACAAAGCTTTACACAATGAGCAAAATATTTACACAACATTAATGTTCATGGTAACGGAGAGAGGTGATACACGAAGGCTGATTGTGAGACAAGATCTTGGTACCATGCAGTATGAGTTCACATCGACTCTAACACTACATGTACAATTCACTATGACTAGGGAATGAATGATATCAGACATGTTAATTCATGATAATAGACACATTCATTAATGATATCAGGTCATTAAGTGATATCATTGATATCAGACAGGTCAATTAAGTAGAAAACTGGGCAGTGAATGTGATTCAATGTAGGTAGAATGATCCAAACTAGTATATACTAAATGTATTTCCCCTACCTTACTATCAAAGTTTAACAAGTGTGAATAAAGACATAAACAGTTGTTATTTAATGAAAGAGTGTACCCAAGGGCAGACAATAAAGAAAGGCTTTAAGTATGAAGTCTAGCAAGAACTGAAATAATAAAATTTTTAGATGATATGATTTCAACCACACAAGATACTCGATGAATGTAGCAGATTTATAGAAAGTAACTTAAATTATGAAAAAAATCATACATTGCTGCTAAATAGATAGGATTAATAAATATAAAAAAATATCTCTATTTCCATATTAAACAAGAGAATCAGTAAAACTAGTGGATGTTTTCTGAAATACATCAAACCAACAACAACTCAATCAGATAGGTCACCTTCAGTGATCCAGAATTTATCATCAATCAGATAGGACACCTTCAATTATCCAGAATTTATCATCAATCAGATAGGACACCTTCAATGATCCACAATTTATCATCAATCAGATAGGACACCTTCAATGATCCACAATTTATCATCAATCAGATAGGATACCTTCAATGATCCAGAATTTATCATCAATCAGATAGGACACCTTCAATGATCCAGAATTATCATCAATCAGATAGGACACCTTCAATGATCCACAATTTATCATCAATCAGATAGGTCACCTTCAATGATCCAGCATTCATCATCAATCAGATAGGAAACCTTCAGTGATCCAGAATTTATCATCAATCAGAAAGGATACCTTCAATGATCCAGAATTTATCATCAATCAGATAGGTCACCTTCAATGATCCAGAATTTATCATCAATCAGAGAGGACACCTTCAATGATCCACAATTTATCATCAATCAGAAAGGACACCTTCAATGATCCAGAATTTATCATCAATCAGATAGGATACCTTCAATGATCCAGAATTTATCATCAATCAGATAGGACACCTTCAATGATCCACAATTTATCATCAATCAGATAGGACACCTTCAATGATCCACAATTTATCATCAATCAGATAGGACACCTTCAATGATCCAGCATTCATCATCAATCAGATAGGACACCTTCAATGATCCAGAATTTATCATCAATCAGAAAGGACACCTTCAATGATCCACAATTTATCATAAATCAGATAGTATACCTTCAATGATCTTGAATTTATCATCAATCAGAAAGGACACCTTCAATGATCCAGAATTTATCATCAATCAGAAAGGACACCTTCAATGATCCAGAATTTATCATCAATCAGAAAGGACACCTTCAATGATCCACAATTTATCATCAATCAGATAGGATACCTTCAATGATCCAGAATTTATCATCAATCAGAAAGGACACCTTCAATTATCCAGAATTTATCATCAATCAGACAGGACACCTTCAATTATCCAGAATTTATCATCAATCAGATAGGTCACCTTCCATGATCCAGCATTCATCATCAATCAGATAGGTCACCTTCAATGATCTGGAATTTATCATCAATCGAATAGGACACCTTCAATGATCTGGAATTTATCATCAATCAGAAAGGACACCTTCAATTATCCGGAATATATCATCAATCAGATAGGACACCTTCAATGATTCAGACTTTATCATGGGGCATGAAAAATTAGGCTGTATGCATCCTTAATATTGAGTATTAATATAGGCAGGTGAAATCTGACAAAATAAGAACAGTTTTTGGTATTTTAAGTTCTAGTGACTTGGACCTTTTATAAATGACCTGCATAACCCATGTCTGAAAGCTCTTAACCTGAGAGACTATTAATATTGCATGAAGTATGATCACTACTGCTTAAGATTCACTAAAAGCCCTTTTTTGGTCTTTTAAGTTTCTCTGTCAAATATCATCAAATTCTAATGAAAAGTTTTGAGGATATGAGTTGTGAGGAAATGACAGACCAACTGAGGGACAGACACTGAGACACAACAGCCACCATAATTTTGCTTCAGAAAGTAACCCCTGAAAATGATAAATTAAAATGTGTTTTCATTCTATAGATCTAATAGCATAAATAGGTAGAACTTCATTTGCCCCTTCCTATGAAACATTGATTTCTATATCATTAAACTAAAATCACATTGAAAGAAATAAGCAAAACAATAAATCACAACTGCAAGGCTATGCCCTTATCAAAATTTAGTATGTGCTATATAAGTGGACTAAAAAAAAAAATAAAGAAAAGAAAATGTCTTGGCACACAAATTCTATAAAGCAATAAAATAGATCTTATATCTACAACTTTCAGCACTAACAAATTGGCATTATCACTTGAGTTTACACTTTAACAAGAATAGATTCCGTATCTTTGGGAAGTCACCACAGAATGTTACTCAAATTGAAAGTTTTTGGAGCCAAGTTCCTGATTATCCTTGTCTACAGGTGAACTTAAACTTTTTATCAGAGGTTTCTTTAATACACTTTTTGGTCCCATAGCTTTGTTATTTGATAAACTTGGGTTAGATTGTCTGATGGGAGATGATGGCAGACTGGGAGAGAGAGGAGGTAAGAGAATATCTAATTTCTTGAATTCCTCATCTGGCACCAGTGTCCGTAGTTTTGTTACGACATTTAATAAAGCTTTACGCTCTATTTCAAGTGTCTTGATATGGGATTTGAGTTTGGACTCATTAGTCTGTAGATTGTGTATTGTCATTTCTAGACTCCTCTGGTGACTATGAATATGTTGTAGTTTCTCCAACAGATCCGACTTCTGCTGTTTTAAGCTTCGATTCATTTCCTCCAATTTATGTATTGTGTCTGTTTCACCTTTCAATGGTGAATAAAGCATCTCCTCTCTCAGCACGTGATACTCAACTTCATAAGCATTGATCTGCTTCGTTATGTCCATCTCAAAAACCTGAAAAACATATTGTAGATATTGCTCAAATTAATCAAATTTTAAGCAAATCTTCTATTACCAATATTTCTTGTAAATCATTCAATCTTCAAACTCCAATGACTGTATAGAAACAATGTCATGTAATCTTTCCATTCACCCAAATGCAACATTTTAATGCAGTGGTTCATTAATTACATTTATGTTTTGATATTTTCAAAACTTGATGGCTTAGTTGTTTAGGTTTTTAGAAGCAAGCAGCTTCAGACCTGACTTAAAAAAAAACTTTGATCAAAAAGATCATAAAACTTATTGATAATATGATATATAGCAATACAATGAACAAATTGACCTACAACTGATAGACAAGCAGGTTATAGCAATACAATGAAAAAACTGACCTACAACTGATTGACAAGCAGGTTATAGTAATACAATGAACAAATTGACCTACAACTGATAGACAAGCAGGTTATAGCAATACAATGAACAAATTGACCTACAACTAATAGACAAGTAGGTTATAGCAATACAATGAACAAATTGACCTACAACTAATAGACAAGTAGGTTATAGCAATACAATGAACAAATTGACCTACAACTGATAGACAAGTAGATTATACCAATACAATGAACAAACTGACCTACAACTAATAGACAACTAGGTTATAGCAATACAATGAACAAATTGACCTACAACTGATAGAAAAGTAGGTTATAGTAATACAATGAACAAATTGACCTACAACTGATAGACAAGCAGGTTATAGCAATACAATGAACAAACTGACCTACAACTGATAGACAAGTAGGTTGTAGTAATACAATGAACAAACTGACCTACAACTAATACACAAGTATTTGATAGCAATACAATGAACAAATTGATCTACAACTGATAGACAAGTAGATTATACCAATACAATGAACAAACTGACCTACAACTAATAGACAACTAGGTTATAGCAATACAATGAACAAATTGACCTACAACTAATAGACAAGTAGGTTATAGCAATACAATGAACAAATTGGCCTACAACTGATAGACAAGTAGGTTATAGCAATACAATGAACAAATTGACCTACAACTAATAGACAAGTAGGTTATAGCAATACAATGAACAAATTGGCCTACAACTGATTGACAAGTAGATAATAGCAATAAAATGAACAAACTGACCTACAACTAATAGACAAGTAGGTTATAGCAATACAATGAACAAATTGACCTACAACTGATAGACAAGTAGGTTATAGCAATACAATGAACAAACTGACCTACAACTAATAGACAACTAGGTTATAACAATACAATGAACAAATTAACCTACAACTAATAGACAACTAGGTTATAACAATACAATGAACAAATTGGCCTTCAACTGATAGAAAAGTAGGTTATAGCAATACAATGAACAAATTGACCTACAACTGATAGACAAGTAGGTTACAGCAATACAATGGACAATTTGACCTACAACTGATAGACAAGTAGGTTATAGCAATACAATGAACAATTTGACCTGCAACTGATAGAAAAGTAGGTCAAAGCACTTAAAATATATTGCAAAATTTGGGTGTCTCGTATTTACTTGATTTATGACTCTTTCCATCTGGATTATTCCCATCTCAGGTAATGTAGTCTTTATAAAATTTACAATTGTCTCAAATGAGTCACACTGGAGAATGAGTTCTTTGTGGTTGCCTAGCAATGCTAATGCCACCTTGAGTAAGACATCTGCTCCTTGCATAAGTATCAAATCTGAAATAAATATTTGTAAATGTACTGAATGATACTGACTAATTTCTAATAATCATTTACTCATCATCTCCCCTATGGCATATATTCATGTTTATTATTTTTATCATTAAAAAATTATTACGAAACATTTTGGTTGAAAAATATATATATTAATTTTTATAACACAGGACATTTATTGAAGTACACTGATAGCCGGGAAATGTTTTCAGTAGCTTTTAGTATTTAATTATTGTTCATCATTAAATTTCTGTATCAAACTTACCATGGCAACTAGCAATATTCAGTAAAGTTTAATTCTTGAATTCAAACTGGGCTTAAATCACCTTTTTTCATTTAACAATGATTATTACAAATAACAAAACATTCAAAACTGCAATGGATTATTGTAGGAAAACTTTGGTACTGACTTCTGATTTAGAGATAGCTCAAGTATTCAAGACCTCAGTGTCTGATGAACAGAAGTTTGACAAAAGATACAAATAGTTGAAACTTGTTAAGTCGAGGCTGACAGGTCCAGAGCAAATATTTCGATTTAAATGGAATTCATTAGTAGACACAGACTTAAAAACGAGTATGTGAAAATATCTGCCAAGACTATCAAATGTATTACTTATTCCCATTGCATGATTTACCATAATTTACAAATATGGTCCATTTGCCATCAAGAGTACGATGAAATACCTACCAAACACCCTGGAAACAAATCCTAAAGGAAACTGTGAAGCAAACAAAGTGAGGAACCACGGTGTAGCATACAGATTAGGTGCTATTTCATATTCCTCAAAGTGATCATGAAGATCTTTGAAGTTGTCGTGGATCAAACGGGTTAACTGATAAAGTTGGATCTGTAATGGCATCATGTTTGGCTGGAACTGTTTCCTGAGGTCAAGGTTATACATCATATGACGTAATGTCTCAAAGGCGCATAACTCTTCCATCTACAATAGATAATGATCACCATTAGATTATATATACACATAATGCATAAGTGTCAAATGATGGAACTTGTTGAAGAAATTGATGGTACAAAAAATGACCAAACCAACTTAGTTCATCATATCAATACTATTCCATAGTCATTAGAGTATAAAACTGACACAAAATTATGCCTGATGCAGGCCTTTATGCCATCTATACATGAAGCAATGAGAACATGCCAATACAATATGTACCAACATATAGTATCATAATTTTCGCTGCTTGATCTGATAAGACAGGAAACTCATAATTTATGAGTGGTTCTCAATCCCACAACCTCCCAGTACTAAGCTACTGACTGACTCATTTATATTGCAATGACCATGTCATCTTATGAGATTGTTACTTCTGAAGGGTGTGTAAACCTGTGTTAGAGTAGACTAGACTGTCAGTGCTCCCTAAATGCCCCTGCCTGCAACAAAGTTTAAGTCCAAGGGCCACAACTCCTGTAAAACATTTAAGACAGCATTCCTCTTACAATATGCATATCTACACATTGTAATCTTTGTTTGTACCAAATTTCATTAAAATCCTTCAAAGGGTTTAAAAGACGCAAAGACAAAATGCATGAAGGAATGACAGCAAGGTGCAATACCATATGCCACCAGCCCTATATGGTGGAGCATAAAAATTTGTGTATCATTTTACATCTACCCATTTCTCAACAAATCAGAAATTTGAATGACTTACATGCATAAGCAAGATACCAGCGATGAAGCTAAGGCCCTGACAATATCCAACATCTTTGTCCAGAAGGCTATAAGCTTTAAGAAGGTTATATAATGCTAACTGACCAGGTCCAAGCTGGGTGGAGAAATAGGGATGACCGGGAAAGGTACGACCTGTAATATAAGAAAATGAGTAAAATGTATTCATAAGAACGTCTTGATTCATGTTTGATAATTCAGAAATATCTATAAACTACATTTCAATTTATACAATAACGCCATCTGCCATATAAATAACTAGACATAAGCTTATATCCATTCACAGCAGTGACAGACAGTCTTCAAATTTTAGTGGTAGCACAATAACTGGAGCTAGTAAAATCTGCTTCAGTCGATAGCAACAGATGCATTCCTGAAAATGTTCAGATTCAAAATACGTTTACAACTGTTACTATCACCATAGTGTCTGGTATCGGCTTGATATATATGGATGTCTGTGCATTCAGTCTTCTATTGTAAGATGTACTTGTGACAATTAAGAATTGTGAATTGCACACCAAAACCTAATATGCATCATCATTTTAACTGACCAATAATATTATTTTAAGACTTCATTAAACTTAAAACTGGAATCTGTCTGGTACATTCTATTCCCCCCTCCCTTCCTCCTCTACCCGTTTTTCAAAAAATATAAGAAATAAATATTGAAAGAAAAAGACAGTTTACACTACCAATAATTTGATTTCATAAATTAATTGACTTTTTCATAATACACTGAATAAATCTTGTAAATATTTCACATTACTTTAATTATGTTAGAATCATGGGTCAATTTTATTTGCAAGGTGAAATTTTTGTGAAAAGAAATATTCAAATCAAGGGTAGCTTATTATATGTGATCACTTTATTTTCAGGTGGATCAGTACTCACAAATTTACTAGAAATAAAAGTCACTGCAAATTAAAGATGATATATAGTGCATTCAGACATCTTCTTTCCTCGAGTTGTGTAGAAAGTTTACTCAAATTTTCTTACAGAACAAACATCAAAACTGGTTTTTGTTTTACCTATAATAACCGTAAAGTTAATATCGATGGATGAAGTTTATCACCATGAATAATTGACAACAGAGCAACAGTGACTCTGAAACAAGTTTTGCAACATACAGTAAAACTTCGATATCTCGACATCGGATATCTCAACTACCTGGCTTATCTCGACATAAACCGCCGGTCCCGACCGTTTTTCTTAATAAAATGATGAAATTCACCTCGGATGTCTCGACATACGATATGTCGACTACCATGCTGATCTCGACATAACTTTTTAGTCCTGATGTCAAGATTTACCTGGTTTATCACGACATTGGCTTCTTCAGGTTACCGCAAGTTAATTGGTTTATTGATCTTACCGCTGTATACGCGCTGCTTAATTACTGGACCGTTACAGCCCATATGTCGACAGCTTAACTTTTTAATTTAAGTGTGTGAATGATGATTCTTGTAAAATTTCATCTAATGACGAAATTAGTAATGTTGATAACAGATGATACTAACTAAAATTTCATCTAATGATAATATGGTAATTTAGAGACATTATTACAAGAACAAGCTACTGGCAATCACATGTAAACATTTAAAAGGGCGTTTATTCTCAAACTTTCATCAATTCTCCTCACCCTACGTCTCTGGGCGTTTCCCGCACAAACTTTCAGGTAAAACCAAATGCCGATCTGGTAAAGCGTAAGTTAAAGTTAGTTCTATTGAAACTAAGTACATGTATGAAGCTATCACTGAAGTAGAGAAAGACCACTTTATGGATGACATACCTAGGTCAATGAGAATGTTATGTTGATATTCTGTGAGATCTCTCAGTAATTCGCCATACTCTTTGTCCGGTGTCTTTTGCTGTATTCCTGGGTAGTGTATTCTGTGCTGTTCTACCAGTAACCACCAGATATTTCCTCGGTGCACCTTTGGTACCCCTTTACGGACGCTGTCCAGCAGTGTCTGTGGATTAAACTGGGAGTGATCACGATCAGCACTGGTCAACATCTCCTCCCACACCTTGGTGACTTCCTTCAGACATGGTGTAATTTCCTCATAGTCCAAGGTCGGAGACTGCGTGGCTTCGTGTTGGCGGGCTAAAACATTGAACAGACCTCATACAGAAAGCACAAAATGGAAACATTTAAGACCTCAAAATTATACAGTCCAAGTGAAAACTTACAATCAGCTCACTTCCAAATGGGCAGAAGACAATCTACTCTTACGGATATTAATTATATTTTTTTATATTTCACAAATATACTCCTTGATAACGACATTTACAAAAAAAACTAGATTCAGCCCATGAAATTTATTACTAGATATCCCTTTTCCAGAAAAAAAATTAAACCAGGATTCGAAAACATACATGTAGGAGACCTCTCAATTACATATGAAGGTTTTTCATGTCTTCTGTTTTCTTTCCTTCACAACAAAATCACTACTAAGCACTGAATATTAATTATAAAATCACTAAGAAGTGAATATTAATTATAAAATCACTATCACTGAATATTAATTGTAACATATTGCATTTAACATTTATCATCTTGATACCAAAATTAGCTCAATATAGTAAATGAACATGGTAGGGACTACAAATGCAATGAAAGAAAATAATAAATGTCAAAAAAAGTGCTTACTCTATTCTAACCGACCTGAAATGCAACAATTGGAAACAAAAAAAAAAAAAAACCACCCCAAATCATCTGTGAACATGGTGAGGAAAATAATATAGAACACAACATACCATGTGGCAAATTCAGGGAATACCACAGGACCATGGTGCATTTATACTGTGTCAAAAGTTCTTAGAGCATTTTAAAAATTTCTGACAGCTGGTGTGTAGTTTTTTCCCCTTATACCATATTATTTACTCCCAAAATCAAATTTTTGGATCAGTTCATCCTTTCATTTTAAGAATCCTGAATCTGCCACTGTACCCTATCCTAAGACTGCCGATAGGGAAAGAAAGAACTCACCTCTAAACATGACTAATGAATGAGGTCCATACAATACAAAATATCCTGTAGATGGCGCCATAAACAAAGAAACCACATGGTTAAACATCACTACTCACAACTCAAAGCACCACAGTGATAAGAAGTACATAAATCTACTGTTTTCTAAATATCTCAATTTTTCAACGATTTAAATTACTTAACAGAATGATATTTATACGAGTTATAAAACCTTATATACTTATACTTCATATGAAATCAGCATAGATTACTAAAAACAGGAAGTCATTCACAGACTACAATACACCTACTAAGTATTTCCAGATTCAAGTAATTTTTTCAATATTAAAGGAATTTACAATATGTTTACCTCATGCAATCCTTTCACCCAAAAAGAGAAAAAATATATTCAAAGAATGAATCTAATAATTTTTTTCCATGGATGGAGGTATACACCCCAAAAATGATGGAGAACTCAATCATTGCGAATGGAGGTACACCCAAACACCCAAAATACCCTTGTCAATCAAGGAGTGGAGGAACACCAAAAGGCCCTTGTCAATCAAGGAATGGAGGTACACCAAAAGGCCCTTGTCAATCAAAGAATGGAGGAACACTAAAAGTCCCCTTGCCAATCAAGGAATGGAGGAACATCAAAAGTCCCCTTGTCAATCAAGGAATGGAGGAACACCAAAAGTCCCCTTGCCAATCAAGGAATGAAGGAATACCAAAAGGCCCTTGTCAACCAAGGAATGGAGGAACACCAAAAATCT
Source organism: Pteria penguin (assembly GCA_035048485.1). NCBI lineage: Eukaryota > Metazoa > Mollusca > Bivalvia > Pterioida > Pteriidae > Pteria > Pteria penguin. The sequence continues at coordinate 3,011,333 of CM068585.1, read as the reverse complement.
CCTTGCCAATCAAGGAATGGAGGATAACCAAAAGTCCCCTTGTCAATCATGGAATGGAGGAACACCAAACGTCCACTTGCCAATCAAGGAATGGAGGAACACCAAAAGTCCCCTTGTCAATCAAGGAATGGAGGAACACCAAAAGTCCCCTTGCCAATCAAGGAATGGAGAACACCAAAAATCCCCCTGCCAATCAAGGAATGGAGGAACACCAAAAGTACCCTTGTCAATCAAGGAATGGAGGTACACCAAAAGTCCCCTTGCCAATCAAGGAATGGAGTAACACCAAAAGTACCCTTGCCAATCAAAGAATGGAGGAACACCAAAAGGCCCTTGTCAATCAAAGAATGGAGAAACACCAAAAGTCCCCTTGCCAATCAAGGAATGGAGGAACATCAAAAGTACCCTTGTCAATCAAGGAATGGAGGAACACCAAAAGTCCCCTTGCCTATCAAGGAATGCAGGAACACCAAAAGACCCTTGCCAATCAAGGAATGGAGGTACACCAAAAGTCCCATTGCCAATCAAGGAATGGAGGAACACCAAAGTCTCCTTGTCAATCAAGGAATGGAGGAACACCAAAAGTCCCCTTGCCAATCAAGGAATAGAGGTACATGAAAAGTACCCTTGTCAATCAAGGAAGGGAGGAACACCAAAAGTCCCCTTGCCAATCAAGGAATTGAGGTACACCAATAGTACCCTTGTCGATCAATGAATGGAGCTACACCACAGTCCTCTTGGCAATCAAGGAATGGAGGAACACCAAAAGTACCCTTGTCAATAAAGGAATGGAAGTACATCAAAAGTTCTTTTGTCAATCAAGGAATGGAGGTCCATTAAAGTCCCCTTGCCAGTAGAATATACCAAAATATGCCAAAATTAACTGATTTTGCTCAAACTAAATAGAGTATGAATATCTAAAATCATTATATAATGGTATGATTAAGATGAAAAAAGACCATAGGATCATGAAATTACTTGAACCCTATAGAATACAGGCAAAGAATTTCTCACATAAAATTTGGTACGAAATTAAAACATTAAAACAGTTTCCTAAGCTCAGGGTTATTTTTTTGAAAAAAAATTTAAAAGCTATATATGTTCTTTGATTCTGTTCCTGTTTTGCTGTCACAAGAGGGTTTACCTGCTTTACATCATGCCAAATTTATTTCACCTATTTCATATGTGCACTTAAAACATATGTTTGATGCATGTAACAAACCCAATCAAAGCAGTGAGGGATCTTTATGTGCCATGTGTAAGCTACACAGGGCTTCTGTTTGAGGCCTGTGTATGTTACATGGGGCTTCTGTTTGTGCCATGTGTATGTTACATGGGGCTTCTGTATGTGCCGTGTGTATGTTACATGAGGCTTCTGCTTGTGCCATGTGTATGCTATATATGGCTTCTGTTTGTGCCCGGTGTCTGTTACTTGGTGCTTCTGTTTGTGCCATGTGTATGTTACATGGGGCTTCTGTTTGTGCTCTGTGTATGTTACATGGGGCTCCTGTTTGTGCTCTGTGTATGTTACACAGTGCTTCTGTTTGTGCCATGTGCATGTTACATGGTGCTTCTGTTTGTGCCATGTGTATGTTACATGGGACTTCTGTTTGTGCTCTGTGTATGTTACATGGGGCTTCTGTTTGTGTCATGTGTATGTTACACGGGGCTTCTGTTTGTGCTGTGTGTATGTTACACGGGGCTTCTGTTTGTGCCATGTGTATGTTACATGGGGCTTCTGTTTGTGCCATGTGTATGTTACATGGTGCTTCTGTTTGTGCCATGTGTATATTACATGGGGCTTCTGTTTGTGCTGTGTGTATGTTACATGGGGTTTCTGTTTGTGCTGTGTGTATGTTACATGGGGTTTCTGTTTGTGCTGTGTGTATGTTACATGGGGCTTCTGTTTGTGCTGTGTGTATGTTACATGGGGCTTCTGTTTGTGCCATATATATGTTACATGGGGCTTCTGTTTGTGCTGTGTGTATGTTACATGGGGCTTCTGTTTGTGCCATATGTATGTTACATGGGGCTTCTGTTTGTGCTCTGTGTATGTTACATGGTGCTTCTGTTTGTGCCATGTGTACTCTACATGGTGCTTCTGTTTGTGCCATGTGTATGTTACATGGTGCTTCTGTTTGTGCCATGTGTATGTTACATGGGGTTTCTGTTTGTGCTGTGTGTATGTTACATGGGGCTTCTGTTTGTGCCATATGTATATTACATGGTGCTTCTGTTTGTGCTGTGTGTATGTTACATGGGTCTTCTGTTTGTGCCATATATATGTTACATGGGGCTTCTATTTGTGCTGTGTGTATGTTACATGGGGCTTCTGTTTGTGCCATATGAATGTTACATGGGGCTTCTGTTTGTGCTCTGTGTATGTTACATGGGGCTTCTGTTTGTGCTGTGTGTATGTTACATGGGGCTTCTGTTTGTGCCATGTGTATATTACATGGGGCTTCTGTTTGTGTCATGTGTATGTTACATGGGGCTTCTGTTTGTGCTGTGTGTATGTTACATGGGGCTTCTGCTTGTGTGGTGTGTATGTTACATGGGGCTTCTGTTTGTGCTGTGTGTATGTTACATGGGGCTCCTGTTTGTGCCATGTGTATATTACATGGGGCTTCTGTTTGTGTCATGTGTATGTTACATGGGGCTTCTGTTTGTGCCATGTGTATGTTACATGGGGCTTCTGTTTGTGCTGTGTGTATGTTACATGGGGCTTCTGTTTGTGCCATATGTATGTTACATGGGGTTTCTGTTTGTGCTGTGTGTATGTTACATGGGGTTTCTGTTTGTGCCATATGTATGTTACATGGGGCTTCTGTTTGTGCCATGTGTATGTTACATGGGGCTTCTGCTTGTGTGGTGTGTATGTTACATGGGGCTTCTGTTTGTGCTATGTGTATGTTACATGGGGCTTCTGTTTGTGCTGTCTCATCCAACTGGACAATGAAGAGTCACAGGCCTGGGGAACTTGTACTTGAAACCTCTGGTTAAGAAAATGATACTTATTGCCATTAAATACAATTCAAAATTAAGAAAATGTACACAGCATAACAAACAACATATAAATGGAAAGCATGAATACACTAGGTACAAAACCCCTGCATTCCCATTGAAAACCAAGAATATTTTGTACATGTAAACAAAAACAAAACCTACTATACTAGTTGGAATTAAAAGAAGATTCTGTACATTTGTCAGCTGCTAACAACAATACTCCTTAGTTACCCTGGACATACTATAGCCCAAAATACATGAATGCACTATAAAAAAACCCATCAACAAAGCCAAGGGGAGGAGTTTGATACATGTAAACAACTACAAATTATCTCAAGCATTACCCTTTGATCCAAGTGCTTCTATTGAATGTATGCCACTGTTTAATGGGACTATATCTACCCTTACAACAATATGATTAAAACCACATCTTTATTCTGCATAGTGGTATGGAACAAATAGAGAAGTGGAATAAAGATAAGATTTGAATCAGACTGTCCTTATGACTGACATAATTAAGTATTATAGTAGTTGATACACTTGTCTTCATTCTTTCATCATCAAGGACTCCTACATTCTAATGCAATGAACAGTGTATCATAGCATTATAGTAGTTGATACACTTGTCTTCATCCTTGTATTTTATAGGACTCCTGAATTTTAATGCACTACATAACAGAAATCTAGTGAAGTATATAAACATGTCTTAGATGAAAGTCTGGTATATTTAAGGTAGGACTAGCTCACATTAAGTAAAGGCAAATTACTTTCTTGGATACCTATTGTCCCTTCTACCAAATCTTCAAGTCTGAGAGTTTTCTATTATTTCATATTTGTAAATTTATTTTAATCATAATGTGTAAAAAATATTGAGATAAAATTTCTTTAAAATGATAACAAAAAATTGATAACAGTACTGTGTTAAATGGAAAATTTGGTAGAGAATTAAATGGCCAAGAACACTAACTCCATTACAGAAAATATTTTCTAATTTATCATACCTCTTAGAAATGTCAAGATCTCTTTCATATTTGAATCCTGAATTCATATTAAATGACAAATAATTCAAAATTTATGTTTCTGACATCTTCAACCCTTCTGAATCTTTAAACTATTAGTAATACCCTATTCACATTGACCTTTTGGGTAAAATTATTAGACAATAACTCTTAAATTTTAAGAAATATTTATGTCAGTTACATCTTAGCTGATTCAATTATCTGAACAAGGTTCCAGCATTATTTCAATCATCATAATTTTTCAGGTGTGCAGATTTGATGGCAAGGACAGTAGACAGTGTACAATACTATGACTATATAAGTCAAGAAACATTCTATATCTACACAGATAAAGTAAAATCATGTATATGGAAGTCATTGTATAATAAATTACAGACACTCTTTCATAAATTTTCCACCATTTGACCTTTATCATGTGAGATAAAGGATATATAATTTAGTTTTTTTTTTCTATGCTACGTAAAATTCATGCTTACATTACAAATCATACGAGTAAATTACAATACACTATTAATGTCATGATTACACACTTTATACATTTTTCACATGATAACGCATCAAGAAACGCTGAAGATGGTATGGCCAGATTGTAAAGCAAATTCTAAACAAGGTCACAGTCACAAGATCAAAAGTCATGTTATCAATTGAAAACACTCACCAAAGAATCTTGTGTGAAGTATCAAAGCCCTATCACTATTGATTCAAAAGATATAGCCAAAGTTAAAGTTCCTTAAAAGAAGGTCAAAGTCCAAGGTCAAGGTCACTAGGTCAAAAGTCATGGCATAATTTGAAAGCTCTGGTCATAAGGAACCTATGTGTGAAGTATTATATTTATACTCCTCTTATTTGCTATGATTTCGTTTCCACCAAAAACTTTAACCAAAATGTTGATGGACAGATGGATGGACAGAGAGAGGGACATTGCCAATCCATAAACCGTTAATTGCTTTGCAACCCGGCCAAAAAGGATGTAAACAATACAGATTAATAAATTGTCTATCGTAATGTACTCTTATGAATTGTAAGGTTAGCATGGATTTTACTTAACTTTGAATTCAGTATCATATTTTGCACTTGATAAATGCCAAGTGGCTAAGAAGTTGTGAAAAGAGTGTATTTTATTTATCATTCTAAATCTCAAATCACAAATTTTTGTCTAGACTGATAGTAAATAAGTCTAATATCATACTGCCTATTACCTTTAATATCCTGCTTTTCTTTTTCCATTCTTATGAGTAACAGAGTCTGTAAAATTGCCTTTTTCCACAAGGAGCGAATTTCTTCTTGGGTACGGTTACTTTCCTTTTTTGTAGACTCAGTCTCAGACTTTTCTGAAAACAGGCACAAGACATCTGATTCAGCTAAATGACAAAAGTTACCAAAGACATGCACAGCTAACTACAATAAGTACATAAAAACATCAAAAATATTTCATTGTAATACAGTAGCAATGCAAACTTGCAAGTGACAATTAAAATGGCAATTGTCACTGAACTGGTGTGGTTAACTGGATGTTAGGCCTACCATCTGGTGTAACCATTGTTTGTAGTTTAAAGTCAATAATTAAGTAACTGTCTAAACAATACTTCACAATCATGAGAACATATTAATCTAATACTGGGACATAAATTCACAGGTTCCTGAGGCATTGTGTTCTTTTAATATTTGTCCTGCACTCATTCTTTAACTTAACAAAAGCAAGTTTTACAGGAAACTTTAACTGTAAATGCAAAAAGGATCATTTAGAAGTAGAAAAGACCCCTTTTTTTAACTTTTTATGCTACTACACATTGAAGCATATGCTATGGAACACCATAAATTCACCATAACTGGACATAGAAATAATACAGGTATGAAAAACAGAAAAAGAACATGTCACTGATACACTTCATACCTAATAAGGTAGGGGTCTCTGGTGCTCGGGCTGGAGTAACTACTCTGTTAAAGATAGCTTGTCGCCATGATCCTCGTCTCCTAGGAGTATATTTTTGAGCATTTTCATTATCATCATCGCTTCTCGGTGATAAAACTTCCTTGCGTGTGGTACCACTGTCCACAGACAGAAACCTGCAGAACATATTTTACACTAATATGTTTAGATAAATATATATATATATATATATATATATATATATATATATATATATATATATATATATATATATATGTATATTTATATATTACTCATAGACATGTAAAAAACATTACTGGCACCATTAAACAGAAAAAGATACTATTACAAGCAAATTCATAGAATTGTTGTCCCCCTCTTTCAGGGTTCTATCAGTAAGGGTGCAGTGATCTGTGACATACTGTCATGGTTGTGCATGTCTACACACATACATGCAAAGTATGAAAGCCCTACATCTTACGTTAAAAAAATTACATTGAAGTAGGTCAAAGGCCATGGTCAAGGTCACTTGATAAAAAATTCTGGTACCATTGAAAAAGTATTGCAATTAGGGACACACATGCCAAATATGAAGGCCCTAAGTCTTACGGTTAAAAAGTGACATTGAAGTAGGTTAAAGTCACGGTCAAAGTCACATGATTAAAATTTTGTTATCAATGGAAAGGTTTTGCAATTACGGGCACACATGCCAAATATGAAGGCCCTACATCGTATGGGTAAAAAGTTATGATCAAGGTTAAAGTTTTTGTGACAGACGGACAGACAGACAAACAGACAGACGGACAGACGAATGAGATTTAATGTCCCCACGCTTTTGTGAAATGCGGGAACAATAAAGGGGAAGATAACTCAACAAAAGATATGGTGTCAAGCAAAGTTAAAAAAAAATGAACAAAATTCTTTAAAATAAAAGTTAATGAATAAAACTAAACTTACTGATAGAGACTGATACAATTAACCAGGTAATCTTTAATAATCCTAATCATTGTTTTATTACATGAATGTATATTGAAGTATCCCACTCGTAATAAATTCACTAAATACTCGTTACATATATGTTTAATTACATCTATGCAATATGCAATACAATCTACATGTACAACAATTAATGTTTATAATACATTACATTTGTTTCATTGGACTATTTTTCATTGGACTGTTGGTACTAGCACGTCTTTTAGCATGATCCTTGAAGTCCTCGCCTTCTTTCTCTAAATGTCCCGTATCTTTGAACTTCAAAGCTAAAGCAGCATCAGGCAAGGCTCCCACAGTGGAGCTTCGAGGACGTCCTAATTTAGGTGAGGATTCAGGGCTTGGAGGGAATTTGAAGTGAACATCTTTTGTTGTTGCTGGTGACGGCATAGGAGATTGATCTGGTGTGGATGGAACAGAGGAGTCCTGCAATAAACATAAATAAAGTATAAAATAGCATAGAGGGCTGAATATGGCATTACTATTCCAAAGTATAAAATGGCCTAGAGGGCTGAATATGGCATTACTATTCCAAAGTATAAAATGGCGTAGGTGTTAAATATGGCATTACTATCTCAAAGTATAAAATGGCATAGTGTTGAAGATGGCATTACAATTCCAAAGTATAAATTGGCCTAAAGACCTTAATATGGCGTTACTATTCCAAAGTATAAAATGTCGTAGAGAGCTGAATATGGCATTACAATTCCAAAGTATAGAATGGCATGGAAGGTTGAATATCGCATTAAAATTCCAATGTATAAAATGGCGTAGAGGGTTGAATATGGCATTATGAATTCCAAAGTATTAAATGGCATAGAGGGCTGAATATGACATTACACTTCCAAAGTATAAAATGGCAAAGAGGACTGAAGATGGTATTACAATTCCAACATATAAAATGTTCTATAGGGCTGAATATGGCATTACTATTCTCGAAGTATAATATAGCCTAAAGGGCTTAAGTAAAATAAGGTATTACAATTTCAAAGTACAATATGGTCTGAAGACCTGAAATGTTGTCCAACAATACAATTTTAAGTTTAGTGACTATGCTACTGAAATGCAATTACACAAATGTGGGGATGATTCAGAGTACATATAAACAAGCTGGCAAATTTGATACAGGTTGGGAAAAAATGTGTGTGGAGCCATCAGACGACAGATGGAGGTAAATTATTAGGATGCTTTGCTTAATGTTCATACATGTCTAATACTTCCTCCATTTGATGCCAAAATGCGTAGAATTTGTATCAAAATTGTAAGTTTACACAACGTAAGGAATTGTGGCCCCATCATTTATATTGGGCCACAACTTGTGGCTACTCTGAAGTATAATATAGCCTTAAGGTCAGATATACAATGCAGCATTACAATTCTGAAATATAATACAGCATTACTATTCTGTAATATAATATGATTCTAGATCTAAATGTGCTCTTAGCTGCTTGATGCAATGAGTTCTTGGCTGTTTGAGGTAAATGTTGTCTTAGCTATTTGAGGTAAATGTGGCCTTAATTGTTTGAGGTAAATGTTGTCTTAGCTGTTTGAGGTAAATATTGTCTTAGCTATCTGAGGTAATGTTGTCTTGGCTATTTGAGGTAAATGTGGTCTTAGCTGTTTGAGGTAAATGTTGTCTTAGCTATTTGAGGTAAATGTGGTTTTAGCTGTTTGGGGTAAATGTGGTCTTACCTGTTTAAGGCAAATGTGGTATTAGTTGTTTAAAGTAAATGTTTATAGCCTCAGAGACTTAAAGTAAAATACAAACAAAAAGTAAATTTATGTTTAGGCAGTTTTTTGTGTTATAGGATTTTTCTTATTAAAAGAATAAGATTTTGTAAAAATAAAGCATTTTCTATGAGATCTGAAGTGCAGAGGACAAGTATACTGTTTTAATTTTGTGAGAACACATCACAGTTAAAGGACTTTACCTGAGATCTATGAAAACTACTACCCTCACTTTCTGTTGTTCCGCTGCGATGTCGAAACCTTTCCCTTGCATCATGTAGTTTATTGTGCTGAATAAAGAAAACAAATATAATCAATTCACAATAACTTGATTGTTTATAAACATAAATGAAACAAGATATGTCTGTAAAACACTATGCCCCTTGTGGCAATGAAAGTCTGTCTAGGTCTTGAATCTCTTATAACGTCATTTATTTCTCTGAAGGCAACTTGACTTACTGAGAGACATAGATGTATATGTTAGAATAAAGGAAATCTTTGCATATAAAGTATCACAATGTCACCATGAGGAAACAGAACTTCATGACAATGAAAAGGGGTCTTCTGTAGGTCCAGACATTGATTGTTATATCACTTAAATCTCTCCAGGCAACAAGTCCAAAATATCACAAGACAGAAAGTGCTGTGTTATTTGGCATTAAGATTTTACCATAATTAATACCACAAGGTCACTGATCTTGCTGTCATTTCAAAGGGCTTATTGATCTTTCTGTCATTTGAGAGGGCTTTATAAGTGGAGTACACATGCCAAATATGATAATCTGAAATTTAAAAAATTAAGGAACAGCACAGAAACAATAAACCTCTAACCTTTCAATCTGGAAGCTTAAAAATGTGGTCCTAAAACAGCTTTGATACGTCAGTATTAATAGAATCTGTGCAAAAGCTAATTCTGCAGTTACAGTCACAGTAACTCAGCTCAATTTTACTTTCACTTCAATTGTTAGGACTGAATAACAATATATAGCCAGCATGAAATTTTGTGCATAAATTTATTTTCATAATCAGTCAAAGATCTCGGTGACAGTATGTCTGCCCAGGATTATTTTATCTTACTCACTGTTAAATAGTACCTCTGACCTTCAGTATGTACCTTGACAGAATACCATACTGGACCCGACCTTAAGTATTGTTCCCTCACAGAATACCACACTGGACCAGACAAACATACGTACCCTGACAGTGGTCCACACTGGACCTGATCTTCAGTATGTACCCTGACAGAACACCATACTGAACCTGACCTCCAGTAAGTTTCCCGACAGAACACCACACTGGACCTGACAAACATACATACCCTGACAGAGGTCCACACTGGACTTGACCTTCAGTATGCACCCTGACAGAGCATCACACTGGACCTGACCTTCAGCATGTACCCTGATAGAACACCACACTGAAAGAACTCAACACTGGATTCAACCTTCAGTATGTACTCTAAAAGAACACCACACTGAACTCTATCAACATACATACTGGACATGACTATCAGCACGTAGTCTGTCAAGCTCCATACTGGATCCGACAAGTATTTGAAGCCAGACATATCAAAAATCAAGACTAAAATGAGCAAGACCCAGTGTAACATTTAAGTTACACTAAAGTCTCTCACAGTAAATAATATTGTGGTGAAATGGGAGGGGTTTGGAGCCTCATGTAAAAATCTTCTTCACCATTATACCTAAATTAACTTACCTTTGACAGAAGATTTTCAAAAGAATTAGCTAAGCTCTTCTTGCATTTGTTCTTTAACATGTCGAAAGCAGATGATGTCTTACTTTTATTGTCCAAAATGTTAAACTGTCAAAATAACAATAACATAATGTCACAAAAGAAAACTTGTTGTTTTCAAAATATAAACTTCATTTTACGAGTTCCTTGTTTAGGGACACACTATTATTTTTCATATATGGTGGTGGCGAGTGTCTAGTGGTGGAAGATACCACACCAGGATTATTTCACCTATATGGTGGTGGCCAGTGTTTAGTGGTGGCAGATACCACAACTGGGTTAGCATTATTTCATCTATTCACTGAATGATACCATGATCATACGGATCTGCACATGAATATTTACAATATAATCATTATCAAGGTATCACAAATACGCATAAATACAAAATATATCATACATGTTATCATTACACATAGTTGTGGGATATATGTTACTCCAAATACAATTTCTATGGGAGAGGGGTTATTGATGGTAGTAATTGTTTATCTAATACTTCATTCAAATTATATAAGTACACTTTATACATCCACAGTGCAAAGTTAACAAAGTGATTATAATACGAAATATAACAAAATAAATCCACAAAAATAAATCTGGATTTATCCAAAATTCAGAGGAAAATACTTGTTGGATCAAAGAGAAACCTTTTAAGCGGTTTTATCCATTTTGGCAGAGGAAACCAATTATACAAATCTTTTATCTAGACTTAATCATTTTCATACTGCATCTGTATAACAAGTATTTAATGATTACCTCAGCTTTGACCAACAATTTATTACTATCAGAGATGTGGGAATGCTCCTGTTGCTTTGTCTCACATAATTTTCTCAATTCTATCATCAACACCTCAACTGTTTCTTCGTAACTTTGAGGATTCTCTGCCTATAACATATTTCAAACAGGATAAATGAATCTAAAGTCTGACTGGGTACGTATCAGACATGAGATTTTATTTTATGTTATATGACTGTAAAAACACTTTCTGAACAATACACAGTAATACAAATAGTAGAAACATAAGGTAACGTAATGCTAATAAGACACTGACCTTTATAGTGGCATAGATATCAGATGTGTCTTTCTCGGCTAAGTTGTGGAGACGACGCATTAACATTTCGTAGGCATCTTGTGGAGATAGTCCTATAAAATGTAAATGTATCAACTTGAATAAAATAAATGCATATGGCTACCAGAACTAATGGTCCCAGAATGAACATGACCCTCTGCTGTCTAGGATATACTTATGAATGTATTGACTGATTGATTATTGTTTTACATCACTCCACGATTATTTCACGTATATAGTGACGGCATCTGCCTGATGCATTGCATAGAAATTTCTACCTTTGCAACGGACCCACCCGAAGCAGTGAGGGATCTTTTACGTGCCAAGCCTACCGTGACACGGGACTTCGGTTTTTACTGTCTCATCTGAAAGACAGAACACCATTGTGCCCAAGGCAGGAATCAAACCCAGGACCATTCGGTCACAAGCCGAGCACCTCATCCACTAGGCCACACCGGCTTCTTATGGATTTTAGTCAGACTCGAATGGACCTTCCCACCCACCAAGACAAGATCTCTAGGCAGCTACAAGTAAACAATCATGTATTAAATATATACAAAGCTCTCATGATTTTGTAATTCCTATAGCCTATTGTACCATGACCCTGGAACATCTAAATATTCACAATACATGAGCATAATACTGACACTATAGACTTATTCATTAGAATGTATAAATGCCAGAGGATATATTATTTCTGAAAGATACCATGCAGGTATGTAATTCCTTCTGATAGTAACCAGTAAGAATCACTCATGAAATGCAAACTTTTAACACCAACAACCTATAAACACTGTCTGTACTGAGCCATGCTGAAACCTAGTGTGTTTTGTAAGGACTTCATCCTTTACCATTACTCTGGAGTAAGTAACAGTGAGACCTAATGATGCCTGATATATACTCACCACTGATCTCCTGGCACAGTCTTGTAAGGACCTCATCCTCTACCATTACTCTGGAGTAAGTAACAGTAAGAGAGACCTAATGATGCCTGATATATACTCAACATTGATCTCCTGGCACAGTCTTGTAAGGACCTCATCCTCTACCATTACTCTGGAGTAAGTAACAGTAAGAGAGACCTAATGATGCCTGATATATACTCACCATTGATCTCCTGGCATAGTCTTGTAAGGACCTCATCCTCTACCATTACTCTGGAGTAAGTAACAGTAAGAGAGACCTAATGATGCCTGATATATACTCACCATTGATCTCCTGGAACAGTCTTGTAAGGACCTCATCCTCTACCATGACTCTGGAGTAAGTAACAGTAAGAGAGACCTAATGATGCCTGATATATACTCACCATTGATCTCCTGGCACAGTCTTGTAAGGACCTCATCCTCTACCATGACTCTGGAGTAAGTAACAGTAAAAGAGACCTAATGATGCCTGATATATACTCACCATTGATTTCCTGGCACAGTCGATGAAGTTGATGCAATGGACACATAATACAAATCTGTTGACGATTTTGTTCATAAGCACTTTGAAATGCAGATCTAAGTACCGCCATAATCTCATCTACCTGTAAATATGATTTATACTAGTATCACTCTGCTAGGATAAAAATATTTCTATTTTTTCAATCCAAGATTAGAACAAAGAAATTACTTTACTTCAACTTCTTTTGAGATAGTACAACTAATTCTGACAAATAGTTATCAACTCTGCTTTATTCTAGAAAAATGACAAATCACTTACAACAGAGAAACTATGGCATTTCATCAGATGGCATATAAATATATTTCCTTTTTCTCTAGAGATAAAACCAAAGACATCAGATTTCTCTTTCCCCTGAAAATTACAATTAAGTTACAAGTTATGTACAAAGTAAAATAAATATCAAAACATTAAATCTCAAGTGTATGGTAAGCAACTAACCACACTCAATTTCTGAGCAAATGCATCTGCCAGGTGATCTGGAGAAATTTCATTTTACACAACAGACCCACTCTCAGCAGTAAGGGATCTGCTATGTGTGCCCACACAACAGACCCACTCTCAGCAGTAAGGGATCTGCTATGTGTGCCCACACAACAGACCCACTCAAAGCAGTAAGGGATCTGTTATGTGTGCCCACACAACAGACCCACTCTCAGCAGTAAGGGATCTGTTATGTGTGCCCACACAACAGACCCACTCAAAGCAGTAAGGGATCTGCTATGTGTGCCCACACAACAGACCCACTAAAAGCAGTAAGGGATCTGTTATGTGTGCCAACACAACAGACCCACTCAAAGCAGTAAGGGATCTGCTATGTGTGCCCACACAACAGACCCACTCAAAGCAGTAAGGGATCTGCTATGTGTGCCCACACAACAGACACACTCAAAGCAGTAAGGGATCGGCTATGTGTGCCCACACAACAGACCCACTCAAAGCAGTAAGGGATCTGCTATGTGTGCCCACACAACAGACCCACTCAAAGCAGTAAGGGATCTGTTATGTGTGCCCACACAACAGACCCACTCAAAGCAGTAAGGGATCTGCTATGTGTGCCCACACAACAGACCCACTCAAAGCAGTAAGGGATCTGTTATGTGTGCCCACACAACAGACCCACTCTCAGCAGTAAGGGATCTGTTATGTGTGCCCACACAACAGACCCACTCTCAGCAGTAAGGGATCTGCTATGTGTGCCCACACAACAGACCCACTCAAAGCAGAAAGGGATCTGTAATGTGTGCCCACACAGGACTTTGGTTTATACGGCCTCATCTAAAAGATAGGAAACTGACAAGTCATTAGTGGGTTGTATTTTCTTAATCTAGAGCTACGTATCCTAGTTTCTGAGTTGCAACTTATTTCGAAACACAAGTAAATTCAGAGAACTGTGGTCCCCCACTTTTGGGTTCTATCAGTAAGGGTGCAGTGATCTGTGTCATACTGTCATAGTTGTGCATGTCTACAGACACACATGCCAAATATGAAGACCCTACGTCTAACGGTGAAAAAGTTACATTGAAGTATGTCAAAGGTCACGGTCAAGGTCACATGATAAAAAATTCTGGTACCAATGGAAAGCTATTGCAATTAGGGACACACATGCCAAATATGAAGACACTAAGTGTTACGGTTAAAAAGTCACATTGAAGAAGGTCAAAGGTCACATGATAAAAATTTTCATACCAACGGAAAGGTATTGCAATTAGGGACATACATGCCAAATATGAAGGCCCTACGTCTTACGGTTAGAAAGTTATGACCAAAGTTAGAGTTTATGTGACAGACGGAAGGACGGACGAATGAGATTTAATGTCCCCACGCTTTCACGACAGGTACTGCAATTAGGGACACATTTACCAAATATGAAGGGCATAAGTGTTAGGGTTAAAAAGTTACACGAAGTAGGCCAAAGGTCACTGTCAAGGTCACATGATAAAAATTTTGGTACCAACGAAAGGTATTGCAATTAGGAACACACATGCAAAATCTGAAGACCCTACTTCTTACGCTTAAAAAGTTAAAAGATTTAATGTCCCCACGCCTTGGCAAAAAGCAGGGGACTATAAGAAAACATAAAGAGTAGTTATGATCATATTTCATGATCATAACATGGGCAATTCTTCCTGTAGTGTGATATTACTCCACCAAACAGACTACAAAGCCTTTACCTTAAAGGAATGACCTTGAATCAAGATTAAGTCCCACTGTCTTAGCAGTTGAAATATTTCTTCAAAGTATGAACTCCAAATGATGATGGTGGACAATATAGAATGTTCTGACCATGACCCTGAAGTAAGGTTCATGACACACTGTTTTGGATTGTGGCAGATATGTTCAAAGTAAGAAGGGAAAATAATATAAACGAAACCAAGAGTATATACTCTTCTATAGATAGAATACATTTTGTGAAGAAAGATCTGTATATTTCATGTCCACATACCTGTGATACAGAAGAAATATCTTTAAACTTGCGTTCTAGTATGACAGATTTTTTGTCCAGACTAATAAGTGCGACTTCACTAGCTCCTAGTCGGAAGAGCATTGTACGATTGGGGTCCTGCTGACAATTCTCGTGGTGATCCTGAGGACATGGATCACTAAAATGAACATGTAACTCTTTATGTATGGGTTCATGATCCCCATTTTCATGTTTATGGGAAAATTCACACAAATCCTCCTTAGAGTCTTTGTCTGACAGTCCTCCTGAATTTGACAGTCCACCAAAGTTAGACAGGTGCCCTGAGTGTTCTAACATGTTATCACTTGAGCCATGACTTGACAGTTCATCTGTACTACTGACAGGTGAATCCACATGGACACCCCGAAACTGTTCATGCTGTCTCTCAAGCTCGTTTTCCATCACAGATACAGTGCTTTCTAGGTTATCTGGAAGACTCTTGACACTGATTCCACTACCATGGCGTTTCCTCTGTCTTTCGTTCTCTTCATGCTTTTTCTTTCTTTCTTTTTCTTTTTCTGTCAACTTATTACAAAGCTCATCCACATGTGTGCATGTAATTTTTTTGGTAGATAATTTTGCCCGCCCAAGATACAGAACTTCATAGAAGGCTTTTGCCGGTTCATTGGTCTTTGATTCTCCCATTTCTTCGCTAAAGAAGTCTTTTCTTGTAGCGTCCTGAATGGTATTGAAAAGTTCAGGAACCTAGAAATACATTGAATACCTGATTAATTTATTGTTACACATAGCCACATCTTTATCATGATATGTACAGGAAAGAAAATTGTAAGAATGATTATATCCAACTATGAATTCAGTAACAAACCCCATGATGCATTACAATGTCATCCGTAAATAAAATACACTGTCATCCATGAAAAATTTATACACATTAAAACTTCATATTAATTAATATAGAAACTGGGTACATCATAATACATGTAATAGTAAAATAAAAATATATGTAAATGCAAACTAAAAATCAAACAAAATCGCAATGGAAATAATGTTAAATTTGTCAG
Source organism: Pteria penguin (assembly GCA_035048485.1). Classification (NCBI taxonomy): domain Eukaryota; kingdom Metazoa; phylum Mollusca; class Bivalvia; order Pterioida; family Pteriidae; genus Pteria; species Pteria penguin. The sequence continues at coordinate 2,994,943 of CM068585.1, read as the reverse complement.
AAAATTCTAATACAAACTCCAAATAAATAACTTCAAAGTTTTACCCTCTTAATTTTGTGGTTTCTCCTTAAATTGCAAATGCTTTTATCAGCTCTGAATAAAATCTGCTGTGTACTTACAAGTTGCGAATTTAATTCTGAGTTCAGTTTGTTACATTATTACCATTTACCTACATTTCACAGTTACTGGCATTTCACTCATGAACATTTGTAACTCTAAACAAGTTATAAAAATGTCCAAAGGTTCAAGAAAAATGACTCACATTCTCTTTTTAGTAACTCAAAGAAGTCACAAAAAATTAACTTCTACAAGTCAGACCCCTGACATTTGATTCTTAATTTCTTTTTTTGAAATCAGGAACACCAATGAGACATGGAGATATTCTATTCCATTTTTTTTTATGAAGTACTTAATTTATACAGCATATAAACATGCAATAAAAATATACTTATTTATGGATGGGTGAGTATAAATAAAATATAATGTATATTCTACTGCTATGCTGATAGCCACAGTGAGAAAAAAATATAGCACCCTCCTTCCCCTCTGTAGATGTTTAATTAATGGAAGTCTTTACAATTTGAGAAAGGGATACACATCATGTGCAAACAAAATTGTAAACAAATTTATAAGATCCTAGATCTTAACCTTTCCAGCCCTGGATCCTGTAATGTCACACAAATTCAATTTCTTAATGAAGAGATACACTCATAATTACTAAGTGTAGGACTTCTGAAATAGTAAGTTCCTTGAAAATGTCTGTAATTAGAATGGAATCAAAGACGGACTGAAGTTCAACTTATCAGTGTAAGTTCCGGACCTTCAAAAGGGGCATATAGGAAGTATTGTTGGGAGAAACCGAATACTTCAACTATAGCATTAAAACACAATTATACATTACGTCATTGAAGATGAAGAGCTTCCGCAGTACTTCTAAACACATTGGCTATATACTTGACTTCCGGGCCACACTTTATTACAAGTGGTTTCTATAGGGTTTATATGCCAGCTGGTGGACAGTGATACAGAACTCATACGCAAATCAATATAGCTGTCACAATGAACAAAGGAGAAAAGTGGAATATTTAGGCTTATCTCATCCACAGCAGTCGTATGAATCTACACAGTTCTAGTTAAACTCAAAATGTGAAAAAATATGCAAGTGTTCAAAAGTGTTTAGCAAGCAAAATAATAGAAATTTGAGTATCAAATGTCTCCCTCTATCTCTAAAAACGCTTTTCCTTACATCCGTTCTGTAATAAGTTACAAGGTTAGATTTACAGACGCTCGTTTTTAAGATTATTTTGTATTAAATAACTATTTCACAAGTTAACTTAAGAATTGTTAGATAGGCCATCATATATTTTAATTTGCTCTCCCCAAGATGACAGAACAATCACAACTGACTGGTCACCAAATGTACGAAACATCACCCCCTGGGCAAGCTGCAAGCACACGTATATCTGATCTTAAGACATCTTGGTGACGATCTTGTAGAAATAAATTCAATCCCTCTCCCGACATATAAACGTACGTGTATTTACAAATACCGGGTACATGTGAAACAAAATGGACTGAATTCGTATTAGAACTTGAAATCCCTGTCCGATAATCGTCCGTTAACAGAAACTAGAACTGCCCTAATGGGACAAATACCCCCCACGGCAACAAAATTCGTATTAGGGCAAAGACCAAGGTTAAGGTCATGAGGTAACAAATTTGGGGACCGACAGACAGGTCTTGCCACAAGGAATACACATGTGTAGTATGAAGGCCCAATCTCTCTTGGTTCAAAAGTTATGACTAAGGTTAAGGTTTTTCAAAAGTGGGTCAAACGCCAAAGTCAAGGTCACAGGTTAAAAATTTTTGGTACCGACAGAAAGGTCTTGCCACAAGGAATACACATGTGTAGTATGAAAGCCCCATCTTTTTTGGTTCGAAGGTTATGGCCAAGGTGAAAGCTTCTGGAGAGACAGACGGATAAGTTGATTCCAATATACCCCTCCCCTAAACTTCGGTTTGGGGGGGGGGGGTTATTACAAAACAATAGGAACGACAATATTAGAACCACTACTTGATGGTACACTGTGAGACGAATACCGCTTAAGAAGGTCAAATTTGCAGTATAGTAAGTGGGAATATAAAGTATCAGATGATGTTGAGATTTAGAATCCCAGTAAGCTCGTTACCATGGTTACTTACATATTCATTGTCAACTAAGGAAGAAACTGGAGAAGAATGACGTTTCAATGATTAAAATAGGATATGTAAAATAAAAACAAAAATGATACCAAAAACAATAAAATAACTTGACATTAATATGAAAAGCAACTAAAGGCCAAAACCAATACGAAAGACTGCATCAACTTGAAGCCAAAACAATACGAAAATTTGGTTTTCAGTGTTAAATCAATTTAAAATCATAAACGATGCATAATGTAAATTGTGACAACTACCAAAGTTAATATATGCGTTATGTCGCTGTAATAATGAATCACGGTGAGACTTTTCATAGATCTCAGAAAATCAAGGCTGAAACCAGGTATCATGAGGAGTGTATCCTGTCTACGACGCAGTGAGAACCCCCTGTATGGTAAACGTCACCACCATGCATGATATCACAACAATGTATCATGAGGAGTGTATCCTGTCTACGACGCAGTGAGAACCCCCTGTATGGTAAACGTCACCACCATGCATGATATCTCAACAAGAGTATGATAACACTAAAGATCTCCGCGGGAAATTAGTACACTACCCATAACAAACTTCGAAATGTACCCATCTGCCGCCAAAACATAGGATATGATAACGGAAATAAGCTCGACAGAAAAAAACGAGAAGAAACATTCTTTTAGAGGATAAATAACAACACCAAACCAATATAAAATACAAGATAAATACTCAGAGAGAGAGAGAGCACTCTACAACGAACATAATATATAGCAAATGAAACATCTTTACTTGGTACAAATAAAATCTGTCATATCTCTATTCTATTTTAATACTACTGTTTTGGCTCAATTATGAGCCGGTGTAGTTAAGTCTATCTTGTGCTTGACCTGCGATCAAGAGTTCCCAGGTTCAAGTCCCGCCAGTAGCATATTAGTGTCCTGTCTTTCGGGTGAGACAGAGGTCACGGTAGGCAGGACACGTAAAAGATCCCTCACTGCTTCGAGAAAGTCCGTAGCAAAGCTCTGAATTTCTGTGCGGTACATAAGGAAGATCCTGTCACCCTATAAGAGCAAAACTCGTGGTGTGACGTAACGCGAGAATCACACACAAACATATATATAATACATGTAGATAGTATGGTGTCCGATCCATTCATAGAAATGAACGATAATGACCGGTAATTGCCGAAGGCTACCGAAAAGAATAATCACGAACATGACTATAAAAGATGTAGTTCTTGGTATTGTTGATTAAAGTAGTTAAATCAAGGTAAGCAGGTGCCATCGGAAGTGACTCCAAAACCATGTATTGACAATTCTCGGACATTGTTCGGTGAAGGAAACTGGATCCACCACTATATTATTTTGCACAAAATTTACATACGATGGTAAGTAAGACTGAGAGAGCTGAAAACTGTTATTTGACGGAAATACCGTTAACATTTACTTATATACAAGGTAGAAGTGTATTTCAGGCTAAACACTTCTCTTCCTTTCCACATTTGCTTCCTCCATTTTCATAAGTAACAAATTTTCAAGCAAATAATTACCCAATATAGAGAACCAGGACGTGTAACACCTCAACATTAGACGAGCCGCAAATCTGCATCCTACTGAATAACGGCCAGAACGAACGATATGTATAGTACGTAGCTGTCAAGGTGCTCAATGAAGCAATCGCTTACAGATACGTCTCACCCTACAACCAAGTAAATAAGAGTATCTAGCTAGAGTATGAGCACAGAAACAAATCAAGCAATAAAATCATACAAATTCTTCCTTAAAACGACAAAACAAATCCCAAATAAACAAACAAAAAAGAAAAACCAACTACAACATCCCCCTCCCCCAAATAACAAACAAAACAAAACAAAAACAAAACAAAAACAAAACAGAAAAACCATGCGTGATGACAACTGGATTTAAACACTGCTTTCAGAATATCAAAATATTACCCAATATATATTGCCAGCTACAAGCAATCACAACCGTGAGATAGGCACTCCAACAGGAGATGCTTTGGTCATTCTATTTGCTCTACAAATAATGTTTACAACAGTACATGAAGGAATGTCATATTCAGCACGTGTGTATTAAGAATATGCTTACATAGTAATGCACGCATTATCAAGAAGAACTCTATCCAATTAAAGTCACCATATAGCATGAAAACTATAGGTGGTGGATTTGACTCAATTTTAGAACAGGATCAACATTCCTTGCACTACTTTTACATTACCTTATCCGTGACATCCTCAAATTCTACAGGAATATCAAAACTTGTCTGTTGTGAAGTTTTATAATTTTCTCTCTTTTTCTCCAGCGTCTCGCTGTTTGAGATTCCCGGGGACATTATTGGATATCAATCCCCCAAATGCAGATAAAGAGTCAAAATCTAAACACTTTAAAAACTTAATAACTGCACTGCTCCAAGACAAAGATGTAATCACTAAAGTAAGCCAAGACGATTCTCCCAGTCATTCGCCATCATCATTGTTTGCTTAGTGTTTATTCGGTATATGCGTTTTCTACTTATACCACGAAGGGAAGCTGTCAACAACTCGTCGTGACGTCCAAACCTCTTACTATATGCAAATGTAATAGATAGTAAACTTGTGTCTGCGATCACCTATCCTTCTGTTAACTACATGTCCAAATGAAGCGTGAAATTGACCATTAACCATACATGATTAATACGACCTTATTTGTTTATTGTTTTCCTAGTGTGAGTTGTTTACATTGATGTTAATATGTATGTAAGATCTGATATGACGACATGTAGCTGTACTTTACTCCACATGATCAATTTACTTTCGTTTTCAATTTATGATTAATACGACCTTATTTGTTTATTGTTTTCCTAGTGTGAGTTGTTTACATTGATGTTAATATGTATGTAAGATCTGATATGACGACATGTAGCTGTACTTTACTCCACATGATCAATTTACTTTCGTTTTCAATTTTAAGTGAATAGCATATTTCTGTTCGTAACTAAAAATACTGTGAGTCACATGTCTTTCACGCGAGTAATTTTTGCCAGAATCTCGCTTCTGTGAATATTTTCACGAGACATCATTTTCGCGAGAAGCATCACATACATTGTACACACTGTAAAAATCTCATACATTATACTGTCATGTTTTAGTTTTTGACTTTATTAAAAAAAAAATTAAAACATGACAGTACACACGCTATAATTTCGCGAGAATTATCACATACATTGTACACAGTGTATACTTTAAAAATCAATGGCCAAATATTATTTACCTTTATTATCGCACCAAACATATTTTCTCGCGAATTCTGATGATTTCAATTATATATCTAGGCTTTTCAAAATAGCCAATTTCTTATATTAAGAAAAAGAAACATGTTTTGAGCATTTGGTTAATTTATGGTCATTGAATTAAGAAAAATGATGAACACAATTCTTTAAACCGTTTGTAGATATGTGTGTTGCTATGTTAAGCATCAATACTCCGAAAGGATCCGTTAGAGAAGTAATAATGTGTCACAATGGTACTAAATGAACTTTGGGACTTGATATGTGATTCTAAAAATATTGCTACTTGCGGTATGATGAAAGAGACAATGTGACACTTTTTAAATAATTTTTATTATTTCCTATGACAGTGCTGACACAGCTCTCTCTCTCTCTCTCTCTCTTCTTTGTAATATTTTTTAATCTATTATGTTTGTTTATTGTTTATATAATACAATGCACAATATGTATGTTTACAAATCCGACAGTTGGAGATCAGGATCGGGCGCCATAAACTGAGAAAATACTTAAATCATAATTTCAAATTCTTCTGTTCAATAATAAATTGATAACTGGAATTTGGATTTTATTGAGTTTAATTCTATTCATAAATAAAATTAAACCATTCTGCATGACAATTTATATGAAAATTTGATAATGAAATGAAATAACTGACTTAAGTATATTCTCGGTTTATGGCGATGGACCTAGTTATCGAAACAATCGACTATCGATTAAAATAAATCATCATGTGTGCAAGATTCTGAAAAAGACGTTTTAAGGAGGTTTAAAACCTAATTAAACCGGGAGCAACTGCAGAGTAGTTGCCTACATCTTAATGGTGATAGTAGCATCGATTACTCCTAGTGGATCTGCTGCACGGATCGTGGTGAGGGAATCATCAATTACTCCCAGTGGATCTGTTGCACGGATCGTGGTGAGGGAATCATCAATTCCTCTCAGTGGATCTGTTGCACGGATCGTGGTGATAGTAGTGTCAATTCCTCTCAGTGGATCTGCTGCACGGATCGTGGTGAGGGAATCATCAATTACTCCCAGTGTATCTGATGCATGGATCGTGGTGATAGTAGCGTCAATTCCTCTCGGTGGGTCTGCTGCACGGAATGTGGTGAAGGAATCATCAATTCCTCTCAGTGGATCTGTTGCACGGATTGTGGTGATAGTAGCATCAATTCCTCTCTGTGGATCTGTTGCACGGATCGTGGTGATAAAGTCATCAATTCCTCTCAGTGGATCTGTTGCACGGATCGTGGTGATAGTAGCATCAATTCCTCTCAGTGGATCTGTTGCACGGATCGTGGTGATAAAGTCATCAATTCCTCTCAGTGGATCTGTTGCAAGGATCGTGGTGATAATAGCATCAATTCCTCTCAGTGGATCTGTTGCACGGATCGTGGTGATAAAGTCATCAATTCCTCTCAATGGATCTGTTGCAAGGATCGTGGTAAGGGAATCATCAATTCCTCTCAGTGGATCTGCTGCACGGATCGTGGTGATATTAGCATCAATTACTCCCAGTGGACCTGTTGCACGGATCGTGGTGATAGTAGCATCAATTCCTCTCAGTGGATCTGCTGCACGGATCGTGGTGATATTAGTATCAATTCCTCTCAGTGGATCTGTTGCACGGATCGTGGTGATAGTAGCATCAATTACTCTCAGTGGATCTGCTGCACGGATCGTGGTGATAGTAGCATCAATTCCTCTCAGTGGATCTGTTGCACGGATCGTGGTGATAAAGTCATCAATTCCTCTCAATGGATCTGTTGCAAGGATCGTGGTAAGGGAATCATCAATTCCTCTCAGTGGATCTGCTGCACGGATCGTGGTGATATTAGCATCAATTACTCCCAGTGGATCTGTTGCACGGATCGTGGTGATAGTAGCATCAATTCCTCTCAGTGGATCTGTTGCACGGATCGTGGTGATAGTAGCATCAATTACTCTCAGTGGATCTGCTGCACGGATCGTGGTGATAGTAGCATCAATTCCTCTCAGTGGATCTGCTGCACGGATCGTGGTGATAAAGGCATCAATTCCTCTCATTGGATCTGTTGCACGGATCGTGGTGATAGTAGCATCAATTCCTCTCAGTGGATTTGCTGCACGGATCGTGGTGATATTAGCATCAATTACTCTCAGTGGATCTGCTGCATGGATCGTGGTAATAGTAGCATCAATTACTCTCAGTGGATCTGCTGCACGGATCGTGGTGAGGGAATCATCAATTACTACCAGTGGATCTGTTGCACGGATCGTGGTGATAAAGGCATCATTTCTTCTCAGTGGATCTGTTGCACGGATCGTGGTGATAGTAGCATCAATTACTCCCAGTGGATCTGTTGCACGGATCGTGGTGATAAAGTCATCAATTCCTCTCAGTGGATCTCCTGCACGGATCGTGGTGATAGTAGCATCAATTCCTCTCTGTGGATCTGCTGCACGGATCGTGGTGATAGTAGCATAAATTACTCTCAGTGGATCTGTTGCACGGATCGTGGTGATAGTAGCATCAATTCCTCTCAGTGGATCTGCTACACGGATCCAGGTGATAGTAGCGCCAATTCTTCTCAGTGGATCTGCTGCACGGATCGTGGTGATATTAGCATCAATTCCTCTCAGTGGATCTGCTGCACAGATAGTGGTAATAGTAGCATCAATTACTCTCAGTGGGTCTGCTGCACGGATCGTGGTGCGGGAATCTCAATTCCTCTCAGTGGATCTGTTCCACGGATCGTGGTGATAGTAGCATCAATTCCTCTCAGTAGATCTGTTGCACGCATTGTTGAGAGGGATTCATCAATTTATCAAATAACGTCACGTCACGTTATATGAGGCATGCTTTGTAGGCTAGGCGAAGCCGCCGTACGGTTTAAATTTACAACATATATCACATATGCACCTACATGGACGTGCGCTGGTGTCGAGGATGTGATATCCCCACTTCGGAACCAAGCCACGTGCAACCATTTTCAATCAAATACAATTTTGTATTACTGAATGAGTTGACCTAAACAAATACCGGTAAGAACTAGAACGCTAAGTCAGGAAGTCCCCGTCGAAAGTCTTTTACAGCAAACAGCAGTAGTACTTCTCATAATATTCCATTAATCTAAATTTAAGTTTGTTTTTCCTCTCATCTTAAAATCTTTAAATGTAACATCTTATTGTGACCAAAAGGTATACGTGTTTACCACTGACCTTTCTGTATCTCAATGAAGTCTGAAGACTCTAGGATATCTTCTTGTTGAGTTATCACTTAAGAACAAGTAACAAGTGTGTCAAAACCATGTTTATAATTCATATCTGATTGTGACCTTAAACCTTTGACCTAAAAAGCTATTGGTATCTTCCTCTCACCATTTTCTATTTTATTTTATAAAGTATGCATGATAATCCTCTTTAAAAAAGTCAAGTTATGTGTATCATAGAAAGTGCTGACAGGATATAATTCAATTAGCATGAACAAAATAATTTAAGTCCAATAACTCTGTAAATACAAATCAGATAATATTAAAAATCTAAACTCTACTTCCTCTCAATCATCCAAATACCGTATATAAAATTCATGAAAATTGTTTAAAGGAAACAAAAGTTATCGCATGCCAAAGAAAGTGCTGACGGACGGACAGACTGAGTGATTACTATAGGCACCCACCATATGGCGGGCCCTAACTAGTTCGCACAGAATAAAGTAACTGGACAATTCATCTCACTGTGAATTATCGTTCATAATTACCAAGAAAAACTAGAAGCGGACGATTATAATATGTTAATGAAAAACTAACCTGCTAATTCTGCTATACACAACATCAATCGACTGGGTACCGATTTACTATTAAAACGAAGACTCCTGTATCATTGTCTTTGATATGGAATGCATTTCAATGTTAACAGTGAATATATATTCCGCTATTTACGTATCACCTCGCGCTGCATGTCAATAAAATCCCTCCCCTGTCATAAAACACTGATTGTAACCTACAGATGGCAACTCAGGAAGCCTGTAGACGGCTTGAATTACGTAATATTTGGCGGCCAGACCTTTACGATGATTATAAATCAGATCACGAGCTCACAAGTCGGCACTGCATTTACTGGTCAGTGAACATTACCAGTGTAAACTAGCCCGGCGATCTCTTTTTCTCATCTCTATTGGTCAGTATGTTGAGATTCTCTTAGTATCTGAATGCCTACACATAACATGGCAAGTGACCACTGAACTGTCACTTCAAGTCTATACCAATTTACAGGCTGTCTAAATCTGTAATGCCATGTCTAAGATGACGTCCATATAATATAATGCACTACATTAGACAAGGAAAGCATAGCGGTATCAGTTAGGGGATATGCTGTGCTATAACAAATCTCGTTACATCAATCAATATTCATATATTTGGAAATTACCTTGGAATACCTGGACATTTACTACTCTGTATATATATATATATATATATATATATATATATATATATATATATATATATATATATATATATATATATTATATACTGTATTTGTTTCCCCACCAACGTAATAGTTGGACAGGTAACAAAGGGTGGGGATTTATTCAAATAATTAAATAATTACCCCCCAAAATACAAATCTGTCATCTTTTTTTGTAAATGTATAAACAATATATTATAAATGCAAACCAAAATCATAACAGAGTTTCTTCTAAATTAACCATGGTAATACAAAATACTATTCAATAAAATGCATTGGACATGCTGTTGCCAATGACACACTTATGGACTTGGCTCTAACTGGGGTTGGGGAGGATCACACCCCTGATTTGATTGCTCTGTAACACTAGGACATACTTCTGAGTAAATCTCATTTTGTGATAATGCCAAAATATGGATGGGCTTTCACATAAAACTAACTAGTTTACTAAAGTCCGAGATAAAAAACAAAAATAAAACTTCTTCAGACCAAGGTGCTCAAATGGGGATCACTCTGCATTAGTTTCATCTAAATACAACAAATATCTTAGAAGAAGAAAATATTATGAATATTTGTGATAATGGCCAATAAAGTGGTCCATGGAGATCAGGACCCCACACATTTAGAAAAGATCAAATATAGATCTAGTTAAATCTCTGAATAATTTTTTCAAAATATACTTACATGTAAACACCGAGAAAAGATGCAATGTCCATGTGTATGGTCGTTAAATGGGATAAGAGAGGCAACCTTTAATTTGGTTATTTTTGCATTTATATATCACCACCAGAACAATTAAACATGTCATGGTTAAGGAGAAAAACACAGACTGGTTGTAGGGATGTTAAGACAGACAAATGATGGGGGTATAGCATAATACACCCACATTGATGCTGGCATATAAAACATAGGAGGATGGGATTTACTCTGACAAAGGAAGAAATATAACATGACAAAGGAAGATGAGGTATAGCATGACATAGGAGGATGGGGTATAGTGTGACTTAGGAGGGTGGCTTATAGTGTGACACAAGAGGATGGGATATAGTGTGATAGAGGAGAATGGGATATACGGTAGTGTGACATAGGAAGATGGGATACAGTGTGACAAAGGAGGATGGGATATAGAGTGACAAAGGAGGATGGGATATAGTGTGACAAAGGAGGATGGGATATAGAGTGACAAAGGAGGATGGGATATAGTGTGACAAAGGAGGATGGGATATAGTGTGGTTGGTTGGTTGGCTGACTGGTTTTTTATGTCGCTTTCAACAATTTTTCAGTTATATCGCGACATGAAAGCAGGAGGCAACCAACGTCTTAAACATAGTGACCTGTGAATTGAAACCTGGATCGTCGGCACCACAAGTCAAGCGCTTAACCACTACACCAAGCCTGCCCCAGATATAGTGTGACAAAGGAGGATGGGGTATACTGTGACGAAGGAGGATGGGTATACTGTGACAAAGGAGGATGGGGTATAGTGTGACACAGAAGGATGGGGTATAGCACGACAAAGTAGGATGGGGTATAGTGCACTGGCAATATCAGTAAAGTAAAATAAAATAATATTGAGACTCTTCATCTGAAAACCTAATTTTGTTGTCTCAAGATAAACTTAGTAAATAAGCACACAGGGTTGTTGATACTGATTTTCATGGTTTTTCAACAATAATCCTGAAAACCATGTGACAAAATATGTTTCATTAACATCAAAGTAATTTAAGTTTCTGATATCACAAACAGCATATTCCCTAAACCATATATATATCCCTAACAATCACTGAAAGGCAGGGATAATAAAAGTAAATCACTACATCAAAGTTTTCCTTTATTAGTTCTGAACAAAGCACATCCTGAAGCTTTGGCTATCTCATTTTCTGTAATCTATATACAATCCAGCAAGACATCTACATACAGTATTGATTACGAACAATATTGGATCCTCTTGCAGAGAACATCCCTGAGCAATCTGAGCATGACAAGACACTGATTTCCTCGCATGGGCCAACAGATTGTTTAAACTCGAGAGAATTAATTCTACAATGAATTTGTCTGTGAGGAATTACAAAATACAAGTAGAGATTACAAAACTTATCAGTCTGACCTTTTGATACTGTCAATAGTTTATTCAGGCCACCACAATGTAATAATCAGAATACACTGGACAGTAAACATTAAAATGATAAACCCTCCATAATATCAACGATCCATTCCCATGGGTCACAACACAAAGTGACAAACCCTCCATAATATCAACGATCCATTCCCATGGGTCACAACACAAAGTGACAAACCCTCCATAATATCAACAATCCATTCCCATGGGTCACAACACAAAGTGACAAACCCTCCATAATATCAACAATCCATTCCCATGGGTCACAACACAAAGTGACAAACCCTCCACAATATCAACGATCCATTCCCATGGGTCACAACACAAAATGACAAACCCTCCACAATATCAACGATCCATTCCCATGGGTCACAACACAAAGTGACAAACCCTCCATAATATCAACGATCCATTCCCATGGGTCACAACACAAAGTGACAAACCCTCCATAATATCAACAATCCATTCCCATGGGTCACAACACAAAGTGACAAACCCTCCATAATATCAACGATCCATTCCCATGGGTCACAACACAAAGTGACAAACCCTCCATAATATCAACAATCCATTCCCATGGGTCACAACACAAAGTGACAAACCCTCCACAATATCAACGATCCATTCCCATGGGTCACAACACAAAATGACAAACCCTCCACAATATCAACGATCCATTCCCATGGGTCACAACACAAAGTGACAAACCCTCCATAATATCAACCATCCATTCCCATGGGTCACAACACAAAGTGACAAACCCTCCATAATATCAACAATCCATTCCCATGGGTCACAACACAAAGTGACAAACCCTCCATAATATCAACGATCCATTCCCATGGGTCACAACACAAAGTGACAAACCCTCCATAATATCAACGATCCATTCCCATGGGTCACAACACGAAGTGACAAACCCTCCATAATATCAACGATCCATTCCCATGGGTCACAACACAAAGTGACAAACCCTCCACAATATCAACGATCCATTCCCATGGCTCACAACACAAAGTGATAAACCCTCCATAACATCAATGATCAATTCCCATGGGTCACAACACAAAGTGGCAAAAGGTTCCATTCCCATGGGTCATAACACAAAGTGACAAACCCTCCACAATATCAACCATCCATTCCCATGGGTCACAACACAAAGTGACAAACCCTCCATAATATCAATGATCCATTCCCATGGGTCACAACACAAAGTGACAAACCCTCCACAATATCAACGATCCATTCCTATGGGTCACAACACAAAGTGACAAACCCTCCACAATATCAACGATCCATTCCCATGGGTCACAACACAAAGTGACAAACCCTCCATAATATCAACCATCCATTCCCATGGGTCACAACACGAAGTGACAAACCCTCCATAATATCAACGATCCATTCCCATGGGACACAACACAAAGTGACAAACCCTACACAATATCAACGATCCATTCCCATGGGTCACAACACAAAGTGACAAACCCTCCATAATATCAACCATCCATTCCCATGGGTCACAACACAAAGTGACAAACCCTCCACAATATCAACCATCCATTCCCATGGCTCACAACACAAAGTGATAAACCCTCCATAACATCAATGATCCATTCCCATGGGTCACAACACAAAGTGGCAAAACGTTCCATTCCCATGGGTCACAACACAAAGTGACAAACCCTCCACAATATCAACCATCCATTCCCATGGGTCACAACACAAAGTGACAAACCCTCCATAATATCAACGATCCATTCCCATGGGTCACAACACAAAGTGACAAACCCTCCACAATATCAAACATCCATTCCCATGGCTCACAACACAAAGTGACAAACCCTCCACAATATCAACCATCCATTCCCATGGGTCACAACACAAAGTGACAAACCCTCCATAATATCAACGATCCATTCCCATGGGTCACAACACAAAGTGACAAACCCTCCACAATATCAACCATTCATTCCCATGGGTCACAACACAAAGTGAGAAACCCTCCATAATATCAACGATCCATTCCCATGGGTCACAACACAAAGTGACAAACCCTCCACAATATCAACCATCCATTCCCATGGGTCACAACACAAAGTGACAAACCCTCCATAATATCAACCATCCATTCCCATGGGTCACAACACAAAGTGACAAACCCTCCATTATATCAACGATCCATTCCCATGGGTCACAACACAAAGTGACAAACCCTCCATAATATCAACCATCCATTCCCATGGGTCAAAACACGAAGTGACAAACCCTCCATAATATCAACGATCCATTCCCATGGGTCACAACACGAAGTGACAAACCCTCCATAATATCAACGATCCATTCCCATGGGTCACAACACAAAGTGGCAAAAGGTTCCATTCCCATGGGTCACAACACAAAGTGACAAACCCTCCACAATATCAACCATCCATTCCCATGGGTCACAACACAAAGTGACAAACCCTCCATAATATCAATGATCCATTCCCATGGGTCACAACACAAAGTGACAAACCCTCCACAATATCAACGATCCATTCCTATGGGTCACAACACAAAGTGACAAACCCTCCACAATATCAATGATCCATTCCCATGGGTCACAACACAAAGTGACAAACCCTCCATAATATCAACCATCCATTCCCATGGGTCACAACACGAAGTGACAAACCCTCCATAATATCAACGATCCATTCCCATGGGTCAAACACAAAGTCACAAACCCTCCATAATATCAACGATCCATTCCCATGGGTCACAACACAAAGTGACAAACCCTCCATAATATCAACCATCCATTCCCATGGCTCACAACACAAAGTGATAAACCCTCCATAACATCAATGATCCATTCCCATGGGTCACAACACAAAGTGGCAAAAGGATCCATTCCCATGGGTCACAACACAAAGTGACAAACCCTCCACAATATCAACCATCCATTCCCATGGGTCACAACACAAAGTGACAAACCCTCCATAATATCAACCATCCATTCCCATGGGTCACAACACAAAGTGACAAACCCTCCACAATATCAACGATCCATTCCTATGGGTCACAACACAAAGTGACAAACCCTCCACAATATCAACGATCCATTCCCATGGGTCACAACACAAAGTGACAAACCCTCCATAATATCAACCATCCATTCCCATGGGTCACAACACAAAGTGACAAACCCTCCATAATATCAACCATCCATTCCCATGGGTCACAACACAAAGTGGCAAACCCTCCACAATATCAACGATCCATTCCCAAGGGTCACAACACAAATTTACTCTTACAGAGATCTCAGGAAAATTTAAATTCACAAGGAATTATACTTCAACATTACAGAAGGCAATGGAAATACCACTTGATTCGGGTACACATATCCCCCTCCCAACTTAATTGCAATAAAAACATAAGCCATTATGATTTGTAATTTGTGGTTTTGAGAAAACTTTTAAAGATTCTTCCTGTATACATGTCTGGTGCCTGAGAAAGGGCTAAATATTGAAGCTGGACCTTCCCATGAATAAAATGAAAACTACACATCATTAGTATACTGTAGTCTAAATTCATAAATCAACATGGCATGCAGTTCTTGAGATACCATAGTGACAGACATGATTTTTGACCAGAGATGAAACAAGAGGCCCAAGTGGGTCTTTATCACTCTACTGAGTACCTAGATTATCAGTCATGCAGGAAGGAAGTTATTTACTTTTGCATTACTGTTACTAAGTCAACATAAATGTTGAAAATATGTGAAATTTTATTTCAGACCAGAATAAAAAACAACAACAGTTTTTTGTACATCCATTCAGGTGATTTTGATATTAAGCATTTGCTTTGTCTCTGCAAGATATGATTCAGGGCAACAAGTTAATCATTTTCTTTAGGTGGGGCCTTTTGTTGACTGATTTCAAGCCTGGGTCATGAACAACAATTGCTTCAAATACCATCCAGATCCAACTTAAAATGGCCTAATTTCATATGATGAGTGTCGAGAAACATCTAAAAACTTATTTAGATGTGTAAAGAAATGAAAAAAAAAAACTTTTGACCACAGCTGGATTTGAACTGCTACTCTCCATATTTTAATAACCAAGTGGCATATGTACCATTGTGAGACCTATTTTTTAGACATGGTGGCACCATCTGTTGACCACTTTGGATGAAATGTACAAAATTTATAGAGGACCTATAGTACTTCATGTATACCATGTTTCATTAACATCTTTCATGTGGTATAACGGCAGAAGTTAACAAGAGCAATGCCTAGCATGGCATAATACGCCCGTCGCTTAATTCGAACAGGATCAATTCACATTTGGCATGATTTTCATGAAAAACATCCGACGTTTACTGAAGTTAATTGCATTTCAGAGCATTTTATCATAGGAATAAGTCCAAGGGCAATAACTCCTGCAGAAATGGTCCTATCCAACCCATCTTGGAACTTGACCTGCAAAAAAAAAAACTTGAAATTTTTTAGTACAAGCCCCCCCCCCCCCATTGAACACCTCCTCCCCACTCCTAAAATTATAAATTTCTCAAAAATGAAGAAAAAGATATCAATACCTGTAAAATATGTGGAAGTTGGTACATTTTACTTGTTCCATGGTAAATTTCATAATGTTTTTACAAAAATTAGATTTTTAATGAATTTTCAAAACAAAATCTTGAAATTTACAAGTCTAAGGGCCAAAAATACGTCTAAAGTACGTCAATCGTAACAAAACTCAAACTGGTACTGATGCCGCTTGGAATAAAGCTATATACCAAATTTCAACTCAATATCTTGAAGGACGGCAAAATAAAGTCCGGAAAACATGACCTAGGACATCTGGTCACCCACCCCCCTAAAATTATAAATTTCTCAAAAATGAAGAAAAAGATATCAAAACCCGTAACATATGTGATAGTTGGTACACTTTACTTGTTTCATGATAAATTTCATAATGTTTTGACAAGAAATAGATTTTTAATGAATTTCTGAAAAAATCTTGAAATTTATAAGTGCAAGGGCCATAAATCTGTCAAAAGTAAGTCAATCGTAACAAAACTCGAACTGGTACTGACGCTGCTTGATATAAAGCTATATACTAAATTTCAACTAAATATCTCGAAAGACGGCTAAAAAAGTCTGGAAAACATGAACCCGGACGGCCGGCACCACAGACGGACAGACACACGGACAGCGCCATAACATAATACGTCCCGTCTAATGACGGACGTATAAAAATGTGTCCCTATACACCCTCATTTGGAAGTCTTAAAAAATACATAGAAAATCCAAAACTTCAGATATTGACAAAATTCTTTCAAAATAACATTCCACACCATAATTATGATCAAAATAGTATTATTGAAATCCATGCACAGGGCAAGAAGTTATGGCCTGGACAAGGTTTTACTCACTTCGCATGTTGTGACCTTGACCTATGACGGTCAAGGTCATAACACACTGTTGGGTCCTAAGTAACAATTCTGTGAAATATTACTGAAATCCATGCACAGGGGAAGAAGTTAAGGCCCGAACAAGGTTTTATTCACTTTGCATGTTGTGACCTTGACCTTTGACCTTGGGTCAAGGTCATGACTCATCCTTGGGTCCTCAGTTAAAATTCTGTGAAGTATTACTGAAATCCTGCATAGGGCAAGAAGTAATGGCCTGGACAAGGTTTTACTCACTTTGCATGTTGTGACATTGACATTTGACTTATGACCTTAGGTCAAGATCATGACACACCCTTGGGTCCTAAGTAACAATTCTGTGAAATATTATTGAAATCGATGTACAGGGGAAGAAGTTATGGCCTGGATAATGTTTAATTCATTTTGAATGCTGTGACCTTGACCTTTGACCTATGACCTTGGGTAAAGATCATGACACACCCTTGGATCTTAAGCAACAATTCTGTGAGATATTATTGAAATCCGTGCACAGGGAAAGAAGTAATAGCCCAGACAAACTTATCCCAAAAGCCAGATGACGGATGTCGGACGCACAACGCCATAACATAATACGCCCGGTCTTAAGACGGTCGTATAAAAATGTAAAACATTGATGGATCATGGAAAGTTGGTGGGAAGGAAACAGACAACACCTAATGAGAACAGCTCACATCAACCTTATCAGTATATCATTTCCTTATTATGCTATACTGATAAAGTGTGAAGTTGCATAGAAAATACAAATGAAGTTTGTAATATACTGACATACCATTGCTTCTGTATGTGACAAGAAAACATGACATTCAAAGTCACAATACAGATTTTGTCGACAAAGATAGGCAAAACATCTGGGATCCTGATGAGTTTTAGCAAAGCGTGTCATGCTAGTCAATCTGTGCTCGAATAAGCATTCATCTGTGTCACTTAAAGAACCTTGTAGGGAATGAGATTTAACCTCCAAAACTACTTCACGGAATGCTTCTTTCCTGCGTTTCACCTCTGCCATAACCCAAGGCATGACAAACTGTGGTGGATATCTCCGATCTAAGACTGCCTTCCCAAGATACATCACTAGGAATTTGGAATGGGACGGAGACTGGTCCGACTCTGAAGGCTGTTCCAAAACCGTGTCCATGATGACCTATAATCAAGAGTACATGTACACAATGTTTAATGAACATATGACACTAATATACATGTGTATCACATTAATAGGTCTCTAGAATAAGAGCTGTCAGAAGACAACAGAGCTCGCCATATGTAACATTCCTATCTAACAGGTCATTTGTCAAGGAATTTGTTATTTCAAAACCTGATAAGATGAAAGTTCTGGTCACAATGAAATATGTGATATACCTATTTCTAATCTTTCAAAAGAAAAAACAAAAGGCAAAAGTTTATGAAAAGGAGGTCAAAGTCCAAGGTCAAGGTCTCAACTTCTGAAGTCATGGTATCAAATGAAAGCTCCTGTTAAAATGCACCTATGTGTGAAGTATCAAAACCCTATCCCTATTGGTTAAAATAATATAGCCATGGGAATATTTCTTAAAAAGTATGTCAAAGTCAAAGGTCAATGTCACAAGGTCAAAAATCATGATATCAAATGAATATTCTTGTCATGAGGAATCTATATGTAAAATATCAAAGCCGTTCCCTATTTGTTCAAACGATATATCGCTAGTTCAGGTTTTTGAAAAGTAGGTCAAAGTCCAAGGTCACAAGGTCAAAAGTCATCATATCAAATGAAAGCTCTTGATATAAGAGACCTATGTGTGAAATATCAAAACTCTACCACTAATCGTTTAAAAGATATTGCCCAGGTTAAGGTTTTGTGCACAAGGACACCAATGCATGGGGGTATAGCAATAGTCTGAATAGCTCTCTCCGGAAAATTTGTCCAATCGAACTAAAAAGAAGTTATGGACCAAAATATCTTAGGCTTAACTGAAGATCAATAAGGTTCATCATGTGACCATGGCCAACATTTATGTATGGTTTTAGACTCTACAAAGATAAGTATTTCTTAGTTTTAGACTCTACAATGGTAATTAAGTTTTACTTCTATAGCGTTGACAAAGTTTTTCATATATTGTCCAGTGCAACCCAGACCAATTGAAAGCCCTGGTCATGAGGAATCCATACCTAGAATATCAAAGCCGTCTTTTTCAGTTCAAAAGATATAGCCCAAGTTAAAGTTCTGTTTACTGATGCTGGCGACAACAACGACAACGACAACAATAACAGGGTACATGCTGGGTGTTTGGGGGGTTTTGGGAACAGGGCTGGTTTCCATCTTTCCACAATTAAGAGCTGCAAAAATGTCATGTATTCAGACACCGTACTCTACACAGCATTTATAGATTTATACAATCCTTATAGTATCAATTAACTTCAAGGTTATTTCTACAAGAATACTGGAAAAGAATTTAAATCCAGTATTTTTATTAATACTTGAATAGCCGGTATCCTTGCCATAAAGTATAATATTTCCAAAATGGGAAAAGCAGAATTGGGGGCTTTTGGCTTTTGTTAGTAACATCATTTTCTTTCTTAAAAATTTCCCCATTATAAAGGTTAACTTACATCGTAACGTTAAATCGACTTGTAGTCAATATACATACACTTCGGTACCCATACTCTCTCATCTATAAGTAACATGGAACAACATTAACTATTCTAGGACTGCGGTAACATTTACTATAAGAAATATATCCTGATTCAGGTAACATTAATATTATTGAGAGACCCGACAGACAGGGTTTTGTTTTTAATTATTTTCTACTGCTAGCATTTAGGGATACTAATTAACAAAAAAGAATGCACTTAAATGTTTTCACATACACTTCTCTTTTCTAGATCTATCTCTTCAACGCCGCTCTAGCGTACCCTGATATGTTTATAGACTATTGGCATTAAAACAGCTGATTGTCTGCAACCGCCATTTTCTGTGACGTCGTCTACGCTCTACTGACTTTAGTAAATAAAGTGAGGAAGGAGCAAAATTTTGTTTTAATGTTAATGCTCTTTGGACCATTATAAATTTTCAAAATAAATCTTTTATTTTCAGTGCTTCATATTTTTGTGGTTCTTGTCGGTAATATTATATATGTGCACGTGTTTTTCACGGACCGGAAGTTGCCGGATGCGAAGTGAATCAATACTGCAGTCTAAGCGAAACAGAAAGAACGATGACTGAGCAACGCTGGGTACCGCTAGAATCTAACCCCGACGTAAGTATGACGGGCTGCGTAAAGGCTGTAAATATAAACTTCTAAATACTCCATATTTTTGAACGAATTTAATTTGCACTAAATTTCATTTTGTTATATTTTCAGGTGCTGAACAAGGTATGTATAGACTATAGTTTTTTTGGTCTGTCAAGAAAGATAACTCTTAAGTCAACTTTCATTTTCCATGTATCTTTAATGTAAACTCGGAGAACATGCATCTGAATTTCCATAATTTATTCCAACTATGTACATGAGTCATTATCACAAGACATTTGACAGACATTAAAAACATGCGGCAGAATTAATTATAGATGCATGAGTCAGATATGATAAACAACATTATTCAATATATTGTAATAATTCTGAATGTTATTTATCAGGAATAAAGCTCTCTGAATATTTCTTTTTTTTTTCTCATTATACGCCCAAGCTCTGTGGGTATTCCAGTGTCCCTAACGCTATGAGAATAGAAAGAGAACAAACTTTGACTTTGATCCAGATCCAGATTGTCACCTTTGTCTAACTTCAAATGTAAAAAAAAGAGAATTCACTGAAAGCTAAAAAAAATAAGTAAATAAAGGTAAGTATAGTAATGTTAGGGATGCTGGACTACATAGTGAGCTTTGCCATATCCCCCCTTCCCCAATCGAAATATTAATGTCAAAGAAAATCTGGGCAAAGTGAATTTTTGCTGGCTTTACTATTATCATGTAAAATTAGATGAGGGTTCACTTGCATTCTAGAACAAGATCCTGCAAACATGAACCTAGATGACAAATTTTTGTTTGTGTTCCTTTTCCCTTATGACCTACTTGCCATATTAACAATTATTTTCCTTCTTCTCATTATCTTGATATCAAAAGGTAGAGTTCTGATTGGGAAAGAGCTAAAGATTCTACTTACTCAATCTGTACCAGCATGGTCTTCATGGTGAATTCATATGTAATTCACCCCAATTAACCATAGATTGTTTACATCATATGGGAGCCACAAGGAAATTACAGATTGAGTTTAGAATTCCCATGTGGAGCATAGTGAAGTAAAGTGGTCACAGTGACCACATGGTGTTTAGAGCTGATGTAAGGTGCCCCTTGATTATGCTAATTTTTCATTTCAAAGTGGTAATTCATCTTTAGCTTAATAGTACAAGCTAGCATATCTCACCCTGTAGCATAGTTGGTTTGGTGGCCAGCTGTCTTTGGTTTGAGCCAAAGTTTCTGTGAATCAGGTAGATGCCACACAGCATTATACCAGTACATACAGTGGAAGGAGTTTCTGTGAATCAGGTAGATGCCACACAGCATTATGCCAGTACATACTGTGGAAGGAGTTCCTGAGCATCAGGTAGATGCCACACTGCATTATGCCAGTACATACAGTGGAAGGAGTTTCTGAGCATCAGGCAGATGGCATCACTTTGTCAGTAAAATAATCTAGATGTCACACTGCGTTATGCCAGTACGTACAGCGGAAGGAGTTTCTGTGCATCAGGCAGATGGCATCACTTTGTCAGTAAAATAATCTAGATGCCACACTGCGTTATGCCAGTACATACAGTGGAGGGAGTTTCTGTGCATCAGGCAGATGGCATCACTTTGTCAGTAAAATAATCTAGATGCCACACTGCGTTATGCCAGTACATACAGTGGAGGGAGTTTCTGTGCATCAGGCAGATGGCATCACTTTGTCAGTAAAATAATCTAGATGCCACACTGCGTTATGCCAGTACAGGGGAAGGAGTTTCTTTGCATCAGGCATATGGCATCACTTTGTCAGTAAAATAATCTAGATGCCACACTGCGTTATGCCAGTACATACAGTGGAGGGAGTTTCTTAGCATCAGGCAGATGGCATCACTTTGTCAGTAAAATAATCTAGATGCCACACTGCGTTATGCCAGTACAGGGGAAGGAGTTTCTGTGCATCAGGCAGATGGCATCACTTTGTCAGTAAAATAATCTAGATGCCACACTGCATTATGCCAGTACATACAGTGGAGGGAGTTTCTTAGCATCAGGCAGATGGCATCACTTTGTCAGTAAAATAATCTAGATGTGAGGCAAAACAACACAGTAACAAACGCATAATGTCTGATTCCAGAATTAAATTGTCACAATGAAGACAATGATTTTTACAGCCATGTCCATATGTTTCTATGTACCAATGCTATTTTATCAGTATAGGACTCCCATACAAGCTACTAACATTGAGTAAAGTTATCTAAAGTGACACTTCCCAAATGCCTCTGACAAAAGAGTGTTTCTCATATTTCGATTAAAGTTGGAAGTTCTTAAGAATCACTATAAAAAGCACATGACTCCAGATAAACATTAACATTTGAAATAGAGCATTTTAATCATTCCAAATTGCAGTGCAAATTCATCTTAATTTTTGAGTAGATATCCCATAGACTTTTTCACTTTAATTAAGGATTGAAATTAACTTTTTTGACAACAGGCTAATTTTCGCCTGTGGAATAAAAATCTATATATGGATATATGTAGGACACAATTAAAGATTCTGTATCAAACTTCCATAGCACATGTTTAGGAACGAGGGGCCTCGAAAAGGAGTCTGTTAGGTATATCGTGACACAGCAGTCGTGTAAATAGCCAAATCACTTTAGGTACACGACCGTCTTGTATATAGCCATATCACTTTAGGTACACTACCGTCGTGTAAATAGTCAGTGCATACTCGCTCAGCTATTTACACAACCTTTGTGTATATAGAAATTCAAGTTTACGTACACAACCGCCGTATTGTAAACGCCTTACTTACTGCCTAAAACATGCAGGATTATTCAAGCTTTTTACTAACACAGATGTTGTCCAAACCCTGTAAAACTGACATCCTGATTAAAAAAAAAAAAAACGGATTTGAAAACAGCGGAGATCATATGACACAATGTAAATTAGTGACTCGCGATTTTTTTAGTTCCTAAATTTTCAACTCGCAATTTCCAAATTTCACGAGTATTTCCCATTAATTTCGATCCCTGCTTTTATTTAAAGTAAGCTTAAAGAATTTCAGTTAGATCATGTACTTAAAGACAAACAATTCCACTTGAATGCAAGAATTTTTTGTTAACTGAAACTCAGAACGTGCTGATTGATAAAAGATTAACCTTTCAGTGTTTTCTCTAGGGCACCGGAATGCGGGATTCCCCGTTAAATATACATTAATCCCCCTTAAAAATCACAAACCGTGGGCAGGATCTTGTATACATTATATCGCCGATTTTCTGGATTAGGCTACTTGTCTACTCCAGCCTAGTTCACTTCTGATTTTACAAACGTCAAACTCAATTACTTGAGCGTTTGATTGTTACAGACCTCCATAATTGTGTTAAGCACAAAGTGACGCAGATTAGTAAACCTCATGCCTCGATTCGTGAGTCACACGCCAATCTTTTTATGTACTAAATTGTTATTTATTATTGTATTCCTATTATGGGTTACCCATAATTTCCAAACATGTTATACTCAAAGATAGATTATGATATGCATGTACTAATCTAGTCCTAGTCTTCGCGATAAGATTTTGTTACTATGATTTTATGTTTGATTAGAATTTTCACAGTTTGAATTAAAAAGAATTTGTTTGTGAATTTTATAAGTTTTTCCTTTTTTGATATACAGTACCATGATTCAGAGCAGAGTACAGGTCTAGTACCTACTTGTCAAGTGCCTTGATTCCCCCTAAAATTTTATACTGTCTCCCTCAAGCATAATGATGAGGGGGATTTCCCCTCATGAAAAAATTTCTAGATTTGGTCTCATCCTTTGAGAGTCATAAATTGATATATTCAAGGATTCATGCACATAAGTTCTACTTCAGCATGAGTAAAATGGCAAAAGGGTACACACTCAGGAAGAAATGAATGCATATTCTATAAAATTCAATGTTTATATACAAATTAAACTCTTTTTCTGTGTGTATGTATATATCTATATATGTAAGACATGTTAACAGACTATACTGAAACATAAGATATGTATGTATATACCAGTCCTATATATGTAAAAACACGTAAACAGACTATACTGAAACATATAATATGTATGTATATATCTATATATGTAAAAACACGCAAACAGACTATACTGAGACGTAGAATATGTATGTAAATTAAATTTTGGGAATTGCTGTTTATACATGTTGACTTTGAAATATATGAAACTCTGGAAATAAATGGCAAATTCCAAAATTAAATTTATTATGCTACATGCCCAAAGGACAGAGAGAATTATATTGGAAAATGGGAGACACAATTTGTTGCATAAACAAAAATCAAGATCCTGTCTGTTCTTAAGATCCCTTGCACAGCAGTGAACATTTTGATCGTTGCAGACAAAAGAAAGAAATGTTTTGATTTTTCAAAATTTTCACAGTGTAATTTCCGACTGAAGACAAAGAAGCGTACTTCCTTCATAAATTTAAACCAAATTGAAACAACCAAAACTAAACTAAATTGAAACTTTATTGCTGCTAAAACAATGATGTAATTATAAGCTATTGTTATTGTTAAAACTTTGTGACATTACTTACTGTCTGAACAACAGACTGAAGGGTTGATAGCACTGACAGTATTAAAGTAATCCAATGTTATCTGTGACATTACTTACTGTCTGAACAACAGACTGAAGGATTGATAGCACTGACAGTATTAAAGTAATCCAATGTTATCTGTGACATTACTTACTGTCTGAACAACAGGCTGAAGGGTTGATAGCACTGACAGTATTAAAGTAATCCAATGTTATTTGCTGTAATCAAGTTATTGTTACAAAATCTTTCAAACACTTGTTCATATACCAAAGATATTATTATTTCTCGTATGTACTGGGTATACATAGGTCTATATTTGTATATTTGTGCATATTATTTCCTATTGGGTCAAAGATATATATTTTTGTTTATTTCCTATTCATGTTTAAGTTTGTTTATTTCTCTACTATATTCTAAACTAATTCAACACATGGTCTTGAATTTTTCTGCAAGTGTCATTAAAAATTATGTTATTTCAGTATATACACAATCTAGGGGTTCCAAAGGAATGGCAGTTTTGTGATGTGTATGGTACGGATACAACTCTTCTATCCATGGTACCAAGACCTGTAGTGGCTGTGGTACTGCTTTATCCAATTACGGAAAAGGTAACATTATTTATAATATCTTCAGAAAAATATTCATTACATTGTGTAATAACATACATCAAGACATTTGTTGTTCGATGACGTCATAACTCCCCAAATTCAAGATCGCGGGCGAATATACAGATCCACGTTTCAGCACAGAGAGCGATGTTTGGTAGACTTTTGATTATTATGCTTATGACATCATAGTCAAATGTCCAACCTTGGATGCAGACACAGTTGCTGGAGCTTGAAGGGATGAGACACGAATGTAGCCGTCTGTGTTGAGGGCAGTAGTTGTAGGGCACATTCCTGGTCCAAAGATAAGTATGATTCACCATATATTGTTTTTGACAAAGAAGTTGACAACCTTTTTTCTATTCTCTGCTTACGATACGATTGTACAACCTGAGGCTACCCTTATCGGTATGAAGGTGGTATGGCGAGCTTCAATATTGCGTCATTGAGGGTTTGTATCACTGTAGCTCGTACACAATGGTTAGTGTATCTCTGAATGGTTTTTGCTGATATCGGGCATGAAATTTGATAATGAACACATTACCTATTGCTTCGCAGTGAACCAGATATTTGTAGATTGTGGAAGTTGGACAGCCTCACTGTGGTACTGGTGAAGAGTTTTGAAGCTGTAGAATCTGGTTTTTTTTCGGATCAGAAGTTTCAAACATTTTGCAGGACAAAGGATCCCACCGGTTGCATACACAGATTTCCCAACATTCTGTTCTTTATCTCTCAGCCACCCTTGGTGATTTTTCTGGGCAGTTTCATGTATGAGGACAAATACTCACCACTTCCATCATTATGGAATACAAATAATGAGGGAGTAAGCTGTAACTAATGTTGACGAACTCACTCCATTTTCTTTTTTCTAGGAATATAAACTTATTTGTCTAAAATATCATTATCTTGACAAAGGCAAAGTTATTATCACTCATGATGGGTAAAAATACATTCTAGATGACATCCAACATCAAATTCAGTTATAGGATAAAAAAAAACTTATTTTCGACACTGATTTTTTTTTTTCAGCATATGATAGTAAACCCACCTTTTCAGCTTGCCGGGACAAAGTGTCCTAAGGGCTATTGTCATACTTCTGCGCATTAGCGTCAGCATCCATGTCCTCATGCTCAAAGCAATTTAATCTTTTGACCTTGTAACCTTGACCTTGGACTTTGACTTACTTTTCAAATCCTGGGCTATGTCTTTTGAATTAATAGGGGTAGAGATTTGATACTTCACAAATAGGTTCCTCTTGACAAGAGGATTCATTTGATACCATGACTTTTGACCTTGTGACCTTGATCTTCAACTTTGACAATTTTAAGAACTTTAACATGGGCTATATCTTTTGAACCAATAAGGGTAAGGCTTTGATACTTCACACACAGGTACCTCTCGACAAGAGTTTTTATTTGATACCTTCACTTTAAATTTTGTGACCTTAGACTTTACTTACTTTTCAAAACTTTTAACATAGGCTATATTTTTTTTAACCAATATGGTCAGTACTTTGATACTTCACACATAGAACCCTCCTGTGAAGAGGTCTCATTTGATACCATGACCCTTGACCTTGAACTTTGATCTCCTTTTCAAAAATGTTAATATAGGCCTATCTTTTGAACCAGTAGGGGTAGGGTTTTGATACTTCACACATTGGTTATTTACACATTGGTCCCTCATATCAAGGACTTTCATCAGATAGCATTAGCATGACTTGTGACCTTGACCTTGGAATTTGACCTACTTTTCAAAAACTTTTACCTGGACTTTTTCTTTTGAAATATTAGAGATAGGAATTTCATATGTAGATTCATTATCACCAGAGCTTTCATCTGGACATTAACTTTTGACTTTTACCTTGGACTTGACATTAGATTAAGAAAACATTAAAAATGCATGTACACGAAAGTACATGCTTTCCCTCTGACAATGTCCCACCAGCGAGCTGTTTTGTCATTGACAAGTCTTGTATTGCCTTCAGTGTACTTTTGCAATGACAATTACATTAGAAACAAGCATATATATATTCTTCCTGGTCATAACAGCTTCCAGTAATTACATATCTCTCACTCAATGCCTGCTAATCCCTTTGTGTTAGCAGTCAATACATATCCCTCACACAATGCCTGCTAATCCTTTTGTGTTAGCAGTCAATACATGTCCCTCACACAATGCCTGCTAATCCCTTTGTGTTAGCAGTCAGTACATAGAAATATATCTGTATGTCAGTGTTTTAGTGTTCATGTGTTACATTATGTTGTACTGCTATTATATATGTTGTATGTTATGCTCAAGGGCCCTGATTTGGACAATGAATTCTATTCTATTCTTGTACAAGTTTGACACTAACATTGTTTGGTTTTTCAAGAGGTTGAAGATGCTTTAAGAAAGACAATTAGGTTGATTTGTTTCAGTTGAATAATTGATTATTGATGTGATCATCACTTTGAATTATTTTGACTCCCCATTTGGTGCTGGTCTTTGTAGCCTTTGCTTTAAGTCATCATAACACAGTATTTCAGACTATGTCACGTTAACAAATCTTCTACCCGTACTAGTTGTAGCGCTAGATGCTGCCCATGTCTGTGATGCAGGAACTGGCCCTGGCTGTGGTGCTGGCCCCTGTCTGTAATGCAGGAACTGGCCCTGGCTGTGGTGCCGTCACTGGATCTGGTGCAGTAACTAGATCTATGTTGTTATTATAGGAGGTCTCAACCTCATTAGGGGTATTAACAGTGTCTGTCCCTAATATCGACAACAAAACCTCTTCATCATTGTCGTCGTTCTCAAGTTATAGCATATCAAGCTCACAAGTTTGAAAGGCGTCTCCAATGTCAAAGAATGAAGAGACATCCATGATTGTAAGAAAAATGCAGGTGATTTTTGTTGTATATTTTACTGACAAAAACAAACATACAATTTCTACTACCGGTACTTATTCTCAGTCGAAATGGAGGGATTTATTTTTTTCTCTTTAAAATATTACTTATATTTCACAAATATAAATGTACGTCTGTAATAAATATGTTATGAAAAAAAGAGAGAGGGAGGGATTAAATCAGGACAGAAATAGATATGGTTGACGTATATATTCATCTGCGACCTCAAATGTGGGACAATATGAGGTCACCGATCAGTCTAATTCATGCGGAAATAAACAACAAATGTCTTGAAAGTTTTATCTCAGGCAGATGCAGTGGTTGTGCATTTTACAAAGATCATTACGTTCTGGTGCACCATAATAATAAAGTTGTATGGTTAAGTGTTTGGGGGGGGGGGGAAGTCTCGTCCAGATACACTGTGTTAAACTGATGATTGGCAATCAAACTCTGGCTGTGTTCCCCACCTGTAAAATAAGAGGGGACTATAGCTTTTTCCTCTATCTGTCCATCTGTCTGACTTTGTTTGTCTGGACCTTTTTTCCAACCATTCGTGTTATTGACTTCGAAATTTGGTATGTAGCTTTGTATCAGTGAGTTACAGATCAAGTTCAAATTTGGTCATGACCTATTTTTGGATGAGTTACAGTCCTTGAATGCAGTAAATTTCAGGAATTTGACCGTTATGGAAACCAGTGGGGGACATGTATTGCTTCAGCAATACTCAATACACTTGTTTCTATAGTGATTTATCATCTTGCTTTCCTCTCTGTTCCTAGAGACAATATCGATTAAGGCACCTTATCTTGGTAGAAGTGAATATGTAAACAATCTCTCATAAAATAGTCTTTGTGCATAAACAGTAACAACCAAACTAAATCATTATTAAAAGGTCCTTGGTTGGAATCCCACCATGGTCTTTATAGTTTCCTGTACTTTGGATGAAACAACAAAGAGGTCTGGTGTCATATAAAACATAGTGATATAAAAGAACCCTCATTCCTTCTTTGTGTGTTGGATTAGTGAAATTTTATTTAGTATTGTATCAGGCATGTATTTAGTATTGTATCAGGTATCATGTATTAGAGTGAAATAATCCTGATGTGAAAAACACTGATTCCTTTGTCAACAATCTCCATAAATTCAAATTGTATAATGTACCTCATAGTTGCATGTATCTTTATGATTGTAGACAGAAGCAACACCTATTGGGGAGATGAAGAGTGATACGGAACTGTTCTTTGTAAAGCAGACCATCCGTAATGCCTGTGGAACTGTAGCCATTGTCCATACATTAGCAAATAATGCTGATAAAATTAAATTCATAGGTAAGGAAAATAGTTCAAATTCATTCCTGACAAGTATGATTTATAAAGTGTATTTTCATACTATTTCCTAAATTCTGTGTTCAGGGGATAAATGTCAAACATGTTCCTGAAGAACAAAAAAAAATAAGGCTTTTTAATTCCCCAGAGCTAAAGGCTTCTTCAAAACCACTGACAGGATTTTGATGAAACTCTAGGAATAAATACTCAAGCTTCCATACAATTTACATTTATTGCTTTACCACCAGGTTAGTCAAATTGTTGATCCAGACTGAGCCATATTGGTACCAGAGGATACTCTTCTTTTATAAATTATCTTCCCATTGGCTGCTTAGATTATAAATCCAGAGTGTCTGAAGAAGTGTTACTGTTTTTGGTTTAATTCCTAAATCCTTTCAGAAATCTAATTTTTAGCATGTTTTCGATGGTATTTTATCAGTTTTATATATTTTCATGTAATTTCCATGTTTGTATGTTCTACATTTCTCATCATACATTGCTTGTAATGCATTCATTTTGTATAGGATATCTGATTTTTAAAAATAAATACTGTGTAGAATTGGAATGCAAAAATAATTTTTAAAGATTTTTTTTTGTACTCTGGGTTTTATCATGTGATCTGTTAGAGATAGGGCTTTGATATATCATGTGTAAATTCCTTATGACCAGAGCTTTTATTTGGTGCCATGTCTTTTGACCTTGTGACCTTGACCTATTTTCCAAAACTTTCTTTTGGTTTTTATCATTTGAACCGTTATAATTAGTGCTTTGATATTTCATGTGGAGATTTCTTATGACCAAAACTTTCATTTGGTGCCAACTGTTTTGAACTCATGACCTTGACCTTGAACTTTTACTTACTTTTCAAAACACATTACAGACCTATAAATCTTTGCTTTTAATGGCCATGAGATGATAATGACCTTTACCCGTGTTATATAGTAGTTTTTCCCCCATAGTAGTTTTTCCCCCCCGGAAAATGGCTATATAGAAGTTTTTCCCCCATGGCGGAAAACTGCTATAGTAGTCTTACCCCAATAGTATTTTTTCTCCCTTATATAACAGTTTGGAAATTATATGCGTTCGTTCTTATTGTATAAAATAGATAATATTTGAAATACAAATGTAGTACCGTAATAGCATGTGGATAAAACCGATGGTGTTATGGTTAACGGGTTTCTATTTGCTGTTAAGTGTTTTGTTGCAACTGTGTACAAGTCTTTCTTATTATATATTTACCATAGTGTGGTATTTTCTCTTATTATTTCATTGTAAAAAAAATGTCAGTCGTTTATTTGGGTATACATGTCATTCATTCTACCAGATTTGTAATTTTCGATCCGATCCCTTAACAAATATGACCCCAAGGACTCTGATTGGCTGATGCAATTTCCGCTTCTCCTTTGAATCTGCTGTATGGAATCATTGGCGAAAAGTCTGGACTGTATGGTGGCTAATCAAGAACTGGGACGTTGTTGTGAGTCAGAAAGTCACGACCAATTATAGCAACTTGGGGTTTCGCGTTGTGCTGCTGCAATGTTAAGTTACATTAATGGATAAAAGGAGGGATGTGTGGTCCCAAGACTGATCCCGATATCTTATAATATTGCTGTAAGGATAACCACAAGAGATATTTCCACGCCATGTAACATCCCCACCTATACCATAACAGACCCTTCCGTCGCCACAGGTTGAAGTTTCAAAGCCCTACACCTTTAAGTACAAAAAATATAGCAAAGGTTAAAGTTTTTGAAGAGTAGGTCAAGCTCGAAGGTCAAGGTTACTAGATCAAAAGTCATGGTCCCAAATGAAAGGTCTCATCACAAGAAATCTATATGTGAAGTTTCAAAGCCTTACACCTTTTGGTACAAACGATATATGTTTTTACATCACAGACAGACAGGTGAAAAACTAGATGCCCCTGAATTTCATTCCGGGGGCATAAAACGAACTTCTGTTTTTCCGTTAGTATATATATATATATATAGAGAGAGAGAGAGAGAGATTTCTCGGATTGAATAAAGATGTTTCGATATTCTAGTAGATATATCTCTATTCTAAATATATATGTCTGCATTTGGAAAAGAGATTAAAGCTGAAGACATTTCTATTTTAAAAAATGAGCTATCTCTAAATTCAGTGGAAATATCTCCCTATCAAAAGTTGAGATATCTCTATTTTAAATAGAAATCTCTCTTTTTATTGCTAACAAAGTAAATAGCTGGATTTACTTATGTGTGAAAAGAAAATCTGCAATTTCAAATTGGGGAGAAAATTCACTATATAGTAGTTTTTCTATGGGGGAAAAATGGCAATAAGAGGAGGGGAAAATGCCTATATAGCCAAATTTTCCCTGGGGGAAAGACTACTATACACTGGTAGTCATTTTTCGGGGGTGGGGGGACTGCTATATAGCCATTTTTCCTGGGGGGGGGGGAAATGGCTAGGGGGAAAAAACTACTTTATAACACCAGCAAGCTATGTTGTCTTCTGACAACTCTCGTTTCAGTATAATTGGGATTAACATTGGCTAGTATGTTACAAAAGGTAGAAATCATAATGCAGATCAGACAAAAGGGTCAGAGATAGGCTTTATAGCATTTGGTAATTCTTTATAATCAAATTCATCACCACCAGATGGAATTTCACGTAAAATTCTGGTGAAGACAATTTTACAGAAACTAAGAGTCCTTTATACATGTATTACTAAGTAGAATTTTGTTATAAGCTCGTTCATTATAATTTAAATGTATTACTGGTACATTTTTTCAGAAGGAACACCTTTTGAGAAGTTTTTGAAGGAGACCATGAAGATGTCACCCGAGGATCGGGCCAGTTACTTAGAGAAGGATCAGGTTACATTGTTTCTTATAGTAACTCTGACTTAAAGATTTGAATAATCATTGATTTATTTTTCCTCGGCTATACCTGTCATCTGTCCTTCCGTCACACAGTAGGTTTCCAGAAGAATAAAGTTCATAGATACTTATCAAAAGAGTAAATGCCTACAGATTTTGAGGTCTAGGTCAGAGGTCAAGTTCACTACCATATACTGACATTGTGTTCGAGCAGTAACTGCCAGTGAAACTCAAAAAGACGATAGCTAGGAAATAAGTCTACACTGGGGTCTTTCATGTGTTTTATAAACATGCTCTTCTTTGGATTCGACCCCGGTACACCTTGACCACCAACACAATCGTTACAACAACTTCTACCACTGAACAAATTCGCCCTCAGGTAAACCCGGAATAAAGATATTCTAATAAGGGTATCTCACTGCAATGACGTTTTTATTTTGACATATAACCCCCTATTCCTCTCACATGGAATTGTTGTTTATTTACATGTGCAATATTATCGCCGATGGACTATGAAGTACTCAATATCCCCTACAGTTATCGCTGATGGACTATGAAGTTCTCAATATCCCCTACAGTTATCACTGATGGACTATGAAGTACTCAATATCCCCTACAGTTATCACTGATGGACTATGAAGTACTCAATATCCCTTACAGTTATCTCTGATGGACTATGAAGTACTCAATATCCCCTACAGTTATCACTGATGGACTGTGAAGTACTCAATATCCCCTACAGTTATCGCTGATGGACTATGAAGTACTCAATATCCCCTACAGTTATCGCTGATGGACTATGAAGTACTCAATATCCCCTACAGTTATCACTGATGGACTATGAAGTACTCAATATCCCTTACAGTTATCACTGATGGACTATGAAGTACTCAATATCCCTTACAGTTATCACTAATGGACTATGAAGTACTCAATATCCCCTACAGTTATCACTGATGGACTATGAAGTACTCAATATCCCCTACAGTTATCACTGATGGACTATGAAGTACTCAGTATCCCTTACAGTTATCACTGATGGACTATGAAGTACTCAATATCCCCTACAATTATCACTGATGGACTATGAAGTACTCAATATCCCCTACAGTTATCACTGATGGACTATGAAGTACTCAGTATCCCCTACAGTTATCACTGATGGCCTATTAAGTACTCAATATCCCCTACAGTTATCACTGATGGACTATGAAGTACTCAATATCCCCTACATTTATCACTGATGGACTATGAAGTACTCAATATCCCCTACAGTTATCGCTGATGGACTATGAAGTACTCAGTATCCCTTACAGTTATCACTGATGGACTATGAAGTACTCAGTATCCCTTACAGTTATCACTGATGGACTATGAAGTACTCAATATCCCCTACAGTTATCACTGATGGACTATGAAGTACTCAATATCCCCTACAGTTATTGCTGATGGACTATGAAGTACTCAATATCCCCTACAGTTATCACTGATGGACTATGAAGTACTCAATATCCCCTACAGTTATCGCTGATGGACTATGAAGTACTCAATATCCCCTACAGTTATTACTGATGGACTATGAAGTACTCAATATCCCCTACAGTTATCACTGATGGACTATGAAGTACTCAATATCCCCTACAGTTATCACTGATGGACTATGAAGTACTCAATATCCCCTACAGTTATCACTGATGGACTATGAAGTACTCAATAATCCCCTACAGTTATTACTGATGGACTATGAAGTACTCAATATCCCCTACAGTTATCACTGATGGACTATGAAGTACTCAATATCCCCTACAGTTATCACTGATGGACTATGAAGTACTCAATATCCCCTACAGTTATCACTGATGGACTATGAAGTACTCAATATCCCCTACAGTTATTGCTGATGGACTATGAAGTACTAACTATCCCCTACAGTTATCACTGATGGATTATGAAGTACTCAGTATCCCTTACAGTTATCACTGATGGACTATGAAGTACTCAATATCCCCTACAGTTATCGCTGATGGACTATGAAGTACTCAGTATCCCTTACAGTTATCACTGATGCACTATGAAGTACTCAATATCCCTTACAGTTATCACTGATGGACTATGAAGTACTCAGTATCCCTACAGTTATCACTGATGGACTATTAAGTACTCAATATCCCTTACAGTTATCACTGATGGACTATGAAGTACTCAATATCCCCTACAGTTATCGCTGATGGACTATGAAGTACTCAATATCCCCTACAGTTATCACTGATGGACTGTGAAGTACTCAATATCCCCTACAGTTATCGCTGATGGACTATGAAGTACTCAATATCCCCTACAGTTATCGCTGATGGACTGTGAAGTACTCAATATCCCCTACAGTTATCACTGATGGACTATGAAGTACTAAATATCCCTTACAGTTATCACTGATGGACTATGAAGTACTCAGTATCCCTTACAGTTATTGCTGATGGACTATGAAGTACTCAATATCCCCTACAGTTATCACTGATGGACTATGAAGTACTCAATATCCCCTACAGTTATCGCTGATGGACTATGAAGTACTAAATATCCCTTACAGTTATCACTGATGGACTATGAAGTACTCAGTATCCCTTACAGTTATTGCTGATGGACTATGAAGTACTCAATATCCCCTACAGTTATCACTGATGGACTATGAAGTACTCAGTATCCCCTACAGTTATCACTGATGGACTATGAAGTACTCAATATCCCTTACAGTTATCTCTGATGGACTATGAAGTACTCAATATCCCCTACAGTTATCGCTGATGGACTATGAAGTACTCAATATCCCCTACAGTTATCACTGATGGACTATGAAGTACTCAATATCCCCTACAGGTATCACTGATGGACTATGAAGTACTCAGTATCCCCTACAGTTATCGCTGATGGACTATGAAGTACTCAATATCCCCTACAGTTATCACTGATGGACTATGAAGTACTCAATATCCCCTACAGTTGTCGCTGATGGACTATGAAGTACTCAATATCCCCTACAGTTATCGCTGATTGACTATGAAGTACTCAATATCCCCTACAGTTATCGCTGATGGACTATGAAGTACTCAATATCCCTTACAGTTATCACTGATGGACTATGAAGTACTCAATATCCCCTACAGTTATCACTGATGGACTATGAAGTACTCAATATCCCCTACAGTTATCGCTGATGGACTATGAAGTACTCAATATCCCCTACAGTTATCACTGATGGACTGTGAAGTACTCAATATCCCCTACAGTTATCGCTGATGGACTATGAAGTACTCAATATCCCTTACAGTTATCACTGATGGACTATGAAGTACTCAATATCCCCTACAGTTATCGCTGATGGACTATGAAGTACTCAATATCCCTTACAGTTATCACTGATGCACTATGAAGTACTCAATATCCCCTACAGTTATCGCTGATGGACTATGAAGTACTCAATATCCCCTACAGTTATCACTGATGGACTATGAAGTACTCAATATCCCCTACAGTTATCACTGATGGACTATGAAGTACTCAATATCCCCTACAGTTATCACTGATGGACTATGAAGTACTCAGTATCCCTTACACTTATCACTGATGGACTATGAAGTACTCAGTATCCCTACAGTTATCACTGATGGACTATGAAGTACTCAATATCCCTTACAGTTATCACTGATGGACTATGAAGTACTCAATATCCCCTACAGTTATCACTGATGGACTATGAAGTACTCAATATCCCTTACAGTTATCACTGATGGACTATGAAGTACTCAGTATCCCTTACAGTTATCACTGATGGACTATGAAGTACTCAATATCCCTTACAGTCATCACTGATGGACTATGAAGTACTCAATATCCCCTACAGTTATCACTGATGGACTATGAAGTACTCAATATCCCCTACAGTTATCACTGATGGACTATGAAGTACTCAATATCCCTTACAGTTATCACTGATGGACTATGAAGTACTCAATATCCCCTACAGTTATCACTGATGGACTATGAAGTACTAACTATCCCCTACAGTTATCACTGATGGACTATGAAGTACTCAATATCCCTTACAGTTATCACTGATTGACTATGAAGTACTCAATATCCCCTACAGTTATCACTGATGGACTATGAAGTACTCAGTATCCCTTACAGTTATCACTGATGGACTATGAAGTACTCAGTATCCCCTACAGTTATCACTGATGGACTATGAAGTACTCAATATCCCCTACAGTTATCATTGATGGACTATGAAGTACTCAGTATCCCTTACAGTTATCACTGATGGACTATGAAGTACTCAGTATCCCTACAGTTATCACTGATGGACTATGAAGTACTCAATATCCCTTACAGTTATCACTGATGGACTATGAAGTACTCAATATCCCCTACAGTTATTACTGATGGACTATGAAGTACTCAATATCCCTTACAGTTATCACTGATGGACTATGAAGTACTCAATATCCCTTACAGTTATCACTGATGGACTATGAAGTACTCAATATCCCCTACAGTTATCACTGATGGACTATGAAGTACTCAATATCCCTTACAGTTATCACTGATGGACTATGAAGTACTCAATATCCCCTACAGTTATCGCTGATGGACTATGAAGTACTCAATATCCCCTACAGTTATCACTGATGGACTATGAAGTACTCAATATCCCCTACAGTTATCGCTGATGGACTATGAAGTACTCAATATCCCCTACAGTTATCACTCATGGACTATGAAATACTCAATATCCCTTACAGTTATCACTGATGGACTATGAAGTACTCAATATCCCCTACAGTTATCGCTGATGGACTATGAAGTACTCAATATCCCCTACAGTTATCGCTGATGGACTATGAAGTACTCAATATCCCTTACAGTTATCACTGATGGACTATGAAGTACTCAATATCCCTTACAGTTATCTCTGATGGACTATGAAGTACTCAATATCCCTTACAGTTATCGCTGATGGACTATGAAGTACTCAATATCCCTTACAGTTATCGCTGATGGACTATGAAGTACTCAATATCCCCTACAGTTATCACTGATGGACTATGAAGTACTCAATATCCCCTACAGTTATCGCTGATGGACTATGAAGTACTAACTATCCCCTACAGTTATCGCTGATGGACGATGAAGTACTCAATATCCCTTACAGTTATCTCTGATGGACTATGAAGTACTCAATATCCCCTACAGTTATCGCTGATGGACTGTGAAGTACTCAATATCCCCTACAGTTATCGCTGATGGACTGTGAAGTACTCAATATCCCCTACAGTTATCACTGATGGACTATGAAGTACTAAATATCCCTTACAGTTATCACTGATGGACTATGAAGTACTCAATATCCCTTACAGTTATTGCTGATGGACTATGAAGTACTCAATATCCCCTACAGTTATCACTGATGGACTATGAAGTACTCAATATCCCCTACAGTTATCGCTGATGGACTATGAAGTACTACATATCCCTTACAGTTATCACTGATGGACTATGAAGTACTCAGTATCCCTTACAGTTATTGCTGATGGACTATGAAGTACTCAATATCCCCTACAGTTATCACTGATGGACTATGAAGTACTCAGTATCCCCTACAGTTATCACTGATGGACTATGAAGTACTCAATATCCCTTACAGTTATCTCTGATGGACTATGAAGTACTCAATATCCCCTACAGTTATCGCTGATGGACTATGAAGTACTCAATATCCCCTACAGTTATCACTGATGGACTATGAAGTACTCAATATCCCCTACAGGTATCACTGATGGACTATGAAGTACTCAGTATCCCCTACAGTTATCGCTGATGGACTATGAAGTACTCAATATCCCCTACAGTTATCACTGATGGACTGTGAAGTACTCAATATCCCCTACAGTTATCGCTGATGGACTATGAAGTACTCAATATCCCTTACAGTTATCACTGATGGACTATGAAGTACTCAATATCCCCTACAGTTATCGCTGATGGACTATGAAGTACTCAATATCCCCTACAGTTATCGCTGATTGACTATGAAGTACTCAATATCCCCTACAGTTATCGCTGATGGACTATGAAGTACTCAATATCCCTTACAGTTATCACTGATGGACTATGAAGTACTCAATATCCCCTACAGTTATCACTGATGGACTATGAAGTACTCAATATCCCCTACAGTTATCGCTGATGGACTATGAAGTACTCAATATCCCCTACAGTTATCACTGATGGACTGTGAAGTACTCAATATCCCCTACAGTTATCGCTGATGGACTATGAAGTACTCAATATCCCTTACAGTTATCACTGATGGACTATGAAGTACTCAATATCCCCTACAGTTATCGCTGATGGACTATGAAGTACTCAATATCCCCTACAGTTATCACTGATGGACTATGAAGTACTCAATATCCCCTACAGTTATCACTGATGGACTATGAAGTACTCAATATCCCCTACAGTTATCACTGATGGACTATGAAGTACTCAGTATCCCTTACAGTTATCACTGATGGACTATGAAGTACTCAGTATCCCTACAGTTATCACTGATGGACTATGAAGTACTCAATATCCCTTACAGTTATCACTGATGGACTATGAAGTACTCAATATCCCCTACAGTTATCACTGATGGACTATGAAGTACTCAATATCCCCTACAGTTATCACTGATGGACTATGAAGTACTCAGTATCCCTTACAGTTATCACTGATGGACTATGAAGTACTCAATATCCCTTACAGTTATCACTGATGGACTATGAAGTACTCAATATCCCCTACAGTTATCACTGATGGACTATGAAGTACTCTATATCCCCTACAGTTATCACTGATGGACTATGAAGTACTCAATATCCCTTACAGTTATCACTGATGGACTATGAAGTACTCAATATCCCCTACAGTTATCACTGATGAACTATGAAGTACTCAATATCCACTACAGTTATCACTGATGGACTATGAAGTACTAACTATCCCCTACAGTTATCACTGATGGACTATGAAGTACTCAATATCCCTTACAGTTATCACTGATTGACTATGAAGTACTCAATATCCCCTACAGTTATCACTGGTGGACTATGAAGTACTCAGTATCCCTTACAGTTATCACTGATGGACTATGAAGTACTCAGTATCCCTACAGTTATCGCTGATGGACTATGAAGTACTCAATATCCCCTACAGTTATCACTGATGGACTATGAAGTACTCAATATCCCCTACAGTTATCATTGATGGACTATGAAGTACTCAGTATCCCTTACAGTTATCACTGATGGACTATGAAGTACTCAGTATCCCTACAGTTATCACTGATGGACTATGAAGTACTCAATATCCCTTACAGTTATCACTGATGGACTATGAAGTACTCAATATCCCCTACAGTTATTACTGATGGACTATGAAGTACTCAATATCCCTTACAGTTATCACTGATGGACTATGAAGTACTCAATATCCCTTACAGTTATCACTGATGGACTATGAAGTACTCAATATCCCCTACAGTTATCACTGATGGACTATGAAGTACTCAATATCCCTTACAGTTATCACTGATGGACTATGAAGTACTCAATATCCCCTACAGTTATCGCTGATGGACTATGAAGTACTCAATATCCCCTACAGTTATCACTGATGGACTATGAAGTACTCAATATCCCCTACAGTTATCGCTGATGGACTATGAAGTACTCAATATCCCCTACAGTTATCACTGATGGACTATGAAATACTCAATATCCCTTACAGTTATCACTGATGGACTATGAAGTACTCAATATCCCCTACAGTTATCGCTGATGGACTATGAAGTACTCAATATCCCCTACAGTTATCGCTGATGGACTATGAAGTACTCAATATCCCTTTCAGTTATCACTGATGGACTATGAAGTACTCAATATCCCTTACAGTTATCTCTGATGGACTATGAAGTACTCAATATCCCTTACAGTTATCGCTGATGGACTATGAAGTACTCAATATCCCCTACAGTTATCACTGATAGACTATGAAGTACTCAATATCCCCTACAGTTATCGCTGATGGACTATGAAGTACTAACTATCCCCTACAGTTATCGCTGATGGACTGTGAAGTACTCAATATCCCTTACAGTTATCACTGATGGACTATGAAGTACTCAATATCCCCTACAGTTATCACTGATGGACTGTGAAGTACTCAATATCCCCTACAGTTATCGCTGATGGACTATGAAGTACTCAATATCCCCTACAGTTATCATTGATGGACTATGAAGTACTCAGTATCCCTTACAGTTATCACTGATGGACTATGAAGTACTCAGTATCCCTACAGTTATCACTGATGGACTATGAAGTACTCAATATCCCTTACAGTTATCACTGATGGACTATGAAGTACTCAATATCCCCTACAGTTATTACTGATGGACTATGAAGTACTCAATATCCCTTACAGTTATCACTGATGGACTATGAAGTACTCAATATCCCTTACAGTTATCACTGATGGACTATGAAGTACTCAATATCCCCTACAGTTATCACTGATGGACTATGAAGTACTCAATATCCCTTACAGTTATCACTGATGGACTATGAAGTACTCAATATCCCCTACAGTTATCGCTGATGGACTATGAAGTACTCAATATCCCCTACAGTTATCACTGATGGACTATGAAGTACTCAATATCCCCTACAGTTATCGCTGATGGACTATGAAGTACTCAATATCCCCTACAGTTATCACTGATGGACTATGAAATACTCAATATCCCTTACAGTTATCACTGATGGACTATGAAGTACTCAATATCCCCTACAGTTATCGCTGATGGACTATGAAGTACTCAATATCCCCTACAGTTATCGCTGATGGACTATGAAGTACTCAATATCCCTTACAGTTATCACTGATGGACTATGAAGTACTCAATATCCCTTACAGTTATCTCTGATGGACTATGAAGTACTCAATATCCCTTACAGTTATCGCTGATGGACTATGAAGTACTCAATATCCCTTACAGTTATCGCTGATGGACTATGAAGTACTCAATATCCCCTACAGTTATCACTGATGGACTATGAAGTACTCAATATCCCCTACAGTTATCGCTGATGGACTATGAAGTACTAACTATCCCCTACAGTTATCGCTGATGGACTGTGAAGTACTCAATATCCCTTACAGTTATCACTGATGGACTATGAAGTACTCAATATCCCCTACAGTTATCGCTGATGGACTGTGAAGTACTCAATATCCCCTACAGTTATCGCTGATGGACTGTGAAGTACTCAATATCCCCTACAGTTATCACTGATGGACTATGAAGTACTAAATATCCCTTACAGTTATCACTGATGGACTATGAAGTACTCAATATCCCTTACAGTTATTGCTGATGGACTATGAAGTACTCAATATCCCCTACAGTTATCACTGATGGACTATGAAGTACTCAATATCCCCTACAGTTATCGCTGATGGACTATGAAGTACTACATATCCCTTACAGTTATCACTGATGGACTATGAAGTACTCAGTATCCCTTACAGTTATTGCTGATGGACTATGAAGTACTCAATATCCCCTACAGTTATCACTGATGGACTATGAAGTACTCAGTATCCCCTACAGTTATCACTGATGGACTATGAAGTACTCAATATCCCTTACAGTTATCTCTGATGGACTATGAAGTACTCAATATCCCCTACAGTTATCGCTGATGGACTATGAAGTACTCAATATCCCCTACAGTTATCACTGATGGACTATGAAGTACTCAATATCCCCTACAGGTATCACTGATGGACTATGAAGTACTCAGTATCCCCTACAGTTATCGCTGATGGACTATGAAGTACTCAATATCCCCTACAGTTATCGCTGATGGACTATGAAGTACTCAATATCCCTTACAGTTATCACTGATGGACTATGAAGTACTCAATATCCCCTACAGTTATCGCTGATGGACTATGAAGTACTCAATATCCCCTACAGTTATCGCTGATTGACTATGAAGTACTCAATATCCCCTACAGTTATCGCTGATGGACTATGAAGTACTCAATATCCCTTACAGTTATCACTGATGGACTATGAAGTACTCAATATCCCCTACAGTTATCACTGATGGACTATGAAGTACTCAATATCCCCTACAGTTATCGCTGATGGACTATGAAGTACTCAATATCCCCTACAGTTATCACTGATGGACTGTGAAGTACTCAATATCCCCTACAGTTATCGCTGATGGACTATGAAGTACTCAATATCCCTTACAGTTATCACTGATGGACTATGAAGTACTCAATATCCCCTACAGTTATCGCTGATGGACTATGAAGTACTCAATATCCCCTACAGTTATCACTGATGGACTATGAAGTACTCAATATCCCCTACAGTTATCACTGATGGACTATGAAGTACTCAATATCCCCTACAGTTATCACTGATGGACTATGAAGTACTCAGTATCCCTTACAGTTATCACTGATGGACTATGAAGTACTCAGTATCCCTACAGTTATCACTGATGGACTATGAAGTACTCAATATCCCTTACAGTTATCACTGATGGACTATGAAGTACTCAATATCCCCTACAGTTATCACTGATGGACTATGAAGTACTCAATATCCCCTACAGTTATCACTGATGGACTATGAAGTACTCAGTATCCCTTACAGTTATCACTGATGGACTATGAAGTACTCAATATCCCTTACAGTTATCACTGATGGACTATGAAGTACTCAATATCCCCTACAGTTATCACTGATGGACTATGAAGTACTCAATATCACCTACAGTTATCACTGATGGACTATGAAGTACTCAATATCCCCTACAGTTATCACTGATGGACTATGAAGTACTCAATATCCCCTACAGTTATCACTGATGGACTATGAAGTACTCAATATCCCATACAGTTATCACTGATGGACTATGAAGTACTCAATATCCCTTACAGTTATCACTGATGGACTATGAAGTACTCAATATCCCCTACAGTTATCACTGATGGACTATGAAGTACTCAGTATCCCTTACAGTTATCACTGATGGACTATGAAGTACTCAGTATCCCTACAGTTATCACTGATGGACTATGAAGTACTCAATATCCCTTACAGTTATCACTGATGGACTATGAAGTACTCAATATCCCCTACAGTTATTACTGATGGACTATGAAGTACTCAATATCCCTTACAGTTATCACTGATGGACTATGAAGTACTCAATATCCCTTACAGTTATCACTGATGGACTATGAAGTACTCAATATCCCCTACAGTTATCACTGATGGACTATGAAGTACTCAATATCCCTTACAGTTATCACTGATGGACTATGAAGTACTCAATATCCCCTACAGTTATCGCTGATGGACTATGAAGTACTCAATATCCCCTACAGTTATCACTGATGGACTATGAAGTACT
Organism: Pteria penguin; assembly: GCA_035048485.1. Lineage (NCBI taxonomy): Eukaryota > Metazoa > Mollusca > Bivalvia > Pterioida > Pteriidae > Pteria > Pteria penguin. Next base: position 2,950,464 of record CM068585.1, on the reverse strand, counting down.
CAATATCCCCTACAGTTATCGCTGATGGACTATGAAGTACTCAATATCCCCTACAGTTATCACTGATGGACTATGAAATACTCAATATCCCTTACAGTTATCACTGATGGACTATGAAGTACTCAATATCCCCTACAGTTATCGCTGATGGACTATGAAGTACTCAATATCCCCTACAGTTATCGCTGATGGACTATGAAGTACTCAATATCCCTTTCAGTTATCACTGATGGACTATGAAGTACTCAATATCCCTTACAGTTATCTCTGATGGACTATGAAGTACTCAATATCCCTTACAGTTATCGCTGATGGACTATGAAGTACTCAATATCCCCTACAGTTATCACTGATGGACTATGAAGTACTCAATATCCCCTACAGTTATCGCTGATGGACTATGAAGTACTAACTATCCCCTACAGTTATCGCTGATGGACTGTGAAGTACTCAATATCCCTTACAGTTATCACTGATGGACTATGAAGTACTCAATATCCCCTACAGTTATCACTGATGGACTGTGAAGTACTCAATATCCCCTACAGTTATCGCTGATGGACTATGAAGTACTCAATATCCCCTACAGTTATCACTGATGGACTATGAAGTACTCAATATCCACTACAGTTATCACTGATGGACTATGAAGTACTAACTATCCCCTACAGTTGTCACTGATGGACTATGAAGTACTCAATATCCCTTACAGTTATCACTGATTGACTATGAAGTACTCAATATCCCCTACAGTTATCACTGGTGGACTATGAAGTACTCAGTATCCCTTACAGTTATCACTGATGGACTATGAAGTACTCAGTATCCCTACAGTTATCGCTGATGGACTATGAAGTACTCAATATCCCCTACAGTTATCACTGATGGACTATGAAGTACTCAATATCCCTTACAGTTATCACTGATGGACTATGAAGTACTCAATATCCCCTACAGTTATCGCTGATGGACTATGAAGTACTCAATATCCCCTACAGTTATCACTGATGGACTATGAAGTACTCAGTATCCCCTACAGTTATCACTGATGGACTATGAAGTACTCAATATCCCTTACAGTTATCTCTGATGGACTATGAAGTACTCAATATCCCCTACAGTTATCGCTGATGGACTATGAAGTACTCAATATCCCCTACAGTTATCACTGATGGACTATGAAGTACTCAATATCCCCTACAGGTATCACTGATGGACTATGAAGTACTCAGTATCCCCTACAGTTATCGCTGATGGACTATGAAGTACTCAATATCCCCTACAGTTATCGCTGATGGACTATGAAGTACTCAATATCCCTTACAGTTATCACTGATGGACTATGAAGTACTCAATATCCCCTACAGTTATCGCTGATGGACTATGAAGTACTCAATATCCCCTACAGTTATCGCTGATTGACTATGAAGTACTCAATATCCCCTACAGTTATCGCTGATGGACTATGAAGTACTCAATATCCCTTACAGTTATCACTGATGGACTATGAAGTACTCAATATCCCCTACAGTTATCACTGATGGACTATGAAGTACTCAATATCCCCTACAGTTATCGCTGATGGACTATGAAGTACTCAATATCCCCTACAGTTATCACTGATGGACTGTGAAGTACTCAATATCCCCTACAGTTATCGCTGATGGACTATGAAGTACTCAATATCCCTTACAGTTATCACTGATGGACTATGAAGTACTCAATATCCCCTACAGTTATCGCTGATGGACTATGAAGTACTCAATATCCCCTACAGTTATCACTGATGGACTATGAAGTACTCAATATCCCCTACAGTTATCACTGATGGACTATGAAGTACTCAATATCCCCTACAGTTATCACTGATGGACTATGAAGTACTCAGTATCCCTTACAGTTATCACTGATGGACTATGAAGTACTCAGTATCCCTACAGTTATCACTGATGGACTATGAAGTACTCAATATCCCTTACAGTTATCACTGATGGACTATGAAGTACTCAATATCCCCTACAGTTATCACTGATGGACTATGAAGTACTCAATATCCCCTACAGTTATCACTGATGGACTATGAAGTACTCAGTATCCCTTACAGTTATCACTGATGGACTATGAAGTACTCAATATCCCTTACAGTTATCACTGATGGACTATGAAGTACTCAATATCCCCTACAGTTATCACTGATGGACTATGAAGTACTCTATATCCCCTACAGTTATCACTGATGGACTATGAAGTACTCAATATCCCTTACAGTTATCAATGATGGACTATGAAGTACTCAATATCCCCTACAGTTATCACTGATGGACTATGAAGTACTCAATATCCACTACAGTTATCACTGATGGACTATGAAGTACTAACTATCCCCTACAGTTATCACTGATGGACTATGAAGTACTCAATATCCCTTACAGTTATCACTGATGGACTATGAAGTACTCAATATCCCCTACAGTTATCACTGATGGACTATGAAGTACTCAGTATCCCTTACAGTTATCACTGATGGACTATGAAGTACTCAGTATCCCTACAGTTATCACTGATGGACTATGAAGTACTCAATATCCCTTACAGTTATCACTGATGGACTATGAAGTACTCAATATCCCCTACAGTTATTACTGATGGACTATGAAGTACTCAATATCCCTTACAGTTATCACTGATGGACTATGAAGTACTCAATATCCCTTACAGTTATCACTGATGGACTATGAAGTACTCAATATCCCCTACAGTTATCACTGATGGACTATGAAGTACTCAATATCCCTTACAGTTATCACTGATGGACTATGAAGTACTCAATATCCCCTACAGTTATCGCTGATGGACTATGAAGTACTCAATATCCCCTACAGTTATCACTGATGGACTATGAAGTACTCAATATCCCCTACAGTTATCGCTGATGGACTATGAAGTACTCAATATCCCCTACAGTTATCACTGATGGACTATGAAGTACTCAATATCCCCTACAGTTATCGCTGATGGACTATGAAGTACTCAATATCCCCTACAGTTATCGCTGATGGACTATGAAGTACTCAATATCCCTTTCAGTTATCACTGATGGACTATGAAGTACTCAATATCCCTTACAGTTATCTCTGATGGACTATGAAGTACTCAATATCCCTTACAGTTATCGCTGATGGACTATGAAGTACTCAATATCCCCTACAGTTATCACTGATGGACTATGAAGTACTCAATATATCCCCTACAGTTATCGCTGATGGACTATGAAGTACTAACTATCCCCTACAGTTATCGCTGATGGACTGTGAAGTACTCAATATCCCTTACAGTTATCACTGATGGACTATGAAGTACTCAATATCCCCTACAGTTATCACTGATGGACTGTGAAGTACTCAATATCCCCTACAGTTATCGCTGATGGACTATGAAGTACTCAATATCCCCTACAGTTATCACTGATGGACTATGAAGTACTCAATATCCACTACAGTTATCACTGATGGACTATGAAGTACTAACTATCCCCTACAGTTGTCACTGATGGACTATGAAGTACTCAATATCCCTTACAGTTATCACTGATTGACTATGAAGTACTCAATATCCCCTACAGTTATCACTGGTGGACTATGAAGTACTCAGTATCCCTTACAGTTATCACTGATGGACTATGAAGTACTCAGTATCCCTACAGTTATCGCTGATGGACTATGAAGTACTCAATATCCCCTACAGTTATCACTGATGGACTATGAAGTACTCAATATCCCCTACAGTTATCATTGATGGACTATGAAGTACTCAGTATCCCTTACAGTTATCACTGATGGACTATGAAGTACTCAGTATCCCTACAGTTATCACTGATGGACTATGAAGTACTCAATATCCCTTACAGTTATCACTGATGGACTATGAAGTACTCAATATCCCCTACAGTTATTACTGATGGACTATGAAGTACTCAATATCCCTTACAGTTATCACTGATGGACTATGAAGTACTCAATATCCCTTACAGTTATCACTGATGGACTATGAAGTACTCAATATCCCCTACAGTTATCACTGATGGACTATGAAGTACTCAATATCCCTTACAGTTATCACTGATGGACTATGAAGTACTCAATATCCCCTACAGTTATCGCTGATGGACTATGAAGTACTCAATATCCCCTACAGTTATCACTGATGGACTATGAAGTACTCAATATCCCCTACAGTTATCGCTGATGGACTATGAAGTACTCAATATCCCCTACAGTTATCACTGATGGACTATGAAATACTCAATATCCCTTACAGTTATCACTGATGGACTATGAAGTACTCAATATCCCCTACAGTTATCGCTGATGGACTATGAAGTACTCAATATCCCCTACAGTTATCGCTGATGGACTATGAAGTACTCAATATCCCTTACAGTTATCACTGATGGACTATGAAGTACTCAATATCCCTTACAGTTATCTCTGATGGACTATGAAGTACTCAATATCCCTTACAGTTATCGCTGATGGACTATGAAGTACTCAATATCCCCTACAGTTATCACTGATGGACTATGAAGTACTCAATATCCCCTACAGTTATCGCTGATGGACTATGAAGTACTAACTATCCCCTACAGTTATCGCTGATGGACTATGAAGTACTCAATATCCCTTACAGTTGTCACTGATGGACTATGAAGTACTCAATATCCCCTACAGTTATCGCTGATGGATTGTGAAGTACTCAATATCCCCAGCAGTTATTGCTGTTTTTGGCCATATCCATTTAAGTGTTCCCTCCTTTGATATACATCCTCTTCACACCAGCTGCATTGGTCTTCTGACCAATGCATCAAGGTGATCTGAAGGGAGTCTTAAGAAGTGTTGGTGATTTTGGTTCTATTTTGAAATCAGAATTTTGATGCTTCTTTTTATGTTTCTGTGGAATAAGTCATTTTCACCTATTTTCAGGTAAATTATTAGATTTTCTTCTTGTGACACCAGTTACTTTCATATTTTACATAATAATTGACTTTGAGGTTTTTAAATGATTTTATCATAATAAATGAAATGAGAAAGAAATGGAATTCTGAAATAATTTGTAGGATTTTTAAGGGATTTTTCTAGGGAGGATAAACTATTAATATACAATGATTTATATTAATTTTTTACAGGATATGGGTTCTGCTCATGAGAGCACTGCACAAGAAGGACAGACCCAGGTAAATTTTTGCCTACTCACTTTCAGCATGTTGGTTTGTTCATTGTTACATATCATTCCAAGATTATTTCACTAATATGCTGGCAGCAGATATCAGCACCTGTCTATTCTGTGGCCTTTTATACCCTGCTAGACAGATTCAAAAAACATTCTTACAGCAAAGTTTTATACCCTGCTTGACAGATTAGAAATATCCTCTCTGACAGCAAAGTTTTATGCCCTGCTTAACAGATTAGAAATATCCTTTCTGACAGCAGAGTTTTATGCCCTGCTTGACAGATTAGATATATCTTCTCTGATGGCAGAGTTTTATACCCTGCTTGACAGATTAGATATATTCTCTCTGATAGCAGAGTTTTATACCCTGCTTGATAGATTAGAAATATCCTCTTTGATGGTAGAGTTTTGTACTCTCTTTGACATCACTGGACCACCTACAATTAGTGTATCATATGATAAATCCTTGGAAATTCATTGGTTAACCACGCCAGGACTATGAAGTGATAGTGCCTGGTCTGGGCACTATTGCCTTTTGCTCGACAGAGTTACGTCCCTCGGCGAGGTTTATAGGTGGCGCCACGTAGTTGTAAACAGACGACAACAATATGTCTGCATCAGACCGGTTTGGCACGGTCAGTATTAGGGAAAGATCTGTGTATTAGGGAAAGGTCTGTGTTGCTTTGTAAATGACCAAAAAGTATTTTCAAATACACATAGAAGATATCTGACTCCGCTGTATGACAAAAATCACAAGCAGGCTGTGCGTATAGAAAATGTGCTGTTGGAGTAAAATACACTATGGGATCTCCATAATACATTTAATTATACTGCAATTAAGGTCATGTGATGCACTAAACCTATGTAATTATACTAATATAAAAGAGTACCTTCTTCCAGAGGTTGATTTTCTTTGTGTATTGCCTGACGTCCTACAAAGATTATTCACTATGATGATGTTGGCTAGTGTTTATGATGTAGAAACAAAATGTCTGGGTCATATCATCTAACAAATTCAGATCAGTGTTGTATGTCTTTTATGTTAATGATGATTACAATGATTTACAGGCTCCTTCCAGAGAACATGAGTTGAACACTCATTTTGTAGCATTTGTGCATAAAGACGGAGGACTTTATGAGTTAGGTAAGTTACTTATCAGTAAAGAATATCGTATTCATTAGTTTGGCATATCACATTTGTAATAATTATAATGACTGTTTGAGAAACGCCCATTATCATATGAGAAAATCTTATTTATGTTTTGCAAAACAAACAGGATTACTTCACTATTGGCTGTCTGTCTTATTACACTACTGCAAATGAAGTTTAGGGGTTATTTAAAAATTACCTGTCCTGTTATGAAATTTTCAAAGCTCTAATCTTAAGTATATTAGATATGAAAATTGCTTTTATAATTCAGACATAGGGCACTTTTGTTATGATATGATGTTTTACTCTTAGTGCAGGGATTTTCCCCTCTTTCTTAAGGTCTCAGAATTTAATATTTTCATATGTTTGCTGCCACATTCTAGTCCAAAACTTATGAAGTTGCTAGGATCTTCACATGTCATTTTTCATTTTCATTTGACTTTATTTTTATGTTGGATTGCTAAAAGATTTGGTCCGTAGAGTGTTTGGTCTGTCAGCTCACCTATCAGTACTTCTACCTGTCTATCAGTCCATACCACTTTCAGGAACTTTGTCTTATTTAGGTAAATCATTGTTACCAGGGCTATTAGATGATTAGTGTTCCATAAGGAATATAATCTGATTCATATGTCAGCCAGAAGTGTCCTTGTCCTACCATAGGTATCTGTAGACCAAAACATCTCAGCCCTTGGGGCACAATATGTAACTTGCCATTTGCTTTTGCTTCACCTAAGCCGAACTTTTAGCATTTTTGACTTCACCTTCAGAACAACTATAAGGATTTTGATGAAACTTGTTATACATGAAGTACTATAGGTTCTCTACCAAGTTTGTTCATTTTGTCCAAATCCATCGACAGGTGGCACCACCCTGGCTAAAATTAGCTCTCAGATGTACCCCAATTTAAAAATATTAACCTGCAAAACCACAATGTTGATATTATAACTAATGGCATCTAAGTGATCTTAAATTATGTATGTTTAAATTTGTTCATTTTGTTGAAATCAGATTAATAATTTTTTATGCTTTATTGACATCTTTTCGACTTTAACATTTTCCTGCAAAAATGGTTTTCATCAATATTTTCCCTATGGTTGACTTTTGATGCACTGAATATAGTATAATAGTAAAGGAATGTTTTTATATTGAAAAAGTTTTGATAAAATTTGAATTTTTGGATTTTTCATGAATTTTTTAAGATTGCAGAATAGGTAGAGAGAGGGATTTTAGTTAAACTTAATAGGAATTAAGTAGAGTAGGTTCTCTACAAGTGTAGTTGTTTTTCTAATTTTTTAAAGATATGAATTTTTTAAATATCGCAAAAAGGTATAGTGGGGCATGTTTTTCATATTTTTGAATTTTACTCGGGAAAGACTCAATGGATTTTGAAGGGACTGAATAGAAATAAATTACTATCAATCTCCTACAAGTGTGGGTGTTTTTCTTCCGGATCTGTCAACAGGTAGCGTCACCATAGACTTAAGTAAGTCTTAGATGGTACCCTCCATTGACAAACTTCTTTTTTCAGAGACAAAATGAATGCATCAGGGTTATATAGTTGGATTTGTGAAGAAGTGTTGCTGTTTTGGATTCCAGTCTGAATGATAATATCTTACTCATTTTTTACTTACTTTTGGACTATGTCATTTTAATGAAAAAAAGCATTTCATAAAAAATGATTGATTGATTGATTGATTTTTGTTTAACGTCACACCACGAATATTTCACGTATTTGGTGACGGCATCGGCCTGATGCGGGGCATACAAATTTTGACCTTTGCAACGGACCCACCCGAAGCAGTGAGGGATCTTTAACGTGCCATGCATACCACGACACGGGGCCTCGGTTTTTACTGTCTCATCCGAAAGACAGGACACCGGCATGACCAGAGCGGGAATCGAACCCCGGCCTCCCGATCAGGAGTCCAGCGCGATACCACTAGGCCACGCCGGCTTCATAAATAATGATAATGGTGAAATAAACACAAAAAATGACATTACAAGATATTCAGTTGTGTTGCTATAATGATACAAACTTCGAACAGTCAATTTTAAACGTCACTAATTGGTGTGGTTAGCCTGTTTACTGGTGACTGCAAAAGGAATGGGCGTTGATTTATGCATTGTTTTCTATGTCTCAGGTTAGCGATATAGGCCCACTTAGCCCTCTTGTTTCTATTCTAATGATGAATCCAGTATTGTACATTTGTTGTCCAGATTGCAAAGTAATTCCGGCCTATAGATTGGCAATTTCTGTCTAGTGGTCCATCAGGATGTTTGGTTGAGTTTCTGGTTGAAGCAAAATCTCAGTAAATAAGAGAAGTATAAACATAATACTTCTTACATAGATTCCTTAAGACCAGGGCTTTCAAATTATGCCATGACTTTTGACCTAATGACCTTGACCTTTCACTTGACCTTTGAAAAATCTTTATGTTTGGCTCATCCTGTAAATCAATAGGGGTAGGGTTTTGATACTTAACATTGATTCTTTATGACCAAAGCTTTCAATTGATACCATGACTTTTGACCTTGTAATCTTGACCTTGTTTTGAATTTGCTTTGCAATCCAACCATTCTGTCTTTAGTGGTGTTTTTATTGTACATCTTCTTGGTGACTTTTGCCCTACAGCTAAATTAGATTTCTTTCCATTTCCCTTTTGTTTATTGTGAAAACACAAGGAAGAACCTCTTGATTTACAGAATACAGTGAAAGGAGGCAACAGAAATCAATTTTCAGAAAATAGGTGGGGGATTAGTCGCCTATATTTGTGTTTTGCAGTAATGCATAGTTAATTCCTTATGATCAAATAAGAAATACTAACCAGGTCTTATCAAAATATAAAATATTCGATAGTGGATTAACTCATTATTAAGCCTAGACAGACTTGGAAATAAAAACACCTACCTGTAAGGTATGGAGCTTTACAGACAAATTCTATCTATAATAAAGTGTTATAGATCAGAAGTTATCTACTGCAGTGCAATAGAAGTACTGGTACGTATGTATTTGAGGAATGCTTCACTGATATACATGTATGTGGTTCAATGTATAGAGAATACATCACTGACATACATGTATGTGGTTCAGTGTATGAAGAATACATCACTAACATGTATGTGGTTCAGTGTATAGGGAATACCTCACTGACATACATGTATGTGGTTCATTGTATAAAGAATACATCACTGACATACATGTATGTGGTTCATTGTATAAAGAATACATCACTGATATACATGTATGTGGTTCATTGTATAGGGAATACATAACTGACATACATGTATGTGGTTCATTGTATAAAGAATACATCACTGACATACATGTATGTGGTTCATTGTATAAAGAATACATCACTGACATACATGTATGTGGTTCATTGTATAAAGAATACATCACTGACATACATGTATGTGGTTCAGTGTATAGAGAATACATCACTGACATACATGTATGTGGTTCAGTGTATAAAGAATACATCACTGACATACATGTATGTGGTTCAGTGTATAGGGAATACCTCACAGACATACATGTATGTGGTTCATTGTATAAAGAATACATCACTGACATACATGTATGTGGTTCAGTGTATAGGGAATACATAACTGACATACATATATGTGGTTCAGTGTATAAAGAATACATCACTGACATACATGTATGTGGTTCAGTGTATAAAGAATACATCACTGACATACATGTATGTGGTTCATTGTATAAAGAATACATCACTGACATACATGTATGTGGTTCATTGTATAAAGAATACATCACTGACATACATGTATGTGGTTCATTGTATAAAGAATACATCACTGATATACATGTATGTGGTTCAGTGTATAGGGAATACATAACTGACATACATGTATGTGGTTCAGTGTATAAAGAATACATCACTGACATACATGTATGTGGTTCATTGTATAAAGAATACATCACTGACATACTTGTATGTGGTTCATTGTATAAAGAATACATCTTTGACATACATGTATGTGGTTCATTGTATAAAGAATACATCACTGACATGCATGTTTGTGGTTCATTGTATAAAGAATACATCACTGACATACATGTATGTGGTTCAGTGTATAGGGAATACCTCACTGACATACATGTATGGGGTTCATTGTATAAAGAATACATCATTGACATACAAATATGTGGTTCATTGCATAAAGAATACATCACTGACATACATGTATGTGGTTCATTGTATAAAGAATACATCACTGACATACATGTATGTGGTTCATTGTATAGGGAATACCTCACTGACATACATGTATGTGATTCAGTGTATGGAGAATACATCACTGACATACATGTATGGGGTTAAGTGTATGGAGAATACTTCACTGACATACATGTATGTGGTTCAATGTATGGAGAATACATCACTGACATACATGTATGTGGTTCAATGTATGGAGAATACATCACTGACATACATGTAATTGGTTCAGTGTATGGAGAATACATCACTGACATACATGTATGTGGTTCAGTGTATAGAGAATACATCACTGACATACATGTATGTGGTTCATTGTATAGGGAATACATCACTGACATACATGTATGTGGTTCATTGTATAGGGAATACATCACTGACATACATGTAATTGGTTCAGTGTATGGAGAATACATCACTGACATACATGTATGGGGTTAAGTGTATGGAGAATACTTCACTGACATACATGTATGTGGTTCATTGTATAGGGAATACATCACTGACATACATGTATGTGGTTCATTGTATAGGAAATACATCACTGAAATACATGTTCAATAACAGATCGCATATGATCAATGGAATGAAAGTGTCTTTCCCTTTCATTAAAGCTTCTGTGCCTTTCGATTGAAAATCTTTTAAGCTGTGTACAGAAAATGTTTCACAAATTTTATGATAGACAGAGCAGACGATTGCCGGCATTATTGTTTTTCTTCGTAACCAAGTTGACCAGGTGAGGCTTAATCGCATTGGTCAGTTTGATTAGTAGTACTGAATATTTATACAGCCACAAACGAAGTTTGGGGTGGTATATAGGAATCACCTTGTCCGTCTGTCCGTCTGTCTGTCCAGAAAACTTTAACCTTGACCATATGTGTATTCCTTGTGGCAAGACCTTTCAGTCACTACTGGCATTTTGACCTTGTGACCTTGGCCTTGATATTTGACCTACTTTTTAAAAACTTTAACCTTAGCTATAACTTTTGAACCAAAAGAGACTGGGTATTCATACTACACATGTATATTCTTTGTAGCAAGACCTTTCTTTTAGTACCAAAATGTTTTACCTTGTGATGTTGGCCTTGACATTTGACCTACTTTTTAAAAACTTTAACCTTAGCCATAACTTTTGAACCAAAAGAGACTGGGTATTCATACTACACATGTATATTCCTTGTGGCAAGACCTGTTTTTTGGTACCAAAATTTTTGACCTTGTGACCTTGGCCTTGACATTTGACTTACTTTTTTAAAACTTTAACCTTAGCCATAACTTTTGAACCAAAACAGACTGAGTATTCATACTAAACATGTATATTCCTTGTGGCAAGACCTTTCTTTTGGTACCAAAATTTTTGACCTTGTGACCTTGGCCTTGACATTTGACTTATTTTTTAAAAACTTTAACCTTGACCATAACTTTTGAAAGAAAAGTGATGGGACCTTCATACTACACATGTGTATCCCTTGTGGCAAGAACTTTCTGTCGATACCAACATCTTTCATTTGAAACCATTACTTTTGTCCTTGGTCTATGCCCTATTTTGAATTTTGGTGCCGCGGGGGGTATTTGTCCCGTTAGGACAGTTCTAGTTTTCGATGGGCGGCGCCATGAAAACCTGCAACCTTCATCTGTCCGTCCATCTGTCCATCCATCCGTCTGCTATGGAATGCAATAACTTTAGTAAATGTCAGTTGTTTTTCATGAAACTCATACAGAATACTTAAATAGGGTAGGGGAAGCTGCCTTTTCCATTTTGAGCAAATTCCATTTTGTCATTCCTGATTTGTGGGACTTGGATTTTATTCTTGCTATAATAAGATGCTATGGAACACAATATCTTAAGTAAACGTCAGTTGTTTTTCATAAAACTCACACGAATGCTTAAATAGGGTAGCGGAAGCCACCTTTCAATTTTGAGCAAATTCTGTCTTGTTGTTACGGAGTTATGGGATTTGGATTTTATTTTTACTATGGTAAGATGCTATGGAACATGATAACTTTAATAAATGTCAGCTGAAACTCATGCAGAATGCGTAAATAAAATAATTGAAGTTATATAATATAATGATAATGATACTGTATGATATAATAATGTGAGGTTATATTTCACTGCTTTAATAGAATTCATTAATTACCTTCTTCTTGGATTTCAATATTTCACAAAAATATTATCAGAGACCAAGTTTAGGGGTAATAAAATCATATGTTCCAATTGATTCCGTCCAAAGTAAGCAATGGGTGTATTAAGCCACACTAAGTGTTGCTCTTGTTCTTGTTGCTTCTCTGTAGTTACCAAAGAGTGATCAATCAATCGTTCAGATCATTTTTATGCTCCCAGATCGATAGATCGGAGGGCATATTGTTTTTGTCCTGTCTGTTTGTTTGTCTGTCTGTTGTCAACTTTAACCTGGGCTATAAATTTTGAACCATGAGGGATAGAGACTTCATATTTGACATGCATACATAACTAATGAATCCTTTTCAAATGACAGCAAGGTCAATGACCTTTTGACCTTGACAATGACTTTGACCTTCACACTAAGAATAACTTTTAGGACTTTGGTACTGCCTGGGGCATTAGTGTTTCACGAACACGGCCTGTGTATTCTTAATTTTCTGTCATTTCAGATGGACGAACTGAAAGCCCCATTTATCATGGAGACACTCACCAAGATGTATTGCTTGAGGTATGTATTAAGTCCGTATGAGGAAATAAATAGAAATCTCAAGCAAACTTGATGTGAACTTGCTCAAGAAGTGGTATTGAATATAAAAAATTGAAATAAAAAACCAGAGATAGTCGAGTAACCAGCAATAAAGCATCCTATTATAGTACACCTGGCTTGAAGGGCCATTTAAGCTATTGCCATCACTTAGCATGTGGCAAACATCATCTGTAATCATTTCATATTTTCATCTTCTGCTCTGAAACCACCAATCTGATTTTAATTAGACTTTGCATGGATGAATTATGGGATGTCCTTTACAAACTCTTTTCCTCTTTTCGTTCCGGTTGAATGAAGAATATGGTCACCATCAGCTCTCTTAGTTTTTGATCAGCAAATTTTTCAAAACAGCTTCTTCTATCAAATACAAGACGAAATCATTTGATTCTTTGTATAAATGATAGATTTTCTCCAGACAATCCATCATTGATGTCTATCAGAAGGTAAATATGGTTGCCATGGCTATAATAGAACATCGGGGTAAAATCAAGTACTTTTGCATTTATCTCAAAAATGTATTTTGGGGGAAAATGTTACCTTTTAAAATATGTTCAGTTGTGTAAGAATTACATCTTTGTTCGAAAATTTTTAGCAACAGTTTTAACTTTTGCCCAATAACTGATAAACAATAAAGGTAAAAGGTATACTATAATACTATAGATGCCAAAGCATTCCATTTTTGAAGACCTGCTTTTCATTCAATTGGTCAACTTTTGACCTAGTGAAGTTGACCTTTTCTAAAGCTAAAAATAGTCTGTCTTTTGAACCACAAAAGAGAGGGATTTAATTTTCTATACATAGATTCGTCATGACCAGAGGTATCCGTTCGTCATCCGTCCGTCGTTAACTTTTCTACATTTTCGACTTCTTCTCCAGAACCGCTGCACAGAATTTCACCAAACTCCATAGGAAGTAAGTACTCAAGGTCCTCTACAAAGTTTGTGTTTTTTATGCCGATCCGTGATCCAAGATGGCCGCCATTGGCTCTGATTGGTTGACACATTTTCGACTTCTCGTCCAGAAATGCTACACAGAATTTCACTAAACTTCATAGGAAGTAAGTACTCAAAGTCCTCTACCAAGTTTGTGTTTTTTATGCCGATTCGTGATCCAAGATGGACGCCATTGGCTCTGATTGGTTGACACATTTTCGACTTCTTCTCCAGAACTGCTGCACAGAATTTCACCAAACTTCATAGGAAGTAAGTACTCAAGGTCCTCTACCAAGTTTGTGTTTTTTATGCCGATCCTTGATCCAAGATGGCCGCCATTGGCTCTGATTGGTTGACACATTTTCGACTTCTCCTCCAGAACTGCTGCACAGAATTTCAACAAACTTCATAGGAAGTAAGTACTCAAGGTCCTCTACCAAGTTTGTGTTTTTTTTGCCGATCCGTAATCCAAGATGGCCGCCATTGGCTCTGATTGGTTGACACATTTTCGACTTCTTCTCCAGAACTGCTGCATAGAATTTCACCAAACTTCATAGGAAGTAAGTACTCAAGGTCCTCTACCAAGTTTGTGTTTTTTATGCCGATCCGGGATACAAGATGGCTGCCATTGGCTCTGATTGGTTGACACATTTTTGACTTCTTCTCCAGAACCGCTGCACAGAATTTCACCAAACTTCATAGAAAGTAAGTACTCAAGGTCCTCTACCAAGTTTGTGTTTTTTATGCCAGTCCGTGATCCAAGATGGCCACCATTGGCTCTGATTGGTTGAAACATTTTCAACTTCTTCTCCAGATCGGCTGCACAGAATTTCATCAAACCTCATAGGAAGTAAGTACTCAAGGTCCTCTACCAAGTTTATGTTTTTTATGCCGATCCGTGATCCAAGATAACCGCCATTGACTCTGATTGGTTGACACATTTTCGACTTCTTCTCCAGAACAGCTGCATAGAATTTCATCAAACTTCATGGAAAGTAAGTACTCAACATCCTCTACCACATTTTTGTTTTTTATGCCGATCCGTGATCCAAGATGGCCACCATTGACTCTGATTGGTTGACACATTTTCGACTTCTTCTCCAGAACCACTGCACAGAAATTTATCAAACTGCATAGAAAGTAAGTACTCAAGGTCCTCAACCAAGTTTGGTGTTTTTTATGCTGATCCGTGATCCAAGATGGCCGCCATTGACTCTGATTGGTTGACACATTTTCAACTTCTTCTCCAGAACCACTGCACAAAATTTCACCAAACTGCGTAGATAGTAAGTACTCAAGGTCCTCTACCAAGTTTATGTTTTTTATGCCGATCCGTGATCCAAGATAACCGCCATTGACTCTGATTGGTTGACACATTTTCGACTTCTTCTCCAGAACAGCTGCATAGAATTTCATCAAACTTCATGGAAAGTAAGTACTCAACATCCTCTACCACATTTTTGTTTTTTATGCCGATCCGTGATCCAAGATGGCCACCATTGACTCTGATTGGTTGACACATTTTCGACTTCTTCTCCAGAACCACTGCACAGAAATTTATCAAAATGCATAGAAAGTAAGTACTCAAGGTCCTCAACCAAGTTTGGTGTTTTTTATGCTGATCCGTGATCCAAGATGGCCGCCATTGACTCTGATTGGTTGACACATTTTCAACTTCTTCTCCAGAACCACTGCACAAAATTTCACCAAACTGCGTAGATAGTAAGTACTCAAGGTCCTCTACCAAGTATAGGTTTTTCATGCCTATCCGTAATCCAAGATGGCCGCCATTGGCTCTGTTTGATTGACACATTTTCATCTTCCTCTCCAGAACCCCTGCACAGAATTTCTTGCTTGCTTGTAAATATGCACTTTGTGCTCAGGTGAGCGATATAGGCCCACTTGGGCCTCTTGTTTACCTTGACCTTTGAGTTTGAACTATTTTTAGCCAAGTTGCAACACTCTGCTCTTAACTTGATGTGCAGTGGGAGACAGGCATCAACAATTGGTAGACTGAATCTTACTCCTACAGCTATTTAGTTATAGTAATGAAACATCACATACATATTCCCCATCAACCAAGGATGTGCTCTATATGCGGTTTTCAATTTACTGATCTGAACCGACATTTTTCGAAGTTTATGCACTCCTCCTGACAAATATGAGACATGTTTATATCCATTTCTGTTTAAAGTTAATTACCTGCTCAGTTTAAATGCTAATAAATCAATAAATACATGAAATTAATGGACGACATCAATGTTCGTATGTTCAGATAGATTTAAAAAATCAAATTGAGACCTATTGGTCTCAAGAGTGTACTTTTTATGAATTATTCACAATAACCGAGATATCCTTTTCTGCAGTGGCCAGCGATGTCCCACATCAACTTAGTGCCCAAGGAATGCATAAAAAAACAAAAAATGGCAGTCCAGATTTGTATTTGATTTCAGTACCTTTTTACTGATGTTATGTGGCTTTGACACTTTCTATACAGTGTTTGTTCACATTCGTTTATATATACAGTGTTGAATTATTGTTGTTTTGTCCGTGTTTAAGGACATTCATGGCAGATGTGGCTAGCCAAACAGGGGATGCTCATTCCTCCCGGGCACCTGGTCTCACCTCTGAATTTCAGGGGTCCGTGAATGTCCACTGTTGTACATTGTTGTTAGTGCCATAATCATGTGACACCAGTTACTATTGTATTTTGCATTTAAACTGACGTATTGATTTGATGTCATTTTAATGCAAAAGGCCTTTATTATATACTTTCCCAGTGGTTGATTTTTGATGCACTTAATTGTTGTATTTTAGCCATATTTAATTGAAGAAATGTTTTTGTCAAAGAATTCTTATGACTGCAAAAGGAAGGAGAGAGTAATTGTTCACATTTTCTTCTTTTTATCCCCCACCATTGAAAACAGTCAGGGTATATAGTATTACTCCCTCTGTCATTCTGTCATCATCTAATTTCCATGCTGTATATCTGCAACAGGTGAACATATTGAATTAAAATTTGGTATACTGATACATTACAGGATAATCTAGGTCAGGTCATGATTTGGTTTCGGTTTAATAATTTTTAACGGTCTTATGCCCCTTGGACTTTGAAAATTCCCAATGATAAGAGTTTCTGTGTTGTATCGCTGCAAAGAATTTACATATGCACTTGAAAGTAGGTATATCAATACATCATGACAATATCTAGGTCAAGTTTTAATTTGGTGACAGACAATTAATTTTTGATGGTGTTATGCTCCTTGGACTTGTCCAATATTTAATCTGTGCTCTGTCTCTGCATTGAATGCATATAATTATTGACTTGAAATTTTGTATACACATACCTCATGGTAATATCTTGGTCAGGTATCAATGTAGTGCTGGTCAATAATTTTTGATGTAGTTATGTCTTTGGACTTTGATGTCAATGCATATATGGCAATTCCACCTCACCTCATCCTTATCACTTGACAGGATTTCAGTGAAACTTGGTACAACCAAAGATCACAATATGTAGATGTGCATATTGTAAAGGTAATGCTGTTCAAAATATTTGCTGGAGTTATGGCCCTTGAACTACATGTGCTGTTAAAAAAATGTCATTAATTCTATGTAGAGAAGCAAGTTTACAATCATTTATTGGTTGTCAAAAAAAGCAAGCAAGAGGAGATATCTATCTGTGAATTTCTTCAAGCAGTCAGTTGTCATATCATGACTCGTTGTTACAAACCATACGGTGAGAGATTGTTACAATCATATGGTGGCAGATTGTTACAATCATATGATGACATATTGTTGCAATCATATGGTCACAGATTGTTGCAATCATATAGTGACACATTGTTACATTCATATGGTGACAGATTGTTCAATCATTTGTGACCGATTGTTATATGTATATGGTGACACATTGTTACATTCATATGGTGACTCACATGGCTCATGTACCTTAATCAACCAATGCCTCTCACCCAACCTGAATCAACCATAATATCTCACTTCCCAGAATCATCTGACACCAAATAAACCAACACAACTCACTTACCCCGAGTCAACTGAAACAATCTAACTACTGTAAATCAACCAACACATCTCACCTATCCTGAGTAAAATGACACATCTCACGTACCCACAAATCAACCAACACATCTCACCTATCCTGAGTCAAATGACACACCCCACGTACCCACAAATCAACCAACACATCTCACCTATCCTGAGTCAAATGACACATCTCACGTACCCACAAATCAACCAACACATCTCACCTATCCTGAGTCAAATGACACACCTCACGTACCAACAAATCAACCAACACATCTCACCTATCCTGAGTCAAATGACACACCTCACGTACCCACAAATCAACCAACACATCTCACCTATCCTGAGTCAAATGACACACCTCACGTACCCACAAATCAACCAACACATCTCACCTATCCTGAGTCAAATGACACACCTCACGTACCCACAAATCAACCAACACATCTCACCTATCCTGAGTTAAATGACACACCTCACGTACCCACAAATCAACCAACACATCTCACCTATCCTGAGTTAAATGACACACCTCACCTACCCACAAATCAACCAACACATCTCACCTATCCTGAGTCAAATGACACACCTCACGTACCCACAAATCAACCAACACATCTCACCTATCCTGAGTCAAATGACACACCTCACGTACCCACAAATCAACCAACACATCTCACCTATCCTGAGTCAAATGACACACCTCACATACCCACAAATCAACCAACACATCTCACCTATCCTGAGTCAAATGACACACCTCACATACCCACAAATCAACCAACACATCTCACCAATCCTGAGTCAAATGACACGCCTCACGTACCCACAAATCAACCAACACATCTCACCTATCCTGAGTAAAATGACACATCTCACGTACCCACAAATCAACCAACACATCTCACCTATCCTGAGTCAAATGACACACCTCACCTACCCACAAATCAACCAACACATCTCACCTATCCTGAGTCAAATGACACACCTCACCTACCCACAAATCAACCAACACATCTCACCTATCCTGAGTCAAATGACACACCTCACCTACCCACAAATCAACCAACACATCTCACCTATCCTGAGTTAAATGACACACCTCACCTACCCACAAATCAACCAACACATCTCACCTATCCCGAGTCAAATGACACGCCTCACGTACCCACAAATCAACCAACACATCTCACCTATCCTGAGTCAAATGACACATCTCACATACCCACAAATCAACCAAAACATCCCACCTATCCTGAGTCAAATGACACGCCTCACGTACCCACAAATCAACCAACACATCTCACCTATCCTGAGTCAAACGACACATCTCACGTACCCACAAATCAACCAACACATCTCACCTATCCTGAGTCAAATGACACATCTCACGTACCCACAAATCAACCAAAACATCCCACCTATCCTGAGTCAAATGACACGCCTCACGTACCCACAAACCAACCAACACATCTCACCTATCCTGAGTCAAATGACACGCTTCACCTACCCACAAATCAACCAACACATCTCACCTATCCTGAGTCAAATAACACATCTCACATACCCACAAATCAGCCAAAACATCCCACCTATCCTGAGTCAAATGATACACCTCACATACCCACAAATCAACCAACACATCTCACCTATCCTGAGTCAAATGACACGCCTCACGTACCCACAAATCAACCAACACATCTCACCTATCCTGAGTCAAATGACACACCTCACGTACCCACAAATCAACCAACACATCTCACCTATCCTGAGTCAAATGACACACCTCACGTACCCACAAATCAACCAACACATCTCACCTATCCTGAGTCAAATGACACACCTCACGTACTCCCAAATCAACCAACACATCTCACCTATCCTGAGTCAAATGACATGCCTCACATACCCACAAATCAACCAAAACATCCCACCTATCCTAAGTCAAATGACACACCTCACGTACTCCCAAATCAACCAACACATCTCACCTATCCTGAGTCAAATGACATGCCTCACCTACCCACAAATCAACCAACACATCTCACCTACCACAATTTAAGCGACATAGTCCACGTACCATGAATCTGACACACTGAAAGCATAGTTTATAACAGTTCTATTAAACGTTATTCCAGTGGATAATGTATTTTGCAGGATGCCGTGTCAGTTGCCAAGAAGTTCATGGAGAGAGACCCTGATCAGCTGAATTTCACCTTGATGGCACTAGCAAAATCAGAATGAAAACAGCTCCCAGTCAACTCTGTCGACCAAAATCAAGGACATTAAGCTTTAGTCGCTACATTTGACGTTCTGGTGCACATTCTGTGGTATTGAACTCATCGTTGTACAATGCCTCGTCGACTTCGAAATGTGGTGAACTTCACTAAAGTTATAATTCTATGGGTGAACTTCTATAATTATAATTATATTGTGAACTTTACTATAGTTATAATTATATTGTGAACTTTACTATAGTAATGATTGTATGGTGAACTTCACTATAATTATAAAGACTTTCGAACTGAGCCAACTCTACTGGAATTAACATCAGTAATGTGAAGTACCTATGTATGTCTGATTATGTCTGTGTGCTTCTGATACGATATTTTGTCAATTGGTTTCTGATATTTTTGCACTATTTTGTACTGTCAGAGTACTTGTTTTGGCACATGCGTAGTCTTGGTAGTTATTGATTCAGCCATGACTTGGCATCATCTGGACGATTATGGTCAGATCTTGGGAGGTCTTACCGGTAGTTGCCGTTTTACAGCTTTAATACTCAAACTGTAGATCTATAAGAATAAGAGACAACATAATTCTTTACCATGCTAAAGAGTGCTTTATTGAAATAAAACTTGAATAATAACGCCACATGTATGCTATATACTATAATTTTGTTCTTTGGTTACATACCATGTATTCTAGGACTCGCTTACTGTCATCATTATATGTACAATAAAGTTCAGTGAACTCAAACTTAATGTGTTGTTATGCACTTATCTGAATGAACTGAGAATATCAAGTCCAACAAGTTGGTTTGTCTGTCCTTTTTTATTCCCCCACCATGAAATGGCCGGGGGCATTTAGTGTTACCCTATTCCGTCCTTCCGTCATCAGAGTTTCTGCTCATGTTCTCTTAGATGGATTAAATTGACATTGGGTATACAGATGGATCAAGGGAAGATGCAGTTCAGGTTCGAATATGGGTGTGGTCCGGGTCTGGCGCCATAAACTAAGAATATACTTAAGTCAAAAATTTCATTTTAATTTTTTCCATTATCAAACGTTCAAGTAAATTTTAATGCAGAATGGTTTAATTCTATTTATCAGTAGAATAAAACTAAATAAAATCCCAATCCCAGTTATTCATTCATTGACGAACAGAACAATATGAATTTTTGACTTAAGTATATTCTCAGTTTATGGCGCCGGACCCCGGTAATTTTTTTACAGATCTAGAGTTATTGCACTTTAAAACATAAAAAATTCTTAAAATTACAGTTTTTGCTCATTTTCTCGCTGAAGGTTTGATAGATTAAATTGATATTGAGTATTAGTAGGGAAGATGCAGGACAAGTATGAATATGAAAGTGCTCCGGTAATTCTTGACGAGTAATTGCCATTGAACATACAAATATTTCTTAAAAATGACAGTTTCCGTTCATTTTCTCCTTGAAGGTTTGATGGATTAAATTGATATTGGGTATATAGATGTATCAAGGGAAAATGCAGGTCAAGTTCGAATATGGGTGTGGTTCGGTAATTTTTGACAGAGTTATTGCCCTTGAACATAGAAAATTTCTTTAAAATGACAGTTTTCGCTCGTTTTCTCAGTGACAGTTTGATAGATTGAATTGATATTGAGTATATAGAGTAATTCCTTTTGAACATAAAAATATTCTTACAAGTATTAGTTCTCTAAAAGCGGGGCATTTGGGTCGCACCGACACACTTAAATTCTAGTTTTAAAAAATGCCAAAACAGTTTAGAAATTTTGTACTTGACTAACGTAATTCTACCTTGCTTTATTCAGACATGTGTATAATCTTGCTTTTATCATTATATTTATGTCCCTGCTTTGTTTCTCACCTAAAATTTTATAATCTTGCTTTAGTAATTATATCTATGTGCCGGCTTTTCTCATTCAGGTATTTTGCTGTTGTGTATCTGCTCGTCTGTTATTTATTCAGTGTGTTTACCTGTCATCTGTGCTTTGGAGATGTTTCCAGATATTTTGCTGTTATGTATCAAGAGAAATCTAAAATGGACTTATAGGCCAAATTTCAAGTGGTGTCATGGTCAATGTCATAGTCAGTTTCAAGTAAAAGTTATGGAATTTTAAGTTGTGAAAATTTTTTCATAATTTTTTTCAAGGCAGTTTTTCATGAAATGAAATTTCACAAAGGTTGAATTTTAAAGGGTTTGACACATTGCTTTATAACATTTTTCAGTTAAGAAAATTTGGGATAAGGAAATATTTTAGTTTCAATACTTTCCTCAAAGTACAAAGATTAAGACAGTTTCAAGATAATTCTATTCAGAAGAGAAGATGAATTTAATAACAAACTGAAAGTTTATATGCCGTCTGTGAGAGACGTATCATGGTCAAATGTCCGTCTGTTCATCTATACCCCAGTCGACCACATATCGCATCGTATCTTAAGAATGATGCATGCTGTGAATTACTTCCAACTGCACAATTATTTAATGTGCGAGTCTCGCGATCTGTATACCTTTTGGTTAAAGTTCGATATTTCATTGTAGAGTTATGGAACGTTTTTTTGCAAATTCTGGCATTTTCTTCATATTGTGCTGTATCATGGGGTTGCCTGTGAATTAAGTCAGTCTTCACATAGATGTTTGTTGGGATAACCCTACTGCCTGAGTTCTGTACCCTGATTGAAAGATTAGATATATCCTCTCTGACGGCAGAGTTCTGTACCCTGATTAAAAGATTAGATATTTCCTCTCTGACGACAGAGTTCTGTACCCTGATTGAAAGATTAGATATTTCCTCTCTGACGGCAGAGTTCTGTATCCTGATTGAAAGATTAGATATATCCTCTCTGACGGCAGAGTTCTGTACCCTGATTGAAAGATTAGATATATCTCTGACGGCAGAGTTCTGTACCCTGATTGACAGATTAGATATTTCCTCTCTGACGGCAGAGTTCTGTACCCTGATTGACATATTAGATATTTCCTCTCTGACGGCAGAGTTCTGTACCCTGATTGAAAGATTAGATATATCCTCTCTGACGGCAGAGTGCTGTACCCTGATTGACATATTAGATATTTCCTCTCTGACGGCAGAGTTTTGTACCCTGATTGACAAATTAGATATTTCCTCTCTGACGGCAGAGTTTTGTACCCTGATTGAAAGATTAGATATTTCCTCTCTGACGGCAGAGTTCTGTACCCTGATTGACATATTAGATATTTCCTCTCTGACGGCAGAATTCTGTACCCTGATTGAAAGATTAGATATTTCCTCTCTGACGGCAGAGTTCTGTACCCTGATTGACAGATTAGATATATCCTCTCTGACGGCAGAGTTTTGTACCCTGTTTGGATTTTTAGATATATCCTCTCTGACGGCAGAGTTCTGTACCCTATTTGACAGATTAGATATATCCTCTCTGACGGCAGAGTTCTGTACCCTACTTGACAGATTAGATATATCCTCTCTGACGGCAGAGTTCTGTACCCTACTTGACAGATTAGATATATCCTTTCTGACGGCAGAGTTCTGTACCCGACTTGACAGATTAGATATATCCTCTCTGACGGCAGAGTTCTGTACCTTGTTTGGCATATCAGATGTATCCTCTCTGACGGCAGAGGTCTGTACCCTGTTTGACATATTAGATATATACTCTCTGAGGGCAGAGTTTTATACTCAAATTGACAGATTGGATATAACCACTCTGACTGCAGAGTTTTGTACCCTGTTTGACAGCTAAGATATATCCTCTCTGACAACAGAGTGTTATACCCTGCTTGACCGGTAAAGATATATCTCTGATAGCAGAGTGTTCAAACTACATAACCTTTATCATATATTTTACCAATAAGGGTTTGGAATTTTGATGTCTCACAGATAGATTCCCCATGACCTGAGCTTTCATTTGATACTGTGACTTTGACCTTGTGCCATTTAGTTCGACTTTGATTTTTGAATTTTTCATATATTTTCAACTGTAGGAGTTAGAAGTTTGATATTTTACACTTAAGATTCCCTATGACCATAGATTTCATTTGGTACTATGACGTTTGGTCTTTACCTTGACATGTCACCTTCTTTAAAATCGCAAGACTTACAGCTTTCATATTTCAAATATAGATACAATATTACCAGGCCTTTCATTTAAAGTCATGACATTTGACTTTTTGACTTTGACATTTTACATACTTTTTAATGGTAAGAGTTATAATTTTATATATACATGTGGATTCAATATGACAAGTGCTTTCATTTAAGATCGTGAATATTCATTAAGTGGCTTTGACATTTTATCTCCTTTTAAACAATTTTACCCATGACCTATGGACTTGTCTCCGTAGATCTGTTAACCTATGGCCAAAATTGTTGTTGTAAAAGTTTGTTGCTACAGGGATATTAGGCAATAGATCATACATGACTGGAAATTTTAGGCAATAGACCATATGACTGGGGATTTTTAGGCAACAGACCATATGACTGGGGATTTTGGCAATAGACCATATGACTGGGGATTTTGGCAATAGACAATATGATTGGAGATTTTAGGCAATAGACCATATGACTGGAGATTGTAGGCAATAGACCATATGACTAGGGATTTTGGCAATAGACCAAAGGATTGAAGATTTTAGAAAATAGACCATATCACTGGGACTTTGGCAATAGACCATATGATTGGAAATTTTAAGCAACAGACCATATGACTAAATATTTTAGGCAATAGACCATATGACTGGAGATTTTAGGCAACAGGCTATATGACTGGGGATTTTGGCAATAGACCATATGACTGGGGATTTTGGCAACAGACCACATGACTGGATATTTTAGGCAATTGACTATATGACTGGATATTTTAGGCAATTGACCATATGACTGGAGATTTTAGGCAACAGACTATATGACTGGGGATTTTGGCAATAGACCATATGACTGGGGATTTTGGCAATAGACCATATGATTGAATATTTTAGGCAATTGACCATATGACTGGAGATTTTAGGCAAAAGACCGTATGACTGCAGATTTTGGCAATGGACCATAAGACTGGATATTTTAGGCAATAGACCATATGACTGGAGATTTTAGGCAATAGACTATATGACTGGGGATTTTGGCAATAGACCATATGATTGAATATTTTAGGCAACAGACCATATGATTGGATATTTTAGGCAATTGACCATATGACTGGAGATTTTAGGCAAAAGACCATATAACTGCAGATTTTGGCAATAGGCCATATGACTGGATATTTTAGGCAATAGTCCTTATGACTGAAGATTTTAGGCAATAGACCATATGACTGGGGATTTTTGCAATAGACCATTTGACTGGATATTTTAGGCAATAGACCATATGACTGGAAACTTTAGGCAATAGACCATATCATTTAAGATTTTAGGCAACAGACCATATGACTGGGAATTTTGGCAATAGACCACATGACTGGATATTTTATACAATAGACCTTATGACTGGGGATTTCAGGCAAAAGACTATATGACTGGGGATTTTGGCAATAGACCATAAGACTGGGGTTTTTGGCAATAGACCATATGAATAAATATTTTAGGCAATAGACCATATGACTAGGGATTTTGGCAATAGACCATATGATTGGATATTTTGGGCAACAGACCACATGACTGGATATTTTTGGCAATAGACCATTTGACTGGATATTGTAGGCAATAGACCATATGACTGGACATTTTAGGCAATAGACCATATGATTGGATATTTTAAGCAATAGACCAACATGACTAGAGACTTAGGCAATAAACCATATGATTGGAGACTTTTGGCAATAGACCATATGACTGGAGACTTTTAGCAATAGACCATATGACTAGAGATTTTAGGCAATAGACCATATGACTGGATATTTCAGGCAATAGACCACATGACTAGAGACTTTAGGCAATAAACCATATGATTGGAGATTTTAGGTAATAGACCATATGACTGGAGACTTTAGGCAAAAGACCATATGACTGGATATTTTAGGCAATAGACCATATGACTGTAGAGTTTAGGCAATAGACCATTTGATTGGAGATTCTAGGCAATAGACCATATGACTAGAGTTTGGTCAAAAGACCATATGACTGCGGACCTTTGCAACAGACCTTATGACTGGAAATTTAGGCAATATACCATATTATTAGAAATTTTAGACAATAGATCAAAGCATTTAAGAACAGGTCCCAATTTATACGCATTCAATTACTTGAATATTTTGAATTTTTGTTGACATAATAATTCAACCCAGATATGCATGAAAGAAGATGGGAGAAAATTAATTCTTTTTTAATGAACAAACATTTATTTAATGAAATTGGTAAGAATATAAAGAAATATTTAGACTTTCAGTATGTAAATAAAGACATTATTGGATTGTGGATTGGACTACTTAGTAAACAGGTTAGTGGGTTGGGATATGACATGCTTAGTACACCAGTTAGTGGGTTGGATTATAGAATATTTAGTAAGTCAGTTAGTTGACTGGTTTATAACATGCTTAGTAAGCCATTTAGTGGGGATTATTTGAAGCTTAGTAAGTCAGTCAGTGGGATGGATTATAACATGCTTACTGTCCGCGCCACTCACTTTGTAAACCGAAAAATCTGGATTTTCACTTATTTATCTTTAAAATAGTTCTACAAAATTGATATCAATCGACAGGTCTTGTTTAGTCGTAACTTTTGGTGTATGTTATATGTTTCTACGAAGAAGCATTCGTATTTTATAGGGAAACAATAATTTTACATAGGGCGTTTTCCATGTTAATTTTGACGTGACGTCGCCGATGTTTAACATTGAGTCTATGGGTAACTTGGCGACGTCACGTCAAAATTTAATATGGAAATCGCCCTACCTAAAATTGATTTTTTTTCTATAAAATATGAAAGCTTCTTTATACAAACATATAGCATACACCAAAAGTTACGACTAAACAAGATCTATCGAATGGTTTTGTCATTTTGAAATTATTCTGAAGATGAATAACTGAAAATCCAGATTTTCCAGTTTCCAGAGGGAGTGGCGCGGACAGTAGTATGCCATTTTGTGGGTTGGATTATTTGAAGCTTAGTAAGTCAGTCAATGGGATGGATCTTAGTAAGCCATTTAGTGGGATGAATTATAACATGCTTAGTAAGCCATTTAGTGGGTTGGATTATAAGAGCTTATAAGTCAGTTAGTGGGCTGGATTATAGCATGCTGCATAAGCTAGTTAGTCAGTTGGATTTTAACTTGCTCAGTAGGTATGTCAGTAGACTGGATTAAAACAATTTAATAAACAAGTCAGTAGATTGGATTATAACAGGTATATAAACCAGTTAGTGGACTGAATTATGGCATGACTAGTAAGCCATTTAGTGAGTTGGGTTAAAGCAGGCTAGTACGGCAGTATAGCTTAGAGCATGCTTGGTAAGCCAGTTAGTTTGTTGGATTATAACTAATTAACTTTATAAAGCAGTGAATTTATTGAATTATATTATACTTTACAAACTAGTCAGTGGACTGGATTATAACATGCTTAGTAAGTCATTTAGTGAGTTGAATTATAACTGGCTAGTAAGGCAATTAGTGAGTTGGATTATCACTTACGTCATAAGTCAGTAAGTGGGTTGGATTATAAAAGGTATTAAACCAGGCTTATTACGCAGATTATGACAGACTTCAGTGAACCACTGAGTTAGTGGGTTGGATTATAACATGCTTAGTAAGTCCAATTAGTGGATAATAACAGGCATGGTCAGCGAGTTAATGTGCTGGATTAAACCAGGTATAGTACACCAGCTAGCGAGTTGTATTATAACTTACTTCCTAAAACAGTCAGTGAATTGTATTATAACACACACATTAAGCCAATTAGTGGGATGGATAATAACATGCTTAGTAACCAGTTAGTGGGTTGGATAATAACTTATTTAGTAAATTTCAGTGGGGTGGATTAGAACATGCTAAATAAACCAGTTAGTAGGATGGATGGATTTACATTTCTTTTAACTATGATATCGTGATTTGGAAGACGGAGGAATCCAATTCCTTTAACATTTTCGCATAATCCAGGAATTGAAGCTGAGCTAACTTCCATTTGTAATAATGAAACTTTTAAAGTAGAAAAAGGTGATAAACGTACCGTGTTTGATTGTTTCCGACAGGCATGCCGTTGTTATACCGCTGGAGACAGAGTTTTCCTGGCGACACTTGCGGAACCAGGAAAACGGTGGTTTCCAACGGTATAACTACGGTATACATGTCTGAAACAATCAAACATAGTGTGCTTATCCCCATCCTAATTCACTTTTACACAAACACCATTTTTCCTTTCTTTAAAGTTGCCTCGTTGCTCAGAGAATGAATAACGCCATGCTTACATATTCTTCCGATAAACAAAACAGATGTAAAAACAAAGACGGAAGAATCGAGAAACTAATAGATATTTATTGTATTGACATTAGAAGTTTCGTCATTCTAATATTCTCAAAATTTTATGATTCAATTAATAGTCACAAAGAGTGAACCGACATCGCGTCGTAAACAGCTAAGCAGACAGTTTTGCCGCGGCGAGATGAAACAATATATTAGAAAGTATGGTCACGATGGTACAAGGTGGTATGTTGTCAGTTTTGTTGATCGTTATATGTGCGTACGTGAATGGTAGAATTTAAAATTACAAACTGCCCTTGTTACGAAACATAAGATAGACGTTGAGAGCACTGAACAAAGTTGTTATAGGCAATATTATTGACAGATGGACTAATACATAAAAGTTGATGCGGCTTTTGCAAGTTGAGTACAGCAGAACGTGAATATACAAGTCTATTTCCATTTCCACCGATGAATTTCGACAAAATAAACGGAGTGAATTAGACCGATAATTATAGTAAACAATACCGAATTCAATATACATTACCTGTACCACAAGCCAAGTGCGTACCAGATACTACTAATGCCAAGTGTGTACCAGTGACAAGTCATGCCAAGTGTGTACCAGAGACTATTAATGCCAAGTGTGTACCAGAGACTACTAATGTCACGTGTGTACCAGACACTACTAATGCCGAGTGTGTACCAGACTCCACTAATGCCAAGTGTGTACCAGACACTACTAATGCCAAGTGTGTACCAAAGACTACTAATGTCAAGTGTGAACCAGATACTACTAATGCCAAGTATGTACCAGACACTATTAATGCCAAGTGTGTACAAGAGACTACTAATGTCACGTGTGTACCAGACACTACTAATGCCAAGTGTGTACCAGAGACTATTAATGCCAAGTGTGTACCAGAGACTATTAATGTCAAGTATGTACCAGACACTACTAATGCCAAATGTGTACCAGACACTACTAATGCCAAGTGTGTACCAGAGACTATTAATTTCAAGTGTGTACCAGACACTACTAATGTCACGTGTGTACCAGACACTACTAATGCCGAATGTGTACCAGAGACTACTAATGCCAAGTGTGTACCAGAGACTACTAATGCCAAGTGTGTACCAGACACTACTAATGCCAAGTGTGTACCAGACACTACTAATGCCAAGTGTGTACCAGAGACTACTAATGCCAAGTGTGTACCAGAGACTACTAATGCCAAGTGTGTACCAGAGACTACTAATGTCAAGTGTATACCAGACACAACTAATGTCACGTGTGTACCAGAGACTACTTATGTCAAGTGTGTACTAGAGACTACTAATGCCAAGTGTGTACCAGAGACTACTAATGTCAAGTGTGTACCAGACACTACTCATGCCAAGTGTGAAACCGGCGTGGTCTAGTGGTATCGCTCTCGTCTCCTGATGGGGAGGCCTGGGTTCGAGTCTAGCCTTGGTTATGCCGGTGTCCTATCTTTCGGATTAGACAGTAAAACCCGAGGCCCCGTGTCGTGGTGGCATGCATGGCAAGTTAAAGATCCTTCACTGTTTCCGGTAGGTCCGTTGCAAAGGTCGAAATTTGTATGCCCCGCATCAGGCAGATGCCATCACCATATACGTGAAATATTCATGGTGTGACGTTAAACAAAAATCAGTCAATCAATTAATCAATCAACCAAGTATGTACCAGAGACTACTAATGCCAAGTGTGTACCAGAAACTACTAATGCCAAGTGTGTACCAGAGACTACTAATGCCAAGTGTGTACCAGAGACTTCTAATGCCAAGTGTGTACCAGAAACTACTAATGCCAAGTTTGTACCAGATACTACTAATGCCAAGTATGTACCAGAAACTACTAATACCAAGTGTGAACAAAAGACTACTAATGCCAAGTGCGTACCAGAGACTACATATGTCAAGTGTGTACCAGATACTACTAATGCCAAGTGTGTACCAGATACTACTAATGCCAAAAGTGAACCAAAGACTACTAATGCCAAGTGTGTAACAGAAACTATTAATGCCAAGTTTGTGCCAGAGACTACTAATGCCAAGTGTGTACCAGATACTACTAGTGCCAAGTGTGTACTAGAGAAATGTAATGTCAAGTATGTACCAAAGAAAGACTACTAGTGCCAAGTGTGTACCAGAGACTACTAATGCCAAGTGTGTACCAGAGACTACTAATGTCAAGTATGTACCAGACACTACTAATGCCAAGTGTGTACCAGACACTACTAATGCCAAGTGTGTACCAGAAACTACTAATGCCAAGTGTGTACCAGAAACTACTAATGCCAAGTGCGTACCAGAGACTACTTATGTCAAGTGTGTACTAGAGACTACTAATGCCAAGTGTGTACCAGAGACTACTAATGTCAAGTATGTACCAGAAACTACTAATGCCAAGTGTGTACCAGATACTACTAATGCCAAGTGTGAACCAAAGACTACTAATGCCAAGTGTGTAACAGAAACTACTAATGCCAAGTTTGTGCCAGAGACTAGTAATGCCAAGTGTGTACCAGAGACTACTAGTGCCAAGTGTGTACCAGAGACTACTAATGCCAAGTGTGTACCAGATACTACTAATGCCAAGTGTGTACCAGAGACTACTAATGCCAAGTGTGTACCAGATACTACTAATGCCAAATGTGTACCAGAGACTACTAATGCCAAGTGTGTACCAGATACTACTAACCCACTAGCTGTGATAAGTCTTAATGCTTTGGTAACTCATAAGTCTAGACCTTTTTTGATTTTTATGCCTCAGCCATGAAATGGCTTGAGTAGTGAGTGTTTGTGCATTCTACACAAAGTTTTTATAACAACAAGCACTTTTCATCAAAGTGAGGAGAGAAGAATGTCTTGATTTTCATGTTGATCAAACGTTAGGCCTAAATTAGGGTTAGGGTTATGCTGCACATAAAGGAAATTTGGAATTTCTGGATAAGTACCTTTCAATGAATTCAAGATATTCTTTAGTTCATGTAAAAAATAAACATCGATGTTAACTTTTTCATGAATATGTTAACAAGTTTATAGAATATACTAGTATTAAGATGTGACAGTACTGGTAAGAGTTGTCTTTCTTTTCTTGTGAAATTTATTCGTTTCTGAATAAGGCGTTTGAGAAGAGAGCATTCAAGTGTACATCGGATACATTAAAACTGATTGCATCATACATGTGTACAGACATTGGCCAGAGTAAGGGAGTGTTGAATTCAAATAAAGTCAACAGTTTTCTTATTTCATACCGTCAATGATATAAAATTCAATGTGATCGATTATTTATTTATGTATTAAAACGTGTGACTTGTCTGGTAATTTGGAATCGCTAACTGTATCAATTTTTTCTTCATCTGAACCAGAATTTCTATAAGCTTTGTTAAAATAAGTTCATACTTGGTACACCTATTTCTTATTGGAAGATGGCATGTCCTGAACCTGACACAAAGTCATACATTCTAATTCTGTAATGGCGTTAGATTTATCAGGAAATGGAGATATAATGGTCTCGATGGAAGGGAGAAGGGGTGTAAGGGAGAGGCATTATTTACATATTGTACTTGGCTCTGATTGACTTCTTTTTTAGATTAGAACTAATGGAAAAATTTATGAAACTTAGTAGATATAGTGTACACAAGGTCTTCCATAAGTATTCTAATAATCAACCAGGTTCATCCAGGGGTGGATCCAAGGTGGGCAGAAGTAAACCCTATAGGGTCCCTTTCTTTGACGTAAACCCTAGAGGGTACCTTTCTTTGAATTAAACCCTAAAGGGTACCTTCATATGACGTATCCCTAGAGGATTCCTTGCTTTGACGTAAACTCTAGAGGGTACATTCCTTTGACGAACTTCTTTAGACCAGCTACACAAATTGACCAAAGTGGAGCGACGCAAACCCTCGAGGGTACTTTTCTTTGACATAAACCCTAGAGGGTACCTTCCTTTAACGAACTTCTGCAGACCAGCTGTACAGATTGACCAAAGTGGAGGGACGTAAACCCTACAGGGTACCTTTCTTTGATGAACTTCTTCAAACTAGCTGCACAGATTGACAAACCAAATGCACCATACTGATCTAAAAGGGTGTCATAAGAATAGAAGAGTTCTTCTTCTTCTTCTTCTTCTTCTTCTTATTATTATTATTATTATTATTATTATTATTATTATTATTATTATTATTATTATTATTATTATTATATTTATTATTATTATTATTAATTTTATTATTATTATTATTATTATTATTATTATTATTATTATATTGGACTTCATTTTAACACATTTAAAAAGGCCCATCTATATCGGACATATTATGGTTTACAAATGTACATCCGTCAGTCTCATTGTCCACATGTTACACCATATCTTTAGAAAGCTTACTGTGAATTTCTTCAAAATTTGCACAATGATAGCCTCGCGACTTTTTAGTTTATTGGTCAAATTTTGGCCAATATTTTCAATATAATGCTGTATCTTAGGACTGTTTGCTGTAATTTACTTCAGACTTAAGACAGTTGTTTGTCATGATTGCCTGATCATCTACTCTGGTTAAATTTAGATATTTCTGTCTTCTTTTACCATACCGAGGACAATTCTACTAGACAAGCAATAAGAATTCAGTTTTGATAAATTTTAGTGAAATTCTCTTGCAAAGTTTTACTCTAAGTCATAATCATTATAAAGCATATCGCAGCATTAAGGTTTCGTCACGTCATTGACTAGGCACGTACTAGTATTTACAGTTTCTTCATCTTTTGATCCCGACAATTTATTTTTACTAAGATATCAATAATTTAACTAGCCTGTCGGGTTATTTCAAAATCAAAATTTGATAGCCCAAAAGAATTTTCGTTGTCTTGAGCGTCGGGCTATTGAATTTTCGGAAAGACTGTGAAATTTTGTGAACCTCACAATCTGTATATACTGTTTAGTATACCGTTTAGTATATACAGACTGTTTAGCAGTGTACAGATAGTTTAGCAGTGACACCGGCCACTAGGCCGTTGTCACTGCTGGTGGACTGATAGTCCCCGAGGACATCATAAGTCTAGGTTTTAGTGCTTTTGTACTGACATGAAATATATACTTTAAATTTTCAGTCATCAAATTAAGTAAATCACTCTAAAACTAAGGACTATCTCCCTCATGCACAGCTCTGTCCTTAAATAGATTCTTTGGTTCACTTTTCGGTCATTTTAGTTTCAACACTGCTCTTCAAATATTTGTATATTTTGAGAATTCCAATCATTTGACCACGAGCATCACTGAAGAGACACAAGTTGTCGAAATGTGCATATGGTGCACGAAATTATAAGGTATATATGTTCTATATTTATTAGTTTAATTTTGATGTTTTGTTTTGGCGTTATGGAACTTTATTCGTCAATTCTTTGCCGAATTTTTATATATCACGTTGTAAGTGCTGACATCTTTACCGCTTTTCTTAAAGCTTGGTAGAAGTGATTGTGAATGTCTCACAGTTGAAATACTTTTTGGTTGGATGGGATGAGATTTGGCATCCATCAAATGTATGTCTTTTTCTCTGAATATCAGTGTGATCATGGACATACTTAATATGAGTGCTGTCTCGCCATTTCTTATCCAACTTCCAAATAACCATGCCTCCCTCTTGAGATGACAGGGGGCATCAGACGGGCGTATCATGCGCTTATGGCGCAGCTGTTTATTAGGCGTTTTCTTTCATTTTCTCATTTTAGATTACTTCTACGAATCAATATGTGGTTAGACTGATATAACAGAACTAATCACTACTGTAAAGACATGAAATATAAAAATAAGTTTTAGGATATTTATTCAATCGTTTTAAGAAACGGGGGGAGGAGGGATGCACTTTTTGTAACTGTGTTGTATAAAGCTCTTATTCCTCAGAACTAAAGGAAAGATTTTAATGAAACTTGGGAGAGAAATAGTACTCAAGATCACTATAAGTTTTGTTAATGTTTGGCTATATTCATCAAGGGATGGATCCAGCATGAATAAACATAGTCCCCCGTAGGTTACTCCTCTTCAGACTGGATGCATAGACAAAGCAATTTGAATCAGAGTGATC
Organism: Pteria penguin; assembly: GCA_035048485.1. Classification (NCBI taxonomy): domain Eukaryota; kingdom Metazoa; phylum Mollusca; class Bivalvia; order Pterioida; family Pteriidae; genus Pteria; species Pteria penguin. Next base: position 2,915,429 of record CM068585.1, on the reverse strand, counting down.
TAGAAAAGCCTCTAAAGAAATGATGTGGGTTTTTTTATTGACTTTCGATTTTATATTTTCAGGTTATCACTGTTTTGCTCATTTTAGCGTCTTGTTTTATAGATCAGCGTATTCTTAGTGTAGTGATTTTCACCGTCTTTATTAAGGTCTCAGCTTTTTCTTAGTGTAGGGATTTTCACCGTCTTTATTAAGGTCTCAGCTTTTTCTTAGTGTAGGGATTTCCACCGTCTTTATTAAGGTCTCGGCTTTTTCTTAGTGTAGGGATTTTCATCGTCTTTATTGAGGTCTCAGCTTTTTCTTAGTGTAGGGATTTTCACCGTCTTTATTAAGGTCTCAGCTTTTTCTTAGTGTAGGGATTTTCACCGTCTTTATTAAGGTCTCAGCTTTTTCTTAGTGTAGGGATTTTCACCGTCTTTATTAAGGTCTCAACTTTTTCTTAGTGTAGGGATTTTCCCCTCTTTATTAAGGTCTCAGCGTATTCTTAGTGTAGGGATTTCCACCGTCTTTATTAAGGTCTCAGCTTTTTCTTGGTGTAGGGATTTTCCCCTCTTTATTGAGGTCTCAGCTTTTTCTTAGCGTAGGGATTTTCACCGTCTTTATTGAGGTCTCAGCTTTTTCTTAGCGTAGGGATTTTCACCGTCTTTATTAAGGTCTCAGCTTTTTCTTAGTGTAGGGATTTCCACCGTCTTTATTAAGGTCTCAGCTTTTTCTTAGTGTAGGGATTTTCACCGTCTTTATTAAGGTCTCAGCTTTTTCTTAGTGTAGGGATTTTCACCGTCTTTATTAAGGTCTCAGCTTTTTCTTAGTGTAGGGATTTTCCCCTCTTTATTAAGGTCTCAGCGTATTCTTAGTGTAGGGATTTCCCCCTCTTTATTAAGGTCTCAGCTTTTTCTTGGTGTAGGGATTTTCCCCTCTTTATTGAGGTCTCAGCTTTTTCTTAGCGTAGGGATTTTCACCGTCTTTATTGAGGTCTCAGCTTTTTCTTAGCGTAGGGATTTTCACCGTCTTTATTAAGGTCTCAGCTTTTTCTTAGTGTAGGGATTTCCACCGTCTTTATTAAGGTCTCAGCTTTTTCTTAGTGTAGGGATTTTCATCGTCTTTATTGAGGTCTCAGCTTTTTCTTAGTGTAGGGATTTTCACCGTCTTTATTGAGGTCTCAGTTTTTTCTTAGTGTAGGGATTTTCACCGTCTTTATTAAGGTCTCAGTTTTTTCTTAGTGTAGGGATTTTCACCGTCTTTATTAAGGTCTCAGCTTTTTCTTAGTGTAGGGATTTTCACCGTCTTTATTAAGGTCTCAACTTTTTCTTAGTGTAGGAATTTTCACCGTCTTTATTAAGGTCTCAGCTTTTTCTTAGTGTAGGGATTTTCCCCTCTTTATTAAGATCTCAGCTTTTTCTTAGTGTAGGGATTTTCCCCTCTTTATTAAGGTCTCAGCGTATTCTTAGTGTAGGGATTTTCCCCTCTTTATTAAGGTCTCAGCTTTTTCTTAGTGTAGGGATTTTCCCCTCTTTATTAAGGTCTCAGCTTTTTCTTAGTGTAGGGATTTTCACCATCTTTATTAAGGTCTCAGCGTATTCTTAGTGTAGGGATTTTCACCGTCTTTATTAAGGTCTCAGCTTTTTCTTAGTGTAGGGATTTTCACCGTCTTTATTAAGGTCTCAGCTTTTTCTTAGTGTAGGGATTTTCCCCTCTTTATTAAGGTCTCAGCGTATTCTTAGCGTAGGTATTTTCACCGTCTTTATTAAGGTCTCAGCGTATTCTTAGTGTAGCGATTTTCACCGTCTTTATTAAGGTCTCAGCTTTTTCTTGGTGTAGGGATTTTCCCCTCTTTATTAAGGTCTCAGCTTTTTCTTAGTGTAGTGATTTTCACCGTCTATATTAAGGTCTCAGCGTATTCTTAGTGTAGGGATTTTCACAGTCTTTATTAAGGTCTCAGCTTTTTCTTAGTGTAGGGATTTTCCCCTCTTTATTAAGGCATTAGCTTTTTCTTAGTGTAGTTATTTTCACCGTCTTTATTAAGGTCTCAGCGTATTCTTAGTGTAGGGATTTTCCCCTCTTTATTAAGGTCTCAGCTTTTTCTTAGTGTAGGGATTTTCACCGTCTTTATTAAGGTCTCAGCGTATTCTTAGTGTAGGGATTTCCCCTCTTTATTAAGGTCTCAGCGTATTCTTAGTGTAGGGATTTTCACCGTCTTTATTAAGGTCTCGGCTTTTAATATTTTCATATATTTTCTGCCACATTCTAGTCTAAAACTTAATGGAGTTGCCATTCTGATCTCTGGGACTCACATATTGTTCTTCACTTTCATTTGGCGTTATTTTTTGTCGGATTGCTGAAAGATGATTGGAGTTCTATAAAGTACATTGTCTGATTCATGTATCAACAGAAGTGTACTGACCTACCATAAGTATCAGCACACCATCTCAGTTCTTGGCGTACAATATGGAAAATGCCATTTCTTGTTTTCATTCTTATGAAGACTCCAGTATTTTGCACATGTTCATTGTGAAAGTAGGAGAAAAAAACCAGTTGATTTTCAGAAGACAGTAAAAAGAGGCGACAGAAATCAATTTTCAGAAAGTAGATGAGGGCATAGTCGCCTATGTTTGTGTGTGGCAACATAGTCAGGTCCTTATGATGGAATAGGTGGAATAGGGAAAGCTAAATCTGATTTTATCCAAAAATGGAATATTCTTTCGGGAGTTACGTTATTATCAAGCCCAGGCTGACTTGGAAATACAAAGAACTACCTGTAACGTACGAAACTTTACAGACAAATTCTATCTATAATAAAGTTTAATAGATCTGAAGTTATCTACTGCAGTGCGATCGAAGTACACATGTTATATGCATGTCATGCCGTACAGACTCTTATCTGGTTTGATGACATGGTGACCTAATCTATATTATCATGGAGGTCACAAAAGATTCCACGAGAACTACTGTCTGCAGATTAAGCACTAAAATGTGTTCACTGCTACATTAAACCAGTTGAGTTAGATACCAACATGTTTCTTTTTGTATAATTCTTATGGCAGTGTTCGACACTGGCATTTTATATATCCCAAATAAATTCTGTTTCTGGTGATTGATTGATTGATTGATTGATTGATTATTGTTTTACGTCACTCCACTCCATTTAAACCTTTGCAACGGACCCACCCGAAGCAGTGAGGGATCTTTTACGTGCCACGCCTACCGTGACACGGGACCTCGGTTTTTACTGTCTCATCCGAAAGACAGAACACCGGTGTGCCCAGGGCGGGAGTCGAACCCGGGACCTCTCGGTCACGAGCCGAGCACCTTGTCCACTAGGCCACACCGGCTTACTTTCTGTTGAAGAACACTGATATACTTGCTTGTGGTTCAGCACAATACATCACTGACATACATGTATGTGGTTCAGTGTATAGGAAATACATCATTGACATACTTGTATCTGGTTCAGTGTATATAGAATACATCACTGACCTGACACACATGTATTTGGTTTAGTGTATAAAGAATACTTCACTGACATACATGTATGTGGTTCAGTGTATAGGGAATACATAACTGACATACATGTATGTGGTTCAGTGTATGGAGAATACATCACTGACATACATGTATGTGGTTCAGTGTAGAGAGAATACTTCACTGACATACATGTATGTGGTTCAGTGTATGAAGAATACATCACTGACATACATGTATGTGGTTCATTGTATAAAGAATACATCACTGACATACATGTATGTGGTTCAGTGTAGAGAGAATACTTCACTGACATACATGTATGTGGTTCAGTGTATGAAGAATACATCACTGACATACATGTATGGGGTTAAATGTATGGAGAATACTTCACTGACATACATGTATGGGGTTCAATGTATGGAGAATACATCATTGACATACATGTATGTGGTTCAGTGTATGAAAAATACATCACTGACATACATGTATGGGGTTCAATGTATAGGGAATACCTCACTGACATACATGTATGGGGTTCATTGTATAAAGAATACATCACAGACATACATGTATGTGGTTCAGTGTATAGGGAATACCTCACTGACATACATGTATGTGGTTCAGTGTATAGGGAATACATCACTGACATACATGTATGTGGTTCAGTGTATAGGGAATACATCACTGACACACGTACAATGCACATGGCGTTCAGAGTGTCTTACATAATTGCACAGAAAATATTTGATTGATGAATTATTGTTTTACCTTACTCCATGATTATTTCACGTATATGGTGACGGCATCTGCTTGATGCATCGCATAGTAAGTTTAACCTTTGCAACAGACCCACCGGAAGCAGTGAGGGATATTTTACGTGCCACGCCTACCGTGACATGGGACCTCGGTGTTTACAGTCTCATCCGAAAGACGGAACACCGGTGTGCGCACGGCGGGAATCGATTCCGAGATCTTTTGATCAGAAGCCGAGCACCACATCCACCGGGCCACAATGGCTACGCAAAGATGATAATACTTAAGAATATTTCAATTGTGAATCAATAAGGTAGCAAGGCCTTAATTTAAAATTTTGTAATTACAGTCTATATGTAAGTCATTTTGGACTTTATTTTCAAATTACAATTTGAAATATAACACTTTTATCACTTGTTGTCCATGACACAAAGTGAACTGTAAACTTGAGTCAAGGGCAAGGTCGCTTGAGCTAAATGTCAACATCTAGGACCAACAATGGGTACTACATGTACATTAAATACTTATCTCTAAATATAAAATGCCATCATGCCAGCATTGCTCAATGTTTTGTGGCTTATTACTTCACCAGAACAGTTCTACCGATATGTGACCTTTAGACTGTTATGTGACCTTGACTGAATTAAATAGTGTATGAAGTGTCTTTCTAGTATTCCTGATAATTGCATTGTTCTCAAACCCTTCCAAACTGACCAATCATCATGTTGTTACGCGATTGTACTTTATTCATTAGACTCCGTATTGTGTTATCATCTGCAGTGAAAAATTAATAAATGTAATATCTAAGGTTTGGTATCTGCATATCACGAGCGTGAGGTTCTTGGTGTTCGCTCCATTGGTGCCAAAGCGTATGTAGCACTAGTGATCAAGAACAATACACTGACCAGAATCAAGGACACCACAGAACTCGGTCATGGTCAGGTGCAGGGGTTAGTATTACAGCGGTCAGATAGGTATGCATGACGATTGACTGGGAACGGAACACATGGTACTGTTAGTAAACTTAAAGAAATCGTCAACACTACCGAGAACGTTATCTCATAGTGTCTATGAATAAAAGTTTAATTCATAGTTTCAGAAAGCCTGGATAAGTGGAGTGTGATTCAAGGAATATATTACTTACTTCATGTACCATACATTTAAACACAAATTAAACACAAGAAAGACAATAAACTTTATGATATACAGTTTAAAACAAATCTAAAAATTAATAATTTTCTATTTGAAAAATGACGAAACCGCGTAGAAGTCAAAATTTCACTTTCCATTAGTGTACGGTGGTAGTATACATGGACGGACGGGGATCGTGTACGATGGTAGTATACATGAACGGACGGGGATCGTGTACGGTGGTAGTATACATGAACGGACGGGGATCGTGTACGGTGGTAGTATACATGGACGGACGGGGATCGTGTACGGTGGTAGTATACATGGACGGACGGGGATCGTGTACGATGGTAGTATACATGAACGGACGGGGATCGTGTACGGTGGTAGTATACATGGACGGACGGGGATCGTGTACGATGGTAGTATACATGTACGGACGGGGATCGTGTACGGTGGTAGTATACATGAATGGACGGGGATCGTGTACGGTGGTAGTATACATGTACGGACGGGGATCGTGTACGGTGGTAGTATACATGAACGGACGGGGATCGTGTACGGTGGTAGTATACATGAACGGACGGGGATCGTGTACGGTGGTAGTATACATGAACGGACGGGGATCTTGTACGATGGTAGTATACATGAACGGACGGGGATCGTGTACGGTGGTAGTATACATGGACGGACGGGGATCGTGTACGGTGGTAGTATACATGTACGGACGGGCATCGTGTACGATGGTAGTATACATGTACGGACGGGGATCGTGTACGGTGGTAGTATACATGGACGGACGGGGATCGTGTACGGTGGTAGTATACATGAACGGACGGGGATCGTGTACGGTGGTAGTATACATGGACGGACGGGGATCGTGTACGATGGTAGTATACATGAATGGACGGGGATCCTGTACGATGGTAGTATACATGTACGGACGGGGGTCGTGTACGGTGGTAGTATACATGAACGGACGGGGATCGTGTACGGTGGTAGTATACATGAACGGACGGGGATCTTGTACGATGGTAGTATACATGGACGGACGGGGATCGTGTACGATGGTAGTATACATGAACGGACCGGGATCGTGTACGGTGGTAGTATACATGAACGGACCGGGATCGTGTACGGTGGTAGTATACATGAACGGACGGGGATCGTGTACGGTGGTAGTATACATGAACGGACGGGGATCGTGTACGGTGGTAGTATACATGAACGGACGGGGATCGTGTACGGTGGCAGTATACATGGACGGACGGCGATCGTGTACATTGGTAGTATACATGAACGGACGGGGATCGTGTACGGTGGTAGTATACATGAACGGACGGGGATCGTGTACGGTGGTAGTATACATGAACGGACGGGGATCGTGTACGATGGTAGTATACATGTACGGACGGGGATCGTGTACGGTGGTAGTATACATGAACGGACGGGGATCGTGTACGATGGTAGTATACATGAACGGACGGGGATCGTGTACGGTGGTAGTATACATGAACGGACGGGGATCGTGTACGGTGGTAGTATACATGGACGGACGGGGATCGTGTACGATGGTAGTATACATGGACGGACGGGGATCGTGTACGATGGTAGTATACATGTACGGACGGGGATCGTGTACGATGGTAGTATACATGAACGGACGGGGATCGTGTACGGTGGTAGTATACATGAACGGACGGGGATCGTGTATGATGGTAGTATACATGAACGGACGGGGATCGTGTACGGTGGTAGTATACATGTACGGACGGGGATCGTGTACGGTGGTAGTATACATGAACGGACGGGGATCGTGTACGGTGGTAGTATACATGTACGGACGGGGATCGTGTACGGTGGTAGTATACATGAATGGACGGGGATCGTGTACGATGGTAGTATACATGTACGGACGAGGATCGTGTACGGTGGTAGTATACATGAACGGACGGGGATCGTGTACGGTGGTAGTATACATGGACGGACGGGGATCGTGTACGGTGGTAGTATACATGAACGGACGGGGATCGTGTACGATGGTAGTATACATGGACGGACGGGGATCGTGTACGGTGGTAGTATACATGAACGGACGGGGATCGTGTACGGTGGTAGTATACATGGACGGACGGGGATCGTGTACGATGGTAGTATACATGTACGGACGGGGATCGTGTACGATGGTAGTATACATGTACGGACGGGGATCGTGTACGGTGGTAGTATACATGAATGGACGGGGATCGTGTACGATGGTAGTATACATGTACGGACGGGGATCGTGTACGACGGTAGTATACATGAACTGAATCGGATTGTTCAGAAATTCGCAATAAAACTTTCAAGATACAGAAATGTTCGTATTGTATCCATAACAATAGAATTTATCTAAGAGTAAGATGGAAACAGTTTTATCAATGATTTATTTCTGTATTCTAGTGGTCCTCTGATGTTGTCATACGTTCACAAGTCTTATTATAGACTCATCGACGTGCGACTCTAGGACCAGCTGTTTCATTATCGATCAGTATCCTTGACTTGGTTTATTTGGTTAACCATGATATTGTTTATGTTTTTCGGGTTGGATATAATTATTTCGACCTAAAATTGTCTAGATATCTTCTTTCTTTTTCTAATTTTACCTATGTTTTTGAAAAATAGAGAGGCAGTGACGTCAATTAGCCATTATGTCCCCTTTTAGCTTTACTTCATACATAATTATCTTTCTGTCAGCTTTACTTTATGTCGTCCGTCCGCTCGTCTTTCTTTTATCATGTTGTTACCTATACTGGTCCTTCCTTGGCTAACCAGAGTCTGCTAAGTCTAATATCACGATGTCATCCATACATGTCATGTATCAGCATTCCGTTCTAAGGTTTTTGAAACGTATTCAGTCGTAGCATAATTTAATGAAACGACCAGACCTACGAACACCATGCTTTGTAATTAAAACCATCTCCTTAATGGGTGTAGCACAGTCAGACCTACGAACACCATTGTCTGTAACTTAAACCATCTCTTCAATGGGCATATCATAGGCAGACCTACAAACACTATGGTTTGTAACTTAAACCATCTCCTCAATGGACGCAGCATAGTCAGACTTACGAAAACCATGGTTTGTAACTAAAACCATCCCCTCAATGGGCGTACCATATGTTTTCCGTCTTTGAGATGGTGACCAGTTCTTCTAGCCTTACTATTGACTTGTCGGTGTTCTGTCTTTAGCGTGGTGGCAGGTTCGAGCCATAGTATTGACTTGTCGGTTTTCTGTCACTAGCGTGGCGGCGTGCAGTAGACTTACTTTTGACTTGTCGGCTTTCTATCACCCGCATTGTGGCGGGTTCGAGCCATACTATTGACTTATCGGTTTTCTGTCTTTAACGTGTCGGTGGGTTCTAGCCTTACTATTGACTTGTCGATTTTCTGTCTTTAACGTGTTGGTGGGTTCTAGCCTTACTATTGACTTGTCGGTTTTCTGTCTTTAACGTGTTGGTGGGTTCGAGCCATACTATTGACTTGTCGGTTTTCTGTCACTAGCGTGGTGGTTGGTTCGAGCCATACTATTGACTTGTCGGTTTTCTGTCTTTAACGTGTTGGTGGGTTCTAGCCTTACTATTGACTTGTTGGTTTTCTGTCACTAGCGTGGTGGTGGGTTCGAGCCAAACTATTAACTTGTCGGTTTTCTGTCACTAGCGTGGTGGTGGGTTCGAGCCATACTATTGTCTTGTCGGGTTTCTGTCACTAGCGTGGCGGCTTGTTGGTTTTCTGTATGAATCGTGATGACAGACTCGAGCTTTACCATTGACTATGACAGTGTTCTATTTTCAGCGTAGTGGCGGTTCGAGCCTTACTATTGACTTGTCGGTTTTCTGTCACTAGCGTGGTGGTGGGTTCGAGCCATACTATTGTCTTGTCGGGTTTCTGTCACTAGCGTGGCGGCTTGCTGTAAACTGACTATTGACTTGTCAGTTTCTGCCACTAGCGTGGTGGCGGGTTCGAGCCATACTATTGACTTGTTGGTTTTCTGTCTTTAGCGTGGTGAAGGGTTCGAGCATTACTATTGACTTGTCGGGTGTCTGCCTTTAGCGTGGTGGCGGGTTCGAGCCTTACTATTGACTTGTTAGTTTTCTGTCTTTAGGGTGGTGGCGGGTTCGAGCCTTACTATTGACTTGTTAGTTTTCTGTCTTTAGGGTGGTGGCGGGTTCGAGCCTTACTATTGACTTGTTGGTTTTCTGTCTTTAGCGTGGTGGCGGGTTCGAGCCTTACTATTGACTTGTCAGGTTTCTGCTTTTAGCGTGGTTGCGGGTTCGAGCCTTACTATTGACTTGTCAGGTTTCTGCCTTTAGCGTGGTGGCGGGTTCGAGTCTTACTATTGACCTGTTGGTTTTCCCCATGGAATCATAGACAGAATCTTTAGGTACAGTAGTTTATCGGAGACTACAACATAAACGATTTATAATGATTTATGATTATTTCATACGCATGTATTATTCTATGTACATATTCGAGGAAACAAGTAACAGACGTTATCTCGGAGTTGTTGACGATTTCCTTGGCGGTATAATGACAATATTATGTCTCGAAGTGATGTCACCGTAATCCATCCGTCTGTTGTTTCATCAATCAGGCCGTCAGCGCAAGCTGGAAAGTGAGACCTGTTTACCAGATCTATTACCTGGTCAACGCGTATAGGAATAAAATAACGCAACAAAGGCTTAAGTATACTGATGGAATAGCCTTAACATTACATATCCAGTACTTGTAAACAATTGATATCAATAACTTGAGAAAAGCAATGATAAAAGAGATAATGCTAAAATGACAAAATACATTGATCTACTTTAAGTTGTAGGCATTGCCACATTGTGCATTCAGTAGACATGCAAGTGAACTCCACTCACCAGATGCGAACCCAAATAGATGTAAATGATACAGTGCAATATATGCACAATTACAGATTAGTCTGCAGTATATTTCCCATAATAGTGTTATCCTGTTCACTGTTTTAAACAAGCACAATTTACATGCAATGACGCATGTGTCACTTATCTATAAATATACCTTACAATAGGTTGTGTTACTCGGTTATAGGGACAGTTTCAAGACCCAATTGTCATTCTGAATGAATTACACTACGCCATTTACATTCATTTGACTTTTTTGTGAGTAGAGGTTCAAATGCATGTCAATTAGATGCGCCATGTTGCAATGCCTTCGACACACGGTGTCTAAACTATCCATTTCTTATTTTAGCGTTAAGTTATATACATTCATCAAAGCTAGTAAAATCTTTTCATTGGGCTGGGGGTTCAGAACAATTATCGTGCTGAAGACAATGAAAATTGTCAAAAGGAGGTAAACGAGGAATTAGGAAAATTCTTTTATAATCAAAGTTCAAAATATTTTTCTACGCGGTTTTAAGGATTTGTTTGATACATAGAAGTGTTAAATGCATTGGAATGGGCAGTTGCGTTTTTCGATCATGATATTTTGATAGTATAGAGATTACAATGCTTGTTGCGTGTCGTGTCGATTCCAGTCGTTGACCCACTTTACTTTTAATTCATTTTTACGCGTCTGTTACATGGCATCACGTGGATGTCGTGTCTCTTGATCGTATCCATACCCTGGTATAGACCCTTATCCACTGCAGTAAAAGGCAGCACGTTACATAATGCCGATATAAAGCACAACCATCTTACGAATGAAACAGTGTCACCAGAAGATCTGTATAGATACGAAGATATCGACCCAGTAAAACGGCACCCTGCTTCCTTTCATACAATCTGCGGTTATTCAGATTTTGTTTCACTGCACGCCTCTTTCCGTCTTTTTTCCCATTTATCCGTCGTCTGTCAGTGCATTTTTGTGTGTTTTCGATTCTTTCTAGAAATAGAATGGATAATTTATCAAACTTGCCGAAAATGATTTCATGCTAGGCTTTGCACTTACCAAAGTTTAAGGGGTTCACCTAAAGTATACCAAAAATAATCAATTCGTTAATGTTTATACTGCATAGGAAATTAAAAATCTGAGAGTTTAAAGTTATACACTGACCGAAAATATATGTCTCTCTGCGTGCAACATATACTCTGTCCACAAGATATGAAGCTGCAATGAGTACAGGCACTAGAGGTATGAGGCTGCAGTAACTACTGGCACCAGAGGTATGAGGCTACAGAAACTACTGGCACCAGAGGTATGAGGCTGCAGAAACTACTGGCACAAAATAGGTGAGAGGCTACTGTGAGTACTATTATGATAGAGGTGAGAGACTACAGTGAGTACTAGTATGATAGAGGTGAGAGACTACAGTGGGTACTGGTATGATAGAGGTGAGAGACTACAGTGAGTACTGGTATGATAGAGGTGAGAGACTACAGTGAGTACTGGTATGATAGAGGTGAGAGACTACAGTGAGTACTGGTATGATAGAGGTGAGAGACTACAGTGAGTACTATTATGATAGAGGTAAGAGACTACAGTGAGTACTAGTATGATAGAGGTGAGAGACTACAGTGGGTACTGGTATGATAGAGGTGAGAGAACTATAGTGAGTACTGGTATGATAGAGGTGAGAGACTACAGTGAGTTCTGGTATGATAGAGGTGAGAGGCTACAGTGAGTACTAGTATGATAGAGGTGAGAGGCTACAGTGAGTACTAGTATGATAGAGTTGAGAGGCTACAGTGAGTACTGGTATTAAAAAGGTGAGAGGCTACAGTGAGTACCGGTATGATACAAGTGAGAGGCTACAGTGAGCAATGGTATGATAGAGGTGAGAGACTACAGTGAGCAATGGTATGATAGAGGTGAGAGACTACAGTGAGTACTGGTATGATAGAGGTGAGAGACTACAGTGAGTACTGGTATGATAGAGGTGAGAGGCTGCAGTGAGTACTGGTATGATAGAGGTGAGAGGCTACAGTTAGTACTGGTATCATAGAGGTGAGAGACTACAGTGAGTACTGTATGATAGAGATGAGAGACTACAGTGAGTACTGGTATGATAGAGGTGAGAGACTATAGCGAGTACTGACACGATAGAGGTGAGAGACTATAGCGAGTACTGGTATGATAGAGGTGAGAGACTACAGTGAGTACTGGTATGATAGAGGTGAGAGACTATAGCGAGAACTCACCCGATAGAGGTGAGAGACTATAGCGAGTACTGGTAAGATAGAGGTAAGAGACTACAGTGAGTACTGGTATGATAGGGGTGACAGGCTACAGTGGGTACTGGTATAATAGAGGTGAGAGACTACAGTGAGTACTGGTATGATAGAGATGAGAGGCTACAAAGAGTACTGGTAAGATAGAGGTGAGAGGTTACAGTGAGTACTGGTATGATAGAGGTGAGACACTACAGTGAGTACTGGTATGATAGAGGTGAGCGGCTACAGTGAGTACTGGTAAAATAAAGGTGAAAGACCTACAGTGAGTACTGGTATAATAGAGGTGAGACACTACAGTGAGTACTGGTATGATAGAGGTGAGCGGCTACAGTGAGTACTGGTAAAATAAAGGTGAAAGACCTACAGTGAGTACTGGTATGATAGAGGTGAGAGACTACAGTGGGTACTGGTATGATGGAGGTGAGAGGCTACAGTGAGTATTGTGTGATAGAGGTGAAAGACTACAGTGCGTACTGGTATGATAGAGGTGAGAGACTACAGTGAGTACTGGTATGATAGAGGTGAGAGGCTACAGTGAGTACTGTGTGATAGAGGTGAGAGACTACTATCAGTACTGGTATCATGCAGGTGAGAGACCTACAGTGAGTACTGGTATGATAGAGATGAGAGACCTACAGTGAGTACTGGTATGACAGAGGTAAGAGACTACTGGTATGATAGAGGTAAGAGACTACAGTGAGTACTAGTATGATAGAGGTGAGACACTACAGTGAGTTCTGGTATGATAGAGGTGAGAGATTACAGTGAGTACTGTATGATAGAGGTGAGAGACTACAGTGAGTACTGGTATGATAGAGGTGAGAGACTACAGTGAGTACTAGTATGATAGAGTTGAGAGGCTACAGTGAGTACTGGTATTAAAAAGGTGAGAGGCTACAGTGAGTACCGGTATGATACAAGTGAGAGGCTACAGTGAGCAATGGTATGATAGAGGTGAGAGACTACAGTGAGTACTGGTATGATAGAGGTGAGAGACTACAGTGAGTACTGGTATGATAGAGGTGAGAGGCTACAGTGAGTACTGGTATGATAGAGGTGAGAGGCTACAGTTAGTACTGGTATCATAGAGGTGAGAGACTACAGTGAGTACTGTATGATAGAGGTGAGAGACTATAGCGAGTACTGACACGATAGAGGTGAGAGACTATAGCGAGTACTGGTAAGATAGAGGTAAGAGACTACAGTGAGTACTGGTATGATAGGGGTGACAGGCTACAGTGGGTACTGCTATAATAGAGGTGAGAGACTACAGTGACTACTGGTATGATAGAGATAAGAGGCTACAAAGAGTACTGGTAAGATAGAGGTGAGAGGTTACAGTGAGTACTGGTATGATAGAGGTGAGACACTACAGTGAGTACTGGTATGATAGAGGTGAGCGGCTACAGTGAGTACTGGTAAAATAAAGGTGAAAGACGTACAGTGAGTACTGGTATGATAGAGGTGAGACACTACAGTGAGTACTGGTATGATAGAGGTGAGCGGCTACAGTGAGTACTGGTAAAATAAAGGTGAAAGACCTACAGTGAGTACTGGTATGATAGAGGTGAGAGACTACAGTGGGTACTGGTATGATGGAGGTGAGAGGCTACAGTGAGTACTGTGTGATAGAGGTGAAAGACTACAGTGCGTACTGGTATGATAGAGGTGAGAGACTACAGTGAGTACTGGTATGATAGAGGTGAGAGGCTACAGTGAGTATTGTGTGATAGAGGTGAGAGACTACTATCAGTACTGGTATGATGCAGGTGAGAGACCTACAGTGAGTACTGGTATGATAGAGCTGAGAGACTACAATGAGTACTGGTATGATAGAGGTGAGAGACTACAATGAGTACTAGTATAATAGACGTGAAAGACTACAGTGAGTACTGGTATGATAGAGGTGAGAGACTACAGTGAGTACTGGTATGATAGTGGTGAGAGGCTACAGTGAGTACTGGTATGATAGAGGTAAGAGACTACAGTGAGTAATGGTATGGTACAGGTGAGAGACCTACAGTGAGTACTGGTATCATAGAGGTGAAAGACTACAGTGAGTACTAGTATGATAGAGATGAGAGGCTACAGTGAGTACTGGTATGAGAGAAGTGAGAGGCTACAGAGAGTACTGTATGCTAGAGGTGAGAGACTACAATGAGGACTGGTGTGATGGAGGTGAAAGACTACAGTCAGTAATATTATGATAGAGGTGAGAGACTACAGTCAGTACTGGTATGATAGAGGCGAGAGACTACAGTGATTACTGGTATCATAGAGGTGAGAGACTACAGGGAGTACTGTATGATAGAGGTGAGAGGCTACAGTGAGTACTGGTATGATAGAGGCGAGAGACTACAGTGAGTGCTGGTATGGTAGAGGTGAGAGACTATAGCAAGTACTGAAACGATAGAGGTGAGAGACTATAGCGAGTACTGGTATGATAGAGGTGAGAGACTACAGTGAGTACTGGTATGATAGAGGTGAGAGACTATAGCGAGTACTGACACGATAGAGGTGAGACACTATAGCGAGTACTGGTATGATAGAGGTGAGAGGCTACAGTGAGTAATAGTATGATAGAGAAGAGAGGCTACATTGGGTTCTGGTAGGATAGAGGTGAGAGACGACAGTGACTACTAGTATGATAGAGGTGAGAGGCTACAGTGAGTACTGGTATGATAGAGGTGAGAGATTACAGTGAGTACTGGTATGATAGAGGTGAGAAGCAAGAGTGAGTACTGTGTGATAGAGGTGAGAAACTACAATGAGTACTACTATGATAGAGGTGAGAAGCTACAGTGACTACTGGTATCATAGAAGTGAGAGACTACAGTGAGTACTGCTATGATAGAGGTGAGAGGCTACAGTGACTACTGGTATAATAGAGGTGACAGACTACAGTGAGTACTGGTATGATAAAGGTGAGAGGCTACAATGAGCACTGGTATGATAGTGGTGAGAGGCTACAGTGAGCACTGGTATGATAGAGGTGAGGGACTACAGTGAGTACTGGTATGATAGAGGTAAGAGACTATAGCGAGTACTGACACGATAGAGGGGAGACACTATAGCGAGTACTGGTATGATAGAGGTGAGAGGCTACAGTGAGTACTAGTAGGATAGAGGTGAGAGGCTACAGTGGGTATTGGTATGATAGAGGTGAGAGACTACAGTGAGTACTGGTATAATAGAGGTGAGAGGTTACAGTCAGTACTAGTATGATGGAGGTGAGAGACTACAGTCAGTACTATTATGATAGACGTCAGAGGCTACAGTGAGTACTGGTATGATAGAGGTGAGAGGCTACAGTGCGTACTGGTATGATAGAGGTGAGAGACTATAGAGAGTACTGGTATGATAGAGGTGAGAGGCTACAATGAGTACTGGTATGATAGAGGTGAGAGGCTACAGTGATTACAGGTATCATAGAGGTGAGAGACTACAGGGAGTACTGTATGATAGAGGTGAGAGGCTACAGTGAGTACTGGTATGATAGAGGCGAGAGACTACAGTGAGTACTGGTATGGTAGAGGTGAGAGACTATAGCGAGTACTGACACGATAGAGGTGAGAGACTATAGCGAGTACTGGTATGATAGAGGTGAGAGGCTACAGTGAGTACTGGTATGATAGAGGTGAGAGACTACAGTGAGTACTGGTATGATAGAGGTGAGAGACTACAGTGAGTACTGGTATGATAGAGGTGAGAGGCTACAGTGAGTACTAGTATGATAGAGTTGAGAGGCTACAGTGAGTACTATTATGATAGAGGCGAGAGACTACAGTGAGTACTAGTATGATAGAGGTGAGAGACTACAGCGAGTGCTAGTATGATAGAGGTGAGAGACTACAGTGAGTACTGGTATGATAGAGGTGAGAGGCTACAGTGAGTACTGGTATGATAAAGGTGAGAGGCTACAATGAGCACTGGTATGATATAGGTGAGAGGCTACAGTGAGCACTGGTATGATAGAGGTGAGAGACTACAGTGAGTACTGGTATGATAGGGGTGAGAGACTATAGCGAGTACTGACACGATAGAGGTGAGACACTATAGCGAGTACTGGTATGATAGAGGTGAGAGGCTACAGTGAGTACTGGTATGATAGAGGTGAGAGAGTATAGCGAGTACTGACACGATAGAGGTGAGACATTATAGCGAGTACTGGTATGATAGAGGTGAGAGGCTACAGTGAGTAATAGTATGATAGAGGTGAGAGGCCACAGTGGGTACTGGTATGATAGAGGTGAGAGAATACAGTGACTACTGGTATGATAGAGGTGAGAGACTACAGTGAGTACTGGTATGACAGAGGTGAGAGATTACAGTGAGTACTGGTATGATAGAGGTGAGAGGCAACAGTGAGTACTAGTATGATAAAGGTGAGAGGCTACAGTGAGCACTGGTATGATAGAGGTGAGAGACTACAGTGCGTACTGGTATGATAGAGTTGAGAGGCTACAGTGAGTACTGGTATGATAAAGGTGAGAGGCTACAATGAGCACTGGTATGATAAAGGTGAGAGGCTACAATGAGGACTGGTATGATTGAGGTGAGAGGCTACAGTGAGTACTATTATGATAGAGGTGAGAGACTACAGTGAGTACTGGTATGATAGAGGTGAGAGACTACATTAACTACTAGTAGGATAGAGGTGAGAGACTACAGTGAGGACTGGTATGATTGGGGTGAGAGGCTATAGTTAGCACTAGTAAGATAAAGGTTAGAGGCTACAGTGAGCACTGGTATGATAGAGGTGAGAGACTACAGTGAGTACTGGTATGATAGAGGTGAGAGGCTACAGTGAGTACTGGTATGATACAGGTGATGAGAGGCTACAGTGAGTACTGGTATCATAGAGGTGAGAGACTACAGTGAGTACTAGTATGATAAAGGTGAGAGGCTACAGTGAGCACTGGTATGATAGAGGTGAGAGACAACAGTGAGTACTGGTATGATCGAGGTGAGAGGCTACAGTGAGTACTGGTATGATAGAGGTGAGAGGGTACAGTGAGTACTGGTATGATACAGGTGAGAGGCTACAGTGAGTACTGGTATCATAGAGGTGAAAGACTACAGTGTGTCCTGGTATGATAGAGGTGAGAGGCCATAGCGAGTACTGACACGATATAGGTGAGAGACTATAGCGAGTACTGGTATGATAGAGGTGAGAGATTACAGTGAGTACTGGTATGATAAAGGTGAGAGACTATAGCGAGAACTGATCCCATAGAAGTGAGAGACTATAGCGAGTACTGGTATGATAGAGGTAAGAGGCTACAGTGAGTACTGGTATGAGAGAGGTGAGAGGCTACAGTGGATACTGGTATGATAAAGGTGAGAGACTACAGTGACTACTGGTATGATAGAGGTGAGAGACTACAGTGAGCACTAGTATGATAGAGGTGAGAGGTTACAGTGAGTACTGGTATGATAGAGGTGAGAAACTACAGTGAGTCCTGGTATGATAGAGGTGATAGGCTACAGTGAGTACTGTATGATAGAGTTGAGAGACAACAATCAGTACCTGTATGATGCAGGTGAGAGACCTACAGTGAGTACTGGTATGATAAAGGTGAGAGACCTACAGTGAGTACTGGTGTGATAGAAGTGAGAAACTACAGTGAGTACTGGTATGATAGAGGTGAGAGGCTACAGTGAGTACTGTATGATAGAGGTGAGAGACAACAATCAATACTGCTATGATGCAGGTGAGAGGCTACAGTGAGTACTGGTATCATAAAGGTGAGAGACCTACAGTGAGTACTGGTATGATACAGGTGAGAAACTACAGTGAGTACTGGTATGATAGAGGTGAGAGACTACTGTGAGTACTGGTATGATAGAGGTGAGAGGTTACAGTGAGTACTGGTATGATAGAGGTGAGAGTCTACAGTGACTACTGGTATGATAGAGGTGAGAGACTGCAGTGAGTACTGGTATGATAGAGGTGAGAGACTGCAGTGAGTACTGGTATGATAGAGGTGAGAGGTTACAGTGAGTACTGGTATGATAGAGGTGAGAGGCTACAGTGAGTACTATTATGATACAGGTGAGAAACTACAGTCAGTACTGGTATGATAGAGGTGAGACACTATAGCGAGAACTGACCCGATAGAGGTGAGAGACTATAGCGAGTACTGGTATGATAGAGGTAACAGACTACAGTGAGTACTGGTATGATAGAGGTGAGAGGCTACAGTGGGTAGTGGTATAATAGAGGTGAGAGACTACAGTGAGTACTGGTATGATAGAGGTGAGAGGCTACAGTGAGTACTGGTATGATAAAGGTGAGAGACCTACAGTGAGTACTGGTATGATAGAGGTGAGAGACTACAGTGAGTACTGGTATGATAGAGGTGAGAGGCTACAGTGGGTAGTGGTATAATAGAGGTGAGAGACTACAGTGAGTACTGGTATGATAGAGATGAGAGGCTACAGTGAGTACTGGTATGATAAAGGTGAGAGACCTACAGTGAGTACTAGTATGATAGAGGTGAGAAACTACAGTGAGTACTAGTATGATAGAGGTGAGAGGCTACAGTGAGTACTAGTTTGATAGAGGTGAGAGACTACAGTGAGTACTGGTATGATAGAGGTGAGAGACAACAATCAGTACTGGTATGATGCAGGTGAGAGACCTACAGTGAGTACTGGTATGATAGAGGTGAGAGACTACAGTGAGTACTGGTATGATAGAGGTGAGAGACTACAGTGAGTACTGGTATGATAGAGTTGAGAGGCTACAGTGAGTACTGCATGATAGAGGTGAGAAACAACAATCAGTACTGGTATGATGCAGGTGAGAGACCTACAGTGCGTACTGGTATGATAAAGGTGAGAGACCTACAGTGAGTACTGGTATGGCAGAGGTGAGAGACTACAGTGAGTACTGGTATAATAGAGGTGAGAGGCTACAGTGAGTACTGGTATGATAGAGGTGAGAGGCTACACTGAGTACTGGTATGATAGAGGTGAGAGGCTACAGTGAGTACTGTATGATAGAGGTGAGAGACTATAATCAGTACTGGTATGATGCAGGTGAGAGACCTACAGTGACTACTGGTATGATAGAGGTGAGAGACCTCCAGTGAGTACTGGTATGATAGAGGTGAGAGATTACAGCGACTACTACATATGATAGAGGTGAGAGACTACAGTGAGTACTGGTATGCTAGAGGTGAGAGACTACAGTGAGTACTTGTATGATAGAGATGAGAGGCTACAGTGAGTACTGGTGTGATAGAGGTGAGATGACACAGTGAGTACTGGTATGATAGAGGTGAGAGACTACAGTGAGTAATGGTATGATAGAGGTGAGAGACCTACAGTGAGTACTGGTATCATAGAGGTGAAAGACTACAGTGCGTACTGGTATGATAGAGGTGAGAGACTACGGTGAGTACTGGTATGATAGAGGTGAGAGGTTACAAGGAGTACTGTATGCTAGAGGTGAGAGACTACAATGAGTACTAGTATTATGGAGGTGAGAGACTACAGTGAGAACTTGTATGATAGAGGTGAGAGACTACAGTGAGTACTGGTATGATAGAGGTGAGAGACTACAATGAGTACTGGTATGATAGACGTGAGAGGCTACAGTGAGTACTGGTATGATAGAGGTGAGAGGCTACAGTGATTACAGGTATCATAGAGGTGAGAGACTACAGGGAGTACTGTATGATAGAGGTGAGAGACTACAGTGAGTACTAGTATGATACAGGCGAGAGACTACAGTGAGTACTGGTATGATAGAGGTGAGAGACTATAGCGAGTACTGACACGATAGAGGTGAGAGACTATAGCGAGTACTGGTATGATACATGTGAGAGGCTACAGTGAGTACTGGTATGATAGATGTGAGAGGCTACAGTGGGTACTGATATGATAGAGGTGAGAGACTACAGTGACTACTGGTATGATAGAGGTGAGAGACTACAGTGAGTACTGGTATGATAGATGTGAGAGGCTACAGTGGGTACTGGTATGATAGAGGTGAGAGACTACAGTGACTACTGGTATGATAGAGGTGAGAGACTACAGTGAG
This sequence comes from Pteria penguin, assembly GCA_035048485.1. Lineage (NCBI taxonomy): Eukaryota > Metazoa > Mollusca > Bivalvia > Pterioida > Pteriidae > Pteria > Pteria penguin. Next base: position 2,894,855 of record CM068585.1, on the reverse strand, counting down.
TACTGGTATGATAGAGGTGAGAGGTTACAGTGAGTACTGGTATGATAGAGGTGAGAGGCTACAGTGAGTACTAGTATGATACAGGTGAGAAACTACAGTCAGTACTGGTATGATAGAGGTGAGAGACTATAGCGAGAACTGATCCGATAGAGGTGAGAGACTATAGCGAGTACTGGTATGATAGAGGTAAGAGACTACAGTGAGTACTGATATGATAGAGGTGAGAGGCTACAGTGGGTACTGGTATAATAGAGGTGAGAGACTACAGTGAGTTCTGGTATGATAGAGGTGAGAAACTACAGTGAGTACTGGTATGATAGAGGTGAGAGACAACAATCAGTACTGGTATGATGCAGGTGAGAGACCTACAGTGAGTACTGGTATGATAGAGGTGAGAGACCTACAGTGAGTACTGGTATGATAGAGGTGAGAAACTACAGTGAGTACTGGTATGATAGAGGTGAGAAACTACAGTGAGTACTGGTATGATAGAGGTGAGAGGCAAAAGTGAGTACTGGTATGATAAACGTGAGAGACCTACAGTGAGTACTGAATGATAGAGCTGAGAGACTACAATGAGTACTGTTTTGAGAGATCTGAGACACTACAGTGAGTACTAGTATGATAGAGGTGAGAGACTACAGTGATTACTGGTATGATAGGGGTGAGAGACTACAGCGAGTACTGCATGATAGAGGTGAGAAACTACAGTGAGTACTGGTATGATAGAGGTGAGAGACTAAAGTGACTACTGGTATGATAGAGGTGAGAGACTACAGTGAGTACTGGTATGATAGAGGTGAGAGGTTACAGTGAGTACTGGTATGATAGAGGTGAGAGGCTACAGTGAGTACTAGTATGATAGAGTTGAGAGGCTACAGTGAGTACTATTATGATAGAGGTGAGAGACTACAGTCAGTACTGGTATGATAGAGGTGAAAGACTACAGTGCGTACTGGTATGATAGACGTGAGAGACTACAGTGAGTACTGATATGATAGAGGTGAGAGGCTACAGTGAGTACTGGTATGATAGAGGCGAGAGGCTACAGTGAGTACTGGTATGATAGAGGTGAGAGATTACAGTGAATAATGGTATGATAGAGGTGACAGACTTATAGTGAGTACTGGTATGATAGAGGTGAAAGACTACAGTGCGTACTGGTATGATAGAGGTGAGAGACTACGGTGAGTACTGGTATGATAGAGGTGAGAGGCTACAGAGAGTACTGGTATGATAGAGGTGAGAGATTACAATGAGTACTGGTATGATAGAGGTGAGAGGCTACAGTGAGTACTGGTAAGATAGAGGCGAGAGACTACAGTGAGTACTGGTATGATAGAGGTGAGAGACTATAGCGAGTACTGACACGATAGAGCTGAGAGACTATAGGAAGTACTGGTATGATAGTGTTGAGAGGCTACAGTGAGTACTAGTATGATAGAGGTGAGAGACTACAGTGAGTACTAGTATGATGGAGGTGAGAGGTTACAGTGAGTACTGGTATGATAGAGGTGAGAGGCTACAGTGAGTGCTAGTATGATAGAGTTGAGAGGCTACAGTGCCTACTGGTATGATAGAGGTGAGAGACTACAGTGAGTACTGGTATGATAGAGGTGAGAGGCTACAGTGAGTACTGGTATGATAGAGGTGAGAGGCTACAGTGAGTACTGGTATGATAGAGGTGAGAGACTACAGTGAGTACTAGTATGATAGAGGTGAGAGGCTACAGTGAGTACTGGTATGATAGAGGTGAGAGACTACAGTGAGTACTGGTATGATAGAGGTGAGAGACTACAGTGAGTACTAGTATGATAGAGGTGAGAGGCTACAGTGAGTACTGGTATGATAGAGGTGAGAGACTACAGTGAGTACTGGTATGATAGAGGTGAGAGACTACAGTGAGTACTGGTATGATAGAGGTGAGAGACTACAGTGAGTACTGGTATGATAGAGGTGAGAGACTACAGTGAGTACTGGTATGATAGAGGTGAGAGGCTACAGTGAGTACTAGTATGATAGAGGTGAGAGGCTACAGTGATTACTGGTATGATAGAGGTGAGAGACTACAGTGAGTACTGGTATGATAGAGGTGAGAGACTACAGTGAGTACTGGTATGATAGAGGTGAGAGACCTACAGTGAGTACTGGTATGATAGAGGTGAGAGACTACAGTGAGTACTGGTATGATAGAGGTGAGAGGCTACAGTGAGTACTGGTATGATAGAGGTGAGAGGCTACAGTGAGTACTGGTATGATAGAGGTGAGAGACTACAGTGAGTACTAGTATGATAGAGGTGAGAGACTACAGTGAGTACTAGTATGATAGAGGTGAGAGACTACAGTGAGTACTGGTATGATAGAGGTGAGAGACTACAATGAGTACTGGTATGATAGATGTGAGAGGCTGCAGTGAGTACTAGTATGATAGAGGTGAGAGGCTGCAGTGAGTACTGACACGATAGCGGTGAGAGAGTACAGCGAGTACTAGTATGATAGAGGTGAGAGGCTACAGTGAGTACTGGTATGATAGAGGTGAGAGACTACAGTGAGTACTGGTATGATAGAGGTGAGAGACTACAGCGAGTACTAGTATGATAGAGGTGAGAGACTACAGTGAGTACTAGTATGATAGAGGTGAGAGGCTACAGTGAGTACTGGTATGATAGAGGTGAGAGACTACAGTGAGTACTAGTATGATAGAGGTGAGAGGCTACAGTGAGTACTGGTATGATAGAGGTGAGAGGCTGCAGTGAGTACTGACACGATAGCGGTGAGAGAGTACAGCGAGTTATGGCGTGATAGAGGTGAGAAGTAATGCCATATTTTTTCAGGTGAGAAGTACTGCCGTACTTTGGCAGGTGAGATGTGTTGCAATAATTTTCAGCCTTCAGAAGATACTGGCACAGTGAGTTCTAACTCGGGATTTTATCTCTCTTGGTTACCAAAACCTCTGTTTTTATTTTAATGATTGCTTTGATAATTCAGATATACTTCTATAGTCGTCATTATATTGTCACTATTTCTTTAAGAATTAACGATTTGCTCGGTTGTTATATTATAACATAGCGTTCAGAAATTCCAACTCTTTCCCCGAAGTCTTCACTTCATAAAACAATAAATAACCAATGGAACAGAGTGATTCATTATAGATAGGTTTCTGTATAAGCGTTCACTTAAAACATGCAACCATTAACCCAATTCTCTGCCTATTGATTCAGTATAATACAACATTTCCCTGAAGCTACATATGTCACAGATAGCTGTTTGCAAATATGTCACGGTGACGAGATAAAAGACAATGTGTATTACTGCCTGCTCCATTGGCATAATAGTCAGACGATTGTTTGATCCTATTGTGATGGGGATTCTTCTCTGAATAATGAATACAGAGTCATTCTAGGAGAGAGAAAAAAGTACTGATACATTGTATGGCTTTTTACCATATAACCCGAGTTATTTCAGCTGCCATTGTAAATTACTAATGAATAAAACTTCACACCCCGGTAAATATTATGAATTGAAGAATCTATCCTAGTTTGCATTAACTACTTCTGGGATTTTCATAATAAAATTTTCATCAACTACCAGAATGCCGCTCTATTGTCAAAACAGGAAATACATTAACTTACAAACACGGGGTACTTAATATTACTAATATACTTAGGAGAAAAAGAAACTATGTAGTTAAATAATTACATTTATAGATTCATCCACAAAATGTTATGTTGCATTATGTTTGTCATTATTTAATATAATGCATGGTCTTTCTGTTCAAACATCAAATCACGGATTATGTCCACTATGGTTGATACGAACACTCACTGAAAGTAAAGGGGGTATAAGAAAGTTTCACAAGTTTAATAGCGTGTATGGCCGCCATTTGCATTCTTCACATTGAACGAATCAGGTTATGCAGAAATGCCTGGGGGAATGTTCCGCCTATGCGCAATAATGAAAGACGCAAAGGGGGGGGGGGGGACTTGACATAGACGTCTTTCAATTTCATCCCAAACATGTTCTATATGCAATAAATCTGGTTACATCGCAGTCCAGGGTAGCACATTCACATTATCTGCTTTAGATAGTCACTAACAACGCCTTCGGTGGTGCATTGTCCTGCTGCAGAATGACGTTAGGCTGATTGTTGTGAATGAATGAAAATATGCGCTGACGTACAATCTCGTCACGGTAGCGTACAGCGGTTAAAATGCCCTTCACTATCATGAAAGGGGTCCATCTATGGGTTGTAATTTCACCCCAGATCATAACGCTCCCACCGCCGAATTGGCGGCGTTGAATAACGCAGGCGTCAATGTAACGTTCTCCGGCAAAGCCGGTAAGCACAAATAAGACCGTCACTTCTTTTGAAATGAAATCTCGACTCGTCCGTAAACAGCACTTCCGCCCAGTCTCTGTTATTGAGATTACGATGCCTCGTACACCACGTTTACCTGGCGAAACGGTGACACCGGAGCAGAACAGGACGGTTAGCAAGACGTCGAGGACGGATGCTGGCCTCTCGCGATCTGTTTCTGACGATGTGAATACTTATCCGTCGATGCCCAAGGGTCCTTCCAGCGGTCAAAGAAGCCAATTGGAATCGATTACGCGAATGTGACGTCCGTATATACGTATCTTGCCGACGTGACGTCACACACGGGGGTCCTGATCGTGGACGGTCCTGAATGGTACCACTTTGCTGATATCGTCTCCATAAAGCATTTACAGTGTTAATATGAACTCCAGACTGCCTTGCCATATTGTTTGGGACATCCCAGCTTCTAGCAACGATCTTTTTCAATCAAGCGAGGCATCTCTCATTCAAAATTTTATGCCAAAAAGCAGTCTGTTTCAGCATTGAATACTGTCCATGAATCGTGGTGCTACGTGCATAGGGTGGTATATATACGTGGTATACGTGGTGCTAATAACTGCTAACAGAATACGTAATGCTAACTACTGCTTATAGTATACATGGTGCGAATAACTGCTAACAGAATACGTGATGCTAACTACTGCTTATAGTATATATGGTGCGAATAACTGCTAACAGAATACGTGGTGCTAACTACTGCTTATAGTATACATAGTGCGAATAACTGCTAACAGAATACGTGGTGCTAACTACTGCTAACTGAATACGTGTTGCTTCTTACTGCTTATAGCATCCGTTATGCCAGCCAGTGATAAAAGAATATGTGGTGCTAACTCCTGCTATAGAATATATGATGCTGGCTAACACTGTTTAGTATACATGGTACCTTCTACAGTTTAAAGAATACATGGTATTTGCTACTGACTATAGTATACGTAAAACTACACGAAGCTGTCTGCCTGTAATAGTATACGTGAAGTTAACTACCGCTTTTAGTATATGTGAAGCTAATTACCTGTAAAACTATTCGTGAAGATAACTACCGGTAATAGAATACGTTAAGATAACTGCCGGTAGTAATATACGTTAAGGTAAATACCATGTAATAATATACGTGAAGATAGCTACCAGTAACTGTATACGTTAAAAAACTACCAGTAATAATATACGTGAAGATAACTACCGGTAATGGTAAACGTTAAAAAACTACTGGTAATAATATTGATTGATTGATTTTTGTTTAACGTCACACCACGAATATTTCACGTATATGGTGACGACATCTGCCTGATGCGGGCATACAAATTTTAACCTTTGCAACGGACCCACCCGAAGCAGTGAGGGATCTTTAACGTGCCCTGCATACCATGGTATACGTTAAGATAATTATCGGTAATAGTATACGTTAAGATAATTACCGGTAATAGTATACGTTAAGATAACTACCGGTAATAGTATACGTTAAGATAATTACCGGTAATAGTATACGTTAAGATAACTACCGGTAATAGTATACGTTAAGGTAACTACCAGTAATTGTATACGTTAAAAAACTACCGGTAATAGAATACGTTAAGATAACTACCATGTAATAATTTACGTGAAGATAACTATCGGTAATTGCATACGTTAAAAATACTACCGGCAATGATATACGGGAAGATAACTACCGATTATAGTATATTACCTTGTTGGGCAAATTTCAGCTAAAAAACCCTTCTTGCCCAATAACTGAACAACAATTATAGAAGAGGTGTACTGTAAATTGCAAAAACGTTCCATTATGAAGATTTACATTTCATTCAATTGGTCAACTTTTGACCAAATAACTTTGACCCTGGTCTTTGACTTCCTTTTCTAAAACTTTAACATAATATTTATCTTTTGAACCACAAGAAAGGGGGCTTTGATATTCAACATATAGATTCATCATGACTAAAGCTATCAATTAAAACTATGACTTTTGACTAAGTGTTGTTTACCTTGATCTTACATCCACTTCTGAAAAAAAATACAATTTAATCTGGGCTATATGACCAGAAGGGATAGAGGGTTTATATTTCATATATGGATCCCTCGTCATAGGGTTTTATTTGGTCCATGACTTTCTGCCCTTTTTATTTTGACCTTGTGAAACGGAAATTTCTGACAGGGTATTCGCCGATACCCTGTCAGTTTTTTAAAACACAAGCATGGTAACCCCATTCTAATGCATTTGACAAAATAATTACAACTAGAAGCACAGAGTTATGGTTTTCTAAGCCAAGTCGCTAATCACAGTCATATAAAAAACTGCAGGGTATCGTGACGTCATATCAAAAACTGCAGGGTATCGTGAATACCCTTGCAGTTTTTAAATCGGACAGCCAATGAGATCGTGTGTTACAAACAAAGTGCATTAGAATTAGGGGTTTTAGTTGCAATAGTAACGTGAAATCATATTAAATACTCTACAACAATACTCAATGCTTCATTATACGCCCGTCATAACAGGGTAGGTATTATGTTTTGGCGCTGTCTGTACGTCCGTCCGGGGTCATGTTTTTGCGGATTTTTTTCTGTAACGGATGCATGTAGTGTTAAATTTGGTCCCAATGTTCCTGTCAAACAGTGTAGCACTGTTGTTGCACCATGACCTACTATATGGTTTAAAGTCGGTCAGTTTTCGGGACAATTGCTTTTTCATTATGGATACAGAATTTGTTCTAAAATGTAGTTATAACCTTCCTCTCTCAAAAAAAATACAATTTTATTTCGCATTTCAGCTGGAGTATGCAGTCGAAGAAATATCTGGAATTTGTTGTCGTTACTGTTGAATTTACTTACAACTTTCCAAATGTAGGAATAGTTCACATTTCAGCTGCATTAGAGAACCATGATCTGTTTTAAGTACAATGTAGATAGAACAGTTCTCTGGACTTCTTACATCATTAATACAAATATTGCCCTGTAATTTACTAATAACCTTTCTCTCGGAGGAATGCAGGTTCTGGTGCGATTCAGCTTAAGTGGTGCATCATTACTTACTTTATGAACGAAACAAATTAAACAATTTCCCAGACTTTTAGCAGTTTAGAAATAGATAACCAATCCAAATGCAGAATTCTTAATAAACAACTTAAACACGGTTGGTAATTATATAATCTTGACGCTGCACCGCCAATCAAACTGACAAACCACTCCAATTAAAGAAAGCATAAAGACATTGACTCAGCCGTGTGTCAAAAGTCATCACAGACAAAGTGAGCATAAAGACATCTGACTCAGCCGTGTGTCAAAGTCATCACAGACAAAGTGAGCATAGACATTGACTCAGCCGTGTGTCAAAAGTCATCACAGACAACGTGAGCATAGACATTGACTCAGCCGTGTGTCACAAGTCATCAGAGACAAAGTGAGCATAGAGACGTCTGACTCAGCCGTGTGTCAAAAGTCATCACAGACAACGTGAACATAGACATTGACTCAGCCGTGTGTCAAAGTCATCACAGACAAAGTGAGCATAGAGACGTCTGACTCAGCCGTGTGTCAAAAGTCATCACAGACAACGTGAACATAGACATTGACTCAGTCGTGTGTCAAAGTCATCACAGACAAAGTGAGCATAGACATTGACTCAGCCGTGTGTCAAAAGTCATCACAGACAACGTGAGCATAAAGGCATTGACTCAGCCGTGTGTCAAAAGTCATCTCAGACAAAGTGAGCATAGACATTGACTCAGCCGTGTGTCAAAAGTCATCACAGACAACGTGAGCATAAAGGCATTGACTCAGCCGTGTGTCAAAAGTCATCTCAGACAAAGTGAGCATAGAGACATCTGACTCAGCCGTGTGTCACAAGTCATCAGAGACAAAGTGAGCATAGAGACATCTGACTCAGCCGTGTGTCAAAAGTCATCACAGACAACGTGAGCATAAAGACATCTGACTCAGCCGTGTGTCACAAGTCATCACAGACAAAGTGAGCATAAAGACATCTGACTCAGCCGTGTGTCAAAAGTCATCACAGACAAAGTGAGCATAGACATTGATTCAGCCGTGTGTCAAAAGTCATCACAGACAACGTGAGCATAAAGGCATTGACTCAGCCGTGTGTCAAAAGTCATCACAGACAAAGTGAGCATAGAGACATCTGACTCAGCCGTGTGTCAAAAGTCATCACAAAGAATAAAGCAAAGACATAGAAAGATATCACAAAACATTCAATTGTAATGAAATTAAGACACCGACTTAAGACGGTCAATTGAAGTAAAGTTAGCTACTCATTTGGTGTTGTTAATAAAAAATTAAGAACTAAAAAACGTTTACAGGCTGCCAAGCGAGTAACATATAGAACAAATACAGGATATACTGTAAAACATGGGATGCTGGTATGGTACGATTGTACCATTACATCATGGTACCAGCAAACCATCATACAACGATACCATCGTATCATCGTACTGCCGTACCATACCATTATTATTGTTTTACTCTATGTCTAAGCATAGACCTGCGTTTATATTTTACTACTACTCTTCAATACATTACCGTATCAATACACTGACATTTCCATTTAACACTTTGACCTATAAACTAATCCACTGACCTACTTAACACATTTTGCTGATTTATTGATTTATTCTGCCAATGCTCTGACGTTTTTTTTCACTCTTAACTACCCAGCAGGTCTGACACTCTCTATATCTAAAAGATAATTGATGAGTTTTCAGTAGACGGATATATTTCTGTCTCGGATAGGATAACGCTACTTTTACTTTCAGTAAATTCGATTAGTGTATTAATATCACTGGAAATGATAACCGATTCCCATTGTCTTCCCATTATAGTTCGTAAGGATTTTACATGACTTTTCCCTCTCGTTTTAAAGGCATAATAGCATTTATATTCTTAGAATTTTTATCTTGTGTGAAAATGCTTGTCTTGTGTATGAAAATATCAAATTTGTCTAAAATGCATCGATATGCGATCATTGACCAAGCTTAAGTCTTGTTATACGTCTCTAAACGGCCAATGTTGAATTCCTATCATCCGCATTATCTACTGAAAACACGCAAAACAAAACGTCGATTATGTGGTTATTAGATCGCGTTTTATGCATAGAACATGTGCTTATTGTATATTTTACGTATTTCAATCATTTTGGTTATTTGGAAGAAAAGATCAAATTTTATGAAAACTAACGACTATTAAGCCTTTAAGGCGAATATTCAGCTCTGTCCCCAATGGCGATTGTACCTCTTTTTTCTCAATATTTGACCAGAAATTTCTCTTTCATAAATATGTATATAAAAATAATCAGTTAATGTTTTATCTAATGGAGAATTTTAGTAGGATTGTAGTCTCCCGTCGTGATTTCGCTAAACTTTCAAAGGGGGCGTGATTGTAAATGTGAAATCGGGACCGGGTACGTCAAGCCTGAATTAAGAGGGACCAGAAAGCTACCAGTCTAATGTAAGTCATTATCGGTTTCCTCTCAGATGCGATGGATAATTTAACGTCACATAACTCTCCGTATTGTCTTTGTATACAAAAATGGGAATAGCCAATTGCAAAACACGAACTATTGCAACAATGATCGAATAGACACTTTCACCATTTCTCCGGGACTGACATTTTGTCAGCAATCTGTATTGACTGCTGAGTGTCATCGCTATTGACAGTTAGTGATCTGTATTGACCGCAGAGTGTCATCGATATGGACAGTTATAGATCTGTATTGACCGCCGAGTGTCATTGCTATGGACAGTTAGGGATCTGCATTGACTGCCAAGTGTCATCGCTACGGACAGTTAGTTATCTGTATTGACCGCCGAGTGTCATCGCTACGGACAGTTAGTTATCTGTATTGACCGCCGAGTGTCATAGCTATGGACAGTTAGAGATCTGTATTGACTGCCGAGTGTCATCGCTACGGACAGTTAGTTATCTGTATTGACCGCCGAGTGTCATAGCTATGGACAGTTAGGGATCCGTATTGACTGCCGAGTGTCATCGCTACGGACAGTTAGTTATCTGTATTGACCGCCGAGTGTCATCGCTATGGACAGCAAGGGATCTATCTGTACTGACTGTCGAGTATCATCGCTATGGACAGCAAGGGGTCTATATTGACTGTCGAGTATCATCGCTATGGACAGCAAGGGGTCTATATTGACTGTCGAGTATCATCGCTATGGACAGCAAGGGGTCTATATTGATTGTCGAGTATCATCGCTATGGACAGCAAGGGGTCTATATTGATTGTCGAATATCATCGCTATGGACAGCAAGGGGTTTATATTGACTGTCGAGTATCATCGCTATGGACAGCAAGGGGTCTATATTGACTGTCGAGTATCATCGCTATGGACAGCAAGGGGTCTATATTGATTGTCGAGTATCATCGCTATGGACAGCAAGGGGTTTATATTGACTGTCGAGTATCATCGCTATGGACAGCAAGGGGTCTATATTGACTGTCGAGTATCATCGCTATGGACAGTTAGGGATCTATCTGTATTGACTGTCGAGTATCATCGCTACGGACAGCAAGGGGTTTATATTGATTGTCGAGTATCATCGCTATGGACAGCAAGGGGTCTATATTGACTGTCGAGTATCATCGCTATGGACAGCAAGGGGTCTATATTCACTTTCAAGTATCATCGCTACGGACAGCAAGGGTTCTATATTGACTTTCGAGTATCATCGCTATGGACAGTTAGGGATCTATCTGTACTGACTGTCGAGTATCATCGCTACGGACAGCAAGGGGTCTATATTGACTGTCGAGTATCATCGCTATGGACAGCAAGGGGTCTATATTGATTGTCGAGTATCATCGCTATGGACAGCAAGGGGTCTATATTGATTGTCGAGTATCATCGCTATGGACAGCAAGGGGTCTATATTGATTTTCGAGTATCATCACTACGGACAGCAAGGGGTCTATATTGACTGTCGAGTATCATCGCTATGGACAGTTAGGGATCTATCTGTATTGACTGTCGAGTATCATCGCTACGGACAGCAAGGGGTCTATATTGACTGTCGAGTATCATCACTACGGACAGCAAGGGGTCTATATTGACTGTCGAGTATCATCGCTATGTACAGTTAGGGATCTATCTGTATTGACTGTCGAGTATCATCGCTATGGACAGCAAGGGGACTATATTGATTGTCGAGTATCATCGCTATGGACAGCAAGGGGTCTATATTGACTGTCGAGTGTCATCGTTATGGACAGCAAGGGGTCTATAGTGACTGTCGAGTATCATCGCTACGGACAGCAAGGGGTCTATATTGACTGTCGAGTATCATCGCTATGTACAGTTAGGGATCTATCTGTATTGACTGTCGAGTATCATCGCTATGGACAGCAAGGGGACTATATTGATTGTCGAGTATCATCGCTATGGACAGCAAGGGGTCTATATTGACTGTCGAGTATCATCGCTATGGACAGCAAGGGGTCTATATTGACTGTCGAGTATCATCGCTACGGACAGCAAGGGGTCTATATTGACTGCCGAGTATCATCGCTATGGACAGTTAGGGATCTATCTGTACTGACTGTCGAGTATCATCGCTACGGACAGCAAGGGGTCTATATTGATTGTCGAGTATCATCGCTATGGACAGCAAGGGTTCTATATTGACTGTCGAGTATCATCGCTATGGACAGCAAGGGGTCTATATTGATTGTCGAGTATCATCGCTATGACAACAAGGGTTCTATATTGACTGTCGGGTGTCATCGCTACGGACAGCAAGAGGTCTATATTGACTGTCGAGTATCATCGCTATGGACAGCAAGGGGTCTATATTGATTGTCGAGTATCATCGCTATGGACAGCAAGGGATCTATCTGTATTGACTGTCGAGTATCATCGCTATGGACAGCAAGGGGACTATATTGATTGTCGAGTATCATCGCTATGGACAGTTAGGGATCTATCTGTACTGACTGTCGAGTATCATCGCTATGGACAGCAAGTGGTCTATATTGACTTCGAGTATCATCGCTATAGACAGTAAGGGATCTGTATTGACTGCCGAGTATCATCGCTATGGACAGTTAGGGATCTATCTGTATTGACTGTCGAGTATCATCGCTATGGACAGCAAGGGGTCTATATTGACTGTCGAGTATCATCGCTATGGACAGCAAAGGATCTATATTGATTGTCGAGTATCATCGCTATGGACAGCAAGGGGTCTATATTGACTGTCGAGTATCATCGCTACGGACAGCAAGGGGTCTATATTGACTGTCGAGTATCATCGCTATGGACAGCAAGGGGTCTATATTGACTGTCGAGTATCATCGCTATGGACAGCAAGGGGTCTATATTGATTGTCGAGTATCATCGCTATGGACAGCAAGGGGTCTATATTGATTTTCGAGTATCATCACTACGGACAGCAAGGGGTCTATATTGACTGTCGAGTATCATCGCTATGGACAGTTAGGGATCTATCTGTATTGACTGTCGAGTATCATCGCTATAGACAGTAAGGGATCTGTATTGACTGCCGAGTATCATCGCTATGGACAGTTAGGGATCTATCTGTATTGACTGTCGAGTATCATCGCTATGGACAGCAAGGGGTCTATATTGACTGTCGAGTATCATCGCTACGGACAGCAAGGGGTCTATATTGACTGTCGAGTATCATCGCTATGGACAGCAAGGGGTCTATATTGACTGTCGAGTATCATCGCTATGGACAGCAAGGGGTCTATATTGATTGTCGAGTATCATCGCTATGGACAGCAAGGGGTCTATATTGATTTTCGAGTATCATCACTACGGACAGCAAGGGGTCTATATTGACTGTCGAGTATCATTGCTATGGACAGTTAGGGATCTATCTGTATTGACTGTCGAGTATCATCGCTACGGACAGCAAGGGTTCTATATTGACTGTCGAGTATCATCGCTATGGACAGCAAGGGGTCTATATTGACTGTCGAATATCATCGCTATGGACAGCAAGGGGTCTATATTGATTGTCGAGTATCATCGCTATAGACAGCAAGGGGTCTATATTGACTGTCGAGTATCATCGCTACGGACAGCAAGGGGTCTATATTGACTGTCGAGTATCATCGCTATGGACAGCAAGGGGTCTATATTGACTGTCGAGTATCATCGCTATGGACAGCAAGGGGTCTATATTGATTGTCGAGTATCATCGCTATGGACAGCAAGGGGTCTATATTGATTTTCGAGTATCATCACTACGGACAGCAAGGGGTCTATATTGACTGTCGAGTATCATCGCTATGGACAGTTAGGGATCTATCTGTATTGACTGTCGAGTATCATCGCTACGGACAGCAAGGGGTCTATATTGACTGTCGAGTATCATCGCTATGGACAGCAAGGGGACTATATTGATTGTCGAGTATCATCGCTATAGACAGTTAGGGATCTATCTGTACTGACTGTCGAGTATCATAGCTATGGACAGCAAGGGGTCTATATTGATTGTCGAGTATCATCGCTATGACAACAAGGGTTCTATATTGACTGTCGAGTGTCATCGTTATGGACAGCAAGGGGTCTATATTGACTGTCGAGTATCATCGCTATGGACAGCAAGGGGTCTATATTGATTGTCGAGTATCATCGCTATAGACAGCTAGGGATCTATCTGTATTGACTGTCGAGTATCATCGCTATGGACAGCAAGGGGTCTATATTGACTGTCGAGTATCATCGCTATGGACAGCAAGTGGTCTATATTGACTTCGAGTATCATCGCTATAGACAGTAAGGGATCTGTATTGACTGTTGAGTATCATCGCTATAGACAGTAAGGGGTCTATATTGACTGTCGAGTATCATCGCTATCGACAGTAAGGGATCTGTATTGACTGCCGAGTATCATCGCTATGGACAGCAAGGGGTCTATATTGACTGTCGAGTATCATCGCTAAAGACAGAAAGGGATCTGTATTGACTGTCGAGTGTCATCACTATAGACAGTTAGGGATCTATCTGTATTGACTGTCAAGTGGCATCGCTATGGACAGCAAGGGGTCTATATTGACTGTCGAGTATCATCGCTATAGACAGCTAGGGATATATCTGTATTGACTGTCGAGTATCATCGCTATGGACAGCAAGGGGTCTATATTGATTGTCGAGTATCATCGCTATAGACAGTTAGGGATCTATCTGTATTGACTGTCGAGTGTCATAGCTATGGACAGCAAGGGGTCTATATTGACTGTGGAATATCATCCCTATGGACAGCAAGTGGTCTATATTGACTGCCGAGTATCATCGCTATGGACAGTTAGGGATCTATCTGTACTGACTGTCGAGTATCATCGCTACGGACAGCAAGGGGTCTATATTGACTGTCGAGTATCATCGCTATGGACAGCAAGGGGTCTATATTGATTGTCGAGTATCATCGCTATGGACAGCAAGGGGTCTATATTGATTGTCGAGTATCATCGCTATGGACAGCAAGGGGTCTATATTGATTTTCGAGTATCATCACTACGGACAGCAAGGGGTCTATATTGACTGTCGAGTATCATCGCTATGGACAGTTAGGGATCTATCTGTATTGACTGTCGAGTATCATCGCTACGGACAGCAAGGGGTCTATATTGACTGTCGAGTATCATCACTACGGACAGCAAGGGGTCTAT
Organism: Pteria penguin; assembly: GCA_035048485.1. NCBI lineage: Eukaryota > Metazoa > Mollusca > Bivalvia > Pterioida > Pteriidae > Pteria > Pteria penguin. The sequence continues at coordinate 2,879,820 of CM068585.1, read as the reverse complement.
ATTGACTGTCGAGTATCATCGCTATGTACAGTTAGGGATCTATCTGTATTGACTGTCGAGTATCATCGCTATGGACAGCAAGGGGACTATATTGATTGTCGAGTATCATCGCTATGGACAGCAAGGGGTCTATATTGACTGTCGAGTGTCATCGTTATGGACAGCAAGGGGTCTATAGTGACTGTCGAGTATCATCGCTACGGACAGCAAGGGGTCTATATTGACTGTCGAGTATCATCGCTATGTACAGTTAGGGATCTATCTGTATTGACTGTCGAGTATCATCGCTATGGACAGCAAGGGGACTATATTGATTGTCGAGTATCATCGCTATGGACAGCAAGGGGTCTATATTGACTGTCGAGTATCATCGCTATGGACAGCAAGGGGTCTATATTGACTGTCGAGTATCATCGCTACGGACAGCAAGGGGTCTATATTGACTGCCGAGTATCATCGCTATGGACAGTTAGGGATCTATCTGTACTGACTGTCGAGTATCATCGCTACGGACAGCAAGGGGTCTATATTGATTGTCGAGTATCATCGCTATGGACAGCAAGGGTTCTATATTGACTGTCGAGTATCATCGCTATGGACAGCAAGGGGTCTATATTGATTGTCGAGTATCATCGCTATGACAACAAGGGTTCTATATTGACTGTCGGGTGTCATCGCTACGGACAGCAAGAGGTCTATATTGACTGTCGAGTATCATCGCTATGGACAGCAAGGGGTCTATATTGATTGTCGAGTATCATCGCTATGGACAGCAAGGGATCTATCTGTATTGACTGTCGAGTATCATCGCTATGGACAGCAAGGGGACTATATTGATTGTCGAGTATCATCGCTATGGACAGTTAGGGATCTATCTGTACTGACTGTCGAGTATCATCGCTATGGACAGCAAGTGGTCTATATTGACTTCGAGTATCATCGCTATAGACAGTAAGGGATCTGTATTGACTGCCGAGTATCATCGCTATGGACAGTTAGGGATCTATCTGTATTGACTGTCGAGTATCATCGCTATGGACAGCAAGGGGTCTATATTGACTGTCGAGTATCATCGCTATGGACAGCAAAGGATCTATATTGATTGTCGAGTATCATCGCTATGGACAGCAAGGGGTCTATATTGACTGTCGAGTATCATCGCTACGGACAGCAAGGGGTCTATATTGACTGTCGAGTATCATCGCTATGGACAGCAAGGGGTCTATATTGACTGTCGAGTATCATCGCTATGGACAGCAAGGGGTCTATATTGATTGTCGAGTATCATCGCTATGGACAGCAAGGGGTCTATATTGATTTTCGAGTATCATCACTACGGACAGCAAGGGGTCTATATTGACTGTCGAGTATCATCGCTATGGACAGTTAGGGATCTATCTGTATTGACTGTCGAGTATCATCGCTATAGACAGTAAGGGATCTGTATTGACTGCCGAGTATCATCGCTATGGACAGTTAGGGATCTATCTGTATTGACTGTCGAGTATCATCGCTATGGACAGCAAGGGGTCTATATTGACTGTCGAGTATCATCGCTACGGACAGCAAGGGGTCTATATTGACTGTCGAGTATCATCGCTATGGACAGCAAGGGGTCTATATTGACTGTCGAGTATCATCGCTATGGACAGCAAGGGGTCTATATTGATTGTCGAGTATCATCGCTATGGACAGCAAGGGGTCTATATTGATTTTCGAGTATCATCACTACGGACAGCAAGGGGTCTATATTGACTGTCGAGTATCATTGCTATGGACAGTTAGGGATCTATCTGTATTGACTGTCGAGTATCATCGCTACGGACAGCAAGGGTTCTATATTGACTGTCGAGTATCATCGCTATGGACAGCAAGGGGTCTATATTGACTGTCGAATATCATCGCTATGGACAGCAAGGGGTCTATATTGATTGTCGAGTATCATCGCTATAGACAGCAAGGGGTCTATATTGACTGTCGAGTATCATCGCTACGGACAGCAAGGGGTCTATATTGACTGTCGAGTATCATCGCTATGGACAGCAAGGGGTCTATATTGACTGTCGAGTATCATCGCTATGGACAGCAAGGGGTCTATATTGATTGTCGAGTATCATCGCTATGGACAGCAAGGGGTCTATATTGATTTTCGAGTATCATCACTACGGACAGCAAGGGGTCTATATTGACTGTCGAGTATCATCGCTGTGGACAGTTAGGGATCTATCTGTATTGACTGTCGAGTATCATCGCTACGGACAGCAAGGGGTCTATATTGACTGTCGAGTATCATCGCTATGGACAGCAAGGGGACTATATTGATTGTCGAGTATCATCGCTATAGACAGTTAGGGATCTATCTGTACTGACTGTCGAGTATCATAGCTATGGACAGCAAGGGGTCTATATTGATTGTCGAGTATCATCGCTATGACAGCAAGGGTTCTATATTGACTGTCGAGTGTCATCGTTATGGACAGCAAGGGGTCTATATTGACTGTCGAGTATCATCGCTATGGACAGCAAGGGGTCTATATTGATTGTCGAGTATCATCGCTATAGACAGCTAGGGATCTATCTGTATTGACTGTCGAGTATCATCGCTATGGACAGCAAGGGGTCTATATTGACTGTCGAGTATCATCGCTATGGACAGCAAGTGGTCTATATTGACTTCGAGTATCATCGCTATAGACAGTAAGGGATCTGTATTGACTGTTGAGTATCATCGCTATAGACAGTAAGGGGTCTATATTGACTGTCGAGTATCATCGCTATCGACAGTAAGGGATCTGTATTGACTGCCGAGTATCATCGCTATGGACAGCAAGGGGTCTATATTGACTGTCGAGTATCATCGCTAAAGACAGTAAGGGATCTGTATTGACTGTCGAGTGTCATCGCTATAGACAGTTAGGGATCTATCTGTATTGACTGTCAAGTGGCATCGCTATGGACAGCAAGGGGTCTATATTGACTGTCGAGTATCATCGCTATAGACAGCTAGGGATATATCTGTATTGACTGTCGAGTATCATCGCTATGGACAGCAAGGGGTCTATATTGATTGTCGAGTATCATCGCTATAGACAGTTAGGGATCTATCTGTATTGACTGTCGAGTGTCATAGCTATGGACAGCAAGGGGTCTATATTGACTGTGGAATATCATCCCTATGGACAGCAAGTGGTCTATATTGACTGCCGAGTATCATCGCTATGGACAGCAAGGGGTCTATATTGACTGTCGAGTATCATCGCTATAGACAGTAAGCCTGTAAGGGATCTGTATTGACTGTCGAGTATCATCGCTATGGACAGCAAGGGGTTTATATTGACTGCCGAGTATCATCGCTATGGACAGCAAGGGGTCTATATTGACTGTCGAGTATCATCGCTATAGACAGTAAGCCTGTAAGGGATCTGTATTGACTGTCGAGTATCATCGCTATGGACAGCAAGGGGTCTATATTGACTGCCGAGTATCATCGCTATGGACAGCAAGGGGTCTATATTGACTGTCGAGTATCATCGCTATAGACAGTAAGGCATCTGTATTGACTGCCGAGTATTATGTCTCCCATACGTATATAGAGCTGCTATCATGGTATATCTGTATATTGACTGCCGAGTATCATGTCTCCCATACTTATATAGAGCTGCTATCATGGTATATCTGTATATTGACTGCCGAGTATCATGTCTCCCATACGTATATAGAGCTGCTATCATGGTAGGTATTTATAATGACAGCCGAGTATCACGTCTCCCATACTTATATAGAACAACTATCACGGTATATCTGTATATTGACTGCCGAGTATCATGTCTCCCATACGTATATAGAGTTGCTATCATGGTATATCTGTATATTGACTGCCGAGTATCATGTCTCCCATACGTATATAGAGCTGCTCTCTCTATATTGACTGCCGAGTATCATGTCTCCCCTACGTATATAGAGTTATTATCATGGTATATCAGTATATTGACTGCCGAGTATCACGTCTCCCATACGTATATAGAGCTACTATCTCTATATTGACTGCCGAGTATCATGTCTCCCATACTTATATAGAGCTGCTATCATGGTATATCTGTATACTGACTGCCGAGTATCATGTCTCCCCTAGGTATATAGAGTTACTATCATGGTATATCTGTATATTGACTGCCGAGTATCATGTCTACCATACTTATATAGCGCTGCTATCATGGTATATCTGTATATTGACTGCCGAGTATCATGTCTCCCATACGTATATAGAGTTGCTATCATGGTATATCTGTATATTGACTGCCGAGTATCATGTCTCCCATACGTATATAGAGCTGCTATCATGGTATATCTGTATATTGACTGCCGAGTATCACGTCTCCCATAAGTATATAGAGCTGCTATCATGGTATATCTGTATACTGACTGCCGAGTATCATGTCTCCCATACGTATATAGAGCTGCTATCATGGTATATCTGTATATTGACTGCCGAGTATCACGTCTCCCATACGTATATAGAGTTGCTATCATGAAATATCTGTATATTGACTGCCGAGTATCATGTCTCCCATACGTATATAGAGCTGCTATCATGGTATATCTGTATATTGACTGCCGAGCATCACGTCTCCCATACGTATATAGAGCTGCTAGCATGGTATATCTGTATATTGACTGCCGAGTATCACGTCTCCCATAAGTATATAGAGCTGCTATCATGGTATATCTGTATACTGACTGCCGAGTATCATGTCTCCCATACGTATATAGAGCTGCTATCATGGTATATCGGTATATTGACTGCCGAGTATCACGTCTCCCATAAGTATATAGAGCTGCTATCATGGGATATCTGTATATTGACTGCCGAGTATCACGTCTCCCATAAGTATATAGAGCTGCTATCATGGTATATCTGTATACTGACTGCCGAGTATCATGTCTCCCATACGTATATAGAGCTGCTATCATGGTATATCTGTATATTGACTGCCGAGTATCACGTCTCCCATACGTATATAGAGCTGCTATCATGGTATATCTGTATATTGACTGCCGAGTATCACGTCTCCCATAAGTATATAGAGCTGCTATCATGGTATATCTGTATACTGACTGCCGAGTATCATGTCTCCCATACGTATATAGAGCTGCTATCATGGTATATCTGTATACTGACTGCCGAGTATCATGTCTCCCATACGTATATAGAGCTGCTATCATGGTATATCTGTATATTGACTGCCGAGTATTATGTCTCCCATAAGTATATAGCGCTGCTATCATGGTATATCTGTATACTGACTGTCGAGTATCATGTCTACCATACGTATATAGAGCTGCTATCATGGTATATCTGTATATTGACTGCCGAGTATTATGTCTACCATACGTATATAGAGCTGCTATCATGGTATATCTGTATATTGACTGCCGAGTATCACGTCTCCCATACGTATATAGAGCTACTATCTCTATATTGACTGCCAAGTATCATGTCTCCCCTACGTATATAGAGCTGCTATCATGGTATATCTGTATATTGACTGCCGAGTATCATGTCTCCCCTACGTATATAGAGCTACTATCATGGTGTATCTGTATATTGACTGCCGAGTATCATGTCTACCATACGTATATAGAGCTGCTATCATGGTATATCTGTATATTGACTGCCGAGTATCATGTCTCCCATACGTATATAGAGCTGCTATCATGGTATATCTGTATATTGACTGTCGACTATCATGTCTCCCATACTTATATAGAGCTGCTATCATGGTATATCTGTATATTGACCGCCGAGTATCATGTCTCCCATACGTATATAGAGTTACTATCATGGTATATCTGTATATTGACTGTCGACTATCATGTCTCCCATACTTATATAGAGCTGCTATCATGGTATATCTGTATATTGACTGCCGAGTATCATGTCTACCATACGTATATAGCGCTGCTATCATGGTATATCTGTATATTGACTGCCGGGTATCATGTCTACCATACGTATATAGAGCTGCTATCATTGTATATCTGTATATTGACTGTCGAGTATCATGTCTCCCATACGTATATAGAGCTGCTATCATGGTATATCTGCATATCGACTGCCGAGTATCATGTCTCCCATACGTTGGTTGGTTGGTTGATTGGTGTTTTACGTCGCTTTCAACAATATTTCAGTTATATCGCGACATGGAAACTGGAGGTTACCAACCTTTTAAATATAGTGGCGCAACCCGGGAATCGAACCCGGATCGTCGGCGCCGCAATCCAAGGCGCTTATCCACTACACCAAGCCTGCCCCCCTCCCATACGTATATAGAGTTACTATCATGGTATATCTGTATATTGACTGCCGAGTATCATGTCTCCCATACGTATATAGAGCTGCTATCAATGTATATCTGTATATTGACTGCCGAGTATCATGTCTCCATACGTACATAGAGCTGCTATCAATGTATATCTGTATATTGACTGCCGAGTATCATGTCTCCATACGTACATAGAGCTGCTATCAATGTATATCATAACACTGCAGGTAGCACTTTAAAAATTCATAATTTTATAATTTATATAACAGTCCATATAATATACGCTCAGGAAAATTACCATTTTAAAGGGATACAAAGTGTAGATTGAAAACTTGATAAACTTTCTGTTGGAGATTTTATGAATGAAGCGTCATTGCTGACTCTGTGCCAACAGTTTACGATAATACACTCAATCTCCGGCTTCGTATACTATAGAGCATTATGATTCTGTATAGTGCAAACAAAAAATTAACACTTCAAATCGTGATTTTGTGCGTGTCGGAATATGCTATTCTCTGCCAAATACTTATGAGAAAGAACTGATTGCCAGAATTATATATGGATCGTTAAAACCGAGAGAAAAGCGTGGTCGTTATTATGAAGTGCAAACTGGGTTTTTGTACTGTACGAGTTAGTGCATTCTGACAAATAAACTATATCTGATGGCAGATGAATGGGTTTTATTTTAATGATACTAGTTGGAGTTGGCATTTGTAATGTTCAGTTCTCTAAGTCTTGTTTGTGGTAATCTATTGATTCTTCTGCCTTTATAAGCATAATGAATTACTCTATTATGATCAATTCCCTGTAGTGTGAATATCACATATTACTAGCAATGTATATCATTCGGTCTGTTGCAAGACAGAGGAAGATCTGGCCCTTGGAGACAGCATTGAATCAAAAAGCAAATTTCAAATTTGAAAATCAAACATACTTCTTCATTCACACCCATATAGACTTCGGTATTATCTAGACATACGATTTACCCAGTAGATCAAACCTCACCAGTACAATATATGTAATTTGTAGGTAATTGGTGTGTGTATTCACGATGTTTTCGTTTGATTTTTATTTGTGGATCTCTACTTTATTATCTATGCAGAACAATTGTTATATCTATTACAGTAAACTGGACTCGGTCGATTTTGCATTGTGTGATTGTGGCATTTTATGTATGGAGAACTCACTGGATATCTGTAAATATCTTATGTTTAGCAAGTTATTATTAGTATATATTCATCTTTTTCCATAATGTCGCATTCAAACAGAATCCATAGAGATTTGGTCGAATCACCATGGTAACATATTACATGTCTTTGTTACTGCCACGCGGAGCGTATCATTAGGGGGAGAAAGAATTTCTCTCAGTCGACCACAAATATGTGATGGCATAGATAATTAACACTCACATAGCTTTGCATACGTTAGTGGTATATCAACACTATCTGATTTCGTACAATACTTGGTAAAGGAGACAAAACTATGCAGTCGACAAAATGTTTATATCCGTCTGTGGGGAAGTGACAAAATACAAGAATCCATCGTACTGATTGATAGCAGTTGATTGTGAGTGATTTGTATCATGAATCAGTAGTCTTGATCATCATCTGGGTCGGATACCTATGGACATATCAGAGTGGTAATAACCCCAGTCGTCTTCCATCGTCCAGTTGGTTGAATTTTTATTTATCTTTTTTTTTTTCTTTTCTTTCGGTTGTGTTTATTTTACACCAAACCAAGATTTCAATTACTAAGATGAAAAAGTGCAGTTCTGACTTGCTCTTTGTCACATGTTTTTATATCAATGTTTTGATTAATTCAATGTAAAGAAGCATCTTTTCAGTCTTTTGTCGGTTGTCAAAAAACAATAAGCAAGAGTGTATTTACTTGCGAATTTGTTCAAGCGGTCAGTTATATACGAACGAGCAAACTGGACTCAGGTGATGGATATAGGGCCTCTTGTTAAATGTTAGCACTGGCGGATTTATAGGGGCGGGGGGCGCACACCCCCTCCCCCTAAAATTCACAAAGTTAAGGTTTTAAGATACGAAATGCTTTGAAATCCACAACAAGAGCAACGCCTAGCGTGGCATAATACGCCCTTTGCTTAGCTTGAAGGGGATCAATTTGAATTAATGGCCAAGTTACAATCAAATACCTTTAAACATTGCATAAAGATATCCGGAAAACTGTAAAATCCTTGAAAATTTCTAAGTTCAAGGGGCATAACTCTAGCAAATCCAAAGCAATCATACCCAAATGCAAAATGGCACTGACCCTCATTGATAGAAAGTAATATGTTACACTAATATTTAAAACATTTAATATGTTTAAACATTACAATAATGTATAAACATATTAAATGTTTTAAATATTAGTGTAACAAATATACCAAGTTTTAATCCAATACCTTTAAAGACTGCAGAAAAAATTCCGGAAACTGTAAAATCTTTTTAAAAATTTTAAGTCCAAGGGCCATAACCCTGGCAAAACCAAAGCAATCATACCCAAATGCGAACTGGCACTGACCCTCAATGATATGAAGTAATATACTAAATTTTAATCCAATACCTTTAAAGAATGCAGAACAAAGTCCGGAAAACTGTAAAATCCTGAAATTTCTAAGTTCAAGGGACGTAACTCTGGCAGAAACAAAGCAATCATACCCAAATGCGAACTGGTACTGACCCCTGTTGATATAAAGTTATATACCAAGTTTTAATTCAATACCTTTAAAGACTGCAAAAAAAGTCCGGAAAACTGTAAAATCCCTGAAAATCTCTAATTTCAAGAACCGTAACTCTGGCCAACCCAAAGCAATCATACCCAAATGCGAACTGGTACTGACCCTCATTGATATAAAGCTATATGCCAAGTTTCAATCCAATATCTTGAAATACTACAGAAAAAAGTCCGGAAAACATGAACATACGGACTGACGGACGCACGGACAACGCCATAATACAATATAACCCGTCTAATGACGGGCGTATAAAAATTATAGGTTTGGTTGTATTTTCGTCCCTTGCTGTTCTGAATGTGTTCGACCCATTAGTGGGGTCATCATCTGTGATGCGCTGAATTGACAATTCCGGAAATTTTGCGCCGCTTTACATAGGTATTGTAGCGCGTTTTCACAATATCATCTTGACTTCAAGTATGGATCAAAGCATAGTAATTCCATTTCCCATAGGGTCTCATGTTAAATTACCAAACTTCCAGCAAGATTTACACAACATCCTACATTTAAGCTGTATACAATCCATATATCAAAATGTTTGTCAGACCGTCCTCTACCAGAATTTTAACAGTTTACCATATGCTATCCACCTTAATTTCGAGAAAATCATGGTGGAAGAGGGTCAACCCCCCCCCCCCCAAATGTGACAAAATTCAAACAACAAAACAACAACCACTTTTTAGGTCATAGAATTTTTACATTAGCGAAATGAGATAAAATTCATGATTTTACAGCAGAATCAATCTTTATTTATAGATTGATCAAATAATTTCATCCAATCAAAGCCCCTGCTACAATGAAAAAGTAGTACCTCTTTCCCTACATTACATCAGCCAATCACGGCTCTTGTTAATGACTGTTCTTTGACCTAAAGAGGCATTTAACTACTTTATCAAACTAGGAAAGCCCCTGTCAAACAAAACTGTTGATTTCTGAATAAAATGACACAAATTACATGAAAATCCATGCAATGCTACTTTAAAGATTCCTACCCCATCTGGAGTGTACTGAAAAGAGGCACAAATTTGGATTAGGGGTCATGCCCAAGGGGCCTGTAAATTGATAACACATTATGACTTTTATCTTGTTTCGCCTTCCAGTTTTGTTCATTATACATTGAATAAACATGTTTAATAATATTTTGAAAGCTAAAATGCAATTTTCAGTACAAAAATACAGACATTGCATGATATTTTTCTTTCATGTACAACTTTGGAGGTAAATTGTCATATACATTTCGGCTTAATTCGGTGTGTTTTTGACTTGTACGGGGAAGATCACATGATAATTTTTATTTACATCCAATTATGTACTTTTACAAAATTCAAGTTTCACAGTCCACAATGTAAAAAGTGCACAAAATTCAAGAAATTGGAGTAAAGTTCTCTCAACTGACAGAACTCATTGTAGTTTATACTACTGTCAGAGTGGTGGTAGTGGTCGTGGTCACGTAGAGGTATTATCTAGGACAGCCTGGCTGTGATAAGATCGTATCTTACAGTGTATTTTATACTGCTGCCAGAGTGGTGGTGTGATGGTGGTGGTGTTCATGTAGAGGTATTATTTAGGACAACCTTGCTGTGATAAGAGTGTACATGTATATTACAGTGTAGTTTACACTACTGTCAGAGTGGTGGTGTGGTGATCGTGGTGATGTAGTGGTATTATCTAGGACCACCTTGCTGTGTTAAGAGTGTATCTTACAGTGTAGTTTATTACTGTCAGAGTGGTGCTGGTGGTGGTCGTGGTCATGTAGGATTATTATATAGGACAACCTTGCTGTGTTAAGAGTGTATCTTACAGTGTAGTTTATACTGCTGTCAGAGTGGTGGTGGTGGTCGTGGTCATGTAGGATTATTATATAGGACAACCTTGCTGTGTTAAGAGTGTATCTTACAGTGTAGTTTATACTGCTGTCAGAGTGGTGGTGGTGGTCGTGGTCATGTAGAGGTATTATCTAGGACAAACTCGCTGTGATAAGAGTGTATCTTACAGTGCAGTTTATACTACTGTCAGAGTGGTGCTGGTGGTGGTCGTGGTCATGTAGAGGTATTATCTAGGACCACCTTGCTGTGTTAAGAGTGTATCTTACAGTGTAGTTTATTATTGTCAGAGTGGTGGTGGTGGTGGTCGTGGTCATGTAGAGGTATTATCTAGGGAAACGTTGTTGAGTTAAGAGCGTATCTTACGATTCAGGATCCCAGAAGGATAGTGGCACGACCTGAAGAGGTTGTTCAGGCCTAACCATGGAATCTGGTCTGGAGATCCGGTCCAAACATAGAACTTGGTCCGACATCTTACCCTATGGAGAACTGGCTGGAACAAAATCTAATCAGTCAAATTCAACATGTTGTGATTGACTAAGAATCCTATATCCGTTTCATCTATCACCATATTTATTCATATTTCATTTTTTCCACGTAAATAATTTGCTTGAGGAGTTGTTGTACACATTTTTGAGGAATGAATTGGTAATAAGCTCAACAAAGGCAGCACATGGATCTTCATACATCACTGCTTTACTTCCCTAACCGATAGGCCATGCAGTGTTTGGTTTTTGGGTTGTATTTTTTTTTTTGTTTTGTTTTGTTTTGTTTTGTTATGTTTTTTTTTTTTTGTTACCATAAACTTGCTAAATTCAAAAGAGTATTTATTTTGGATGACATAGACCTATGTGTAAATGGAAAATGTTATCTTAAACGAGTTCAAGTTCAAAAGAATGTAAGGTACCGCTGATGTATTGTATTTGGTGGAAGCTGTCAGCTATATTCGTACATCGATATCAGTGTTATTTAAAGGCACAATTAATGCATTATCTATATCCAGCGAGACAATCTGTATGCATCAGCTTTGTAACAGCACTGCTCCATTGATTTTCCACCTTTAGATTGTAAACAGGAAGTATTGTTTCAAGCTTATGTATTATAAATGATCATGAATTCAGAGTTTATTTGTAACCACATCTGAAGCACGCCGAAACAGTATCAATGGATCATCGTATATTATGCAAGCATTCGGTGCGGAGTTTGCTGTCCTTCCACACCCTTTGCTTTATTTATTAAGTAGCACATCCTGTCCAGTTCAAAGAAAACTGTGTAAGTCTATCGTTTCCGGTGTTTCAGTTTCCCAAGGAAGTATACACGTATGAATACCTTTATACCACTATATCAATGAATGATAGCTGCTGTGATAAGACGTGGGAGGAAATTTGGTCCCAACTTCTGACAACACTTTTCTTAGAATGAGTACTGAACCTCTCTGTTATGAAAAGATTATAAATTGATAAATAGTATTGACTTACACACGTTACTCATAGGCTGTCTATACATCTCCTAGACAGAAAAAATTGGTCCCCAGATAGGATAAGAGCAAAGATTTCACGAACACACTGATATAAATATAAATGTTATAAACTTTATGTATGGTATATAAGTTAAAACCATTCACTAATAAAACAAGGAATTATATATACACTACCCAGTGACGTACATGATCATAAAAACCACCAATATAACCACCCTGGATAACCTTACGACATAAACAACCCTGGATAGCCTTACGACATAAACAACCCTGGATAACTAAAACTTTAACCTTAGTATAAAGATAAATACATTGGATATCTAAACCCAAGCCTCATAAGAACCCAGCCTGTATAAATAAACCTAGATATATCTATCATGATAAACGAGACAGGATAACTAAACCCTAGGAAATTAATACACCTCTCTGGAAAAATAAACCCTAAGATATTAATGAACCAGCCTGGATAACTACACACAAGCATAAAATACCATTAAAATTACGCACAAAGATAATAAACCACCCTAGATACTTAAACATAAGACAATGGTAAATCACCCTGGATAACTAAACACAAAAATAATTATAGAATTACCCTGAATAGCTAAACACAAGTGTAGTGATCAACAACCCTGGATAGGTAAACACAAGAATAATCATAGAATTACCCTGTTTAGGTAAACACAAGGATAGTGACCAACAACCCTGGATAGGTAAACACAAGAATAATCATAGAATTACCCTGGATAGGTAAACACAAGGATAGTGATCAACAACCCTGGATAGGTAAACACAAGAATAATCATAGAATTACCCTGGATAGGTAAACACAAGGATAGTGATCAACAACCCTGGATAGGTAAACACAAGAATAATCATAGAATTACCCTGAATAGCTAAACACAAGGATAGTGACCAACAACCCTGGATAGGTAAACACAAAAATTATTATAAATTATACCCTCAAAAACTAAACACGAGGATAATGATAAACAACGCTGTATAACTAAACACAAGAATAATGATAAACCACCCTAGATAACCAAACTCAAGAGTAATGATAAACCACCCTGGATAACTAAACACAAGAATAATGATAAATCATCCTGGATAACCAAACTCAAGAATAATGATAAACCACCCTGGATAAGTAAACACAAGAATAATGATAAACCACCCTGGATAACTAAACACAAGAATAATGATAAACCATCCTGGATAACTAAACACAAGAATAATGACAAACCACCCTGGATAACTAAACACAAGAATAATGATAAAGCACCCTGGATAACTAAACACAAGAATAATGATAAAGCACCCTGGATAACTAAACACAAGAATAATGATAAAGCACCCTGGATAACTAAACACAAGAATAATGACAAACCACCCTGGATAACTAAACACAAGAATAATGATAAAGCACCCTGGATAACTAAACACAAGAATAATGATAAAGCACCTTGGATAACTAAACACAAGAATAATGATAAAGCACCCTGGATAACTAAACACAAGAATAATGATAAAGCACCCTGGATAACTAAACACAAGAATAATGACAAACCACCCTGGATAACTAAACACAAGAATAATGATAAACCACCCTGGATAACTAAACACACAAAGACAACAGATAACCAGCCTGTTTACATGAGAAGTTTGACAAGAGTTTGGGGAGGACCTCCCTCCAGCAAGACGTTATATGTTAGATAACATATAGTAAGCTATAAAAATTTTGATTTTGAGAGGAGGGAATGATAAATATTTTGATGTATGGTATATATAAAGCTACGATAGAGAAAGCTGCTTAAATCTTGCTGGAAATTTGGTAATTTAATATTAGAACCTATGGGCACAGTAATTACATTGCTTTGACCACACTGTCAAAACGTAATAATCCCACTTCCAATGGGGCCCCATATCAAACGTTTCACGTCAGTTATGAGACCAGGTGCCCGAAATGAGTAACCGTTTCATGTTAGAGGTGAAACCAGCTGACGGAGATGAGTACCCGTTTCCTGTCAGATGTGAGACCAGCAAACATTTTCACAAAGAATCATACGTAATTTCTTTTACGTACATACAAAATAAATCCTTACGTCATTAAGAAATCCGTATGTAAAAGAAACTTACTGAAAAACTTACGATTCTTTGTAAAAATGCCTGCAGAATCCTGAAAGGAGTAAACGTCTCAAGTCAGAGGTTATAATAGGTGTATGGCATGAGCAAACGTCTCATGTTAGAATTGTTACCAGATGCCCGGGAGATGTAAACGTCTCATGTCAGAATGGTTCCAGGTGCACGGGAGAAGTGAACGTCTCATGTCAGAATGGTACCAGGTGCCCAAGAGAAGTAAACGTCTCATGTCAGAATTGTTACCAGGTGCCCCGGAGAAGTAAACGTCTCATGTCAGAATTGTTACCAGGTGCCCGGGAGAAGTAAACGTCTCATGTCAGAATTGTAACCAGGTGCCCGGGAGAAGTAAACGTCTCATGTCAGAATTGTTACCAGATGCTCGGGAGAAGTGAATGTCTCATGTCAGAATTGTTACCAGGTGCCCGGGAGAAGTGAACGTCTCATGTCAGAAATGTTACCAGGTGCCCGGGAGAAGTGAACGTCTCATGTCAAATGTTACCAGATGCCCGGGAGAAGTGAACGTCTCATGTCAGAATTGTTACCAGGTGCCGAGAGAAGTAAACGTCTCATGTAAGAATTGTTACCAGGAGAAGTAAGTGTTTCCTATCAGAGGTGAGACCCGGTTGTCTTGAAGGACCTGGTCAGAGGGGTAACCAAGTGTCTGGGAGTAACAAACGCCTCACTTCAGAGGTGAGACAATGTGCCTCGGAGGAGTTAGCATTTCCTGTCAGAGGTAAGACCCGGTTGTCTGGAAGGACAAATGTCAGAGTGGTGACCAGGTGCTTCGGAGGAGCAAACGTCTCATGTCAGAGGTGCCCGTATGGAGTAAATGTATCTTCTTTACTCCACACTGGTCATTAGTCAGGGATTTTCTTTCTAGTGAATTTGGATTAGTTATAAGGAACAAGTCCCAATGCCAAATAGTATCATTTTTTCCCAAAAATTGACCAAAATTCCCAATTTGCTTCTATCCTCCAAAGTGAAAAAATTTAAGTACAAAAATTGTATGTGTAATGCACAAATTCAAAGAGATGAGATCAAGATAAATAAAGTAGTAAACAATATCCTGAATATAATGTTTATTTAGTATTTATATGTGTTATTTTTGTTCTTAACTTTTCCCAAACTGTACCAAATTCGCACTATTTTCCAATTGCAAGGGACCCGGTCACATTCCCAAAGTATTGGGAAAAAACCCTGTTAGTACCCCAATCTACAAAAACTACTTCAACACAGCGTGCATGAGAGGTGGACTAACATTGTTGCACAGAAGTGCCTGTTATATGCATTGTAATGTCAAGGTGACAAACCTATGGATATGAAGATATGTTACAAATACTCTCAAAAAGTGAGCATTGAGACAGTCATAATGATAATGGTGGGATAAAAAGGCATGCATGCTTATGGCGGGTCATGGAATTATCGTTACTATCGATACAAGGGCCCTTTTAAAAAGTGGTCTGATGCTTTATATGTGTATTGCTTATTTTGTCTTCCTGGTTGATCACTTCATCTGTTACTTAAGAGGAAGTCCCGTACTCAGTTCCATTACCGGCTGTATACTACAAACTAGTGGAGCGATTTGTTTTTCGCTTTGTTTACTCTTACGTCATTCGGAACAAGTGGCCAATTTTCAAAAGGTATATCCGAGTATTTTCTGATGTCATAAATCTTGATCTCGTGATAAGTTTTATAAGCCCAAAAGCACAGGGACAAAGCTCACTTGAACCCGGGATCGATTTTCATATGTATATGTAGTCTAAGGGATTGAACTCTCTCGATGATAAAAATCCACCCAAGTTCGATCAACAGTCATTAAACACTATAATCAGTTGACGACCAACTTTTGACTTATATGCCTTAATAGATAAATAAATTTTCTATAATCTCAGCAAGGTTCAGATCTGTATCTCCCGTAAAAGCGGAGATACACCACCTCAAACATGGTCATGTTCTCGTAAATTCACCGGTTGGACAAAAGCCCGTCCATGGGTTGACGGCATGATTACAGGACACCAGCATACGAACTACAGCATCGCGCAAGTGTTTCCTCCTAAAGTTATCCCAAACATGTAAAATTCACTAAGCGTCAAAATAAATTCCCTTTTTTCTTCTTTAATCACGGTAATCCGGCGACGATATTTTGAATCCACCGCTCGATGCCATTTTTTATGTGATGTAGGTGCAGGATGAGAGGCGAACGCTGATTGGTTGGATGGATACACCCCCCCCCCCCAAACCTCAACCAATCCGCGTTCTCCTCTACACCTACGTCACATAAAAATGGCATCGAGCGGCGAGATACAGATCTGAAACTTGCTGAGATTATAGGAAGTTTATTTATCTATTGAGGCATATAAGTCAAAAGTTGGGCGTCAACTGATTATAGTGTTTAATGACTGTAGATCGAACTTGGGTGGGTTTTTACCATAGAGAGAATTCAATCCTTCTCCATATACACATGGATATCGATCCCGGGTTCAAGCGAGCTTTGTCCCTGTGCCCGAAGGTAAAGAAAGATATTGTGTTGAGGGGCCTGGATGTATCCATGCATTACGCACTCTTCCTGACGATTTCCTTATTGTCCATCTTTTAAATGATTTTGATCACACTTTCTAAAAATAAGATAGTCCAGGTGCACGTTAACGTTAATGTGTTTATGCCATTATAAACCGGATTTTGTGTTTCTACACCTTGTACATTGCGTGTAGCTTAACACATGATTGATAATTACCTACCTAGTACTAAGTTTCTTGGTTTGTAAGTAATTCCTACTTTCTTGTTTGTGTAAGTCTAAGAATCAGATAATATCGTGTTTAAAGAGAAAAACATGACTTGCTCGGCTAATTCATAGAATTCATTAAGTTCAGATTATTGTAATGTGGTTTCTACACGTAGCACACGGTACAACAAATGTTTTAAGACTTACATCTGTACTATATAGTAGATACGGAGTTACATCTGTACTATATAGTAGATACGGAGTTACATCTGTGCTATATAGTAGATACGGAGTTACATTTGTGCTATATAGTAGATACGGAGTTACATCTGTACTATATAGTAGATACGGAGTTACATCTGTACTATATAGTAGATACGGAGTTACATCTGTACTATATAGTAGATACGGAGTTATATCTGTACTATATAGTAGATACGGAGTTACATCTGTACTATATAGTAGATACGGAGTTACATCTGTACTATATAGTAGATACGGAGTTACATCTGTACTATATAGTAGATACGGAGTTACATCTGTACTATATAGTAGATACGGAGTTACATCTGTACTATATAGTAGATACGGATTTACATCTGTACTATATAGTAAATACGAATTTATGGGGTTTTTTTGTAATCTGTCGCGTAAGCTACATCCACCATACAGTTACAGGACACTAGTTAGAAAAATGTAATCTGTTGGTGAGCTACATCCACCATACAGTTACAGGACACTTGTTGGGAAGATGTAATCTGTCGGTAAGCTACATCCGCCATACAGTTACAGGACTCATGTTGGGAAGATGTAATCTATCGGTAAGGTATATCCGCCATACTGTTACAGGACATTTGTTGGGAAGATGTAATCTGTCGGCAAGCTACATCCGCCATACAGTTACAGGACACTTGTTGGGAAGATGCAATTTGTCGGTAAGCAACATCCGCCATACAGTTACAGGACAATTGTTGGGAAGATGTTATCTGTCGGTAAGCTACATCCGCCATCCAGTTACAGGACACTTGTTGGGAAGATGTTATCTGTCAGTAAGCTACATCCGTCATACAGTTACAGGACACTTGTTGGGAAGATGTAATCTGTCGGTAAGCTACATCCGCCATACATTTACAGGACACTTTTTGGGAAGATGTAATCTGTCGGTAAGCTACATCCACCATACATTTACAGGACACTCGTTGGGAAGATGTAATCATTCGGTAAGCTACATCCACCATACAGTTACAGGACACTTGTTGGGAAGATGTAATCTGTCGGTAAGCTACATCCGCCATACAGTTACAGGACACTTGTTGAGAAGATGTAATCTATCGGTAAGCTACATCCGCCATACTGTTACAGGACATTTGTTGGGAAGATGTAATCTATCGGTAAGCTACATCCGCCATACTGTTACAGGACATTTGTTGGGAAGATGTAATCTGTCGGCAAGCTTCATCCACCATACAGTTACAGGACACTCGATGGAAAGATGTAATCTATCGGTAAGCTACATCCGCCGTACTGTTAAAGGACATTTGTTGGGAAGATGTAATCTGTCGGCAAGCTTCATCCACCATACAGTTACAGGACACTCGTTGGTAAGATGTAATCTGTCGGTAAGCTACATCCGCCATACAGTCACAGGACTCATGTTGGGAAGATGCAATCTGTCGGTAAGCTACATCCGCCATACAGTTACAGGACACTTGTTGAAAAGATGTAATCTGTCAGTAAGCTACAAACGCCATACAGTTACAGGACACTTGTTGGGAAGATGCAATCTGTCGGTAAGCAACATCCGCCATACAGTTACAGGACACTTGTTGGGAAGATGTTATCTGTCGGTAAGCTACATCCGCCATACAGTTACAGGACACTTGTTGGGAAGATGTTATCTATCGGTAAGGTACATCCGCCATACTGTTACAGGACATTTGTTGGGAAGATGTAATCTGTCGGCAAGCTTTATCCACCATACAGTTACAGGACACTCGTTGGTAAGATGTAATCTGTCGGTAAGCTACATCCGCCATACAGTCACAGGACTCATGTTGGGAAGATGCAATCTGTCGGTAAGCAACATCCGCCATACAGTTACAGGACAATTGTTGGGAAGATGTTATCTGTCGGTAAGCTACATCCGCCATACAGTTACAGGACACTTGTTGGGAAGATGTAATCTGTCGGTAAGTTACATCCGTCATACAGTTACAGGACACTTGTTGGGAAGATGTTATCTGTCGGTAAGTTACATCCGTCATACAGTTACAGGACACTTGTTGGGAAGATGTAATCTGTCGGTAAGTTACATCCGTCATACAGTTACAGGACACTTGTTGGGAAGATGTTATCTGTCGGTAAGTTACATCCGTCATACAGTTACAGGACACTTGTTGGGAAGATGTAATCTGTCGGTAAGCTCCATCCGCCATACAGTTACAAGACACTTGTTGATAAGATGTAATCTGTTGGTAAGCTATATCTGCCATACAGTCACAGGACACTTGTTGGGAAGATGTAATCTATCGGTAAGCTACATTCGCCATACAGTTACAGGACTCATGTTGGGAATATGTAATCTGTCGGTAAGCTACATCCGCCATACAGTCACAGGACTCATGTTGGGAAGATGTAATCTGTCGGTAAGCTACATCCGCCATACAGTCACAGGACTCATGTTGGGAAGATGCAATCTGTCGGTAAGCTACATCCGCCATACAGTTACAGGACACTTGTTGGGAAGATGTAATCATTCGGTAAGCTACATCCGCCATACATTTACAGGACTCATGTTGGGAAGATGTAATCTGTCGGTAAGCTACATCCGCCATCCAGTTACAGGACACTTGTTGGGAAGATGTTATCTGTCGGTAAGCTACATCCGTCATACAGTTACAGGACACTCGTTTGTAAGATTCGTATTATTTCTCATGCTTTTCCATTATTTCCCGCACTTAGCGATTACTTGTTTGTTATTTAGATATAACGACAGAATGACTTCACCTATAGAGTGGCGATCTGGAAACCTTAAAACACAATTACCTCCGTCAAACGTACCATTCACTCTGACAGAAAAAGTAGGCAACATCTAATCTCATTAATAGTGTTTAGTGTAAGTTTTGGCGGACATGATACTTCAATGGATTTGCATTGGCCCGACTACACTCTAAAAGTTAAAATAATCCTAGTAGGAAAAATGGCACACACACACACACACACACACACACACATGGTTTCATTGCTCATTGTGTGACTGTCTTTATTACTTTATACAGCTAATTAGGTCTTTATACTGTTTTGTTGAGGTATGGTTTATTTGTGTTATATCTTTACAACTGAACTAAAACTATGATTTTACACCAAATCTTGTTAGGGGACGACCATTTGATTCTGAGGGGATCCTGGCACTTTTTGGAAATAAATATTCTGACCCTGATAATGCCGGAAATAAATAATCTGGCTTTGACTGATATGAAAATAAATATTCTGGCTACTAGCCTGTACATATACCAGATCATGCAAATATAAAACTGAATGTTCTATACAAAAAAAGTTTATTTTTTCCCTGGCTCGCTTCGCTCGCCAGATTGCTCCCAATAATATAATGTGTAGTAGTATAAATTTGTAACTCATATTTCAGCGGAATTTATAGCATAGGAGAAATCGTGCTATTTAATATGTTCAGCAAAACTTGGTAGAAGTATTGCTTTTCAAAGAAAATTTGAATGTCCATTTTGTGGGGCAGACGAGAGAAAAAGGCTCTACCATCTGCTTTCTGAGAGATTTTTGTTCGCAATAGTGTCACTGGTGTCCCCTTGCCGCCAATTTCCAATCCCTTTCCTGAACTTCCCCTCGTGTTGTCCGCCCCTCATTTATATGGCAGGCACATCGATATTTTAACGGTAAAACAAGTGGCAAAAGGGGGTCTTAACTGAATTTGTTTCATCTCTTACCTGAGCATATATGCAAAGTTGATGTTTAGATTAAATCATGTTCATTTCAAAATTTATGGTGGTCATATTTGTTGACAGTGTTTCATTCCTTTAAAGTTTCATTTAAACAGTGCAAAAGAACATTCGTCAATTGATTTTAACACATTTATTCAAATGTAAAATAAACACAAACATAACTTTAAAATTAGAACAAAAGTAAAACCAACAAAAATGTGTATCCTCACTTAACATACATGATAACAAAAGTAAAAAGAGTCCCACATTGGCCTATATTGTTCAACTTAGACATAGAAAACATTGCACAATGATATTGAACAACGATTGAAGATGACCATAAGTCTTTAGTTTCTTTAAAACTTTTAAAATTGTATATGGGGAACATCTTTGCTTAATATCTACCAAGCTTTCTCAAATTTAAACCAGAAGTAATGAAGACAAAGTTAAAAATGTGAAAAATCGATATATGAAAAATATTTATGAAATAATTTTTGCATTAAAATAACATAGTTCAAAGTAAGTCAAAAACGAATATAATATTATCATTCTGAAAGGAAGCCAAAACAGCAAGCTAACACTTCCTCACACATCCTACTATAGTGATAAATGGAAATTCTTCCAGTGGATACCAGAGACTGAAAGAGACTATACACTTCACTATAGAAACTAGTAGTATAAAGACTTATGCAATTATAGTAGTGTTTGCATATTATTTGTTGAGTTTACCTTATACTGTATTAGAATGTGCTTTGTTAACAAAATATAATTATAGAAGGATGCGTGTTAATGGCATATATTACAATGCAATTCTAACAAGTATATATTGGCGACAAAAAAGTCAAGAAAATAAATAATCTATCCCAGGATATTAAGGAAATAAATATTCTGTCCTTCAAAGATCTGAAAATAAATACTCTGACTGGACCAAATTTACCAGCCCCCACACCCCCCCCCCCCCCCTTTATCAAAATGCATGCAAATTCGCTACTTCCCGGGGACAACGCTCCCCTCCCCCCCCCCTGTACCCCACCCCACAGTATTATCCTGGACCCAGTTGGGACTTTTCTCGCCCGCCCCCTCCCCCCCCTCAAATCCTGCATCCACCCCTGATGACCTTAAAAAGGTAATGTTCTCCTCATTTCTTATTATTATATTTCTTATTCTTATTTATTCGCATTAATGTAGTTCTTATTTTTTTTTTTTTTCAATTAGGGGCAGTTCGCCTCGAAAATTTGATAATCTATTTGAGGTTTTAGTATCGTTGTCACTTCTAGTGGTTTTATATTCCAGGTCCAGAAAAATGGGTTCCTCGTTTAGAAATAAACCCCAAAAACCTTCTGTTTTTGTTTGGTGAATTATGCCAACCAACAAAGGGGGATGCTCAATCCCTGGATCCGTAAGTGTCCATTTGCTGAATGTGGATTTTCCCAACCCCCTTAAAATGAGCACCCAGGCATTATGGGTCAATGATCTGAATTTTTTCCATAAATCTTAGTCAATATTTTGCATAATCGAGCACATGGTCAGATTGGGGGAGGGCGGCGGAACACCCCTCTAGATGTGCGCATGTGCTGTCATAGATACAGGCATTTGCTTATAAGTACTAACATAAATGTATTTTTACATGAACATCGTTACATCATTTAGAGTCTCAAACAGTACAGTGATTATAAAACAGTACAGTGCTTATAAAACAGTACAGTGCTTATAAAACTCCAGAACTGATATGTATGTTCAGTAGAGCATTGACAAATTATTGCATACATCATAAAATGCAAAGATCTTCGCTGGAAATTCTCAATGTTTGGAACTGATTATAGACTTCGCTTGATTCCGAAGACAGGAAATTCTCAATGTTTGGAGCTGATTATAGACTTAATCACTTTTAGGGTAAAATTCCTTTGCTAGGTTGAGTCAAAACACTCAAAGCTGTGTAAGATGTAGAGCAGGAGATGACAAAACTATTTTTCCAACGAGTCCAAACATTTAGATGTACCAGTAAAAAGTTATGTGTCGGGACAAAACAAAAATGGGTCAATCGGTTAACATACGATAGAGGTATATATAGTCCAATATAAAAGTACAAAGCAATCAATGTCAGACATTTTAATATCAATTATCCACAGTCTCTTCTGAGATATACTGACACGTCTCGCCTGTCTCTCATTTCGAGAAAGTTATCATCAAGATATCAAGGATTTCTAAAGCTCGGCTATACCCCGGGTTGTTTATACAGATAAGTACTAGAGTCACCCTGGTAAACAATATACAAAGAAAACCACAACTCGGTTAATACAAGGCCCTCTAGTGTAGACAAACATCTGCTGACTCCACATGGAAATCTAGAGACATGCATAACGTGCAAACAATTGAAACGAATATCTCGACGTAATAAAACCCACAATAAGCCATTTTGTGTATTGGCGTATCTACCAGCACTAAGGTTATGGTATAGTTAATGTGATAACAGATATAAAGCCAGAGTGCAGAAAATCAAAACACTGTTATAAAGTAACAACACATATAGTTCGTTTCACTGGAAGGAAGTATATAGGACAGAATCTTGTGTCGCAATCTGTCCCATAGTTGCAGCATCATATCCAACGTTTTATCACGTCTATTATAGGACGCACTCTCAACTTCGGGGTATCCAGGCCCAAGACAAATCCTCGGTGGGGGAGCTTAGGGTTCAAAGCCCTCGAAGCTCCCGAGTTCTCCGCGTGTTATATGATGCAATTCTCTCTCTCTCTCTCTTAAAAACGCTTTGACGCAAATTCTTTCGCACGTGCATATGCCTTGGTATGCGCCTAATAATGTGCCAGTTTATTTTAATGTAAATGTTGCTAGATATAAAAATATAGATATAACACTGCATTGAAACTCTGTAAACTGTCATTTCTGTCAGTCTCGGTCGATGGTATACATGCTGGCAAATGTCCTCCCGGAATATTAGGACTTCTTCCGCCAATAAATAGACAAACAAGCAGAGATGTTGTAATTTTTCTGATCCTGTCAGACATTTGGACTGACAGATTTATAAAGTCTGTCAGTCCGGAAAGTATTCTGTCAGTCCTAACAAAGTTGTATGACAATCTTTTCATTGTTTGTAAATTAAAAGCTGTCATTTTATCATTTTGTTTAAGTATCCATTCACTTTAATTAGAGATTGTTGACGCACATATGTATATGGTATATACATGTACATGTATTCTTGAACACAATACACATTCTTCAGCAGATTTTTTTAATTGCTTTTTGGTTGCGTATTATACTTGGGATTAGAAATTCGTTATTTTTCATCCTTCTCGCCAGGTGACCAGGCTGAAGAAGAATAAGCACCCCTGTTGTGCTAGCACACCCGTGAAACGATGTATATTTCATGATCCTTTCAGTTATCTCTAATCTTTTTTAAACATTTGGTTTTGAGTTCGATACCCGCATACCATTAACTTTGATACGTCCGTTACGGCTAAGGTACATGTAAAGGGAAAAGTTTAAAAGTTGCCGATTTACAGAGTTATTAAGGTGTCGATTATGTCGATCATATACCATCCCGTCAGTTGTGTTTACCGATGTTTATTTTGACGCATCGTTTAAATTGTAATCACTTTCGCTGGCAGCTGCCGATTTTGATATAACAATAGAATTTGACGCAGTACCTGAATATGAGCTTTGAATGCATCAATATTGCCTAGGTGTTTTACGATCTCTTTTTACTCTCCAGAAAGTTGTATCTTATCAGTATTAAAGACCGTCAATAGATCACAGCAGGTATCAAATATTAACAAGAAAAAAGAGGAGTTACTCTTCACGGTCAATTAACTTTCTTATTTACTAAAAGTTTGCTGCGAGTTTTGCTATCATGTTTAAATGGACAGTCATTACGCAGGAACCATTTTATGGAAATCTTGTACAAAATAATCATAGGTCACTAAATGTAAAAAGAAAAAATACCGGCCAGCCAGGCTACATATTTTCCAAGTCTCACTAAAGCCAGACGTCAAAAATCGGTATCATCGGGCGTTGATCTAGTGAGTTTTAGGAATGTATATGCATGGCTGCCATGAACGCCGGTCATTTGGACCGATGCAAACGGACATTCTGTCGGTCATTGGAAATTTTAGTCGGTCTTGCCGGCAGGACCGACGGATTTCAACATCTCTGAACAAGTAACCTGGATAGAGGGTATACCAGCTGGCAAAGGTATTTCCGGAATACTATGACTTTTTCCGCCACTAAATACAAACAAGTAACCTCGGTCAAGGGTATACCAACTGACAGAGGTTCTTCTGGAATACTAGTACCTCCTCTACCATTAATTACAGACAAACAAGTAACCTTAGTCGAGAGTATACCAGCTGGCAAAGGTTCTTCCGGAATATTAAGACCCCCTCCGCCACTAAACAGACAAGCAAGTAACCTCGGTTGAGGGTAGACCAGCTGGCAAAGGTTCTCCCGGAATACTGGGACTTCCTCCGCCGATAAATACAGACAAACAAGTAACCTCGGTCGAGGGTATACCAGCTGGCAAAGGTTCTCCCGCAAAACTAGGACTTCCTTCGCCACTTAACACAGACAAACAAGTAACCTCGGTCGAGGATATACCAGCTGGCAAAGGTTCTCCCGGAATACTGGGACTTCCTCCGCCGCTAAATACAGACAAACAAGTAACCTCGGTCGAGGGTATACCAGCTGGCAAAGGTTCTCCCGGAATACTAGGACTTCCTCCGCCGATAAATACCGACAAACAAGTAACCTCGGTCGAGGGTATACCAGCTGGCAAAGGTTCTCCCGGAATACTAGGACTTCCTCCGCCGATAAATACAGACAAACAAGTAACCTCGGTCGAGGGTTTTCCATCTGCCAAAGGTTCTCCCGGAATATTGGGACTTCCTCCGCCGATAAATACAGACAAACAAGTAACCTCGGTCGAGGGTTTTCCAGCTGGCAAAGGTTCTCCCGGAATACTAGGACTTCCTCCGCCGATAAATACAGACAAACAAGTAACCTCGGTCGAGGGTATACCAGCTGGCAAAGGTTCTCCCGGAATACTAGGACTTCCTCCGCCGATAAATACAGACAAACAAGTAATCTCGGTCGAGGGTATACCAGCTGGCAAAGGTTCTCCCGGAATACTAGGACTTCCTCCGCCGATAAATACAGACAAACAAGTAACCTCGGTCGAGGATATACCAGCTGGCAAAGGTTCTCCCGGAATACTGGGACTTCCTCCGCCGCTAAATACAGACAAACAAGTAACCTCGGTCGAGGGTATACCAGCTGGCAAAGGTTCTCCCGGAATACTAGGACTTCCTCCGCCGATAAATACAGACAAACAAGTAACCTCGGTCGAGGGTATACCAGCTGGCAAAGGTTCTCCCGGAATACTAGGACTTCCTCCGCCGATAAATACAGACAAACAAGTAACCTCGGTCGAGGGTTTTCCAGCTGGCAAAGGTTCTCCCGGAATATTGGGACTTCCTCCGCCGATAAATACAGACAAACAAGTAACCTCGGTCGAGGGTATTCCAGCTGGCAAAGGTTCTCCCAGAATACTTGGACTTCCTCCGCCGATAAATACAGACAAACAAGTAACCTCGGTCGAGGGTTTTCCAGCTGGCAAAGGTTCTCCCGGAATACTAGGACTTCCTCCGCCGATAAATACAGACAAACAAGTAATCTCGGTCGAGGGTATTCCAGCTGGCAAAGGTTCTCCCGGAATACTAGGACTTCCTCCGCCGATAAATACAGACAAACAAGTAACCTCGGTCGAGGGTATACCAGCTGGCAAAGGTTCTCCCGGAATACTAGGACTTCCTCCGCCGATAAATACAGACAAACAAGTAACCTCGGTCGAGGGTTTTCCAGCTGGCAAAGGTTCTCCCGGAATACTAGGACTTCCTCCGCCGATAAATACAGACAAACAAGTAATCTCGGTCGAGGGTATTCCAGCTGGCAAAGGTTCTCCCGGAATACTAGGACTTCCTCCGCCGATAAATACAGACAAACAAGTAACCTCGGTCGAGGGTACACCAGCTGGCAAAGGTTCTCCCGGAATACTAGGACTTCCTCCGCCGATAAATACAGACAAACAAGTAATCTCGGTCGAGGGTATACCAGCTGGCAAAGGTTCTCCCGGAATACTAGGACTTCCTCCGCCGATAAATACAGACAAACAAGTAATCTCGGTCGAGGGTATTCCAGCTGGCAAAGGTTCTCCCGGAATACTAGGACTTCCTCCGCCGATAAATACAGACAAACAAGTAACCTCGGTCGAGGGTATACCAGCTGGCAAAGGTTCTCCCGGAATACTAGGACTTCCTCCGCCGATAAATACAGACAAACAAGTAACCTCGGTCGAGGGTATACCAGCTGGCAAAGGTTCTCCCGGAATACTAGGACTTCCTCGGCCGATAAATACAGACAAACAAGTAACCTCGGTCGAGGGTATACCAGCTGGCAAAGGTTCTCCCGGAATACTGGGACTTCCTCCGCCGATAAATACAGACAAACAAGTAACCTCGGTCGAGGGTATACCAGCTGGCAAAGGTTCTCCCGGAATACTAGGACTTCCTCCGCCGATAAATACAGACAAACAAGTAACCTCGGTCGAGGGTTTTCCAGCTGGCAAAGGTTCTCCCGGAATACTAGGACTTCCTCCGCCGATAAATACAGACAAACAAGTAACCTCGGTCGAGGGTATACCAGCTGGCAAAGGTTCTCCCGGAATACTGGGACTTCCTCCGCCGCTAAATACAGGCAAACAAGTAATCTCGGTTGAGGGTATTCCAGCTGGCAAAGGTTCTCCCGGAATACTGGGACTCCCTCCGCCACTGAACATTGACAAACAAACAACGGTCAATGATACATGCGTTGTGCTGCGGTACAGACTGCGTTGAAAACATCTTTAGAGGAAACTTCAAAGTACAAGGCTACGCGTGATGGGTACACGGAGTCCTGATTGCGTTCGCTCCCATTATATGGTTTTATTTTTACACACAGAACAAATATCAAATATGTCAATGAAAAACTAAATTGATTCCATACAAAAGAAAGTATGCAGTGCGGAATCATTTAATATACCACAAAACGACATAATTGTCGAAAATCCACTGACTGACACACGAATGTACCTACAATATAATTATTTACGCTAAAAATTCATTTACATGTCATCGTTGACTTGATTTTATCTGTACCATGGCTAGTAGAGGGCGCCGTTTTCTTTCAAGTTCCCGGTTATTAGCTGTAATCATGGTCAGTCAAGTCGAAGACCTTGAAAACATGTATTATGAGGTTTGAAACAGACTATAGTCAGCTAATTTGCACACGATATATCAATGCGCGTTGTGAGTCACAAATTGTTTACTACACCGAAACGCTTTACGCACATGGTATGTTGTTTATTTAAATGGAAAATTACGAAATGTTGTTTGCCCAGATCAACGAGCTGGAAGAAGTTACTTTAAACGCCTACGTCTTTGATTTGTTTAAAATAAAGATTTTAGGGAAGTATTCGCTTGTTTGTGATTTGGATCGCCTATCCGGGGGATCTTTGGCGTACTTAGTGTAACGGCAACCTATCTGTAATCAATAAATGTGAACAGATGTGACTCGGTGCAATGTAGAATCACCCCACTAACAATCGTCAGTGATGATGGAGCCTCCGTGGTAACACTACTATAGAGAGAGGGCAGATCATGCTTCACGCTCTGATTCACAAATTTACGTACGATAAAACCCTCCGTACGTAAGACGTTTGGGAATAAATTGTCTTGTTAATTACTCAAGGCATTACTAAAGTTACAAAACAACATTCCTTAGATTTCAATGCAAATTTATGGGCTATATTCAGACACTTCTTTGACTTCATGAACAGATACATATTTTGAATCATTAACATATGTCTAAGAATACGACAAGGGAACACGGGGTCATTCGCAAATAAAATAATGAAATACTGAAAACATACTTCTTATACTTGTGTAAGAAATATTTATCAAAATACACACAATTTTTGAATGTATATAGCTCTATGTCCGATGTCCAAACTACATAATGGAGACAAAATCTCTTACTGGTTCTAACAATAAGAAGAACCAAGAACTGAAAGAAGTATAAACCGAGAGCCTCGGCCATGGTCTCTCCTTATACCCGATATTATATACGAGATCTGCCATCGAGGGAGGGATACACGTTATAAACTGAGACCCTCGGCCATGGTCTATTCTCTTACCTGATATTATATACGCCATCTGCCATCGGGGGAGGGATACACGTTATAAAACCAGACCTTCGGCCATGGTCTTTCCTCTAACCCGATCTTATATACGACATCTGCCATCGGGGGAGGGATACACGTTATAAAACGAGACCTTCGGCCATGGTCTTTCCTCTTACCCGATCTTGTATACGCCATCTGCCATCGGGGGAAGGATTCACGTTATAAAACGAGACCCTCGGCCATGGTCTATCCTCTTACCCGATATTATTTACCAATTCTACCATCGGGGGAGGGATACACGTTATAAAACGAGACCCTCGGCCATGGTCTTTTCTCTTGCCCGATATTATATACAATGTCTGCCATCGGAGGAGGGATACACGTTATAAACCGAGGCCCTCGGCCATGGTCTAATCTCTTACCCGATATTGTGTACAAGGTCTGTCGGGGGAGGGATGCACGTGAATAAACTAAGATTTTGTGCCATGGTTTAGTCTGGAATCAGATTATCTATGTATGTGGGGTCTACTATCTAAGGAGAACACGGTATCCACCGAGGCCCTCGGCCATGCTCAGCCTAATACCAAATATTATATACGAGGGGGGGGGGGGGTATTACTATTTAAAGTGGCGCAAGATATAAATTGCTGTCAGGGTCACGGTGTTAACCATAGTTAGGTCTAGGCTGATGACAGTGTATACGGTATTTGCTGTCTAACGGACAAGGGAGGGCGGGGGAAAGGGGGGGGGGAAGAAGGCGCATGAAATAAATCGAGGTCGTCTTATTTTCATCTAGATCGGCCCATTTCTCGCTCAGAATCACCGAAGGTTGACCCGTTTCTAACCAAAAGTCACGGCCGAGGGTCCACCCTTTCCTTTTCTAACTCGAAGTCACCGAGGACCGAGTCATTTCATCCTCGGAATCACCGAGGGTCGGTCCATTCAGGCTAAATCGGAATCATTGCGGGTAGAAGCATAAGCAACAATAGAGCGATTACGTATGTAATCGAATTTTACTAAAACAATTATCCGTAGGTGATTTATGTAGAAGCTTACTATTTGATTTTAGATGTATTTTAAGTTCGTGACAATGTGGATGGAATGGAGAATTCCTGTAAAGTCAACTTATCTAAAATCCTTGGCCTTCAAATATACAAATATTGATTTAAACTGTATTGATTTCGGATAGACCATCGAAGTGGTTACAAGTGTTTCCGAGTCGTTCGCTATTCCCTTTAAAGATTTTGTCTGTTTAATGGCACAGCAAATTTAATTCCATTACACAGAGCATTGACAGAACATGGTATGTGCGACGTATTATGTATACATCATGCTGTATCACAGAGGGTCTGACTCACAAAGAGCATGAGTACGAACACATAGATCGATACCGACAGCAAGCGCATGTCGTAATCCCTGAAAATTCTGTCATTTACATAATCTGGTCATTAAGCATTGCAACAGATGCGGCTAGTCACGTCGGTATCACGCCGTGAAGCAAACACTTAAGTATTTCACAATACCTGAATTTATCTCGACTGGCCTATCGCTCATGTATATAAATAGTTTTATTCATCATTGAGCAAAACGACCGAAATCAAGTCGTGCGTGTGGAAAAGAGAAACGAATTACTTTTATCACGTTTCTCTCTCTCTCTCTCTCTCTCTCTCTCTCTCTCTCTCTCTCTCTCTTACTAATTTACATCTGGTGGCAATATTTTTGAAATTATCTTTCATTTTTGGAATTATTCAAAACCTCAACTCCTCAATTTCATTCCCGGGACTAGTACGAAGAATTTCCTGTACCAATATTAAGGATTCCCGATCATATTATGTAGCAGGTACCTGATCATATTATGTAGCGGGTACCTGGTCATATAATGTAGTTGGTACCTGGTCATATAATGTAGCGGGTACCTGGTCATATTATGTAGCTGGTACCTGGTCATATTATGTAGCGGGTACCTGGTCATATTAGGTAGCGTGAACCTGGTCATATTATGTAGCGGGTACCTGGTCATATTATGTAGCGTGTACCTGGTCATATTACGTAGCGAGTACCTGGTCATATTATGTAGCGGGTACCTGATCATATTATGTAGCGTGAACCTGGTCATATTATGTAGCGGGTGCCTGGTCATATTATGTAGCGTGAACCTGGTCATATTATGTAGCGGGTACCTGGTCATATTATGTAGCGGGTACCTGGTCATATTATGTAGCGTGAACCTGGTCATATTATGTAGCGTGAACCTGGTCATATTATGTAGCGGGTACCTGGTCATATTATGTAGCGTGAACCTGGTCATATAATGTAGCGGGTACCTGGTCAAATTATGTAGCAAGTATCTGGTCATATTATGTAGCGGGTACCTGATAATATTATGTAGCGGGTACCTGGTCATATTATGTAACGGATACCTGATCAAATTATGTAGCGAGTACCTGGTCATATTATGTAGCGGGTACCTGATCAAATTATATAGCGGGTACCTGGCCATATTATGTAGCCGGTACCTGGTCATATTATGTAGCGGGTACCTGATCATATTATATAGCGGGTACCTGGTCATATTATGTAGCGTGTACCTGATCATATTATAAAGCGGGTACCTGGTCATATTATGTAGCGGGTACCTGGTCATATTATATAGCGGGTACCTGGTCATATTATATAGCGGGTACCTGGTCATATTATGTAGCGGGTACCTGGTCATATTATATAGCGGGTACCTGGTCATATTATGTAGCGTGTACCTGATCATACTATGTAGCGGGTACCTGGTCATATTATGTAGCGGGTACCTGATCATATTATGTAGCGAGTACTTGGTCATATTATGTAGCGTGTACCTGGTCATATTATGTAGCGGGTACCTGGTCATATTATATAGCGGGTACCTGGTCATATTATGTAGCGTGTACCTGATCATACTATGTAGCGGGTACCTGGTCATATTATGTAGCGTGTACCTGATCATACTATGTAGCGAGTACCTGGTCATATTACGTAGCGAGAACCTGATCATATTATGTAGCAGGTACCTGATCATATTATGTAGCGGGTACCTGGTCATAATATGTAGCGGGTACCTGGTCATATTATGTAGCAGGTACCTGATCATATTATGTAGCGAGTACCTGATCATATTATGTAGCGTGTACCTGGTCATATTATGTAGCGGGTACCTGATCATATTATGTAGCGAGTACCTGGTGATATTATGTAGCAGGTACCTGGTCATATTATGTAGCGGGTACCTGATCATATTATGTAGCGAGTACCTGGTCATATTATGTAGCGAGTACCTGATCATATTATGTAGCAGGTACCTGATCAAATTAAGTAGCGGGTACATGGTCATATTATGTAGCGGGTACCTGGTCATATTATGTAGCAGGTACCTGATCATATTATGTAGCGAGTACCTGGTCATATTATGTAGCGGGTACCTGGTCATATTATGTAGCGGGTACCTGATCATATTATGTAGCGAGTACCTGATCATATTATGTAGCGTGTACCTGGTCATATTATGTAGCGGGTACCTGATCATATTAAGTAGCGGGTACATGGTCATATTATGTAGCGGGTACCTGGTCATATTATGTAGCAGGTACCTGATCATATTATGTAGCGAGTACCTGGTCATATTATGTAGCGGGTACCTGGTCATATTATGTAGCAGGTACCTGATCATATTATGTAGCGTAAACCTGGTCATATTATGTAGCGTGTACCTGGTCATATTATGTAGCGGGTACCTGATCATATTATGTAGCGAGTACCTGGTCATATTATGTAGCGAGTACCTGGTCATATTATGTAGCCGGTACCTGATCAAATTATGTAACGGGTACCAGGTCATATTATGTAGCGGGTACCTGGTCATATTATGTAGCGGGTACCTGATCATATTATGTAGCGGGTACCTGGTCATATTATGTAGCGTGAACCTGATCATATTATGTAGCGGGTACCTGATCATATTATGTAGCGAGTACCTGGTCATATTATGTAGCGTGTACCTGGTCATATTATGTAGCTGGTACCTGATTATATTATGAAGCGTGTACCTGGTCATATTATCTTGCGGGTAACTGGTCATATTATATAGCAGGTACCTGATCATATTATGTAACGAGTACCTGGTCATACTATGTAGCGAGCACCTGATCATATTATGTAGCAGGTACCTGATCATATTATGTAGCGAGTACCTGGTCATGTTATGTAGCAGGTACCTGATCAAATTATGCAGCGAGTACCTGGTCATGTTATGTAGCAGGTACCTGATCAAATTATGCAGCGAGTACCTGATCATATTATGTAGCGGGTACCTGGTCATATTATGTAGCAGGTACCTGATCAAATTATGCAGCGAGTACTTGGTCATATTGTGTACCGCGTACCTGGTCATTTTATGTAACGGGTACCTGGTCATATTATGTAGCGGGTACCTGGTAATACTATGTAGCGAGTACCTGATCATATTATGTAGCGTGTACCTGATCATATTATGTAGCAGGTACCTGGTCATATTATGTAGCGTGTACCTGGTCATATTATGTGGCGTGAACCTGGTCATATTATGTAGCAGGTACCTGATCATATTATGTAGCGAGTACCTGGTCATATTATGTAGCGGGTACCTGGTCATATTATGTAGCAGGTACCTGATCATATTATGTAGCGTAAACCTGGTCATATTATGTAGCGTGTACCTGGTCATATTATGTAGCGGGTACCTGATCATATTATGTAGCGAGTACCTGGTCATATTATGTAGCGAGTACCTGGTCATATTATGTAGCCGGTACCTGATCAAATTATGTAACGGGTACCAGGTCATATTATGTAGCGGGTACCTGGTCATATTATGTAGCGGGTACCTGATCATATTATGTAGCGGGTATCTGGTCATATTATGTAGCGTGAACCTGATCATATTATGTAGCGGGTACCTGGTCATATTATGTAGCGGGTACCTGGTAATACTATGTAGCGAGTACCTGATCATATTATGTAGCGTGTACCTGATCATATTATGTAGCAGGTACCTGGTCATATTATGTAGCGTGTACCTGGTCATATTATGTGGCGTGAACCTGGTCATATTATGTAGCAGGTACCTGATCATATTATGTAGCGGGTACCTGGTCATATTATGTAGCGGGTACCTGGTCATATTAGGTAGCGTGAACCTGGTCATATTATGTAGCGGATACCTGGTCATATTATGTAGCGGGTACCCGGTCATATTAGGTAGCGTGAACCTGGTCATATTATGTAGCGGGTACCTGATCATATTATGTAGCGGGTACCTGATCATATTATGTAGCAGGTACCTGGTCATATTATGTAGCGTGTACCTGATCATATTATGTAGCGTGTACCTGATCATATTATGTAGCGTGTACCTTTTCATATTATGTAGCAGGTATCTGGTCATATTAAGTAGCGAGTACCTGATCATATTATGTAGCTGGTACCTGATCAAATTATGTAGCAGGTACAATGTACCTGGTCATATTATGTAGCAGGTACCTGGTCATATTATGTAGCGTGAACCTGGTTTTATTATGTAGCGGGTACCTGGTCATATTATGTAGCGTGTACCTGATCATATTACGTAGCGGGTACCTGGTCATATTATGTAGCGGGTACCTGGTCATATTATGTAGCGTGTACCTGGTCATATTATGTAGCGGGTATCTGGTCCTATTATGTAGCGGGTACCTGGTCATATTATGTAGCGAGTACCTGGTCATATTATGTTGCTGGTACCTGATTATATTATGTAGCAGGTACAATGTACCTGGTCATATTATGTAGCAGGTACATGGTCATATTATGTAGCGTGTACCTGGTCATATTAAGTAGCGTGAACCTGGTCATATTATCTAGCGGGTACCTGGTCATATTATGTAGCGGGTACCTGGTCATATTATGTAGCCGGTACCTGATCAAATTATGTAACGGGTACCAGGTCATATTATGTAGCGGGTACCTGGTCATATTATGTAGCGGGTACCTGATCATATTATGTAGCGGGTACCTGGTCATATTATGTAGCGGGTATCTGGTCATATTATGTAGCGGGTACCTGATCATATTATGTAGCGGGTACCTGGTCATATTATGTAGCGGGTACCTGGTCATATTATGTAGCGTGTACCTGATCAAATTATGTAGCGGGTACCTGGTCATATTATGTAGCGGGTACCTGGTCATATTATGTAGCGGGTACCTGGTCATATTAGGTAGCGTGAACCTGGTCATATTATGTAGCGGGTACCTGGTCATATTATGTAGCGGGTACCCGGTCATATTACGTAGCGTGAACCTGGTCATATTATGTAGCGGGTGCCTGGTCATATTATGTAGCGGGTACCTGGTCATATTAAGTAGCGAGTACCTGATCATGTTATGTAGCGTGAACCTGGTCATATTATGTAGCGGGTACCTGGTCATATCATGTAGCGGGTACCTGGTCATATTATGTAGCGGGTACCTGGTCATATTATGTTGCTGGTACCTGATTATATTATGTAGCAGGTACAATGTACCTGGTCATATTATGTAGCAGGTACCTGGTCATATTATGTAGCGTGAACCTGGTCATATTATGTAGCGGGTACCTGGTCATATTATGTAGCGTGTACCTGGTCATATTATGTAGCGGGTACCTGGTCATATTATGTTGCTGGTACCTGATTATATTATGTAGCAGGTACAATGTACCTGGTCGTATTATGTAGCGGGTACCTGGTCATATTATGTAGCGTGTACCTGGTCATATTATGTAGCGGGTACCTGGTCATATTATGTAGCGGGTACCTGATCATATTATGTAGCGGGTACCTGGTCATATTATGTAGCGAGTACCTGGTCATATTATGTTGCTGGTACCTGATTATATTATGTAGCAGATACAATGTACCTGGTCATATTATGTAGCAGGTACCTGGTCATATTATGTAGCGTGAACCTGGTCATATTATGTAGCGGGTACCTGGTCATATTATGTAGCGTGTACCTGGTCATATTATGTAGCGGGTACCTGGTCATATTATGTTGCTGGTACCTGATTATATTATGTAGCAGGTACAATGTACCTGGTCGTATTATGTAGCGGGTACCTGGTCATATTATGTAGCGTGTACCTGGTCATATTATGTAGCGGGTACCTGGTCATATTATGTAGCGGGTACCTGATCATATTATGTAGCGGGTACCTGGTCATATTATGTAGCGGGTACCTGGTCATATTATGTAGCGAGTACCTGGTCATATTATGTTGCTGGTACCTGATTATATTATGTAGCAGGTACAATGTACCTGGTCATATTATGTGGCGTGAACCTGGTCATATTATGTAGCGGGTACCTGGTCATATTATGTAGCGTGAACCTGGTCATATTATGTTGCTGGTACCTGATTATATTATGTAGCAGGTACAATGTACCTGGTCATATTATGTAGCAGGTACATGGTCATATTATGTAGCGTGTACCTGGTCATATTAAGTAGCGTGAACCTGGTCATATTATGTAGCAGGTACCTGGTCACATTATGTAGCGGGTACCTGTTCATATTATGTAGCGGGTACCTGATCAAATTATGTAGCGGGTACCTGGTCATATTATATAGCGGGTACCTGGTCATATTATGTAGCGGTATCTGGTCATATTATGTAGCGGGTACCTGATCATATTATGAAGCGGGTACCTGGTCATGTTATGTAGTCGGTACCTGATCATATTATGTAGCGGGTACCTGGTCATATTATGTAGCGGGTACCTGGTCATGTAATGTAGCGAATGCCTGGTCATATTAAGTAGCTGGTACCTGATCAAATTATGTAGCAGGTACAATGAACCTGGTCATATTATGTAGCAGGTACCTGGTCATATTATGTAGCGTGTACCTGGTCATATTATGTAGCGTGAACCTGGTCATATTATGTAGCGGGTACCCGGTCATATTAGGTAGCGTGAACCTGGTCATATTATGTAGCGGGTACCTGGTCATATTATGTAGCTGGTACCTGATCAAATTATGTAGCAGGTACAATGTACCTGGTCATATTATGTAGCAGGTACCTGGTCATATTATGTATCGTGAACCTGGTCATATTATGTAGCGGGTACCTGGTCATATTATGTAGCGTGTACCTGATCATATTATGCAGCGGGTACCTGGTCATATTATGTAGCGGGTACCTGGTCATATTATGTAGCGTGTACCTGGTCATATTATGTAGCGGGTATCTGGTCATATTATGTAGCGGGTACCTGGTCATATTGTGTAGCGAGTACCTGGTCACATTATGTAGCTGGTACCTGGTCATATTATGTAGCAGGTACCTGATCATATTATGTAGCAGGTACCTGGTCATATTATGTAGCGGATACCTGGTCATATTATGTAGCGGGTACCTGATCATATTATGTAGCAGGTACCTGATCATATTATGTAGCTGGTACCTGGTCATATTATGTAGCGGGTACCTGGTCATATTAGGTAGCGTGAACCTGGTCATATTATGTAGCGGGTACCTGGTCATATTATGTAGCGGGTGCCTGGTCATATTATGTAGCGTGAACCTGGTCATATTATGTAGTGGGTACCTGGTCATATTATGTAGCGTGAACCTGGTCATATTATGTAGCGTGAACCTGGTCATATTATGTAGCGGGTACCTGGTCATATTATGTAGCGTGAACCTGGTCATATTATGTAGCGAGTACCTGGTCATATTATGTAGCGGGTACCTGGTCATATTATGTAGCGAGTACCTGATCATATTATGTAGCTGGTACCTGATCAAATTATGTAGCAGGTACAATGTACCTGGTCATATTATGTAGCAGGTACCTGGTCATATTATGAAGCGTGAACCTGGTCATATTATGTAGCGGGTACCTGGTCATATTATGTAGCGTGTACCTGGTCATATTATGTAGCGGGTACCTGGTCATATTATGTTGCTGGTACCTGATTATATTATGTAGCAGGTACAATGTACCTGGTCGTATTATGTAGCGGGTACCTGGTCATATTATGTAGCGTGTACCTGGTCATATTATGTAGCGGGTACCTGGTCATATTATGTAGCGGGTACCTGGTCATATTATGTAGCGGGTACCTGGTCATATTATGTAGCGGGTACCTGGTCATATTATGTAGCGAGTACCTGGTCATATTATGTTGCTGGTACCTGATTATATTATGTAGCAGGTACAATGTACCTGGTCGTATTATGTAGCGGGTACCTGGTCATATTATGTAGCGAGTACCTGGTCATATTATGTTGCTGGTACCTGATTATATTATGTAGCAGGTACAATGTACCTGGTCATATTATGTAGCAGGTACCTGGTCATATTATGTAGCGTGTACCTGGTTATATTAAGTAGCGTGAACCTGGTCATATTATGTAGCGGGTATCTGGTCATATTATGTAGCGGGTACCTGGTCATATTATGTAGCGAGTACCTGGTCATATTATGTTGCTGGTACCTGATTATATTATGTAGCAGGTACATTGTACCTGGTCATATTATGTAGCAGGTACCTGGTCATATTATGTAGCGTGTACCTGGTCATATTATGTAGTGGGTACCTGGTCATATTATGTAGCGGGTACCTGGTCATATTATGTAGCGTGTACCTGGTCATATTAAGTAGCGGGTACCTGGTCATATTATGTAGCGGGTACCTGGTCATATTACGTGGCGGGTACCTGGTCATATTATGTAGCGCGTGCCTGGTCTTATTTCGAATTTTCAGAAGTCCTCGTCCAGCGCGACACAAGATGTGCCTGCTTTTTAGTTTGATATAACTGAATTTTGAAAAAAAAAAGATACAAAAACCTCAAACAAAACAAAATGTGCCATCTTTGATGCTCAGCACATAATACGTTGCAATATATGAAACTCGGAAGATCCCTGGAAACAATAAACTTAGGTTGACTTCCTGTACGTAAAATTACGGAAAATAAACAAGAATAAGTGTAGGAAAACATATCCTTCTCGGTTATACATACTTTGTTGTTTTGTTTGCCGTCATTTATTGTCAACCCTTAAAAACAGGGTAAAGTGCACGTAGGAGAGAGAGAGAGAGATGTATTTTAGAATGAAACTAAGGTCCCAAGCCCACTTCTATACATATATATGTATAATAAGGAGGTGAAATTCAACATGTTTTAAAACGTTTTTGAAAAACGGATGTGACCATCGTTGGTAAACTTTTTCCATGAGTTTGTTGACTTTCTACATTGATATACCAATGTAAGATATGTATAACGTATGACAAATGTAAGTGAGTACCTCTTGAAACGCAGACCAATGAGATTCAACTACATTTCAAGTAGGTAAGATAGCAAACAAACCTCGGGTCAACAAGTCGCCACTTAACAATATTCCGGGAAGTCGATGCACTCGTTTTCCGGAAATCTCTGCACATATGTTATTATCTTTCATTTGAGTTACTGTTGTTATCGTTGTTTATAAAAATATAAATCGCATTTATCTATCTTATGTCATAATCATACTAATTAAGGTAACACGAACAAAGTCTACCTTGCCAAATACAACCGTCCCTTAATTTTAGCAACTTTCTTCATGGCAAGAAACACTATAGAAAAAAAGGACAGTACAGAAGTACAGTATAGAGAAAGAACACTATAAGTATTGTCCATAGGGAATACAAAATACATGTGTAACAACTTTACGGTCCTGGTCCGATTGGTCCTGTTTGTTTATTGTTTACAACATACAATTTATCAACAATGTTTTGGCTGTGACTATGATCATTGACTTAATATTTAAAAAAAACAAAAAAAAGGGAGACCCACAGATAGACATATAGAAAGACCCACAGATAGACATATAGGGAGACCCACAGATAGACATATAGGGAGACCCACAGATAGACATATAGGGAGACCCACAGATAGACATATAGGGAGACCCACGGAGAGACATATAGGGAGACCCACAGATAGACATATAGGGAGACCCACAGAGAGACATATAGGGAGACCCACAGATAGACATATAGGGAGACCCACAGATAGACATATAGGGAGACCCACAGATAGACATATAGAGAGACCCACAGATAGACATATAGAGAGACCCACAGATAGACATATAGGGAGACCCACAGATAGACATATAGGGAGACCCACAGATAGACATATAGGGAGACCTAAAGACAGACATAGAGGGAGACCCACAAATAGACATATAGGGAGACCCACAGATAGACATATAGGGAGACCCACAGATAGACATATAGGGAGACCCACAGAGAGACATATAGGGAGACCCACAGATAGACATATAGGGAGACCCACAGATAGACATATAGGGAGACCCACAGAGAGACATATAGGGAGACCCACTGATAGACATATAGGGAGACCCACAGATAGACATATAGGGAGACCCACAGATAGACATATAAGGAGACCCACAGACAGACATATAGGGAGACCCACAGATAGACATATAGGGAGACCCACAGATAGACATATA
The DNA here is from genome assembly GCA_035048485.1 of Pteria penguin. Lineage (NCBI taxonomy): Eukaryota > Metazoa > Mollusca > Bivalvia > Pterioida > Pteriidae > Pteria > Pteria penguin. The sequence continues at coordinate 2,838,867 of CM068585.1, read as the reverse complement.
GGGAGACCCACAGAGAGACATATAGGGAGACCCACAGATAGACATATAGGGAGACCCACAGAGAGACATATAGGGAGACCCACAGATAGACATATAGGGAGACCCACAGATAGACATATAGGGAGACCCACAGAAAGACATATAGGGAGACCTACAGACAGACATATAGGGAGACCCACAGATAGACATATAGGGAGACCCACAAATAGAGATATAGAAAGACCCACAGATAGACATATAGGGAGACCCACAGATAGACATATAGGGAGACCTACAGATAGACATATAGGGAGATCCACAGATAGACATATAGGGAGACCCACAGATAGACATAGAAAGACCCACAGATAGACATATAGGGAGACCCACTGATAGACATATAGGGAGACCCACAGATAGACATATAGGGAGACCCACAGATAGACATATAGGGAGACCCACAGAGAGACATATAAGGAGACCCACAAATAGACATATAGGGAGACCCACAGAGAGACATATAGGGAGACCCACAGATAGACATATAGGGAGACCCACAGATAGACATATAGAAAGACCCACAGATAGACATATAGGGAGACCCACAGATAGACATATAGCTATAGGGAGACCCACAGATAGACATATAGGGAGATCCACAGATAGACATATAGAAAGACCCACAGATAGACATATAGGGAGACCCACAGATAGACATATAGGGAGACCCACAGATAGACATATAGGGAGATCCACAGATAGACATATAGGGTGACCCACAGATAGACATATAGGGAGACCCACAGACAGACATATAGGGAGACCCACAGATAGACATATAGGTAGACCCACAGATAGACATATAGGGAGACCCACAGATAGACATATAGGGAGACCCACAGACAGACATATAGGGAGACCCACGGAGAGACATATAGGGAGACCCACAGATAGACATATAGGGAGACCCACAGAGAGACATATAGGGAGACCCACAGACAGACATATAGGGAGACCCACAGATAGACATATAGGGAGACCCACAGATAGACATATAGAGAGACCCACAGATAGACATATAGAGAGACCCACAGATAGACATATAGGGAGACCCACAGATAGACATATAGGGAGACCCACAGAGAGACATATAGGGAGACCCACAGATAGACATATAGAGAGACCCACAGATAGACATATAGGGAGACCCACAGATAGACATATAGACACATCGCACCTTACATTAACACACCAGTCTATGACGGGAGTTTAAGAATATACTGTAGTAGTCATAGATGTCAAACGTCAAACTTCATCAACAATATATCGTATTGTATTGTATTGTTCATTCATCAAAAGTTATATATCTTACAGATATACATAATATACAATAAACCTTCAATCATTATGAATATACAAATATAACATATATAATATCAAGAACAGTTAAAAGATAAAATATGAATATACATTACATATAATATCTTAATAATGAAGAGTGTTTCTTATGGTTAAAGCACTGTCAATGAATTTCCCCTGACTGCAAAGTTCTGTAATGTTTAAGGAGCTGAGAAGTTGCACTAATTTTTAGGGATTTAAAAGTAACATTTCTTCAGATCCTTTATTCTTAAGGAATGATATGAGGGACATTTCAAAAGAAAATGGAATTCGTCCTCAATACCTGTTGTGCAACACCAATGATGTTGGTTTACACACACACACACATACAAGCATGTATACACGCGCGCGCACACACACCCACACACACAATACTCTGCTTTATAAGCAATTGATTGATTGATTGATTGATTGATTGATTGATTGATTGATTGATTGATTGACTGATTGATTATTGTTTTACGTCACTCCGTGATTATTTCACGTATATGGTGACAGCATCTGCCTGATGCATTGCACACAAATTTAGACCTTGCTTTATAAGCAAACATTTATACACACACATACACACACACACACACACACACACACACACACACACACACACACCTACACACACACTGCTCTGCTTTATAAGGAAATATTTATACCTTCTCCTTCTGAATTCAACATCTGGACATACAAAGTCAGACATGGATTGATGATGATGATGATGATGATGATGATGATGATGATGATGATAATGATGATGATTATTATTATTACTATTATCATTATTATTACTATTATTATTATTATTATTATTATTATTATTATTATTATTATTATTGTTATTATTATTATTATTATTATTGTTGTTATTATTATTATTATTATTATTATTATTATTATTATTATTATTATTATTATTATTAAAATGTTTTTACAGGGGGAAAGAGGAAGAAATCCATTATACGTCAACCATGTTTGTTTTCGGTGTAGCTATAATTTTGATTCTATATGTATCGCAAAACGCAACTCTCGATAAAAGCAAGTCAATTGCAGTAAAAGGAGCTAAACTTATCAAGAATGGGTATTTGTGTATTAACATATCAATATGTTTGGTCAATTCAACAATCTTTAATATAAGAATTGGAAAGGAAAGGGGTTGAAATCATATTTATATGAACATTTAGTATCCCTTCTAAGCTCTAAGCAATCGATGATCAGCAAAAGAGAAAACTCATTTATTTTGGTTGGTTGATTGGTGTTTTACGTCGCTTTCAACAATATTTCAGTTATATCGCGACATGGAAGCAGGAGGTTACCAACCTCTTAAACATAGTGGCGCAACCCGGGAATCGAACCCGGATCGTCGGCGCCGCAAGCCAAGCGCTTAACCACTACACCAAGCCTGCCCCTGAAAACTCATTTAAAAACTGAACATTGAATTTCATGATTTTTTCCTTTGGATATTATTCTTTTATTTATTTATTTATTTATTTATCTATTTATTATACATTTTTTTAATAAAAACTTCCGTGAAAAGAGAAATGAATTAGTCAAGTGCTGACTTGAAAAAAGAACAAAGAAAAAATTAGAAAACAACATCAAATTCTGTCCCCATCAATATATACATACTGCTCGTGTACATTATGCAATCAGTGATACCATCAATGAGAACAGACAAACATGTCTATTATTCCGTTTTCATCAAACGTATTTATGGTTATTACTCAGAATTCGGTGAGCGTGTACTGAACAACCTCTAATTTCTAGTTATCGTTTGAAGTGTTTACTACCTTGGGAAAACCCCAGCGATGTTTTAACTACCTGTACAAAGGTCGCTGCGCAGTTTGTACACGTTTGCTTTCGCCCCTGACTGAAATCTTCATTACGTCATACGGACATCCGTTCATTGTATATAAAATAAAACAAATAGTGCGGTTAGTTGCTGATTGTGCTGTAGAACATTTGTACTGTGAATACAATTTTGAAATAATACTATGAATGAGAAATCGATCATATTTCCTTAAATGGAAGTCAGTCGAAATCTAACCGGAAGTACAGGCGTACTTATAAAGTTGTAATTAACGAAGCATGATTTTTCAGTTATTGAATTGACCGCAGAGAGAGAGAGTTCTAAAAGAGTTCATAAGCATGTCAGAGTGCATAAATACATATAATTAATAGAAGCGCATATCACATACTACGAAAGTATGGATGACGGAAGCTCAAAGAGTCCCACACTAAAAAAATATTATTTGTCCATAATTCTGATCACTGGGGAAGTCCAAATCGTATTTACAGTTATAAAAGTGGTAAAGGACATCAAAACAAGTTCTGTTGATTTCGATAACAAGAAAGCATTGAATACATCTCTTCCTGGTACATTTCTGAGAACTGCATTTTTACACCAGTTGCCATTATATTCATTTTTTTTTTATTTATTTATTCATTTCATACCAGTTGCTTTGAGATTTGATTTCGTTCAGCATTCCGACCCGGAAATAGTACTAAACGAAAGTGCAACAGTCATACAAATATATGATGTAAGGTCGTGTTGATTGGTAAAGAGTCAAAGTGGCTTCTGTCCATTTGCTCTTTAAAGTTTAAGTATTTCCGACCAATGACCAACATCTCAGCCAATCAACATGCCGTCATCATTACCATTGAACATCCCGTCGACAGAATGACTTCACGTAGTCGTGTGTGCTATGTTCCGGAGTCGGTCGATCAACGACTTTATAAATGACAAATAAAGGAATGATATAAATTCATTTGAATAAAAGTACACCCGTGTATTACTCGTTAAGCAGACATTTGTATAATATGTTAACATTGAGATTTACATGTACTGCATAATAGAATTGTAATACATTATTTATACAAGTCAAGGTGTCGGTGAGTAGTCTATATATCTGAGCATATACAAACTAGCCAAAGCAACAAAACAAAAACAGCTTCACAATGCCAATATCCATTTAAGTAATTATAATAACTCGGACACAAATCCCTTCCCCATGTCATTCTTTATATTTTTGAATTTACTTAAAGAAAAGCAATGGTAAATACCGTGGTATTTCATGGTACCCTTAGGTTAAGTACTATGCGATCTTAAGAGAATCCCAAAGCGGAATCGGACTACCTCACAATACCGTCATCTTAGTCGCTGAGACGATCTCAAGAAGTCTCGAAGAATGCCGAGGTATCTTACACTGCCATCGTGCAAAGTACTGTGACAATCTCAATGTATCCCAAAGCGATGTACAGGTATCTCACAGTACCATTGTGGTAAGTACTGTGACAATCTCAATGTATCCCAAAGCGATGTACAGGTATCTCACAGTACCATTGTGGTAAGTACTGAGATGATCTTAATGGAGTATCGGGAAATCTTACAGTATAATCATGTTAAGAATTGTGATAATCTCAAGAGATCCTATAGCGTTGACCGAGTATCGCACAGTACTATGGCGTGAAGCAATATGACGATTTCAAAGGATCCAGAAAGAATATCGGATATCTTACGGTATCATCACGTTAAGTATTGTGACGATCTCAAGAGATCCCGAAGAGGTATCGGAGTATCTTACTGTACCACCAGGTAAGTTTTGTGACGATCTCAAGTGACCCCAAAAGAATATCGAGGTATACTACAGTACCATCATGTGAAGTACTGTGACGATCTCAAGAGATCCAAAAGCGGTATCGGGGGATCTTACGATGCCATCATGTAAAGTACTGTGATGATCTCAAGAGATCCCAAAGCGGTATCGAGGTATCCTACGGTACCATCATGTTAAGTACTGTGACGATCTCAAGAGATCCCAAAGCGGTATCGGGGGATCTTACGATGTCATCATGTAAAGTGCTGTGATGATCTCAAGAGATCCCAAAGTCATACCGGGGTATCTTACGGTATCATCATGTTAAGAATTGTGACGATCTCAAGAGATCCCAAAGAGCTATCGGGGTGTCTTACAGTACCACCCAGTAAGTACTGTGACGATCTCAAGAGATCCCAAAGAGCTATCGGGGTGTCTTACAGTACCACCCAGTAAGTACTGTGACGATCTCAAGAGATCCCACGATCTCAAGTGATCCAAAAAGTGCTATTGACCTACGAGAGAAAGAGAAAACTGACTTTACAACTTTACAATGCCATCTTATAATGTACATTGTATCGTGACTGTTTGTGGACCCCACGACCAAGGTGGTTTAGACAAATATCTTATAATGTATAGTAATATCTACAGTACTAATGCACAAAACGGAATTTATTTTAGAGTACTGCTGAACTGCATGGAGTGAATGCGGTAGTTTGGCATCGCGTCAACTTGCTCACTACATTCTGCTGATGATGGGGAATCCATGCCTATCACCATAAATTTATGAGTAACGTTTTCGCACGCTTTGGCCAAAGACGCGTTGACGTCACCAGTGCAACCGATACGGAATTACTATTTACGCGATATGCGGCTGTGAATCACATCGCGCAATACTCACAATGAGAATACTATACTTACAGCTTCTGCATATTAATAACTGCTGCTGTCGCCGTGTTCATTCTCGGTATAAAAACATGTCGGTTATTTTCGTTTCTTATGTTGCAAAAATATCTCGCGAAATTATTTTTGTTTTCAGTAGTATGAAAATAGTAAAACTGTGTAAAATATAAGTAAATAAGTAAATAAATAGATACAGTGAGTCTTACAAAATACCGAAATAACGCAACAAGAGGGGAATAAAGTAACAAGACGGAAATACAACACGCACATAAGAGTGTACCTTGTTTGATGCAGTGAAGACTCGGGAATTCAAGGTAACAAATAGTTATCCTTGTATGGTGCCAATTATTTCCTTACGTGCTCATGGACATTACTGACAAACTGACGTCCAAGAAAATGATAATAAAAGATTGCATGGCATAAGAATCTAGATCTAAAGGACAGGATGTTGTTTGGAGGTTTTAAATCGGTAAATAAAACTCCCCTTCTGTAAAACTTTTATATGCTTTTTGTCAACACTAATTATTTTGCAAACTATGACCATGAAATTTTTGATTAGATATGACCTTGAGGGAATCCTCGACAATGAAAATTCAATATTTATAGCAAACTCCTTTTGTTGATAGTCCATAGTTAGCTTTTTTGCCCAATTAGGCCATTTCCTTTAAGGATAGATTAGGCTACACCAGACATTAATACGAAACAAACACTTATGTGAACAACGCCCACCCCACCCCTGGGTTTTCTTTTTCTTACTATCCGTTACTTTGACATAGGAAATCCATATTATTAAAAATATTTAGGAACACAGATTTTCATAATTTTCTTGTCTCCTGAATGTGGCTAAGAATCGCTACCGATGTGATACGATATTATTTAAATGCGACATGTATTTACGCCCATCAACAGCATTGTTCATATGTTATTGTTCAGGTGTTATGACTTCTACCCTGGATTCATATAATACTCCCGGTCGGCGATACAACAGTTCACCGATGTCATTTTTTGGTTGAATAAGGAAGCAATAAGTTCAAATCACTTATATGAAGGTTGTACATAAATCACGTATCATAATGTATAAACAAGAAGACCACAAAATCCATTTGGCATCGTGATATTGTGAGTGTATGCTATGGAGAGCGTAAAATCTAATTTATATGAACGTTTATTAGAAAAGTTCATAGGGCACTTTAGGGCGTGTGACCTGTGTTTCTCTGTGTGGACACATCATACGCAACAAGCATAAGGTACAGAACGCTGGCGCGTATTCGGAAAGTTCTGATGTTAGTGATATCCGTTAGTCTATCAGATATTAAATCAGCCGTGTGCCATTGAGACTAAAATCAGCCCTGTGCCATTGAGACTAAAATCAGCCGTGTGCCATTGAGACTAAAATCAGCCGTGTGCCATTGAGACTAAAATCAGCCCTGTGCCATTGAGACTAAAATCAGCCGTGTGCCATTGAGACTATAACATTGCTATTTTCAAAACTTAAATGTTTCGCTAATTAAGTGAGCATATGAATATTCGTCTGTTCATTTTAAGAACAAAACAATGAAGATAGAAAATGACAATTTCATGATATTTCAATTTCTATGGTGTTTTGTAATTCGTTTTCAAGCTATATGGCTGTAATTTATTTAGTCTTGTCCCACTATATGGCTGTACTTTATTTAGTCTTGTCCCACTATATGACTGGACTTTATTTAGTCTTGTCCCACTATATGGCTGTAAGTTATTTAGTCTTGTCGAACTATATGACTGGACTTTATTTAGTCTTGTCCCACTATATGACTGGAGTTTATTTAGTCTTGTCCCACTATATGGCTGGAAGTTATTTAGTCTTGTCCCACTATATGACTGGACTTTATTTAGTCTTGTCCCACTATATGACTGGACTTTATTTAGTCTTGTCCCACTATATGACTGGACTTTATTTAGTCTTGTCCCACTATATGGCTGGACTTTATTTAGTCTTGTCCCACTATATGGCTGGAAGTTATTTAGTCTTGTCGAACTATATGACTGGACTTTATTTAGTCTTGTCCCACTATATGACTGGAGTTTATTTAGTCTTGTCCCACTATATGGCTGGAAGTTATTTAGTCTTGTCCCACTATATGGCTGGACTTTATTTAGTCTTGTCCCACTATATGACTGGATTTTATTTGGTCTTGTCCCACTATATGGCTGGAATTTATCTAGTCTTGTCCCACTATATGACTGGACTTTATTTAGTCTTGTCCCACTATATGGCTGGACTTTATTTAGTCTTGTCCCATTACATGGCTGGACGTTATTTAGTCTTGTCCCACTATATAACTGGACTTTATTTAGTCTTGTCCCACTATCTGACTGGACGTTATTTAGACTTGTCCCATTATATGACTGGACTTTATTTAGTCTTGTCCCACTATATGGCTGGACTTTATTTAGTCTTGTCCCACTATATGGCTGGACATTATTTAGTCTTGTCCTACTATATGGCTGGACTTTATTTAGTCTTGTCCCATTATATGGCTGGACGTTATTTAGTCTTGTCCCATTATATGACTGGACTTTATTTAGTCTTGTCCCACTATATGACTGGAATTTATCTAGTCTTGTCCCACTATATGACTGGATTTTATTTAGTCTTGTCCCACTATATGGCTGGAATTCACTAATTCACTTATTCTAGTTCCAGTATATGGCTGGAATGTGCTTAGTCTTGTCCCACTATATGACTGAAATTTACCGAGTCTTGTCCCACTCTATGGCTAGAATGTACTGGGTCTTGTCGTACTATACGGCTAGGATTTACCACTTCTAGTCCCACTATATAGCTGGAATTTACTTGTTCTAGTCCCACTTTATGGCTGGAATGTACTTAGTCTTGTCCCACTATGTGCCTGGAATTTACCGAGTCTTGTCCCACTCTATGGCTAGAATGTACTGTGTCTTGTCGCACTATACGGCTAGGATTTACCACTTCTAGTCCCACTATATAGCTGGAATTTACTTGTTCTAGTCCCACTATATGGCTGGAATGTACTCAGTCTTGTCCCACTATGTGCCTGGAATTTACTTATTCTTGTCTCACTATAAGGCTGGAATTTACTTAGTGTTGTCCCACTAAATTCCAACCATATAGTGGAACAAGACTACGTAAATTCCAGCCATATAGTTGCACAACACTAAGTAAATTCCAGCCATAAATACTGTAAAGGAGTTCTTGTCTAAGTTTAACATAATTATACACATTATTTCCCATGACTTTTATAGAAAGTGTGCCCATCGGGACGACATGCTATCAGGGACGGTTTCAGAATTAAGCACTCTGAAAATGGTACAGAGTATTGGAAGCTAATTCTTTTTCATGGAGAATCTCACCAAGACAAATGACAACAAATAGTGAATATTCTGCATATCCACATGTTCTGCTTAGCACCTAACAACCTATCACGTGATATATGACGTATCGGTGCTGATAGAGCGATTAAGTATCTTTTTACTATCGGAAATTTAATTTTCCTGAATTTGATACGAAAACAAACTACGCAGTAAGAAACTGCAATCGTGTATCAAATGTCACGTGGTCATTCGTGCACGGTCGGAATGCGTGGAATGCGTATTTTACAATGAAGTGCTAAACTTGGAATAAAACAGGTAGTAAAGTGAACAGTGAGATAAGATCATGTAATCATATAACGAAACAGATTAAAATCGATTATGCTTCCAAGTTACCTATTATTTTTAATATAATGCAAAAAAAATCATATCGGATCTGCCAAATAGGAATGCTGTATCCGGTCCGTTCCGCAGTGTCTCGTGTGTTTCCGTCGATTGCCCATAGCCAGTGATCATGAATGAATGGTTATCTCTTTGTACATCTATAAGTAATTGTATAAACAAAGCTGAAACTTTTATATCAACTGTACCACCTTACAGCAATGCTACCACCTTATATAAATCATACAGAAGAAGGTGAGAAAATGAAGTGTTAGGAGAACAAATGTATCTAGTATAGCGCGTTCATGCTATGAGAATTTTTGGGGCATATCCAAGCAGTATAAGATCCTGTGGTCGCCTGTCTCGTGTTGGCGATACGTATCTCTGTATGCTCTCTTTTTTCTGTTTTAATCCCATTGTGAGGGGTTTTTTTTTTCAGTCCCTTTCAATTTCAAACTCATACAGTTCTCTTTACCCTTTGTATACTCACTCGTTGTCTTTTTCATACTTGTTTAGTCCATTGTGTTATCTCTTTAGACATTTATATTTATGAATCCAGGCCAGGTCTTCAGGCTTTAATCGCGGTCAGCTCAGCCCTAGGCTGTTATTCAATCACGACTTGAGTAGCTCGGACGTGAATCGATTTATGAATGTGGAGTTGTGGAATCTGTGTGTGGGCGAGAAGTCTATCAATTACTACCATCCATTCATAAATCCTCTGCAAGGTGACCTACTTAACCACTTATCCGATTACAATGGAATACACATTCATACCTAGCAAAAACATGGTCTTGACAAACATATTCCCAACATTGAGATCAGTATTGAATAGGTTATTAACCTACTTAATCTACTTTGATATTAGGATATAAATTGTTTTTGGGATAATCCGACCACAGCACCGCTTTAATATCAGTTCTGAGCAAAACACCGGCAAACAACATTTGTGGAATCGAAATTGGTCTACATATTAAAAATTTACTGATTCAGCGCCCCCCCCCCCCCCCCCCCCCCCCCCCACCTTTATCGGAGTCAAAGGACATGATATACCGATTTTAATCGATAACTGTTAAACATACGGGATTCAGGATTACATTTGGGGTCATTGACGGAGCATCCCATGGCCACTGCATTCTCTTCTTAAACCTGACACTGAGAAACGATATCGATGTACATGCAAACTACTCTAATTGGAAGACTAGAATGGGTTTACTATTGAAGATGTTACAGGATGGAATGGGTTACAAATGAAGATGTTACAGAGTGGAACTGGTTACTAGTAAAGATGAAATGGGTTACAACTGAAGATGTTACAGACGGGAATTAGTTACGAGTGAAGATGTTACAGGATGGAATGGGTTACTAGTGAAGATGTTACTGGGTGGAATGGGTTACTAGTGAAGATGTTACAGGGTGGAATGTGTTACTAGTGAAGATGTTACAGGGTGGAATTGGTTACTAGTAAAGATGTTACAGGGTGGAATCGGTTACAAATGAAGATGTTACAGAGTGGAATTAGTTACGATTGAAGATGTTACAGGATGGAATTGGTTACTAGTGAAGATGTTACAGGATGGAATGGATTGCTACTGAAGATGTTACAGGGTGGAATGGGTTACTAGTGAATATATTACAGGGTGGAATGGGTTACAAGTGAAGTTGTTACAGGGTGGAATGGGTTACTAGTGAAGATGTTACAGGGTGGAATGAGTTACTAGTGAAGATGTTACAAGGTGGAATGGGTTACTATAGTGAAGATGTTACAGGGTGGAATTGGTTACTAGTGAAGATGTTATCGGACAGAATGTGTAAATAGTGAATGTGTTGTAGGATTGAATGGGTAACTAGTGAAAGAAGAGTTATATGGTTTAACGGGTTGTGGGGTTGAAAAGGTTGTAAGATTAAAGTGGTTAATAGTGAAGGAGGTACTGTACGGTTGAATGGGTGTCTAGTGATGAAGCTGGTGTAGTGTTAAATGGGTAACTAGTGAAGGGTGGAGGAGGCGTTGCAAGGTTGAATTAGTAAATAGTGAAGGAAGTGTTGTCTGAGTTACCTCAAAAGTAAAAACATTTTGTGTGTATGTGTGTGTTTGAATATTTGTTTTATATTTTAAATAAATTTATTATGCCTTTGATGTTAGTACTATTTGCATGAATGGCTTCTCCATAAACCCATCAAATACATGCAAGAGCTATCAAAATGAACACTGTTTGTTTTATTTCCCCTTGATCCCACTAAATACGTATGAAAACTATCAAAGTAAACAGTGTTCCAGCCAGCATACTTATGTTCTCCGGCAATATTAGAAGGACTAGCAGTGCACTGATACGCAAGCCTGTCGGGGCAGACACAAAAAAATTACTGCGTGTCGGAAGTCTCGTTTCAGTATTGCGTAAGCGGGAAGAAATAGTCCCCAAGGTTTAATTTATAATTGTAGTAAATGACAATTTCTATGTAACACTTAAAATTTTATTCCATAATACTAGAATCTTCGGCAGGAAATTCTAAATCGTGATTCGGTTGCCACATATTTGGATTTCAAAAGAGAGAGGGAGCAAGTTGTATATTAATACATGTATTTTGATTTAAACCCCCTCCCAACCCCATTTTCCCCATAAGAGAATTATTTTGATATATCCCCCTCACCGTTTATCTGAATAGGAAACGGTCTGTAACTTGTTTTTACATATCGATTCCCTGAGTATTCATGTCGTTTGGTACAGTACTTCATGACTCTTTATCCGCCATTCATGATCATGATTGATATGATACAATATAAGGTGGACAGAGAAAATCGTACAATTTATGCACATGCGTAATTTTCCTACAAATCGATTCATATTCTCCACACGTCTTCCTTTACGCTTCGTATCTCCTTTACCATAGTGGGGTATAAAGCTTCAAAGTCACTTCTATTTCTGAACTATTCAATGTGTGCACAAATATTTTTCTATATATCGAGGGTCTATTATTAAGAACAAAAGGGTGTAAGAAATATTTAAGATAGTTGGGCACAAGCCAGACATGAAGATAAGTAAACGAGCGATTTGTAAAGATCATTTCAACGGAAATTTTTCGAATCTATGAATGAAATAATTTAAATATGGTTTATAATAGTATAGAAAAGAATATTTGGAATAACATGGGAATACCACATGCAAATGTTTTTGTCTTAATAAAATGTTTTTGCGATTCAGTTATCACAAAAATGTCTGGATTGCGTGCCACTGTTTACGATTATTACACGATGTATGGTCCGAATGGGTCCTTATACATTGTGTTCTGCCCGAAATGACTATAGAATACACGAAATCAATTTGTAAAACACTTTGAGGCCTCGAGGCAACGAAATCGAGACGTGACATTAGATCTCACCATGTTCCCAAGTGTCCGTCGCGAAGTAGCTGCAGTTACATGTGTTCCTGCCGTAACGAGGTGATAACGGACTAATTGTCACACATGATGTGTCAATTCGTCTACATTGTAACGGTCAGACGAACAAATTGGATCAATATTGCATCAAAGATGTTCCGGTGACAGGTGCCCGATGACTATTATGATTTAAGAGTAAATGGCTTAAATAAATTGTCCCCTTTTACAAAAAAAATATATATATCTCATTCAACTGCTTACAGTAGTCGGATAGGAACCATTGCTAAAATAACATCTAAATACGTGTTTATTTTCGCATTAATGTTACCAATTTGTATTGTTCCCCATAAATAAGATGCGAATTCGTACAAAACATTTAAAAGATGAAATATTACAGCGAAAGCCATCCGTCTCTGGTATAGTCACCACATCACAGTAATACTACGGCGAGGGCCACCCGTCTCTGGTATAGCCACCACATATTACAGAGTAATACTACGGCATTGGCCACCCGTCTCTGGTATAGTCACCACACATTACAGAGTAATACTACAGCGAGGGCCACGTATCTCTGGTACAGCCATCACACATTACAGAGTAATACTACGGCATTGGCCACCCGTCTCTGGTATAGCCACTACATATTACAGAGTAATACTACGGCGAGGGCCACCCGTCTCTGGTATAGTCACCACACATTACAGAGTAATACTACAGCGAGGGCCACATATCTCTGGTACAGCCATCACACATTACAGAGTAATACTACGGCATTGGCCACCCGTCTCTGGTATAGCCACCACATATTACAGAGTAATACTACGGCGAGGGCCACCCGTCTCTGGTATAGTCACCACACATTACAGAGTAATACTACAGCGAGGGCCACTTGTCTCTGGTGTAGCCATCACACATTACAGAGTAATAATACGGCATTGGCCACCCGTCTCTGATTTAGCCACCACATACCACAGAGTAATACTACGGCGAGGGCCACTTGTCTCTGGTGTAGCCATCACACATTACAGAGCAATACTACAGAGAGGGCCACTTGTCTCTAATATTGCCACTCTGTATTACAATGCTCGAATGTTTGATCAGATTTATCTGGGTTCATCGCTAGGTATACCTTTTACAGTATATTCCGGTACAGAGTAGATTTATGCAACAAGGGTACAGTCTTGCGTAATTGATGTGGTTGTCGAATGTTTGCATGTATGACTTCACTAAATATTATATCACTGTCGTCTGCTGCATTCAGAACTACTCTTCTGGCACACTGAATGTTAAATGTAAACTTTGTGTAAATGACTTCCGGATCATGAATATAATTAACGTGTTTGTGATTTTTAAAGAACAAGCAAATTCAGGGAATTGTGTCCCCCCCCCCTTTTTTTTTTTTTGTTGTTCTTTCAGTAAGAGTGCAGTGATCTGTGATATATTGTCATGGTTGTGCATGTCTACACGCCACTAGGGACACACAAGTCAAATACGAAGGCCCCACGTCTTACGGTTAAAAAGTTACCTTGAAGTAGGTCAAAGGTCACATGATAAAAAAAATGGTACCAACTGAAAGGTATTGCTATTAAGGACACGCATGCCAAATATGAAGGCCCTACGTCTTACGGTTAAAAAGTTATGACAGTTTGTGACAGACGGACGGACGGACAGACAGACAGACGAATGAGATTTAATGTTCCCACGCTTTGGCGAAAAGCGGGAAACAATAAAATCGCATCCTGCTGCCACATGGCCAAGGAATATTGTTTAGTGTTTATGACACAGAATATCATTTAATGTTCATCACACAGATTGTTGTTTAGTGCTCATAACACAGAATATTGCTTGGTGTTCATATCACAGAATGTCGTTTAGTGTTCATAACACAGAAAACCGTTTAATGTTCATATCACAGAATATTGTTTAGTGTTAATAACACAAAATGTTGTTTAGTGTTCATAACATATAATCATTTCGTGTTTATATCACAAAATGTTTAGTGTTTATAACACAGAATGCCGTTTAGTGTTAATGGCACAGAATGTTGTTTCGTGTTCATAGCACAGAATATTGTTTAGTCTTCATATTACAAATTGTTGGGTTTTTTTTCTTTAAAGATAGATTCAGTTTTCCGCCTTGAGTTTAATTAAACTTGTTATAGAAAGCTGTTTTCCTCTTGGCAGGAGGTTCTGGTCTCTAATAGATACTTGTTCTCCCTAATTGTACTCTGTGAAGCCATGCCCCCCCCCCCCTCTTTTTGTGCTGTATTACACAGATTATTGAAATGTGTGGCACTTTTGGGCTCAAATGAACAAGTGAGCTCATATTGCGAACAGAGGCAGTATAAAGAACTTTTCTCCAACACAATGAACAATCTTTATCCATTAATACAGATTAATGTACTTTGAGTACATTATTTTAGATCTATTTTGCACATTAACTTGATGATTAAGTTCCCTCCTGATATCATCACTATCAAAATGATAAATATAAAGGCGCTTTTGTTTTTCATTTTTCAATTTTAATAAACTATATCTTAAAATGAAACATACATCAATTAAATACGAGTATCACAAGGTGATACAAGTATAAAACATATAAAATATAAGACTCGATTGAGCTGTAGCATATATGTAACAGTATCACAACGTTATGACGTGGAAAAATGACGCTGCTTACGCTGCAGCCCATGAATGATACAAAGATGAAAGTAAAATGATTGGCCAATACAAATCACATGTAAAGTGACTCAAGACCCGTAGGGAAAAGTGGAATTGCAACATACTCAATGATAAATGTCCAAGCTAAAGCAAAATATAAAATAACAAACATAATTTGCAGATGTAGTCTTGTGTCATATTCATTAACAAGATGTAAAACGTCGCTTCATTCGGGACAATATATCACTACGCAAAAAGGAAACAACAATACAATGAAATAAACAATTTAGATCATGTATCTTTCATACCGATAAAAGATGTAAAATACATTGGCAATCAGCCATTGACGTCATACATTGTAAGCAAATGCTCTCAAGAGGGACTTAAATGCTACAACGAGGGGCAAAACGTGCCGAAAAACAACAGTCAAGAGCCACAATATCAACTGTAAACTTAGTAATATACTCTGTAATGTCGCTGATGCAACAACTCCTGTCCTTGTCAAACTACAGTAAAGCTCTTAAAAGTCCTTGCAAAACCATTCATGGTTTTCAAACCCGCTACCAAAGCGTATGGACCACGTGATCACTCTCCCTATGTTAGCCTTAACGTAACCAGAACGCATGATGTTCCTCTACAAAGTTATTCTGTATTATGCAATCCATCTATTCCCCGGATGAGGGCCGCTTCTGAAAACTCGGTATTCATGTTGCGTAGCAACAGAATAAAGTCTTGTGCGGCGTGCTACCAAAAGTGTCATCAAATGGACTTCCGGCGGAAACAAAAGCAAATCTCGCCAAAACTGGACTTGGATCACTAGTGAATGTGTTCACTTCTTTGGTTCGTGACGTTTCATGTGAAGAGCCAGGTGGTCTGATCTAGCGAAACATCGTTCGCAGACCTTACACTTGAATGGTTTAGCGCCAGTATGCTTCCGGATGTGACGTGTTAGCTCGTCTGATCGGGCGAATCTCCACATGCAGCTCTGGAAATGGCATTTATATGGTTTCTCGCCTGAAATAATAAGAGAGACATGAGTCAATATAAAGACAGGTCAATGTGGTACAGAATAATGCCGATGACTGGTACAACTCTTACTAATGTACATTGAGATATATCATTACCTGTATGTATTCTCTGATGAGCTTTCAAGTGGGAGCTTTTCGTGTAGGCTTTTCTGCATCCTGAAACACAAAGAAATGATACAATTAGTATGAAATAAATCGAAAACTGAACTGCGGAAATGCATATACAGGAATTGACTCTTAAACTCTTTAGAAATGCTACATGCTACACTAAATACAGTCAGATAATACCAAGTAAAGAGACACATCGTCCGGTTCAGTATGTTAGTAGGGCAGTAATGATTTTACATTTCCGGAACACTTCAATTCACTTGAAACTTTTCCTCTTGATATTGCAATATTCACTTTAATTTGGTAGTAATAACGTCACTGGTACGTGGCTAAGGTTACATACCTGGGAAATCGCAGAAATGGATCCTTCTTTTTTCGAGTTCTGGGTTATTTTTTCTATTATATTTGATGGTGGAACAACCGGGGTGCGTAAGCTGCTGTTTTGTCGTCAACCGTTTCGGAGACGGATTGAATGGAATCGGCTGGATTCTGATTTGATTGAAGATGTTGAGAGAGGACTGAAGTCCAGGATATGGTGGTGGCGGTGTTCTCCGCACAAACTCTTGACTAGGACTGGTAGGTTCTGAACTGGGTGGTGTTGGTGGTAATAACACCGGAACCATGTGGGGAGGGGTAGGCGTGGACACGAAACTATGGCTGGGTGTCAAGTGTGACTTATTCAAGCCCATATTATTCATCTGTGTAATATACTGGACAATAGAGTCTGATTGGGGTATGCTGACTTGCTGAGACACTGGCAGTGTTTTAGGTCGGGAACTAAGATTTTCACATGAATCTGTCTTTGCCATTAAGCAACTAGAAGTTGAAGGTTCGATTTTCACTGGAATATTGTCGAAGGAACATGAAGTCCTACTATTTTCAAATTGACATGACTTGAAAGAATTTTCCTCTCGTTTGATGAGCACTACATCAGTTTCTCTCGAGTTATTCGAATTCACCATGTTCATACTGTCTTTGAGATCTTCCCATATCGAATCATCCACTCGCCGACTTTGTTCTTGTAGGTCAGTAAAGTTGCTCGGGACTATAGTACTGGTGTCCATGACAGTTTCTGTCAAGTCAAAAACTCGCACGTCGGATTTCAGTTTTGCTGGGGACTTCAGTAGCCCTAACTTTTTAAGGTTTGACTCGGAAAAGAAATCTTCTGACGTGGTCTCCTCGCCCTCCCTGGAGTCGCGCCTTGTCATCTCGGGCTGCCGGTGAATTAAGCCAGTCCTCAGGTGCCCATACTCAACATGTGCATTTCTGGATAAATGATTTATCCTTTGTTTGGCACTCGTCAGTTCCGGAGAATTTTTGTCATCTTGAAAAAACTCATCGACGAGAGAAGAGCTTTCCCGACGATTTTTCTTGGCTCCTAGAAGTTCACTTGGTGAAAGGTACTTTTCGAAGTCATTTCCTACCTGCAAAAAGTATATACAACTCAATAACCTTTATTTATTTATTTCATTTATCCATTCTATTTCATTTCATTTTTATCATCTTTTTTTTTAGTCTAAGGGGAAATTATTGCGGAATATCCCATTGGGTTTTTCCACATTCCTATCCTCCTATTCATGCTGAAACGCGCACTATATTAATTGACATTTGTTCCTAGTAGCGCTCGCTTCGTCGGAATGTTTGGCGATGGTAATACAAACAACATACGTATCGATTACTGAACAGTAATACATCCATGGGAAGAAAACACCTACGCATATTCTAGTCGATTTTATGAATGAAGTAATTTAAAGTTCATATCGGGCATTGTCAATACATATCTACCAATCACAAGTTTTGTATCGTCGAGGTTTCGGTAGCTTCTATAACATGAATGGATACGTTTATAGAGAAGTCTACATTTAATGTTTGCGCCTTATTGACTTTTAAAATGTTTATCGATTACTAGACCCAGACAAAATGAATATATCCCGCAAGCTTGCTTTTATCATGGTCTTTTTACCTGTGTATAGATTTACCTGTATATAGATTTACCTGTTTATATAGATTCACCTGTACTTTGGTACTCGTTTCATAACAGGCCCGCAAATTATCGTTTCTACTTACAACATTGTGACTGAGCAGACATAATTTCCTGACTTTCCCCCGAGCAACATTGTCCCTTTTCTACTTTATTATTGAATACATTATATAGATATTATCCAGACTTATACAGCGGGACGAGATATACGGTCACATGACTATGACCGGCCTCGTACGTGTGATACTCGACCGACATTTCACAATCCATGTCTTATCAGGAAAAACCCCAATCTGTCCCTATGACCAAAGTCAGGGCTTTAAAAACATGAATGAAGATAACATATGATTTTGTACGACTGAGTCTTTGCATTAATCAAACCTAAACCAAATAGATTTTTTTATCAAAACATTCGGAGTTAAAAAAAAAGCATCATGTTAAAAATTAATCTCCATTTAGCACTTATCAAGGTTTAAACTTACATTCCACTGCTGCGAGAGAACGACGTCGTTTGGAGGAAGGAAACAATCGTCTTGGTCGGGAACGATTTGGTCATCAAAGAACTCAACCGAATTTTCATCTATCATAAATTCCGTGGTAGCCATCGAAGTGACCACTGGCAAAGTTCTAGCAAATCCGATGTACACTGTAGAAACAATCACAAAAGAATGAAATGTCTGTCACCGATGTAACTTCTCATATACAGGTGGTCTTAATGTGAATAGCTTGCACTCGACGTGACGGATCGATCGTCTAGCTCGAAGTATGAATGAAATTATCTGAGGATCATTAGGATTTCAATACACGTCTATTTTATATCCACCAATCAAAACGCTCATACTGTGGAAGAGGCGGAGTCGACCTTCAACTTGTTTATCATTTATTGCGCGACTTGGCTTTCATCCAGAGATCGATATTAAGTTATTTATGAAAATATAATTCCGAAGCGTATTATTTCCTCTAATTTGATGATGAAATAGTAAAATAAAATTCTTCATTTCTTCATGTATTTTAATACCTTCTCGGATTAATAAAACAGAATGTGCTAGAAAGTTTCATTCATGATACGACTGTGACGTCATTTTAGATGAAAGGTCAAGAGTGTTTGTTTTTTGTTATAGTCTGTTTCCATAAGGTCATGTCCCCTCTGTAGACGGGACGTCCAGATTTCATTAGCAATCCAGGAAATCCTCATTACGACCACATGATTGACCCGTAGTCTGATGTGTATTTTTTATTTATTGAAAGCTGCTCCTGTTCAGTCTGTCAATCGTCTCTATTAAAACTTGTTTTTAAGCAGTCATTTTAAGTAGTTTTATAACAATTTGTGTATCAATGCAAAAGACAATAGAATCAAAGCCTTAAATGCAAAATATTATCCATGATGTTATATTATATATATCCTGAGTAACATATAAAAGGCTGCTGACTGTGAGGAGATATGTTAACTATGATACGGTCTTAATCATATCTACATGACAGATACATCAAATAAGAGAATGACCTAGCACAGAGATGTACATAAAAGTCAAGTCGTATAATATTATACTTCTGTCATTTGATAACTTTTGATTTTTCTGATTAAATCAAAAGTTATCAAATGACACTTCGTATATTAACTATAATAGATATTTTATATGGTTTAAACAATATCTATTTATTACATACAAAATCAATCAACAATTAGGGACTATCAGGATTTGGCAACAAGATGAGGATCTTATGTTATTAAGCCATCTCCTGGACGACATATATGTGTCCTATGCATGTTTTAATTTCCCAAATTACAAATATGTCATAGGAGAAATCTATCGATTTATTTATTTACCTTTTTATACATTTATTTACTTGTTTACCATCCCCACGAAATTATCTTTTAATTCAATTGATTATTCATATATAAATTTGTTTATGCATATAACTTGTAAGTATGTATGAGTTAAATCTGTGTGTATGTGTGTATATGCATATGTACATATATACATGTATGTATATATAATTTTTACCCAGTTAACTTTTTCACTGTCTTTCACTACCATTTCTTTACAGTCACAAAAGGTTTAAACATAAAACATATCCCAGCTAAATCTTTTGTTTTGTCCGATATGTCATAAGACAAATTGATGGGATGTTGTATCAAGCAACGTGTAGGTTTAGGTCTATGGTTGAGAGATTGAAAATGAGAGGATGTTATAGATGGGAATAAAATTGTCTACTATGTATCAGATGCAATACTAGATGAATTTCATATGATAGTGTTGTATTCAAAATCTGTTGCTACTTTTGGTGAAATTATGCACTTGTAGAAATGTCTACTCGTTTTCGTTAAAATCCTAGGGCTTTCGACTCGTTTGCCCCCCCCCCCCTTTCAATTACACCAATATAATCCCTGTTGGGTAATTGAAGGGGGGACCAACGAGCCCAAAGCCCTGTGGCTAGAATCATGTAGAGGGAATCCCTTCAGGATGACATCAATGTTTATCAGGTGGGGTATCAGTTGGATTGCTTCCACTCGCATACGCGCATCATACTATAGTTTATACATTCAAAGCTGAAATGTTTTGCAGTTTCTGGCTTGCCACATGATTTTTTAAAAGATCTGCATTCAGAGCGCTACATCCCAATGTCATATACAGTAAAATTACTGCGCAGTATTCATCACAGTGATCATTATTCTAACTGGTGATTTCATTCTGCCTGTATCTGTTATGTGTATGTCAGGGAGTATTTAGACCGAATACTAAGCCTTGCTTATTCACCTAGAGATCGACAACCTATGGACATAAAACATATTATACAAATACACAATTATATATCAGTAGGCCCGTCGGAATGGGGTTTATATTGCGGTGGGGTGGGTGGGCTACAGAAAATCTACATTTACACTATATACAGACGTTTCATGTGTTTAATAATGCACGGTTATATTATATAGGACGAGAGGGGGCTGCAGTCCCCCACCCAAAAAAAAAAAAAGCTTACAACATGTCTGTACAAAAACACAATGTTTATTAGAAGAAAATATAACATTTTAAAAAAATCATATGAGAAATTTACTATGACAGTGGCGTAGCTAGGCGAAAATTAAGTGGATGCTTCTCTGGATACAGGGGGTCTGGGGGCTGCAATGTGGCCCCCAGCAGGCCCATGGAGTGTTCTGGCGGAATCCTAGGGTACGAAGCGCCTGGAAACTCAGCAAAAATGGCAATTTTAGTGTTTTTAAATCCATGACCCGGTGAAGAACTTGGGTGGAAAATATTTAGCCTCATTTTCCAGTCACACTTGTACATATTGTGGGTTTTATTACATTTATATTGCAAGATTCAGTGAAGTCGAGCTAGGCAAAATTGCAGTCTGAGTTCAACTTGTTTAAAACACTGGTCTATTTTGCATAGGGGAAATATACTTTAAAACTGTGATGAGTTAAAACATTGATTCATCCTGTATTGCTGATCGGATAGCGGATACTCTCTCTCTCTCTCTCTCTCTCTCTCTCTCTCTCTCTTTATTTTCTTGATTTTTCCCTGAAAAAAATGTGGATGCTTTAGCATACAAGCATACATGGAAGCTACGCCACTGTATGATGAAAGCGTTCTTTAGATACTTATCTCAAATATTCAACTGAAGGTAAATTTCATCTTTTTTTTCAGATAATCAACATATATTCTAAATTGGATGGAAAATATGGTGATGGTCGAATTGCGAACATGTAGAATACAACAGCAAATCAAACTTAAATAGAAATGCTTCTGGTGAAGACGTTTTGGTTAGCCACGCTGGTGAAAGTTTGAGCACACGTCTAGAGCGACATTTATTCCATGACACTTCACATTAATGGTTTTAGGGAACATCGCTTCATATTGTTTCTTGGTATAACTTGCAGCTTATAGATAATCCGTAATCAATAATGCAATTTGATCGCTCGACCTTCGTCTGAGCATGACATTCGTCACTTGTTTTGTATCATTGATGTTGATCGATTGAGTCTTGGCCCGTACGAATCCGGGCAGCCCGCCCCATTTGCTTTTTTTTCTTTTCTTTTATTGTTTTTTTTTTTTTTTTTTGGGGGGGGGGTGATTTTTTGGATTGTTTTTTTTGGGGGGGGGGGGGTTTTTTTCTTTCTTTTTTTTTTTTTCTTTTTTTTTTTGAAGGGGGAGGGTGGCCGGTCATGGACCTATTTTTACCACGTTACGAAATGAAACGAAATCCAGGGGTTGGTCCCCATTTTTGAAATGGTTCATACAGCCGTGAAGTCGTACTTGCTCCATCATGAACAGTATTTTATCTGGATAGCATCAAGGAACAGTACAGTACAGACTTGGTTGATACTGCTGAGATTGCTTTATATTTAGGTTCGGATATACCATTTACTTTCAGCGACTTTTTCTCTCATCACATCCGTGCCATTATTATTACATTGTACTTTGTACATTGCTCGATTCCCGGGTTGCGCCACTATGTTTCAAAGGTTGGTTACCTCCTGCTTCCATGTCACGATACAATTGGAAAAAATGTTGAAAGCGACGTAAACACCAATCAACCAACCTCATACATGTATATAAGCTACATGTTTGTTTAAATAAATTTTGTGTTAATAACCCAAAGAAAGATAACTCTTATTTCATAAGTTAATACCCTAGCCGTCTCACACAGATCTATGTAACGCGATATGTTTATCTGAGGTGACGGGATTATAACGGCGTATCCCCAGTATTATCAATATGAACGTCGCCTACTACATATACAAGAAATCACCGCTTAGGACTATCAATACAAGCCGCCTTAAGCGCCTCGAGATCCGCCAGACTAAAACTGCGCGGTGTGTTTACATATGGACGACTCACGCCATGGACTATACGAATAAATAAACGGCTAGGCGCGACGTCTATACGCATTCATTTCATCTATACCTTTTATGCCGTAGACACATTATATATTCACATTATATACACGTTCTGATAATTACTTATTTCAGTGAGAATGAGCGAAGGGTACCCGGTATGTACAAACATGTACTATGCTGTGCACGTAAACGTACCGTATCGCATTATATGATATCATACATATACTTCGTAACTTCACTTACACATATAGTAAATGTTATATGTCTCTCATTTACGAATAACGACATTTACTAATGCAATACGACTGCTGATATTTATCTTTTAAAAATGTCATGTACAAAGTTTCACTGTTGACACTCCAATGGTGCCAGAGATATTAACAACCGAATAAGCTTCATTGACGCCAGAGCGGTATGAATATTAATGAATATATATATATACATATATATATATATATATATATATATATATATATATATATATATATATATATATATATATATATATATATATATATATATATATTCCTCTTAATGGGCCCCTAAATTAAAATCGTCGTTGTCTGTGGTATTTATCATTGTTACTCACGTGGACAGGCCATAATATGGAATGAAAACCAAGAGCCAATATCTCTTTAACCTGTATACATGAATTAATCAGAAATGCTGATGTTTTACTCGTCCCATTTCTCACACATACTTTTAAGTCTTACATTGCAGAAATCCTGTTACATGTACTTCGTGGTGGGTTTTAAGAGCATGCTCTGATTTCAGGGATTTCCTTCCGTCGATCTTTCTATGTAATCTCCATTAAATACCTTTGCTTTTGCCATTTCATGCTCACGGGCTGTATTAGTTCTCTTCGCAATCAGTAAAAGTACGTTTTCTCTCTCGCCTTTTCGATGGAAATTTCTGACATTTTGTTTATGTTAGTTTGCGCATGCGCCAGTGGGATGACTTTCTGTATCTGGAAATTTAAAACTGCGCATTCAAAATTTCTTAGTGTATCCGTTTATTACGCCAGATTGAGAGGGATTTAGTACAAAACTAGGGTATTTACGTATTCTAGAGAAATTCTGTTACCCGAGAACTATACAGGTTTCCGCATTTGGGGTTTTTTCTTTAAAAATATTATCTATCATCGCAGAATGACACTGGTTCTTTAATGTATTGCACTCAAATTCAATATCGTTACAATTACAACAACAACAATAAAATAAACAAAAACCAAACAAACAAACAAAATCCCCCAAAAGTATACACCGATTTCTGGCGACTTGTTGATATCTATCACGTTCTATAGATAGATATTGTATTGATAATCTCGATTTTGCAATGAGCTTTTGAAAATAACGTTTATCAGGTTTGCTAAGGTAATATTGGAGAAAATAATTATATATAAGATCAAGGGCGGATCCAGCAGGGGGGGGGGGGGGGCAGGGGGTCCGAACCCCCGCCCCCTGAAATTTTCATGGAATGAGGTTATTGATATTACCAATTTGTTACATTTTAATTGATTTTTAATCATCCATTTATCAATAATTTTGTCGGTTGTCTGTTTTATAAGGAAAATCTTATTTATATTTTGTCGCTTTAAGAACATGTCAATCGAAGATGGCGCCACTAGTATAAGGAAAATCTTGTTTGTATCTTGTCGCTTTAAAGAACATGTAAATCGAAGATGGCGCCACTAGTAGCATATATTAAAAAATGATACATTAAAGCTACATTGCCAGTTTAGGCTCCAAGGTTATTGAATCTCTTGCTGTGTATGTATCAGATATATGCTGAGAAAAATCCAAACATTTAATAATGAAAAGAACTCAAAAAGATGAGAAATCTAGTATAAAAATGAAAAATATTTATAAAAGAATAAAAAAAGTGGCGCCATCTTCATTATTAATTTCTATCATTGTCGCTTTAATCGTAAAACTCTTTTGACATGTGCATGCGTGCGATGTAAATTGGCGAAAAGAAAAACAAAACAATAAGTGATACTAAGCGTTGGGAATCGGTCAAATCGATTTTTTTAAAGCAGCATGTGCTGGATGGAATTCTTTTCGATTTCATGTCATCATTAGGGAAAAAACATTCAACAAAGATGATGTTCCGTGCACTGATGTCAAACTTGGCCACTTGAGCCAACCAGTGCATGAAAATAAGATCTCAAGGTCATTATTTCCAAATGACATTCCATATGAAAATCTTGTACCTGTAGAGTAGTAGGCGATGGCAATTTCAACTGCTTTTTTTAGGTCGATTTCGAATTTATTATTTGAGGATAGGAACATTGAATGCCGCTACCAGTTCAAGTATTGATATAAAATATGCAATGTATGCATTTAAAACATTTAGGCAAATCGAATCAAAAGAACGTATTGTATGTTAACAATAACTATAACGTATTGTATGTTAACAATAACTATAACGTATTGTATGTTAACAATAACTATAACGTATTGTATGTCAACAATAACTATAACGTATTGTATGTTAACAATAACTATAACCTATTGTATGTCAACAATAACTATAACGTATTGTATGTTAACAATAACTATAACGTATTGTATGTTAACAATAACTATAACGTATTGTATGTTACATCGTAAATACATTGTATATCACAAAACAATTAATTCGGGATCTGAAAGCAAGCGAGACACCGCTTATTTAAATTGTTTTCCAATTTCTAAGTTCTTGCACAGAAAAGTACAGCCAGCAGAATATATGTAGTTAGAGCTACATGTATGTAATGTACCACTGAGACAAGTAATATATATATATATATATATATATATATATATATATATATATATATATATATATATATATATATATATATATATATATATATATATATATATATATATATATATATATATATATATATATAAAGCACAAATAGAATCAGTGAAACACCTGGGAGCACTATGGACCTTGGATCTCCGAAGAAATACCTGTAGAAAATAAAGACAAATTAGACAAACATATAAAGCACAAAGACACTACAGTTAACAAGGCACCCTATATTTCACTTATATTCGTTCCCCGTCTGGGACTCGAACCCACGACCTATGGTACCGAATCACCTAGCTGTCATGGCTATGATTGGCTATTAAAGCTCCATTTTAGTGGAGCTCGGGTAGCTCAGTCGGTTAGAGGGTCGGATGCATGACAGCTAGGTGATTCGGTACCATAGGTCGTGGGTTCGAGTCCCAGACGGGGAACGAATATAAGTGAAATATAGGGTGCCTTGTTAACTGTAGTGTCTTTGTGCTTTATATGTTTGTCTAATTTGTCTTTATTTTCTACAGGTATTTCTTCGGAGATCCAAGGTCCATAGTGCTCCCAGGTGTTTCACTGATTCTATTTGTGCTTTATATGTTTATTTCTCTTTCAGTGATGTATCCTCTCAGAGGATCCGCCTGCGTTTACGTCGGGTAAATTCCTTCACTTTCCGCGGCCGTGTTGTCATGCATGCGATTAGCTAATGATTGGCTATTAAAGCTCCATTTTAGTGGAGCTCGGGTAGCTCAGTCGGTTAGAGGGTCGGATGCATGACAGCTAGGTGATTCGGTACCATAGGTCGTGGGTTCGAGTCCCAGACGGGGAACGAATATAAGTGAAATATAGGGTGCCTTGTTAACTGTAGTGTCTTTGTGCTTTATATATATATATATATATATATATATATATATATATATATATATATAAAATTAGATATTAGGAGTTGATAGTGACAATTACATCTACGTGTATGTACAAGAATATTGGTATCATGGAGGAACAGCAGTAAGGTAGAATAGGATCTAAGGAAAAATACGACTTGCTTGAGTGAGCTACAGTTGGTTAGGTGATAAGTGGGGCTTGAGTGAGATACAGTTGGTTAGGAGATTAGTGGTGCTTGAGTGAGCTAAAGTTGGTTAGGAAATAAATGGTGGTTGAGTGAAATACAGTTGGTTAGGAGATAAGTGGTGGATCAGTGAGTTACAGTTGGTTAGGAAGTTAGTGGTGCTTGAGTGAGTTACAATTGGTTAGGAGATAAATTGTGGTTGAGTGAGCTACAGTTGGTTAGGAGATAAATGGTGGTTGAGTGAGCTACAGTTGGTTAGGAGATTAGTGCTGGTTGAGTGAGATACAGTTGGTTAGGAGATTAGTGGTGGTTGAGTGAGCTACAGTTGGTTAGGAGATTAGTGGTGCTTCAGTGAGCTACAGTTGGTTAGGAGATAAGTGGTGGTTGAGTGAGATACAGTTGGTTAGGAGATTAGTGGTGGTTGAGTGAGATACAGTTGGTTAGGAGATTAGTGGTGGTTGAGTGAGATACAGTTGGTTAGCAGATAAGTGGTGTTGAGCTACAGTTGGTTAGGAGATTAGTGGTGCTTTAGTGAGATACAGTTGGTTAGGAGATTAGTGGTGGTTGAGTGAGATACAGTTGGTTAGCAGATAAGTGGTGTTGAGCTACAGTTGGTTAGGAGATTAGTGGTGCTTTAGTGAGATACAGTTGGTTAGGAGATTAGTGGTGGTTGAGTGAGATACAGTTGGTTAGCAGATAAGTGGTGTTGAGCTACAGTTGGTTAGGAGATTAGTGGTGCTTTAGTGAGATACAGTTCGTTAGGAGAATTGGTGTTTGAGTGAGCTACAGTTGGTTAGGAGATAAATGGTGCTGGATTGAGCTACAGTTGGTTAGGAAATTAGTGGTGGTTGAGTGAGATACAGTTGGTTAGAAGCTAAGTGATGGCTGAGTGAACTACAGTTGGTTAGGAGATTAGTGGTGGTTGAGTGAGATACAGTTGGTTAGGAGATAAGTGGTGGATCAGTGAGATACAGTTGGTTAGGAGATTAGTGGTGGTTGAGTGAGCTACAGTTGGTTAGGAGATAAGTGGGGCTTGAGTGAGATACAGTTGGTTAGGAGATTAGTGGTTGGTTGAGTGAGCTACAGTCGGATAGGAGATAAGTGGTGCTTGAGTGAGCTGAAGTTGGTTAGGAGATAAGTGGTTGGTTGAGTGAGCTACAGTTGGTTAGGAGATAAGTGGTTGGTTGAGTGAGCTACAGTCGGATAGGAGATAAGTGGTGCTTGAGTGAGCTGAAGTTGGTTAGGAGATAAGTGGTTGGTTGAGTGAGCTACAGTTGGTTAGGAGATCAGTGGTGCTTGAGTGAGCTACAGTTGGTTAGGTGATAAGTGGGGCTTGAGTGAGATACAGTTGGTTAGGAGATCAGTGGGGCATGAGTGAGCTACAGTTAGTTAGGAGAAAACGAGGGCTGATTGATAAGTTGTGAGCCTCATATTGAAGGATTTGAATTTTGTCGGACATGTTGCATTATTTTTTAACACAATCCCCTTCAGTATCTGTACACTTTTGCTGTTACTTTTGCTGTTATTTGGCCCCTGGGCTAAAATGATGGACCTATGTTTCATCCATAGTGACAAATCTCTTTAGAAAGTTGGAATCATAGAAAATGTAACTTGTGTCATGAAAATATAAGTGATTAATATTTATAATATTTATAATACTTTTCGTTGAAATTATCTTAGAGAGATCAGAATTGTTTATATTCCAAAACCATTTTATAACAAACAAGTCAAAGATGTCAGACCCCGTATGAAACTTGGGCCTGAATTCTTCATAAAGAGAGAATCGACGGGAAAAGAGCAGAATGGAAAATGTGTTACTCATCATCAGCTTTGTTATTCACATGTTTACATTTACAATATAATGCTTTTATCATGAAATCCTGAAGCAATACAAAAGTTGTAAACCCTATAATTCGATATAATTTCAAAATTAGGGCATGTAAAACAAAAACTGTATTTTTCTCGTATGGCTGAAGTTATAAAGTTTGCAATAACAACATTTTTTGTTGCTTCAAGCCCTCGAAGATATCAAAATAAAAAGAAAATATTTCGTAAATGAAGCGCGCGGGTATTCCATAAATATAACTATAACCTGACTTTGCGCATGCGCAGTTTAATCAAAACAAGTAAGATGAAGGGAGGCTCCAGAAGAAAACACTTTCAGTAAATACTAACTTTAGCAGACTTGAATGCAGAATTTTTCAAGTTACTCGTCAAGTGTATTTACCTTGCCCTCCATGTTGCGGATTCCGAATTAGATCACGTGATAACCGGAATATCCCTTCTCATTGAATATGCATAAGTAGGTTGTAACATTCTGTTTACAAACATCGCGTTTTAGAGAGCCATATCTCACTAAATACGACAAATTTAATCACAGCATTTGCAAGAACCCTTTGTTAATATGTTTATATATATAATCAATACAATTCAGAATAAGTATACCTATAATATGCTCTGTACTAGCGAGCATAGGGTATACAGCTTAAACGGATTCTTCCTCTCAATGCCCTCCTGTCTTACCTATAATATGCTCTGTACTAGCGAGCATAGGGTATACAGCTGTAACGGATTCTTCCTCTCAATGCCCTCCTGTCTTACCTATAATATGCTCTGTACTAGCGAGCGTAGGGTATACAGCTTTAACGGATTCTTCCTCTCGATGCCCTCCTGTCTTTCCTATAATATGCTCTGTACTAGCGAGCATAGGGTATACAGCTTTAACGGATTCTTCCTCTCGATGCCCTCCTGTCTTACCTATAATATGCTCTGTACTAGCGAGCATAGGGTATACAGCTTTAACGGATTCTTCCTCTCAATGCCCTCCTGTCTTACCTATAATATGCTCTGTACTAGCGAGCATAGGGTATACAGCTTTAACGGATTCTTCCTCTCAATGCCCTCCTGTCTTACCTATAATATGCTCCGTACTAGCGAGCATAGGGTACACAGCTTTAACGGATTCTTCCTCTCAATGCCCTCCTGTCTTACCTATAATATGCTCCGTACTAGCGAGCATAGGGTATACAGCTTTAACGGATTCTTCCTCTCGATGCCCTCCTGTCTTACCTATAATATGCTCCGTACTAGCGAGCATAGGGTATACAGCTTTAACGGATTCTTCCTCTCGATGCCCTCCTGTCTTACCTATAATATGCTCTGTACTAGCGAGCATAGGGTATACAGCTTTAACGGATTCTTCCTCTCAATGCCCTCCTGTCTTACCTATAATATGCTCCGTACTAGCGAGCATAGGGTATACAGCTTTAACGGATTCTTCCTCTCAATGCCCTCCTGTCTTACCTATAATATGCTCTGTACTAGCGAGCATAGGGTACACAGCTTTAACGGATTCTTCCTCTCAATGCCCTCCTGTCTTACTGATTCAGATTGGAATATACCATAATCTGAAAACAGCAATTGTGGAAAAATTCGGCCAAAGAATGTTAAAAATATTACTTGCTATCAACCATTTATAAATAGATAAATAAGTAAATAAGTAAATAAATAAAAGATAAATAACACTAAATCAACTATAAGAGAAGTTTATGTAGATGATGGACATAGGACAACATTTACAGTTATCACTTCTCAATTATATGTACATTGTAATGGCATGATATTGCACATATATTTTCTATACCGCACTTCTGAGAAATCAAGACACTTGAAAACTCTTTATTTCAAATCAGTGAAAAATATGATAGGTTAACACAGAGTTTCCATTATATTATTGTTTTAGTTTTTATTGAAGAATAATTGTACATCATCGTAATTTTTAAACTTCACGCCCTAGAAATGAACATAATTATACTTAAGTAAAAGACAAAACATGCTGTTCATTTCCAAGCCAGTGCATGCATGTGTACATTTCACCACTTGGGTATTTTAAGTCCCTCATTGATATATACGCTCATATTCAAATAACATGATGTTATCAAATGAAATCCAACAAAATGAACATCACGACTATTTTTATGATGGTCACTTACACGAGTGTCTCTTGTGTTTTATGATGGTCACTTACACGGATGTCTCTTGTGTTTTATGATGGTCACTTACACGGGTGTCTCTAGTGTTTTATGATGGTCACTTACACGGGTGTCTCTTGTGTTTTATGAGGGTCACTTACACGGATGTCTCTTGTGTTTTATGATGGTCACTTACACGGGTGTCTCTTGTGTTTTATGATGGTCACTTACAAGGGTGTCTATTGTGTTTTATGATGGTCACTTACACGGGTGTCTCTTGTGTTTTATGATGGTCGCTTATACGGGTGTCTCTTGTGTTTGTAACTGTGCGTTGTCATGTATTGTGTTTTGTTCAAATGTAATATTCCTCTCCTTTTACCCCCTGTAACACAGAAAATCCCTTCATGCGAACGCATTCAAATCCTATATTTCAAACTGAATATTCTTATTCTTTCTTAAAATAATTCCTGTTCCTGTCTTGGCTAGATATTTCGAAATACAAAATAGTGATATATCTAATGCATGTATCAAGGACTGAATATTGAATTTTTACATTATATTCGATCTATAAAACAAAAGGGAAATTTAAAATGACACCATTATTTATGGTTCTACCTAAAAGAAAGTATAAAGAAATCTGACTCAGCCGTATGACAAAAGCCATCACACACAAAAAGCAAAGAATAAAGACACAGAAAGACATCACAAAAAATTAGTTGTAATGCAATTGAGGCACCGACTTAGGACGGTCAATTGAAATAACGCTAGTTACTCAATTGGTTTAGTTAACTAGTTTACGGACCCAAATTCCCACTTACTACAACGACAGGACAATTAAATTTTACAAAATATGTAAATTATACTCCATATACATAGATCAAAGACCAACAGGCTACCCAATTAGAGAAGAAGTCTTTAGCATGCACACAAGAAAAATATAATGGATCTAAAATATAAAAGTGACGTCAATTTGAGCCTACTGCGCTCTGCTCTTTTGAAAGCGCGCTAAGGTCCTTGTTCCCGACTAGCAGTCAGGCTCAGGATATAATCTCCTCTGTGGTGGTAAGACAAGGCCGTTATAGAGTGCTCTTCCGTTTACCTAATACTATTTATTCCAAAAAGTCTCCGGGGCATAGCTATCACTGTTTGATTCAACGTTTTATGTCACTTCAAGTCGGTTTACAAGTTTTACAAACTAAACTCGAGTATGCAGAATTTCTAGGAAAATAACTCACATAGAATACCTAAGAAACTAACTCATACAGAATTCATAGGAAATAACACCTAAAAATTCCTATGAAACTAACTCCTGCAGAATTCCTAGGAAACTAACTCCAACAAAATTCACAGGAAACTAACTCCTACAGAGTTCCTAGGAAACTAACTCACATACAATACCCAGGAAACCAACTCCTACAAAATCCCTTGGAAACTAACTCCTACAGAATACATAGAAAACTGACACCTACAGAACTCCTGGGAAACCAAATCATACAGAATTCCTAGAAAACTAACGCCTACAAAATTCCTATGAAACTAACTGCTACAGAATTCCTAAGAAACGAACTCCGACAGAATTCCTACTGTTCGCGCCACTCACTTTGGAAACTGGAAAATCATCTTTAGAATAATTTCAAAAAGGCAAAACCATTCGATAGATCTTGTTTAGTCGTAACTTTTGGTGTATGCTATATGTTTGTATGAAGAAGCGTTCATATTTTATAGAAAAAATCAACTTTAGATAGGGTGATTTCCATGTTAAATTTTGACGTGACGTCGCCAAGTTTCCCATAGACTCAATGTTAAACATCGGCGACGTCACGTCAAAATTAACATAGAAAACGCCCTATCTAAAATGATTTTTCCCTATAAAATACGAATGCTTCTTCGTAGAAACATATGACATACACCAAAAGTTACGACTAAACAAGATCTGTCGACTGATATTAGTTTTGTAAATCTAATTTAAAGATAAGTAAGTGAAAATCCAGATTTTTCGGTTTACAAAAGGAGTGGCGTGGACAGTAGGAAACTAATTCCTACAGAATTCCAAGGAAACTAACTCCTACAGAATTCCTAGGAAAGTAACTCCTAGAGAATACCTGGGAAACTAACTCCTACAGAATACATGGGAAACTAACTCTTATAGAATTCCTTGGAAACTAACTCCTACATAATTCCTAGGAAACTAACTCCTACAGAATTCCTAGAAAACTAATTTCTATAGAATTCCTAACAAACTAACTGCTACAGAATACTTAGGAAACTAACTCCTACAGAATACCTAAGAAACTAACTCCTACAGAATTCCTAGGAAACTAACTCCTATAGAATACCTAAGAAACTCACTCCTACAGAATTCCTATAAGACTAACGCCTTACGAATTCATGAGAAACTCACTCATACAGAAAATTTAGGTAACTAACTGCTACAGTATACCCAGGAAACCAACTCCTACAGAATTCCGGGGAAACTCATATAGTGATGTTTTCGTAAAATGCTGTTCATCTGGTCGCAGAATAGGGGAATTGAAGAACTTGCATTTCAATGAACATGAAAAGTTGACAGTATCAAAGATATCATTTCCATACTCTGATTTCAATTTGTGATCACATATTATATTGACGTCAGTAAGCTGGGATTTTATATTCAGATGTGAAAATGATACAAAAAGAAATGTTATAGATTCCGCAGGGTAGATATATCATCATAAATTTTCACATATGAATAATATTTTTTAACAGACAATGAAATAGAGGAGGGAAAGCAGCCACGAAATATAATATCGATATAATCGTAACAAGAGTATGACGCTAGAACATATGATATAATGCAGTTATTGTATAACGAGTTGAAAAGATGTAATTTGGTTGGAAAGATGATGTAAAGAAACATGATCTCTATCCCGAATTACCCAATCTGGTATGAGGCAAAGAACAGCTGTCAAGTGATATTAATTTCAGGGTTTGCCAGAGACATTTGGTCATCACGTTTATAGACATATGTTGAAATAGGTATTCAAAGGGCTGCCAGTAATATGTTGGTATTCCATAAGACGACATAATTATGATAAAGTTACAACAAACAGAACTAAATTTACTATATAAAGACAAACCTTTATAAATTGCGTTTGAAAATTAATTTCATTTAAAAATGTGTATACTGGTACATTTTCTTAAATCAGCAGGTATTCGTGTATATGTGTATATATAACTTTTCTAGAATATGTATATTATATTATTGACAAATTAATGTACACAATAAAAGAAATATGGAATGCTATTTGTGTCAGAATGGAATAAATATAAATTAGTTGACTCTTTTTCTTTACTATGTGCATTAATAACAGCTACCAGCTCTCTGTTTTTTCCAGTTATATATATGTTTTATAAGTGAATATTTTTTTTTATCTGTGTACCTTTTTGATAATGACATACTCCTTCACCTATACGGAGGAGAATGGATACAAATGCTATGTCCTCATCGAATATGAAATTAAAGACACGACGAAATCCGTCCACTTCGTATATAGACATTTTACTGAAGACCATAGAGTTTCTGTTTTGTTAATCGTCAGTGGGCGGGTAGGTTTTGTTAATCGTTGGTTGGTTGGTTGGTTGATTAGTGTTTTACGTCGCTTTCAACAATATTTCAGTTATATCGTGACATGGAAGCAGGAGGTTACCAACCTCTTAAACATAGTGGCGCAACCCGGGAATCGAACCCGGATCGTCGGCGCCGCAAGCCAAGCGCTTAACCACTACACCACGCCTGCCCCCTTTTGTTAATCGTCAGTGGGCGGGTAGTTTTCGTAGTCAGGATTGACAAAAAGCAAACAACGCATCCTGCCCAAACGGATTCTATAATGCATGTAGATTGAACTAATTAATAATGAGTTCAGATTGTTTTAATGTTAACAATCAAGGATATGTTTTAAATATATGTTTCAGTGAGCAGACAGTCTTATGGTTCTAGTCTTGTGAACAATTCACTTACATGTATGTATAATTGGACAAGTATTTTCATAGTTCTGTAATGAAAAAATTAATAAAAGCAATATATATATACAAATACATTTGATATGAGTAGATGATTTCATGGTTCGGTGCAGTGTGAACAGTCCAAAATATGTTTTAAATATCAACTGAAGTAATATTGAAACTGTGACTGTTCTTGTCTAGTTATTTAATTTTTTTTTTTTTTTTTTTTGTTACCAAGAAGGTAATATCTCTTTTATTTCATGTTTTGCTGAAGAAAGCACGCATCGTTTATACATTTACAGTGATAAAATATAGATTTACTGTGTATTATGTATCATTTATTATATGTAAATAAATCAGAAATTCTGGGGTTTTTTCCTGATGGGTAGGTAGGTTTTGGAAATCTAAACCGACGTTTAAAAATACATAAATAAATAAATAAATAAGAAATAACGAGTGTGACCTAATATTGGTTCCATTGACAGACTAACAAGCTTTCTCCATTGACAGACTAACAAGCTTTCTCCATTGACAGACTAACAAGCTTTCTCCATTGACAGACTAACAAGCTTTCTCCAATGACAGACTAACAAGCTTTCTTCATTGACAGACTAACAAGCTTTCTCCATTGACAGACTAACAAGCTTTCTCCATTGACAGACTAACAAGCTTTCTCCATTGACAGACTAACAAGCTTTCTCCATTGACAGACTAACAAGCTTTCTCCATTGACAGACTAACAAGCTTTCTCCACTGACAGACTAACAAGCTTTCTCCACTGACAGACTAACAAGCTTTCTCCATTGACAGACTAACAAGCTTTCTCCATTGACAGACTAACAAGCTTTCTCCAACCATGAACTTTCATCGTTATGCTTTATAATGTATTGTATTGTTTATTAACCGTACGCATTTCTGCACACACACACACACACACACACACACACACACACACACACACACACACACACACACACACACACACACATTTATTTATATATTTATTATTCATATATAACAACAGTAATATACTATAAATCAGACATAGTCAGAGAGTGAGATAATAGTTGATAATGAAGATTTAGCTTATACAATGGTTGGTTGGTTGGTTGGTTGGTGTTTACGTCGCTTTCAACAATATTTCAGTTATATCACATGGAAGAAGGAGGTAACCAACCTCTTAAATATAGTGGCGCAATCGGGGAATCGAATCCGGATCGTCGGCGCCTCAAGCCAAGCGCTTAACCACTACACCAAGCGATATAACTGAAATATTGTTGAAAGCGACGTAAAACACCGATCAACCAACCAACCAACATAAACGTCTCTCTAAAGGAATTTTCTTATATCAACCAGTTTCTATCATCAAATAATGTGATGACACTCTCAGTTTACAAATCAGCTTCTTATATAGTATTGGAATACGTTTCAAAAATAAGACTGTAAGGTATACTTGTCAACAAGATGTCTATAGATTGAACATTTTGAAGAAGAATGAATGTCAGAAAATAACGATTGCTTATAATGATCAAATAAACGTTGCTGGGCAATTGCAATAATATATTGTGGTTTTTCTACATTTTGGTTTGTCCATAGTTCAAACAAGCCTAAACTAGACAATAGTTGTTTTACGTTAGCGACACTATTCTTGCATTTGCAATTACTCCTTTGCAAACATTTATTACACATTGTCTCATAGCAAGCAGCTAAAATACAATTTCCTGCATCTAAAAGTTTGATCCAATAATTTGAAATATGAATTTCACGAATACATTCTAAAGGCGATCTACCAAGTTCAAAATATACTGCAGCATTTGGCCTTGATTTCTTCACACCTAGTATATTTTTACAGAAATCAAGATGAACCTTTTCGATATCGGATCCTGAGTGAAATCCCATACATCCCATCATATGCAACACTACCAACATATGTATCAAAGAGAGATAATAATGGAACAAAATTAAGATTCATATCATAACATTTTCTTTAAAGAGAAAAGTAGGCTCTTTGCATTGTTGTGATAGTTGTTTTTTACTTATATGAAAGTTGAAGGCCAAGGTAACAAAATTTATCAACAGTTTCAATTTTTTCTTTCATACAAAACCATACATCTTCAGTACGTAAAGATCCTCCATTTCTAAAAACCATATTTTTTTTTCAACATTAACACTTACATACCATTTATTTGTGTATGATTCTAATGAGTTCAATAATGACTGTAAACCGGAAGCGGTTTCTAATCAAATAGTCCGAGATTCTCTGCCCTTCCCCACTTTTCATATCGGCTGTGTGTGGGAGAGGCCTACACACAGCCGATATCAAAAGTGGGAGAAGGGCAGAGAATCTCGGACTACTGATGAAATTACCATTCCCTCATCACCTGCATGTAGTGTTTATGTCTTTAGCTCATTCAAAACACAAAAGCTTGTAGGACGTGTAATTATAGGTTATTGACTGTATATCGTGATATATTTTCGCCCGAGGTCTGTGTGTGGTACTCCTCCGCGCAAAGACCGAGGGCAAAATATATCACGATATTCAATATATATATATTTAGAATATTGACTGGTTCGATTCTGTGTTTAGTATATGGAAAACGACAGTAGGGTATATAATAAGGAGTTTACAATACGTTTGTACTCAGCAAAAAGTAATTATGACGATGATATGAAGAGTCACAGGTTCTGTCAACTTTAATGACCTTATTTGTCAATTCAAGTTTTCATTATTAAATGCGTTGACTTATTTGTTGATAGTAGCAGATGTTAAATTAATTATATTGATGATGACTATTGACTACACTTTATATAGTGATGCCTACGGGAACACGGCGGGTGTGACCGCTCAGCAGGGGGTGCTTACTCCTACATGCCACCTGATCCATCTGAATCACGTTGGGTGTGACCGTTCAGCTGGGGATGTTTACTCTTCGATGGCACCTGATCCCTCTGACTCACGACGGGTGTGACCGCTCAGCAGGGGATGCTTACTCCTACATGGCACCTAATTCCTCTGTCTCGGAGTGGATGTGACTTGTCAGCAGGGGATGCTTACTCCTACATGGCACCTGATCCTTCTGTCTCACGGCGGGTGTGACTGGTAAGCAGGGGGTGCTTACTCCTACATGGCACCTGATTCCTCTGACTCACGGCGGATGTGACCGCTCAGCAGTGGGTGCTTACTCCTATATGCCACCTGATCCCTCTGAGTCACGGCGGGTGTGACCGCTCAGCAGGGGCTGCTTACTCTTCGATGGCACCTGATCCCTCTGACTCACGGCGGGTGTGACCGCTCAGCAGGGGATGCTTACTCCTACATGGTACCTGATTCCTCTGTCTCGCGGTGGATGTGACTGGTCAGCAGGGGATGCTTACTCCTACATGGCACCTGATCCTTCTGTCTCATGGCGAGTGTGACTGCTCGTCAGGGGATGCTTACTACTACATGGCATCTGATCCCTCTGACTCACGGCAGGTGTTACCGCTCAGCAGGGGATGCTTACTCCTACATAGCACCTGATTCCTCTGTCTCGCTGTGGATGTGACTGGTCAGCAGGGGATGCTTACTCCTACATGGCACCTGATCCTTCTGTCTCACGGCGGGTGTGACTGCTCGTCATGTAATGCTTACTACTACATGGCATCTGATCCCTCTGACTCACGGTGGGTGTGACCGCTCAGCAGTGGATGCTTACTCCTACATGGCATCTGATTCCTGTTTCTCATCGCAGGTGTGACCGCGCTCAGTAGGGGATGCTTACTCCTACAAGGCACATGATCCCTCTGACTCACCGCGGATGTGACCACTCGGCAGGGGATGCTTACTCCTACATAGCATCTGATTCCTGTTTCTCACCGCAGGTGTGACCGCTCAGTAGGGGATGCTTACTCCTACATGGCACCTGATCCTTCTGTCTCACGGCGGGTGTTACTGTTCGTCAGGGGATGCTTACTCCTACATGGCATCTGATCCCTCTGTCTCACGTTGGTGTGACCACTCGGTAAGGGATTCTTACTTCTACATGGCACCTGATACCGCTGGTGTTTCTTGAGAAGTTGTATCATTCCTTTATTTCTTCATAATCTACTGCATTTCATCTATTGCGGCGCCGACGATCAGGGTTCTATTCCCGAGTTGCGTCACTATGCTTAAGAGGTCGGTAACCTCCTGTTTCCATGTCGCGATGTAACTGAAA
This sequence comes from Pteria penguin, assembly GCA_035048485.1. Taxonomy (NCBI): domain Eukaryota; kingdom Metazoa; phylum Mollusca; class Bivalvia; order Pterioida; family Pteriidae; genus Pteria; species Pteria penguin. The sequence goes on along the minus strand of CM068585.1, from coordinate 2,799,293 downwards.
AATTGTTGAAAGCAACGTAAAACATCAATCAACCAACCAACGTGGTTTCTATGTAACGTTGACTTAGGTCGTCAGATTTGAACTCCCGTGAAGCAAACTGTCCTCGGTTGATAAAGTAAACTGTTAACAACTTAAAGTGAACAAGCAAAAAAAGGGGGAAATGATAGCAGATCGACTAGTTTAAGAGCTTTACTTTCCATTTATCATGCAGGCATTGGTATACTGTAAATTGATTTGATCGGTAGGTTTGAGAGCCGTGCTTTTATCATGCAGGCATTGATATACTGTAAATTGATTTGATTGTTAGGTTTGAGAGCCGTGCTTTTCCATTTACCACGAAGCCATTAATGACACGTACTTTATGTTTATATACCGTTGCATTTATATCATGTAGGCATTTACGTACATTATTATCAAATCACAGTCAGTTGCATTGATTAGCTGGTATAACGGCTTTAATCTTCCATATAGTATGATGGCATTGATATCAAATAACATATAGAATGTTTTTGTGATTATCTGGTTTAAGGTCGCATCCTCCCATTTACCATGAATCCATTATCTAATTACACTTACAGTAAGTTTATGTGATTAGCTGGTTTAAGAACCGTACTATTACATTTATCGTTAAGGCATTTACTTTCAATTTAGTGATGTGATTAGCGTGTTAGGGGCCTTACTTTCCTAATTACCATGAGGGCATTGTTAAGAAATCACCTGACAGTAAATTGGTGTGTTTAACTGGTATAACGGCCTTAACTTTCAATTTAAGACAAATGCATTTGTAAACAAAATTATATACATAATTGATTTGATTAGCTGAGTTAAGGGTCTTACCTTCCAAATCATGGACATGCATTTGCATTTCAACGACAATCTATGAAAAGTGTTAGAAATGAACCAGAACTGATGCTGTGTTATTGTGACACTCGCAACAATGTACCAATATGGAAATTTTGAAAGTGAAAAATGAAATTAGATACCCAGGAGGAGTAAGGTGAAATAAAGTACCCAGGAGGTAAGGTGATATGAGGTATCTAAGAAAAGTATGATAAAATGTGGATATCTAGGAAAAGTGAGGTATTATGAGGTACCTGGGAGGAGTAAAATTGAATGTACCCAGGAGAGTTCCTAAGATGAATAAAGTAAATGACGTACCCGAAATGAATAAAGTGAAATAAAGTGCTCGGCATGAGTATGGTGAAATGAGGTAATCGGTAGAAGTGAAGCGAAATAAGGTAGGTGTCTGGGAAGAGTACGGTGAAACCAGGTGTCCTGAAGGACTGAAGTGAAATAAGGTGTCCAGGATGAGTAAAGATAAAATGAGGTACACAGGATGAGTAAAGATAAAATGAGGTACCAGGATGAGTGAAAATAAAATGAGGTGCCCGGGATGAGTAAAGATAAAACGAGGTACCCAGGATGAGTAAAGTTAAAATGAGGTACCCGTGATGACTAAAGATAAAAAGAGGTACCCGGGATCAGTAAAGATAGAATGAGGTACCCTGGATGAGTAAAGATAAAATGAGGTGCCCAGGATGAGTATAGATAAAAATAAGTACCAGGGATGAGTAAAGATAAGATGGGGTTATCAGGATGAGTAAAAAAAATGAAGTACCCAGGATGAGTGAATATAAAATGAGGTACCCAGGATGAGTAAAGATAAAACTAAGTACCTGGGATAAGTAAAGGTAAAATGACGTACTCGGGATGAGTAAAGATAAAATGAGGTACCCGGGATCAGTTAAGATAAAATGAGGTACCCGGGATGAGTAAAGATAGAATGAGGTACACAGGATGAGTAAAGATAAAATGAGGTACCCAGGATGAGTAACGATAAAATGAGGTACTCAGGATGAGTAAAGATAAAATGAGGTACCCAGGATGAGTAAAGTAAAAGGAGGTACCCGAGATGAGTAAAGATAAAATGAGGTACTTGGGATGAATAAAGATAAAATGAAGTACCTAAATTCAGTAAAGATAAAATGAGGTACCCAGGATGAGTAAAGATGAAATGAGGTACCCATAATGAGTAAAGATAAAATGAGGTACCCAGGATGAGTATAGATAAAAATAAGTACCAGGGATGAGTAAAGATAAAATGAGGTTATCATGATGAGTAAAGATAAATTGAGGTACCCAGGATGAGTAAAAAAAAAATGAAGTACCCAGGATGAGTGAATATATAATGAGGTACCCAGGATGAGTAAAGATAAAACTAAGTACCTGGGATGAGTAAAGGTAAAATGAGGTACTCGGGATGAGTAAAGATAAAATGAGGTACCCGGGATGAGTAAAGATAGAATGAGGTACCCGGGATGAGTAAATATAAAATGAAGTACCTAGGATGAGTAAAGATATAATGAGGTACCCAGGATGAGTAAAGATAAAATGAGGTACCCCGGATGAGTAAAGACAAAATGAAGTATCCAGGATGAATGTAGAAAAAACGAGGTACTCAGGATGAGTAAAGATAAAATGAGGTACCCATGATGAATAAAGATGAAATGAGGTGCCCGGGATGAGTAAAGATAAAATTAAGTACCTGGGATGAATAAAGCGAAATAAGGTTGTCGGGAGGAATAAGGTGCCCCTGAAAAGGTGCTCTGGATGAAAAAACATCAGCTAAATTGAAGAATTTAAATCTTGTTTAGAAACATGTTTGATGCTGGATTCCATCGCATATCAAGAAATATGATCGAGAGAGTCGCCAAGCCTCATTATTGAGGAACAATGTTTTCAGATCAAATAAAAGAATGAAAATTAAACTTTAAATGATAGTAAAATTACATACTCTTCAACTAAGAAGGAAATATATTGTTTTATTAATACTCAAGACACCTTTACAACTTTATCATGTGTTTAAACCCTCTACAACTCTATAATGTGTTTAAGCCCCCTATACAACTCTATAATGTGTTTGAACCCCATCTACAACTCTATAATGTGTTTGAACCCCCTCTACAACTGTATAATGTGTTTCAGCCCCTCTACAACTCTATAATGCGTCAAGCCCCCTATACAACTCTGTAATGTGTTTGAACCCCATTTACACATGTTTAATGTGTTTAGTCCCCTCTACAACTTTATAATGTAATTAAACCCCCACTACAACTTTATAATGTGTTTGAAACCCATCTACAACTCTATAATGTGTTTAAGCCCCCTCTACAACTCTATAATGTGTTAAGCCCCCTATACAACTCTATAATGTGTTTAAGCCCCCTATACAACTCTATAATGGGTTAAGCCCCCTATACAACTCTATAATGTGTTTGAACCCCATCTACAACTCTATAATGTGTTTGAACCCCATCTACAACTCTATAATGTGTTAAGCCCCCTATACAACTCTATAATGTGTTAAGCCCCCTATACAACTCTATAATGTGTTTTAGCCCCCTCTACAACTCTATAATGTGTTTAAGCCCCTATACAACTCTATAATGTGTTTGAACCCCATCTACAACTCTATAATGTGTTTGAACCCCCTCTACAACTGTATAATGTGTTTCAGCCCCTCTACAACTCTATAATGCGTCAAGCCCCCTATACAACTCTATAATGTGTTTTAGCCCCCTCTACAACTCTATAATGTGTTTAAGCCCCCTATACAACTCTATAATGTGTTTGAACCCCATCTACAACTCTATAATGTGTTTGAACCCCCTCTACAACTGTATAATGTGTTTCAGCCCCTCTACAACTCTATAATGCGTCAAGCCCCCTATACAACTCTGTAATGTGTTTGAACCCCATTTACACATGTTTAATGTGTTTAGTCCCCTCTACAACTTTATAATGTAATTAAACCCCCACTACAACTTTATAATGTGTTTGAAACCCATCTACAACTCTATAATGTGTTTAAGCCCCCTCTACAACTCTATAATGTGTTAAGCCCCCTATACAACTCTATAATGTGTTTAAGCCCCCTATACAACTCTATAATGGGTTAAGCCCCCTATACAACTCTATAATGTGTTTGAACCCCATCTACAACTCTATAATGTGTTTGAACCCCATCTACAACTCTATAATGTGTTTGAACCCCATCTACAACTCTATAATGTGTTAAGCCCCCTATACAACTCTATAATGTGTTAAGCCCCCTATACAACTCTATAATGTGTTTGAACCCTATCTACAACTCTGTAATGTGTTTCAGCCCCCTATACAACTCTATAATGTGTTTGAACCCTATTTACAACTCTGTAATGTGTTTGAACCCTATCTACAACTCTGTAATGTGTTTGAACCCTATCAACAACTCTATAATGTGTTTGAACCCTATCTACAACTCTGTAATGTGTTTCAGCCCCCTAAACAACTCTGATGTGTTAAGCCCCCTCTACACCTCTTTAATGTGTTTAAACCCAATTTACAACTCTATAATGTGTTTGAACCTCATCTACAACTCTATAATGTGTTTCAGCCCCCTATACAACTCTATCATGTGTTTAGCCCCCTAAACAACTCTATAATGTGTTTGAACCCCATTTACAACTCTATAATGTGTTTGAACCCCATCTACTACTCTATAATGTGTTTGAACCCCACCTGCAACTCTATAATGCATTTAAGCCCCCTATACAACTCTATAATGTGTTTAAGCCCCCTATACAACTATATAATGTGTTTGAACCTCATCTACAACTCTATAATGTGTTTCAGCCCCCTATACAACTCTATCATGTGTTTAGCCCCCTAAACAACTCTATAATGTGTTTGAACCCCATCTACAACTCTATAATGTGCTTGAACCCCACCTACAACTCTATAATGCGTTTTAATCCCCTATACAACTCTATAATGTGTTTAAGCCCCTTCTACAACTCTATAATGTGTTTGAACCCTATCTACAACTCTGTAATGTGTTTAAGTCCCCTATACAACTCTATAATGTGTTTGAACCCCATCTACAACTCTATAATGTGTTTAAGTCCCCTGTACAACTCTATAATGTGTTAAATCCCCTATACAACTCTATAATGTGTTAAGCCCCTTTAACAACTCTATTATGTGTTTAAGTCCTCTATACAACTCTATAATGTGTTTAAAAGTCCTCTATACAACTCTATAATGTGTTTAAGCCCCCTTTACAACTTTATGATGTGTTAAGCCCCCTTGTGTTAAGCCCCCTTTACAACTTTATGATCTGTTTAAGCCCCCTATACAACTCTATAATGTGTTTAAGCCTCCCCTACAACTCTATAATGTGTTTGAACCCCATCAACAACTCTGTAATGTGTTAAGCCCCCTCTACAAATCTTTAATATGTTCAAGCCCCTTCTGCAACTCTTCACATACATATTCAACATTGTTACTCAAATTAACATAGAGTAATTTATTATTTATGTATATATATATATATATATATATATATATATATATATATATATATATATATATATATATATATATATATATATATATATATATATATATATATATATATATATATATATATATATATATATATATATATATGAATTTTTCTATGGGAAACGTTCTATTAGATTTGAAATTGGGCTAAAATTACTGGATGATAATTTTTGTGTCATGTAATGTTATTTATAGTCACAACTCAGTTGTTTCGATTTCCAAACAAGTTTCTTTGACTCTGTCTTCAAAAATATATAATTTTCGGGCGTCCGGATTAAGTAGCGAGGACAGAGCAGTGGCGTAGCTGCCTATACGCCAGCACGCCATGGCGTGCACATCACGGGGACCAAAAAAAGATGTGACTCAAAGACATCCATATCATATGATAACTCGTAAGTGTCAAATCAATTTGTGAAAACATTAATCTTCAACTTTGTCAAAATCAAAAAGACTTTAATGTTAAGAGGTAGATTCAAGTTCAGCTTTTATTGTGTTCGACATATATTCTTCAATATTAAACGTCATTTCTTATGACAAAAATAGTTTCAATGTTATCAAAATGTAACGTTAGTCCAGAAAGCACGACTTTTGCATTGAATTTTACAAAATTTTCTTGGGGGAGACCCTCGAACTCCCACTTGCAAGAGAGGGTGATCCAATCCCCCTCAAAGAGCTGCGCGCGCCTCGTAAGAAGCTTTCTTTGCGTGCACATTGAATATTTCTAGCTATGCCCCTGAGAAGCTCCACTCCAGAATGACAGAGCATAAATAGTTTTTGATTTGTATGTATTTATTAATATTCTTATATTTTGCTGCATTACGAAATAAACAATTTACTTAGTATTATGCTTAATGCATACAGATGGTGCCAAGCCCCGTTGGCATAGGTACTGAGCAATAATGCCATGCACATGTAGGGGGCAGCACCATATTGAGGAAATCTCCTCGGGGAGAGATAAACAAAAAAGAAAGTTTCCTCAAAAAGTAAAGGAGAATGAAAAAAGAAATCAAAATAGTTTACTGTTTAAATGTCTTATTTAACATTGGCATTGTAACACTAAATGTTTGTATAACAACAGTGCCTGTCCAGTATTGGTATACTGACATATTCGACGAATGCCCGCCTTGAAAACTACGTCTTCTGCATGGTTGCACGTGTACTATGATTCATTTTTCAAATTATTTATATAAAGATGAATAGAAAGAAAGAAAGAAAGAAAGAAAAGAAAGAAAGAAAGAAAAAGAAAGATAGGTAGATTGATAATATCTAGTGTTAATCTCGACAGCATCGATCAAGACATCAAACTTGAATAGGCGTTTGAGCTTTTCGATTTCATAAACATTTTATGATTTTTGCGAAAATATTTTCAATGTGATAATCATTTTGCTTTATTATCTACAACAACAATATTTTCAAAGGAAATGGCGTGTAATTTGTGAAAACTGAAAGAAGATAAGACACAGCGTTATCCACTGATATTAAAGGTAGAGCGGTGTCGATGTTACTGTGATTGTTACACCTCGCCTACGTACAATGACGAGAATGTAGTTGTTATTCCTATACACGATATTTTGTGATAATTACATAGCACATTTAAGGTAAATATTTATATCTACCTTTTCCTTATTTATTATTTTTTTAACTGACTTCCTGTATTTTCATAACTATTCTTAGAGAAAGAAAAGATCACATGTGACTCAGTTGCATAAGATAGGTCGTCACGTTCAAGTCAAGAATACAAGAATAAATACAAAACCGTCATCACAAATATTGTAATGCAATTGTTATACCGACTTAGGACGGTAAATTAAAAACCTACATCCACCTTCCAAGTCATCAAAAAAGCAGTATAATCATAGAATACACATTTAATATGTATCAATAAAGAGTACAAGAATTTAGAGCCTGTGACGTCATGAATGTTATCATGAGATCAGTATACTCACCAGAAGTAACAATTACATTTTTTACATTGCATGTGTATATAAAGCGTGAAAAAAAATGATCTTATTGTGAGATTTTACTTATAGTAAAAGTCAAATGCAAAAGTATTTCTCTTTTTAAACAGCAGTGTATGTCTATCCGATTCTAGCTTTCTCACTCATACCTTGCTGAACAAGGATTGGATACGTTTATTTCCGTATAAATATTTATGTCAATCTATAGGACTGTGACGTCATCTAAGAAATTCCATAGTAAGTAAACAACGAAGTACTGAAGGGTTAACCATATCTCGAAGTCCATGGGAAAAAAACAATGTCTTACTCTGACGAATTCAAACCCCAGTTTAAATTAATGTAGCCGAGACTAGGTACCCGGGAGAAGTAAGCGCCCCCTGCTTGCATACAGCACCCGGCGCAAAATCTTGGAACAACTCTTTCAATTTTATAAAGTAAATACACACAAACACACACAGAGAATTTTCCTACACATTATTATCATATTACTCCCCTGCTTATTTTACACGCAAAAGGGAGACGATCTAGTGCATTATAATATACTGTCTAGTACTCGGCCTCTTAATTGATTAGAATATTCGCCAAGTAATTTGTGATGTGTCACTATGTCACTCACAAAGTGGACATTCTGTAACCAATAGAAATATAAATGAGAGCAGAGGACAGAGAGGAGTAAGAGTTTTCTGTTTGACCAGCAACATCCGTTACAAACGCATGCATGCATTTTTCAATTCTACAAGTATTAGTTGACTGTAGGTTTACATGGCATAGAAAGTGCAAAAGAGACACAACACCAGACAGGGAGCATGTACATTAGCTGTATGACACACAACACCACACAGGGAGTATGTACATTTACCGTATGAGACACAACACCAGACAGGGAGTATCTACATTTACCGCATGACACACAACACCAGACAGGGAATATCTACATTTACCGTATGACACACAACACCAGACAAGGAGTATGTACATTTACCGTATGACACACAACACCAGACAGGGAGTATCTACATTTACCGCATGACACACAACACCAGACAGGGAATATCTACATTTACCGTATGACACACAACACCAGACAAGGAGTATGTACATTTACCGTATGACACACAACACCAGACAGGGAGTATGTACATTAACTGTGTGACACACAACACCACACAGGGAGTATGTACATTTACTGTATGACACACAACACAGAGAGTATCTACATTTACCGCATGACACACAACATCAGACAGGGAGTATCTACATTTACCGCATGACACACAACACCACACAGGGAGTATGTACATTAACTGTGTGACACACAACACCAGACAGGGAGTATGTACATTTACCGTATGACACACAACACCAGACAGGGAGTATCAACATTTACCGCATGACACACAACACCACACAGGGAGTATGTACATTTACCGTATGACACACAACACCAGACAGGGAGTATGTACATTTACTGTATGACACACAACACCAGACAGGGAGTATGTACATTTACCGTATGACACACAACACCACGCAGGGAGTATGTACATTTACCGTATGAGACACAACACCACACAGGGAGTATCTACATTTACTGTATGAGACACAACACCAGACAGGGAGTATGTACATTTACCGTATGAGACACAACACCACACAGGGAGTATGTACATTAACTGTGTGACACACAACACCAGACAGGGAGTATGTACATTTACCGTATGACACACAACACCACACAGGGAGTATCTACATTTACCGCATGACACACAACACCACACAGGGAGTATGTACATTTACCGTATGACACACAACACCAGACAGGGAGTATGTACATTTACTGTATGACACACAACACCAGACAGGGAGTATGTACATTTACCGTATGACACACAACACCACGCAGGGAGTATGTACATTTACCGTATGAGACATAACACCAGACAGGGAGTATGTACATTTACCGTATGAGACACAACACCAGACAGGGAGTATCTACATTTACCGTATGACACACAACACCAGACAGGGAGTATGTACATTTACCGTATGAGACACAACACCAGACAGGGAGTATCTACATTTACCGCATGACACACAACACCAGACAGGGAGTATGTATATTTACCGCATGACACACAACACCAGACAGGGAGTATGTACATTTACTATATGACACACAACACCAGACAGGGAGTATGTACATTTACCGCATGACACACAACACCAGACAGGGAGTATCTACATTTACCGCATGACACACAACACCAGACAGGGAGTATGTACATTTACCGCATGACACACAACACCACACAGGGAATATGTACATTAACTGTGTGACACACAACAACAGACAGGGAGTATGTACATTTACCGTATGACACACAACACCACGCAGGGAGTATGTACATTTACCGCATGACACACAACACCACACAGGGAGTATCTACATTTACCGTATGACACACAACACCAGACAGGGAGTATGTACATTTACCGTATGACACACAACACCAGACAAGGAGTATCTACATTTACCGCATGACACACAACACCAGACAAGGAGTATCTACATTTACCGTATGACACACAACACCAGACAGGGAGTATGTACATTTACTGTATGACATACAACACCACACAGGGAGTATATACATTTACCGCATGACACACAACACCAGACAGGGAGTATCTACATTTACCGCATGACACACAACACCAGACAGGGAGTGTGTACATTTACCGCATGACACACAACACCAGACAAGGAGTATGTACATTTACCGTATGACACACAACACCAGACAGGGAGTATCTACATTTACCGCATGACACACAACACCAGACAGGGAATATCTACATTTACCGTATGACACACAACACCAGACAGGGAGTATGTACATTTACCGTATGACACACAACACCAGACAGGGAGTATCTACATTTACCGTATGAGACACAACACCAGACAGGGAATATCTACATTTACCGTATGACACACAACACCAGACAGGGAGTATGTACATTTACCGTATGACACACAACACCAGGCAAGGAGTATCTACATTTACCGCATGACACACAACACCAGACAAGGAGTATCTACATTTACCATATGACACACAACACCAGACAGGGAGTATGTACATTTACTGTATGACACACAACACCAGACAGGGAGTATGTACATTTACCGTATGACACACAACACCAGACAGGGAGTATGTACATTTACCGCATGACACACAACACCAGACAAGGAGTATGTACATTTACCGTATGACACACAACACCAGACAGGGAGTATGTACATTTACCGTATGACACACAACACCAGATAGGGAGTATGTACATTAACTGTGTGACACACAACACCACACAGGGAGTATGTATATTTACTGTATGACACACAACACAACACAGGGAGTATGTACATTTACTGTATGACACACAACACCAGACAGGGAGTATATACATTTACCGCATGACACACAACACCAGACAGGGAGTGTGTACATTTACCGCATGATACACAACACCAGACAAGGAGTATGTACATTTATCGTATGACACAAAACACCAGACAGGGAGTATCTACATTTACCGCATGACACACAACACCAGACAGGGAGTATGTACATTTACCGTATGACACACAACACCAGACAAGGAGTATGTACATTTACCGTATGACACACAACACCACACAGGGAGTATCTACATTTACCGCATGACACACAACACCAGACAGGGAGTATCTACATTTACCGCATGACACACAACACCAGACAAGGAGTATGTACATTTACCGTATGACACACAACACCAGACAGGGAGTATGTACATTTACCGTATGACACACAACACCAGACAGGGAGTATGTACATTAACTGTGTGACACACAACACCACACAGGGAGTATGTACATTTACTGTATGACACACAACACAGGGAGTATCTACATTTACCGCATGACACACAACATCAGACAGGGAGTATCTACATTTAACCGCATGACACACAACACCACACAGGGAGTATGTACATTTACCGTATGACACACAACACCACACAGGGAGTATCTACATTTACCGCATGACACACAACACCAGACAAGGAGTATGTACATTTACCGTATGACACACAACATCAGACAGGGAGTATCTACATTTACCGCATGACACACAACACCACACAGGGTGTATGTACATTAACTGTATGACACACAACACCACACAGGGTGTATGTACATTAACTGTATGACACACAACACCACACAGGGAGTATGTACATTTACTGTATGACACACAACACCAGACAAATGAATAGACTTATAGACATATATGTAGCTGTATAAGAAGACATCTCACACAGCTGTGTGAGTATACATCGGACCCAGCTGTATGAGAAGACATCTGACTCAGCTGTGTGAGTATACATCTGACTTAGCTGTATGAGTATACATCTGACTCAGCTGTATGAGAAGACATCTGACTTAGCTGTATGAGTAGACATCTGACTCAGCTGTATGAGTAGACATCTGACTTAGCTGTATGAGAAGACATCTGACCCAGCTGTATGAGAAGACATTTGACTCAGCTGTATGAGAAGACATCTGACTCAGCTGTGTGAGTATACATCTGACTCAGCTGTATGAGAAGACATCTGACCCAGCTGTATGAGAAGACATTTGACTCAGCTGTATGAGAAGACATCTGACTCAGCTGTGTGAGTATACATCTGACCCAGCTGTATGAGAAGACATCTGACCCAGCTGTATGAGAAGACATCTGACTCAGCTGTATCAAAAAGACACCTCATTCAGCTGTATGAGAAAGTTGTCAAGGACATACAAAGTACCGGAGAATAGCACGAATTTTCAATTAGTTGTTGCTACTGAATGTAATAATGATATAAATATAAGAAAGGAATAAGAAGTCTGACTAAAATTTATGATAAAACTTGCCACGGAGTGGAAGAGTTAGAAAGAGTAAGCACAAAAAGACATCGAAACAGATATTTTATTATTATATAGTTAGAGACCGGTACCGAATTAGGACAATTAATTGAAGTAGAATACGAAAGTAACTGGTGTCACATGACTATGACAAACATATTTTCTTATGTGATGCACTTTTAATGGATACTATCTTTGTGTGATTTCACAGCAATATTAAGGTTACAATAGGCACAAACTGTCTTCACAGATGTATTTCTGTTAGGAGAAGGATTTTATACAAAGTGTTCAGAAGTCTGAACGAATAAACATTATCGACACGGTTAAAGACACGTATGTATGATATCTAGATTACAATTTCATTGATGATCGCTCTGAGTTTTAAAGATACATTTATGATATTTATCTACATGAACTGCAACTAGCGTTTACGATAAATGTGACTACTTTGGATTTCCATTCTAAAAAAATAAATATATTGTGTTCCTACAATGCACAAATATACCTTCAAACAACATATCATTGCTGGTTCCTATTCGTGACCCATCAAATCAGTTCTGATCTAACAAAATGTCTACTTTAAATTAGATTTAAAAATTCAAAAATATTGTGAAAGATGGTACACTAGTGGTGGCATTAACTAAATGTAGATCCTAACAAACTGAAAAAAAAAATCTTAATTACACTACTTTCAAAACAATTCACTCTATCAAATCACTTGATGTTTCGACATTTTACACAACAACCCATCAAAAGAAATTAAAAGATAGATTCTCCAAAATTATCCACAGTGCTTTCAGAGGGAAAAGATAAAAGCATCGTACTTAACCGAATGGCATTAGTCACCATGGAAATACACTATTAATAATGTACAAAAAGACATAAGAACATCACAAAAACTCTGAGGACTGCCAATTGATCTGACAGCAATCAATTTGTGTGGTTAATCGTTTTACGGGCCCACCTTCCCACTCACTATAAACGCAGTATAATCAAAGGACCCACATTCCAAATCTATAAATTATCCTCTATATAGAAAGTAAGATCAACAAGTTTCTCAAGTATAGTGATGCAAAGTAAGACCAACCTATCAAAATATATAACTTGACATCAACATAAATAAACAATGTTCTGTCAATCTTGAAGCGAGCTCAGACCCTTGATCTGTAAGAGTCCCGACTAACAGTCGGAGGGGACGAGGTTCAGGACCATGTCTCCTCTGAAAAAGGTTTCAATAATCCCTTTCGTATAGTCCCCATTGGCCAGCTGTTAGTCAGCATGCAGTGCTCAAGTAAAAGTCTGTATGACGCTGTAGGAAAGCCCAATACAAGATTTGGTGTAAACCATGGTAAACTTCATTTTGTCAAAGAGAAATCTGATTCTAATAGTATCTACACTAAAACTGATGTCATAAAGATGTTGAACTTTCTGATAGATAACAATTTGTCGTATCCGGAGGAAAGGTTATCCAACAATTCGTATGCATTCCAATAGGTACCAAGTGTGCACAACACTTCGCTGATATTTAGTATCACTCATACGACGTTCAATTCATCCAATCTTTGCTTTCTAAATAGAAGAAGCAATAAGCTCTCCAGTTCACCCTCACATACAGATATATAGATAACTTATTGTTAATAATTCTACACTCACGGATTATCTTAGAGTTATTTATGAAGTGCAGTGGTAGTTAAGGAAACCACACAGAGCAACAGTTTACATATCTTGATATCATGTTGTTTTATGACATGACGACATTGATGGTCACCCAGAACCTCTCACTTTATGACAAACGTGACTATTTCATTTTTAGCATCAGACACTTTCCCTCTATATGGAGCAATATTCATCAAACATTCTGGATCACGAGCTCATGTCATGCCGTATAGGATTCTCGTATTGACCATAGAACTTCTCAGTGACGTTGTTAGGATACCACATAAATATACTTGGCTGAAAGTTGTTTTGCCCTCAGAACAAAAACTCGTAATCTGAACTTGCTCGAACATAACGTTTTAACTGCGGTGTGAATGAATAAAACACTAAACCACAGGCAGGCGATGATGATGACATTCTATGTTGAGACCTTTTCCCGACCATTTCAACACTGAATTTGTTATCTATACATGGGATTTACCTGATTCGACAATTTCTACCGGACTTAAGTGACGAGTGTTGCTCACGAGCAGGAAATGCTTACTTTCCCCACCACCATATATCCCTTTTGAGGGTACACTTATGCTCCTAAGTAGATGTTTTATGGCTTGTTTCTTATTTGATTTTCGATTTTCGATAAGTCTGACAGTTAGTCTGAGGCTACGAACTTTCAGTATACGAACTTTAGCTTATTAAAGCTAGACAAGGCAACTTTTGTTGATGTCACTGAATATTTATTTGCTAAGATTTTATTACATTATCCGTGTGTAAAGATTTTCAATAAATTTTTAATTGAGTACTTTGTTTTTCCTTATTCTCTAACGGAGGTTTATTGAAAGACTTTTGATATCTGAGGGTGTTATTGTGGTGAATGGGAAAGTTGACCCGTAAACCGTAAATTATTCCAAGTGATCATCATTTTTTTTTATTTAACTTAAGTTATGTCTGTCTTTGCGTACTGTTTTTTTTTTTCTTTCGATTCGGCGGGAAACAATGCCCATTATGGTCTTACCCCTCTTGACTCCCAGACTGTCTGACGTTTGATCAAGTTTATAGAGTATAACATCTCAAAACAAATATCTCCATTTTCACAGCATTATTTCTACATTTCTTGTACATGATGACATTAGCCTAATATTTACCATCTATATTATACTAAATACTTCCACTTTTCTATGCCAATGGCACATTAAACAGAGAATAAGGAAACATTGTATCAAACATTTTTGCTCTTGGGTTGGACATAACATCTGAAAAAGGCCTTTACAAATGCATTAACCACCATTTGAACGGAATTGCTTCTCTACTCCATATAGATCATATATACAAGGTTTCATTTAAATGCATTAAGCTATTTAAAGACGACGAACGGACTACGATGCTTACCTGAGACTTTTTTTATCAAATAAGCTAAAATGTTTCAAAACTTTTATTTCAGAAAGGAACCAAAAACAAGTACACGTCCTGAGACACCTGTATAACTCACTCTGGTACTCAAGTATGAGTTTGTCAAATGAGATTGCCACCTTGGACCTATGTCGCCCCACCCTGGATCCACCCTCTCACGATTTCTGCCAAAACAGCAATACTTGTTGGGAGCTCTGAGTACTTCATGAGAAATGTTTCCTTAATTCTGAAGGAGGAGTCCATTAAACTTATCATTACACACACAAACACATACACACCCTCAAACACACACACACACAAACGCATACGCACCCTCACACATACACAAACACATACGCACCCTCACATACTTACACACACACACATTCCCTCTCACACATCATATGAAACCAGCATGATGCTTCTTTTCATCTTTTGTCTCGCTATTAGGATGATTCCGAAGGTTTTATATGTATAATTGTCACTCAGGATGAACTAGGTTCACCATTTTATATGTATAATTGTCACTCAGGATGAACTAGGTTCACCATTTTATATGTATAACTGTCACTCAGGATGAACTAGGTTCACCATTTTATATGTATAATTGTCACTCAGGATGAACTAGGTTCACCATTTTGATCTTGTCCTAGATTCTTTGCCCTTCTAGCCCCCTCTTTTGATATCGGTGGTGTAAGAACCTCTCCCCCAAAAGTGGGAGAAGGGCAGAGAATCTCGTACTACATTTTGATCCTGAAGAATGCAATTGATTCACCACAGCTCAACCCCTCCTCAGCTGGTAAAGTCATGGTAGTCACGGCCTTTATTTTTTGGGAAAATTAAGAAATAATCATGTTTGATTTTCTTAAGGAATGCAGCACGATAAATGGTGTATTTAATGCAAATGAGTTAAATAGACTGCATGAGAGATTTTGAGATTGAGAAGAGGAAAGCTATACTCAGTTTACAGGATAATGCACCCTCTTACACTTCCCAAGTTGTAATGACGGTTGTGAGGAAGCTTCGAGGTTCTTCCTCATTCCACGTATTCCCCAGCTTAAGTCCCATCTGAATTCTATCTGTTCCAAAAATCTGACCTACGTAGCAATGAAGATGTCATTCATAAACGGTGTATGAGTACATAAGGGACGACAATGAAGCATTGTATTTTGAAGGAATTCAGACAGCGACAAAATGCATTAATTAGATGAAGGAAGATTATTCTGAAAATATAATGACAATTCTTTCAATTCTGGTCATTCCTAAACACATGGAGCCGAGAATTTTTTATCCTACCTCATAAATTTCAAGACTATTATTTCCATATATATTTTTAATCAGTACATTATAGATCAATTCGCTTCTCACAATTTTCACTTTCTACGAGTTATTATTATTATTATTATTATTATTATTATTATTATTATTATTATTATTATTATTATTATTTTTATTATTATTTTTTTTTTTAATCTATTTATTTATTTATTGAACTTATATGAATCTTCCAATAAGATTTTATTTATGTAGCTTTTATAGGAGCTGTGAAAATTGCGTGGATGTCCTTTACTTAAATAATAGTAGAGAATATAATAATAAATACGAGAAGAAGAAATAAAAAGATAAATCTTCCGACGAATGAGAGAATGTGGAAACAATAAATGGAAACTTTTACCCAGGTTGTTTATTCATTTAGGAGGGATCTATATGCTGACTTTGTGTAGGTGAATAGTCTGAACCTACAGAATGTCTCTTATCAAAAGTTAAAAATCTATACCGGGCCAGTTTATCAGGAGATGATATCTTTACGAGGGGATGCTACAACACCAACCTACAAACCATATTATTATTTCATGAAATAAATATACATAACATGGCACACTTGGCAATGCATGCGAGTAAAAAATGTCCATGAGGGTAGAGAATAAAAAGATAAGTGTATATATCAGTATTAAGGATGCGTGTACAGATAAGGGTATATTTAAGTACCGGTACTAAGGATGTATGTACAGATAAGGGTGTATTGATGTACCGGTATTAAGGATGTATGTACAGACAGGAGTATATTTATGTACCGGTATTAAGGATGTGTGTACAGATAATGGTACATTTAACTACCGGTATTAAGGATGTATGTACAGATAAGGATATATTTAAGTACTGGTATTAAGAATGTATGTACAGATAAAAGTATATTTATGTACCGGTATTAAGGATGTGTGTACAGATAATGGTACATTTAACTACCGGTATTAAGGATGTATGTACAGATAAGGGTATATTTAAGTACCAGTATTAAGGATGTATGTACAGATAAGGGTATATTTAAGTACCGGTATTAAGGATGTATGTACAGATAAGGGTGTATTTATGTACCGGTATTAAGGATGTATGTACAGATAAGGGTATATTTAAGTATCGGTATTAAGGATGTATGTACAGATAAGGGTATATTTATGTACCGGTATTAAGGATGTATGTACAGATAAGGGTATATTTAAGTACCGGTATTAAGGATGTATGTACAGATAAGGGTGTATTTATGTACCGGTATTAAGGATGTATGTACAGATAAAAATATATTTAAGTACTGGTATTAAGGATGTATGTACAGATAAGGGTATATTTAAGTACCGGTATTAAGGATGTATGTACAGATAAGGGTATATTTAAGTATCGGTATTAAGGATGTATGTACAGATAAGGGTGTATTTATGTACCGGTATTAAGGATGTATGTACAGATAAAAGTATATTTAAGTACTGGTATTAAGGATGTATTTACACATAAGGGTATATTTAAGTACCGGTATTAAGGATCTATAAAAGGATTTAAGATGTATGAAAAGAAGTAAGGATTTGTATAAATATTATGTTTACATTTGCCCTAGAACAATCAATTACATAACAAATGGATCATAGTTGACATACCTTCTATTCTGTCTCCTGTATATCGAAATACAGGAATTTCAGTTGATAAATACAGTTCAGTCAAATTGGTCAGAATTTTTTGTATAGATGAGGGGCTGTTGAATCAACAAATTGGAATTAGTTTGTTTTTATTCTGTTTCTTCGAAGATGTGCACCAAAAAAACCCCCCAAAAATGGTTTTCACATATATTGTTACTTGTAATTCTTTTCTGAAATTCTGAAATCCTAATTGATATCAGAAATTGTATATGTAAGTACGCCCACAATTACCCCATATCAGTCACTTACTAGAGGTAACTATCCAAGATACACCTTGCAGATCCATACACTAAAGATACACTTCATAAACCAAATAAGTCAAAATATTTGTCTCTTATTTTACGTAACGCAGAGGGTATTTCATGTTTATGGTGACGGCATCTGCTTGATGCATGGAACAGAAATTAACATCTATAAACGGGCCCGCCTGATGCAGCGAGGGATGCTCTGTATGTCATGTTTACTTTGAATCGAGCCTCGGTTTTTACTGCTTCATCTGAAGGATTGGACATCAATAAACAAGGGGCTCAAATCGAGCTTTCTCCCTCACAATCCAAGAACCTTACCGAGTGAGACATAGCCCAGGATAAGTAAAAAGAAAAACAGAGTAGGAATGATTACGTGCAGGACGTCGCAAAACAGTTCATTTCACTGAACCATGGTACCGACCTCGGACGGTCAATTATCATCACTACCGACATCGGTCGGTCAATCGTCATCACTACTGAACTCGGACGGTCAATCATCATCACTACTGACATTGGACGGTCAATCATTATCACTACCGACCTCGGACGGTCAATCATCATCACTACCGACATTGGACGGCTAATCATTATCACTACCGACCTCGGACGGTCAATCATCACCACTATGCAACGGTAATATCTCCATGCGTTCTTAGGATCACAAAGCGAGGTTACCTTTGCGAAGGCAGACAATGCTCAATTAGTATACAGCTATGAGGATTTGGATTGTTTGTGTGTTTTTACTTTTCTTGTTTTCTTTGTTTTTGTGTCTTTATAATAAGATCATTCATAAAAAAAAAATGTAAAATTCAGTGTAAATATTATCAGCCCTGTACAAACGTTTCGAGTAATCAATTCTTATTAGCAAATATGTATTGGAAATATCAAAAGCAAAATAAGAAAAATATCAAGTAACAAACGTAATAAACTAATTTCATCCGGGCACCTGATCTCCCCTCTGACGGGAAACGCTTACTCCTCCCAGGCACCTGTTCTCATCTCTAACAGGAAACGCTTTCTCCTGTGTACCTGGTCTTACCCATGACAGAAAATGCTTACACCTCCGAGGCACCTAGCCTTACCTCTGCTAGGAGACCCTTACTCCTCCTGGACATCCGGTCTTACCTCTTACTGAGGATGATTACTTCTCCCGGGCATCTGGTCTTACCTCTTACTGAGAATGATTACTCCTCCTGGGCATCTGGTTTTACCTCTTACTGAGGATGATTACTTCTCCAGGGCATCTGGTGTTACCTATGACAGGAGACCCTTACTCCTCACGGGCATCTGGTCTTACCTCTTACTGAGGATGATTACTTCTCCAGGGCGTCTGGTGTTACCTATGACAGGAGGCCCTTACTCCTCTCGGGCATCTGGTCTTACCTCTTACTGAGTACGATTACTTCCCCATGGCATCTGGTCTTACCTATGACAGGAGACCCTTACTTCTCCCGGGCATCTGGTCTTACCTATGACGAGAGACCCTTACTCCTCCTGGGCATCTGGTCTTACCTCTTACTGAGGATGATTACTTCTCCTGGGCATCTGGTCTTACCTCTTACTGAGGATGATTACTTCTCCTGGGCATCTGGTCTTACATCTAACTGAGGACAATTACTTCTCCAGGGCATCTGGCCTTACCTATGACAGGAGACCCTTACTCCTCCCGGGCATCTGGTCTTACCTCTTACTGAGGACGATAACTTCTCCCGGGCATCTGGTCTTACCTACGACGAGAGACCCTTATTCCTCCTGGGCATCTGGTCTTACCTCTTATTGAGGATGATTACTTCTCCTGGGCATCTGGTCTTACCTATGACAGGACACCCTTACTCCTCCCGGGCATCTGGTCTTACCTCTTACTGAGGACGATAACTTCTCCCGGGCATCTGGTCTTACCTATGACGAGAGACCCTTACTCCTCCTGGGCATCTGGTCTTACCTCTTACTGAGGACGATAATTTCTCCCGGGCATCTGTTCTTACCTATGACGAGAGACCCTTACTCCTCCTGGGCATCTGGTCTTACCTCTTACTGAGGATGATTACTCCTCCAGGGCATCTGGTCTTGCCTATGACAGTAGACCCTTACTCCTCCAGGGCATCTGGTCTTACCTCTAACTGAGGATTATTACTTTTCCCGGGCATCTAGTCTTACCTCTTACTGAGGACGATAACTTCTCCCGGGCATCTGGTCTTACCTATGACAGGAGACACTTACTCCTCCCGGGCATCTGGTCTTACCTTTTACTGAGGATGATTACTTCTCCCGTGAATCTTGTCTTACCTATGACAGGAGACGCTTACACCGCTTGGGTAACTGGTCTTACATCTAACTGAGGACGATTACTTCTCCCGGGCATCTGGTCTTACCTATGACAGGAGACACTTACTCCTCTTGGGCATCTGGTCTTGCCTCTAACTGAGGACGATTACTTCTCCCGGGCATCTGGTCTTACCTATGACAGGAGACCCTTACTCCTCCCGGGCATCTGGTCTTACCTCTTACTGAGGACGACTACTTTTCCAGGGCATCGATCTGGTTTTACCTATGACAGGAGACCCTTACTCATCCTGGGCATCTGGTCTTACCTCTAACTGAGGACGATTACTTCTCCCGGGCATTTGTCTTACCCATGACAGGAGACCCTTACTCCTCCCGGGCATCTGGTCTTGCCTCTAACTGAGGACGATTTCTTCTCCCGGGCATCTGGTCTTACCTTTTACTGAGGATGATTACTTCTCCCGAGAATCTTGTCTTACCTATGACAGGAGACGCTTACTCCTCCTGGGCATCTGGTCTTACCTCTTATTGAGGATGATTACTTCTCCTTGGCATCTGGTCTTACCTATGACAGGACACCCTTACTCCTCCCGGGCATCTGGTCTTACCTCTTACTGAGGACGATAACTTTTCCCGGGCATCTGGTCTTACCTATGACGAGAGACCCTTACTCCTCCTGGGCATCTGGTCTTACCTCTTACTGAGGATGATTACTTCTCCTGGGCATCTGGTCTTACCTATGACAGGAGACCCTTACTCCTCCCGGGCATCTGGTCTTACCTATGACAGAGGACGATAACTTCTCCCGGGCATCTGGTCTTACCTATGACGAGAGACCCTTACTCCTCCTGGGCATCTGGTCTTACCTATGACAGTAGACCCTTACTCCTCCAGGGCATCTGGTCTTACCTATGACAGTAGACCCTTACTCCTCCAGGGCATCTGGTCTTACCTCTTACTAAGGATGATTACTTCTCCTGGGCATCTGGTCTTACCTCTTACTGAGGACGATAACTTCTCCCGGGCATCTGGTCTTACCTATGACAGGAGACCCTTACTCCTCCCGGGCATCTGGTCTTACCTTTTACTGAGGATGATTACTTCTCCCGTGAATCTTGTCTTACCTATGACAGGAGACGCTTACTCCCCCTGGGTACCTGGTCTTACATCTAACTAAGGACGATTACTTCTCCTAGGAATCTTGTCTTACCTCTAAGTGAAGACGAATACCCCCCCCCCCCCTTGGATACTTGGTTTCACCTCTGAGAGGAGATGCTTACTCATCCCAGGATCTTGGTTTCCCCTCTGACAGCAGACAGTTACGCGAAGTAACATCAGTTACTTACGTGTTTACGTAAGATTTTGTGGCGATTTCTTGTCGCCATGATAAATTTTTTTATCTGTATATAATATTTCCAGGATTATTATACGTTTGTCCTGTATCATAGCATACATAGATCATCATTACTTTGTTATGTGAAGATAAACACACTCTTTGATAAGATATACAAACCGTGTAATGAAGTGTCCACAAATTCAACAGAATACCCGGATATCATTGAAACGAAAATTTTCTTTTTCTTCAACCATCTTCATTGATATATGATATGTACGTGTCCAGACTGAAGAACAATATTGATCAACACATTTAATGAGAAATGAGTGCATTTATCAAACTTTTCATAAAGATTCATTCATTGCGTCAAAACAACTATTTTGTGTACAGGGTAATATGACTATATATTAGGATGTACACAAAGTTGTTATTGTAGTTTTTTTCTAAATTGCGTAGGATTGTTTACTTGGAAGCACATTATGTAGCTGGAAAAATAAGGATGATCAACAATACAGAGATTTAGAGGCATGGTAAAGGTCACATGCCAATACTTCCTGCTGCCTGACCGGGATATTTATGATGTTTATGGTTAAAAATGTTAAAAACTGGCTGATGGTGCCTTTGTCTTAGTCCACAATCCAGAACCTCCTGTCTGAATTGGTCCAGGGAGGTACTATCCACTGCACTCTGTGGCAAACTGTTCCAGTTCCTGATACCATCTGGGAAGAAGGAATGCTTGTAGAACTGGGTCCTTGTATAGGGTACCATCAATCTGTGTGTGGCCTCTGGCTGACGACATTGTTGGATGTAGCCCATTTTTATTTTTTGTAAATAAGAAAGATCGACACAGTTATTTATTATTTTAATAAAGATTCGGATCCTGTAGCTCCTAGGATTTTGAACATAAGCATCATAAATATCCTGGTCAGGCAGCAGGAAGTATTGGCACGTGACCTGTACCATGCCTGTGTCGATCTTTCTTATTTCCAAAAAGATGCGAGCATACTTCTTTATATCATTACATCCTATCCCTTTACTTAAAATGGTCAAGTCTTTCGATGTAATTGAAAGTATATTTTGAGTTTACTGTTCCATCTCTCTGACTGTCTTGGGCTTCTTTTCTGATATTTGAAATCTCTTATAGCGACATCCTCATGCTTGTAGGTCCACAGTGATTCTAACCATTATTTGATGTGTAGACGCTCCTATATACAATTATAGCGATACCATCTAGGTGGTATGTCCAAAGTGATTGTAACAATCAGTTGATGTATGGACCCTTCTATAGCGATACCATCTAGGTGGTATGTCCAAAGTGATTGTAACAATCAGTTGATGTATGAACCCTCCTATAGCGATACCATCTAGGTGGTATGTCCAAAGAGATTGTAACAATCAGTTGATGTATGAACCCTTCTATAGCGATACCATCTAGGTGGTATGTCCAATGTGGTTGTAACAATCAGTTGATGTATGGACTCTCCTATAGTGATACCATCTAGGTGGTAGGTCCAATGTGATTGTAACAATCAGTTGATGTATGGACCCTCCTATAGCGATACCATCTAGGTGGTATGTCCAAAGTGATTGTAACAATCAGTTGATGTATGGACCCTCCTATAGCGATAGCATCTAGGTGGTATGTCCAAAGTGATTGTAACAATAAGTTGATGTATGGACCCTCCTATACCTACACCATGTAGGTGGTGTGTCCAAAGTGATTGTAACAATCAGTTGATGTATGAACCCTCCTATAGCGATACCATCTAGGTGGTATGTCCAATGTGATTGTAACAATCAGTTGATGTATGGACCCTCCTATAGCGATACCATCTAGGTGGTATGTCCAAAGAGATTGTAACAATCAGTTGATGTATGGACCCTCCTATAGCGATACCATCTAGGTGGTAAGTCCAATGTGGTTGTAACAATAAGTTGATGTATGAACCCTCCTATAGCGATACCATCTAGGTGGTATGGCCAATGTGATTGTAACAATCAGTTGATGTATGGACCCTCCTATAGAAATACCATCTAGGTGGTGTGTCCAAAGTGATTGCAACAATCAGTTGATGTATGAACCCTCCTATAGCGATACCATCTAGGTGGTATGTCCAAAGTGATTGTGACAATCAGTTGATGTATGGACACTCCTATAGCGATACCATCTAGGTGGTAGGTCCAAAGTGATTGTAACAATCAGTTGATGTATGAACCCTCCTATAGCGATACCATCTAGGTGGTAGGTCCAATGTGGTTGTAACAATCAGTTGATGTATGGACCCTCCTATAGCGATACCATCTAGGTGGTAGGTCCAAAGTGATTGTGACAATCAGTTGATGTATGGACACTCCTATAGCGATACCATCTAGGTGGTGTGTCCAAAGTGATTGTAACAATCAGTTGATGTATGAACCCTCCTATAGCGATACCATCTAGGTGGTAGGTCCAATGTGGTTGTAACAATAAGTTGATGTATGGACCCTCCTATAGCGATACCATCTAGGTGGTAGGTCCAATGTGGTTGTAAAAATCAGTTGATGTGTGGACCCTCTTATAAAGACATTCCCAAATCGATAGGGCCACAGTGATTGTAACAACCAGTTGATGCATGGAATCTTTTATGGCGACATTCCCAGATTGGTGGGTCCACGGTGATTGTAACAATCAGTTGATGCATGGAATCTTTTATGGCGACCTTCCCAGATTGGTGGGTCCACGGTGATTGTAACAACCAGTTGATGCATGGAATCTTTTATGGCGACATTCCCAGATTGGTGGGTCCACGGTGATTGTAACAACCAGTTGATGCATGGAATCTTTTATGGCGACATTCCCAGATTGGTGGGTCCACGGTGATTGTAACAACCAGTTGATGCATGGAATCTTTTATGGCGACATTCCCAGATTGGTGGGTCCACGGTGATTGTAACAACCAGTTGATGCATGGAATCTTTTATGGCGACATTCCCAGATTGGTGGGTCCACGGTGATTGTAACAATCAGTTGATGCATGGAATCTTTTATGGCGACCTTCCCAGATTGGTGGGTCCACGGTGATTGTAACAACCAGTTGATGCATGGAATCTTTTATGGCGACATTCCCAGATTGGTGGGTCCACGGTGATTGTAACAACCAGTTGATGCATGGAATCTTTTATGGCGACATTCCCAGATTGGTGGGTCCACGGTGATTGTAACAACCAGTTGATGCATGGAATCTTTTATGGCGACATTCCCAGATTGGTGGGTCCACGGTGATTGTAACAACCAGTTGATGCATGGAATCTTTTATGGCGACATTCCCAGATTGGTGGGTCCACGGTGATTGTAACAACCAGTTGATGCATGGAATCTTTTATGGCGACATTCCCAGATTGGTGGGTCCACGGTGATTGTAACAACCAGTTGATGCATGGAATCTTTTATGGCGACCTTCCCAGATTGGTGGGTCCACAGTGATTGTAACAACCAGTTGATGCATGGAATCTTTTATGGCGACATTCCCAGATTGGTGGGTCCACAGTGATTGTAACAACCAGTTGATGCATGGAATCTTTTATGGCGACATTCCCAGATTGGTGGGTCCACGGTGATTGTAACAATCAGTTAATGCATGGAATCTTTTATGGCGACATTCCCAGATTGGTGGGTCCACAGTGATTGTAACAACCAGTTGATGCATGGAATCTTTTATGGCGACATTCCCAGATTGGTGGGTCCACGGTGATTGTAACAACCAGTTGATGCATGGAATCTTTTATGGCGACATTCCCAGATTGGTGGGTCCACGGTGATTGTAACAACCAGTTGATGCATGGAATCTTTTATGGCGACATTCCCAGATTGGTGGGTCCACGGTGATTGTAACAACCAGTTGATGCATGGAATCTTTTATGGCGACATTCCCAGATTGGTGGGTCCACGGTGATTGTAACAACCAGTTGATGCATGGAATCTTTTATGGCGACATTCCCAGATTGGTGGGTCCACGGTGATTGTAACAACCAGTTGATGCATGGAATCTTTTATGGCGACATTCCCAGATTGGTGGGTCCACGGTGATTGTAACAATCAGTTGATGCGTTGTACCTCTTATAGCTATATCCCCAGGCTGGTAGGTAAACATGGAATAAAGATTAAAGACCAACAGGCTACCCAATCTGAGAGGTCTTGATCATACACACAAGAAATGTATAATAGATGAAAACTTACTATTAAAGATAAAAAAGTGAGGTCAATTTGAGCCTAATGTGCTCTGCTCTCCTGATAATGAACTAAGGTCCTTATTCCATCAGAGTCCTGACTGTCAGAGTGGACAAGGCTCCGAAACTTATCTCCTCTGAGGAGGTTAAGATAAGGCCCGATGTGTGGACCTTCTTATAGCGACATCCTCAGGCTGGTAGTTCCACTGTGATTTTAGTAGTAATTTGATTTTTTGGGCTATCTTATAGCGATATTCTCGCTTTTTATGTTCACAATGATTCTAATCATCTTTTGGTGTGTAAACCCTCTTGTATGGATATCCTCAGGCTGCCAGGTCCACAGTGGCTCTAACAATCAGTTGATGCGTGGAACTTCTTATAGCGACATTCTCACGTTAGTAAGTCCACAGTAATTCTAACGATCATTTGATGTGTGGACTCTCTTATAGCGACATCCTAGTGAATGGTAGGTCCACAGTGATTTAACAATTCAACAATCATTTGATTGTCTCTTGTAACGACATCCTCAAGGCGGTAGGTCCGCGGGGATTCTAAAAGGAGAAGACAGAAGACATCTGACCCTTCTGTATGACACAAATCACGAAGGACAGGCACATAGAACATGATAATAGTCCAATCCACACAAAAAGACATTATAATAATATTTGATTGTATCGCAGTAACGATACCGACTTAGGACGGTTAATTAAAGTAACAAACTTCACTCAAATAGTTTAGTTAAACGGTTTACGGGCACCCACATTCCCAATCTCTGCAAAAACAGCACAATCAAAGGACACACATTTGAAAGTTTATAAATAACCCTCCATATAGAGAACAAGGATAAACAGGTTTCTTAAGATGAGATGTCATCAAAATATCCGCATGAAACTTTTTATGGGATAATATGCTAGTATCAAAAAAATATGTTAGGCGACATCAACATCATAAATTGTGCTCTGTCCGTCTGTAAGCGAGCTCAGATCCTTGATCTGTAGGACTCCCGACAAACAGTAAGAGGGGATGAGGGTCAGGTCCTTGTCTCCTCTGAATGTTTTGGAAAAGGTCCGTGACAGAGTAGTGTTAGTCAGCGCGCAACTCTCAAGTAAAAGTTTGTATAAGGTTATATAGGGGCCCAATACAAGACCTGATCTTTGCGATGATCTCGGGGTTATCCTGTCTATGTCGAAGGCGTTTAATTATTTTAGAATCCATCATTTGATGTTTACACCCTCTAATAACGACATCCTCAGGCTGATAGGTACTAGTGATTCCAACAATCGTTTGATGCGTGGGTCTTCTCATAACGACATCCTCAAGCTGGTAGGTCCAAAGTGATTCATTTGACGTTTGGATCTTTTTTATAGCGACATCTTTAGTCTGGTAGGTCAACAGTGATTCTAACAATAAGCTGATGTGTTGACTCTATCATAGCGACATCTTCGGGCAGTTTTGTCTATAAAGTAAAGTAAAAAGTAAAGTATTTTTTTAATTATTCAGAGTCGGCACAAATATACAACAAACGAGTAACATGATTTATATGGAACTCTTACAGCCGACTATATCAGAATCAAAGATCATGCATAAACGCAATATCACGGGCGTGCAAATAGAAACAAAATGTACATATATACCCATCACAGTTACGGCATAGCACTAGTACGAAATTAACTAAGATAAAAAGGAGGTGATAACTTAAAGGAACTTATGATTTAAGCTAAACTTTAAACGAAACAAGCACTAGCGTAGCAAATTATAAAACAAGCCAAAAACCTGAATAAGGATAAGCCAGACTTTAGCCCAAAACAAACTGATATCTTTAGGTGATATAACCTCCCTTACAGGCACTGCACTTGCAATCTGGGCCGACCCATTTGTCTATAAAGGATCTGAACTCACTAAAAGTGATCATACTTCTGAGTTATTTGGTATTCCTACAATTGTAATTGAAAGTTTTAAAAACGACAAGATCTTAGTGATTTGATGTGTGATCTTCTTATGGAGACATCCCCATACTAGTAGGTCCAAATTGTTTCATTTGATGTTTGGACATTCATATGGCGGCACCGTCAGGCTGGTAGGTCTACAGCGATTTTAACAGTCATTTGACGGATAGATCCTCATATGGCGACACCGTCAGGCTGGTAGGTCCACAGCGATTCTAACAATCATTTGGCGACACCGTCAGGCTGGTAGGTCCACAGCGATTCTAACAATCATATGGCGACACCGTCAGGCTGGTAGGTCCACAGCGATTCTAACAATCATTTGGCGGATAGACCCACATATGGCGACACCGTCAGGCTGGTAGGTCCACAGCGATTCTAACAATCATATGGCGACACCGTCAGGCTGGTAGGTCCACAGCGATTCTAACAATCATTTGGCGGATAGACCCACATATGGCGACACCGTCAGGCTGGTAGGTCCACAGCGATTCTAACAATCATTTGGCGGATAGACCCACATATGGCGTCACCGTCAGGCTGGTAGGTCCACAGCGATTCTAACAATCATTTGGCGGATAGACCCACATATGGCGACACCGTCAGTCTGGTAGGTCCACAGCGATTCCAACAATCATTTGGCGGATAGACCCTCATATGGCGACACCGTCAGGCTGGTAGGTCCACAGCGATTCCAACAATCATTTGGCGGATAGACCCACATATGGCGACACCGTCAGTCTGGTAGGTCCACAGCGATTCCAACAATCATTTGGCGGATAGACCCTCATATGGCGACACCGTCAGGCTGGTAGGTCCACAGCGATTCTAACAATCATTTGGCGGATAGACCCACATATGGCGACACCGTCAGGCTGGTAGGTCCACAGCGATTCCAACAATCATTTGGCGGATAGACCCTCATATGGTGACACCGTCAGACTGGTAGGTCCACAGCGATTCTAACAATCATATGGCGACACCGTCAGGCTGGTAGGTCCACAGCGATTCTAACAATCATTTGGTGGATAGACCCTCATATGGCGACACCGTCAGGCTGGTAGGTCCACAGCGATTCTAACACTTGGTGGGTAGACCCTCATATGGCGACACCGTCAGGCTGGTAGGTCCACAGCGATTCTAACAATCATTTGGTGGATAGACCCTCATATGGCGACACCGTCAGGCTGGTAGGTCCACAGCGATTCTAACAATCATTTGGTGGATAGACCCTCATATGGCGACACCGTCAGGCTGGTAGGTCCACAGCGATTCTAACAATCATTTGGCGGATAGACCCTCATATGGCGACACCGTCAGACTGGTAGGTCCACAGCGATTCTAACAATCATTTGGCGGATAGACCCTCATATGGCGACAGCGTCAGTCTGGTAGGTCCACAGCGATTCTAACAATCATTTGGCGGATAGACCCACATATGGCGACACCGTCAGTCTGGTAGGTCCAC
Organism: Pteria penguin; assembly: GCA_035048485.1. Taxonomy (NCBI): domain Eukaryota; kingdom Metazoa; phylum Mollusca; class Bivalvia; order Pterioida; family Pteriidae; genus Pteria; species Pteria penguin. The sequence goes on along the minus strand of CM068585.1, from coordinate 2,769,498 downwards.
AGCGATTCCAACAATCATTTGGCGGATAGACCCACATATGGCGACACCGTCAGGCTAGTAGGTCCACAGCGATTCCAACAATCATTTGGCGGATAGACCCTCATATGGCGACACCGTCAGGCTGGTAGGTCCACAGCGATTCTAACAGTCATTTGGCGGATAGACCCTCATATGGCGACACCGTCAGGCTGGTAGGTCCACAGCAATTCTAACAATCATTTGGAAGATAGACCCTCATATGGCGACACCGTCAGGCTGGTAGGACCACAGCGATTCTAACAGTCATTTGGAAGATAGACCCTCATATGGCGACACCGTCAGGCTGGTAGGTCTACAGCGATTCTAACAGTAATTGGCGGATAGACCCTCATACGGCGACACCGTCAGGCTGGTAGGTCCACAGCGATTCTAACAGTCATTTGGCGGATAGACCCTCATATGGCGACACCGTCAGGCTGGTAGGTCCACAGCGATTCTAACAATCATTTGGTGGATAGACCCTCATATGGCGACACCGTCAGGCTGGTAGGTCCACAGTTATTCTAACACTTGGTGGGTAGACCCTCATATGGCGACACCGTCAGGCTGGTAGGTCCACAGCGATTCTAACAATCATTTGGTGGATAGACCCTCATATGGCGACACCGTCAGGCTGGTAGGTCCACAGCGATTCTAACAATCATTTGGCGGATAGACCCACATATGGCGACACCGTCAGGCTGGTAGGTCCACAGCGATTCCAACAATCATTTGGCGGATAGATCCTCATATGGCGACACCGTCAGGCTGGTAGGTCCACAGCGATTCCAACAATCATTTGGCGGATAGACCCTCATATGGCGACACCGTCAGACTGGTAGGTCCACAGCGATTCTAACAATCATTTGGCGGATAGACCCTCATATGGCGACACCGTCAGGCTGGTAGGTCCACAGCGATTCTAACAGTCATTTGGCGGATAGGCCCTCATATGGCGACACCGTCAGACTGGTAGGTCCACAGCGATTCTAACACTTGGTGGGTAGACCCTCATATGGCGACACCGTCAGGCTGGTAGGTCCACAGCGATTCTAACAGTCATTTGGCGGATAGGCCCTCATATGGCGACACCGTCAGACTGGTAGGTCCACAGCGATTCTAACAATCATTTGGAAGATAGACCCTCATATGGCGACACCGTCAGACTGGTAGGTCCACAGCGATTGTAACAATCATATGGCGACACCGTCAGGCTGGTAGGTCCACAGCGATTCTAACAATCATTTGGCGGATAGACCCTCATATGGCGACAGCGTCAGGCTGGTAGGTCCAAAGTGATTTCAACAGTCATTTGGCGGATAGACCCTCATATGGCGTCCAGTGGCGTATATTACATATAGGCTAAAAGGCTCGAGCCTACACAAAATTTTGCAGAGTTTTTTTTTTTTTTTTTTTTTTGCATTTTTGTTCATTTGTTTGTTCTTATCAAGTTAAAACTCCTTTTTCTACGTTGTTTTACACTTTAAGGCAAAGAGAATATTGATCTAGGTTTATTCATTAGAATAAATCATTTTCGAGGACGCTGAAAACGAAAATTTTCCTGATTCGATAAAGTTAAATATTTTCCGATTTTTTGGAAATTCAATTTTGGGCCAAAAATTTGAGAGAAAAATACTCTTTTATAGGCTGCTATGAAAGATACATCAGTTACACCCTCGGGGTCTCAAAATCATGCAAAACCCTCGGAAAGCTTCGGGTTTTACTTGATTTTGAGACCCCTCGGTTGTAACTGATGTATCTTTTATAGCAGCCTATAAAAGAGTCTTATAATCTATGATATCTTGTTTTAAGCCATTTCTCACTATCATGATATTTGTCAAATTGTATTGAAATATTATTATGTCAAATACTCAAGTATACTCAAAAATGCAGCATTTTGTTTCTTTTTTCCCGGGCGAGGCCCCACCTACCCCTCCCCCCCCCCTTTCGGCGCTACGCGCCTCGTATGAAGCGTGCGGCTTCATTTTAGCCTACACAAAATCATATCGTAATATACGCCCCTGGCGACACCGTCAGGCTGGTAGGTCCACAGCGATTCTAACAATCATTTGATATTTATGGACCATATTATAGCGACATTCTCAGGATGATAAGTCCGCAATGATTTTACTAACAATCATATGGTGTAAGTACACCCCGGGCCTAGAGCAACATCCTCAGACTGCCACTCGGGTAGAGCAACATCCCCAGGCTGCCACTCGGGTAGAGCAACATCCCCAGACTGCCACTCGGGTAGAGCAACATCCCCAGACTGCCACTCGGGTAGGTCCACTTGGACCTAGAGCAACATCCCCAGACTGCCACTCGGGTAGGTCCACTTGGATTTTAACAATCTGTAGGCCTAGATGTGTCGGCCCTCTTGACAGTCTCGTAGCGATATCTTCATGCTGGTAGGTCCACGGTGATTTATCAATCATTTGACGTTTGATCTCACGGATCGAAAACTTTTGTCGAGAGGGGGTCTGTCCATGTTTTTGTGTCTAAAATTACTTATTTTACATTGAAAATAACTTGAGACAAGAAACGAAAATCAGGTCTCTGATCTAAAACACTACATCAGTGGCGGATCCAGAATTTTTGAAAAGGAAAGGAGGGGGCACATGTGTATTAGCCAAATTACTCGGTAATTTTTTGTGCCAAATCTGGGTTTTTACATGTAAATATGTGGCGAAAGCCCCCCCCCCCCCCCCCCCCCCCCCCCCCCCCCCCCCCCCCCCCCCCATCTAATTCCGCCACTGGACATATCTCTACTCTAGTACTGAAACAGTGAACTCTCTCGCGCCATTTGAAGCCAATGAAGGTTGGAGTAAAATAAGACTGTACTGTACAGTACTGCCACATAAAGTATGACACTCAACTTTTGAGTACACTTCATATTGGAAGAAGAGTATCGATACTGTAGCCTGTAGGCCTACTAGAATTCAGCGGGAGATTTGATACGTCGACACTTCACACGTGGTGCCATGGGTTGTTTGTTTTGATGTGTAAGAATAAGTAAATTTTGATTATATAAAAAATGTGTAATAAAACATTCATCTGTACTTGAACATGTTATTATGATAAACCGGCAATTATGTATTTTGCACTTTATCTTTCACATAGAGTGCTTACCGAGTTTTCTCTGACTAAGTGATAAACAATGCCTATGATATATTTTAATGTAAAGGATACTTGAGAGCACTTAAACTGGAAATATTTTATAATCTTAAGATCACTGGATTAATGAAAGTTATGAACAATCATTATCTTTTAAATATTTTAAGATTATAGTGTAACATTCCTTAAAGTTTCCGTTTTTCTAGGCTAAGTCATCTCATAGTGACATACATCATGGGAGATTGTTACTTCAATTAAAAAAAAAGAAAGCCTTTTTATGATCGGTCTTACCAGTGCTCATGTATTTGCAATAGCCTTTCTGAGCGATAGGTCATATATAAACAATGTGTCATATTTTTCACAACATTACTTATGCCATCCATGAACTCCTCCAAC